>CM042695.1:78916932-80116932 GCA_023614405.1 Avena insularis | reverse complement strand
AGTAATTTCTGATAAATCTAGTACCTTTTGCCTTGTTTAATGCTCCCTATAGAGTCATAATCTAATCTAGTATAGGTATCTCAACACTTGATGTATAACTTGGTTTTCCTTTATGGTTAATCTGGTTTTATTTTAACCTGAGATGTGTGCATCATTCCTGAACTCTGTTTCCCATTTGATATCTACATGGTTTTGTGAAGAACAAGAAGCTAGACGAGCTAATATCAGTGGCCGGGGTAACTGATTCTCACTCCATGTATGCAAATTACTAGATCTGCAGCTGCCTGTTCTTTTGCCTAGAGTATTGTTATGTCATTCAGGTTGGACCATGTCAGGTTGATCTTCATCTAGACCCTGTCCAGAACACCTGCATTCAAGGTTTGAGTTTAGCGGTTTCCAAATTCAGTTCTCACTTCTGGGAAACAAAAAGAACACTGAAAACTGAAACCTTTATCTATCTCATTTCCCCTGAAACTCTTCTCACATACTCTGCTCTCATGCTATAATAAGACACTGAAAATGTAGCTATTGAACACCTCAGAATGATTGTTCAAAAGCATCTCACATTTTGGGAAATCACTAAAGAAAGCTTTTATCCATGTATTTGGTTGCAATTCCTCAACCCAAGCCCATGCCTCTTGGCTGTCAGCCTGCAATTTTTCCATCCTTAGTTTCCATTGAGGTATGTTTGTTGCCCTTGCTATGCTCCATAGATCATTTTTTAGTGTCTCCCCCTTATGCTTCTTGTGGAAGTTTTGGTACAAATGCCTATTACAAAATCTGTGTTCAGAATCTGGGAACACTTTCTTCACTGCCTTAATTAGGCCTTTTTGCTTGTCACTCATTATTGTGAATGTGGATGTGTTGGTGATGCCCAAGTCATCTCTCAATGTGGTTAAGAACCACTCCCAAGAACTTGTACATTCCACTTCAACAACTCCACAAGCTAGAGGGTATATGCAATCATTGGGATCAATGCCCACTGCTGTTAGAAGAATCCCCATGTACCTTGTTTTTATGTGACAACCATCTATGCAAATGAAAGGCCTGCACCCTTCAAGAAAACCCCTTTTGCATGGAGCATAGGACCAATATAGTGTAGCCAAATGTTCCTTGACCTCACCATCTTTAGTGGACTGATTTGTGGTAAGGAAAAAATTTGAACCAGGGTTTTTTTGTCCTCGATTCCTGGCCATAGTCACAAAGCAAACTGAACTGTTCTGCCTCATCACCATGTATTTGGATCAGAGCCTTCCTCCTAGCTCTTCTTAACTTCCATCTACTGGGAGTCAGGTTGAATTTTTTCTGGATTTTATTTGAAAATGTTTGTAGATTCTTCTTTTGATTATCTCTGAACTCCTCTATGAAGTATTCTGCTATAAATGAGGATGTCAGTGCCTTAAGCTCCCACACTTTTTCACATCTGTGTGCACCACAGTATTTCCTCACTGTCACAACTTCTGTCCTGGTATCCTTTGATGCCTTTATGAACCAGGTGCACTCACCTGTTACACACTTTCCTTTGCACACAACATGAATTCTGTTTTGCTCATTTCTAACTTTTTGGAGCCTAACTCTTTCATTTATGTTGTATGCTTTGATTGCTTTTCTTATCTCTGGCATGCAAGAGAAGACCATGCCAACCTTGAATTGTGGCACCTCCATGTCAGCCTCTGCATTGAACATTTTGAACTTGTACTTCAACTCCTGCTCTTGCTCTTTACTCAGATTCAGCTCTTCATAATCATACCCTGCATCATCCTCTTCCTCCACCATTTCCACATCTTCATTATTGTCATCTACATCCTTATCTATTGTTGCTTCCCAAATGTCATCATTATCATCTTCAGCATCATAGTCACTATCATAGAAATCTGAATCTGTCTCTTCTCCTTCTGATTCTTCACTTTCACATATGTTATCAAGTGCAATCTCAGTTGCTGCCTGCTCCAAACCACTCCCATTGCCACTGTTCACATTACCATTTGTTGCCTGCTCCAAACCACACCCAATGCCACTGTTCACATTACCATTTGTTGGCTCCTCCAAACTCCCACTGCCACTCTGAAAATTAGCATCTGTTAACTGCTCCAATCCACCACCACTACCACTGTTGACATTACCAACTGGAGGATGCACTGGCCTGAAATTGAGAATCACATCAGGCCTTAGACCCTTGAGGTAGTTGCCATGGTCAACCAGAACATTCAGAACCTTGTGCTTCTTGGCAGCTACAATCATGGACACAATATCAGAATCTTGCTCAATGCATACAAGGCAATCCTCTTTCAGTTCTTTCCCAGGTAAACACCAGTACACATTCAAAGCCTCTGTTATTTCACACCCTAGTTCAATTAGGAAATCATGTATCCAAAGAAGTGACCATGTGTCACAGTTGCAGTGATCAAAGAAATCAAGTGATCCCCCATAGTAATCAATTTCACCACCTTTATGCAATCCAGTAAATATTCCACCATGCTCTATAGCCGAAGTGAACTTGTCAGGGTCATCACCTGCATTGCATTGAGCCAAAATTCAGTAAACAACATCTGCATTTACAGAAAACATAGTGTTGTATAACATTTGCACTTTGCCAAAATTCAGTAAACACCACTTGCAAGTAGCCAAATTTTAGTAATACTGCATGATACATCCACTATGCTTATACTACAAATACAGAGAACCATGTTCAATATAGATGTAACATTTGGGCATTGCTAAAATTCAGCAAAAAAGAACACCTTTTACCGACTTTGCCAAAACAGAGTTGAAACAGGGCACTATCAGTTATGCTTCTAACTACATTAGTGACATCCTAAACATGCTAGGCATCAAAAATATCTGATTACATTGTCCTACATCACCGAAAATCACACGGAAATCCATGAAAAAATAGTACCCGAGGGTTTCTAACACTCTTCGTCAAAACGAGTTCATGATTGCACACAGAAATCATGGAAGGGCTTCTAAAACTTCGTCAAAGCTCGCTAATCTACACCAGATCTTGGCCTGAACTTTTATGCGATTTAACCCTAACGGCGTGGCGGTATTTAACAAAGCAAAGAAGAAAAAGCAGGCAAAAGCAAGCAAAGAAGGCTGATTCGTACCGTAGTCTGGAGCCTCCATACCCTAGCGACGGTACACAGGATCACCGGCCATGGCAGCCGTCGAGCCGCGTCGTCCCGGCGATCGTGAGAGGGTGGCGGCGGGTGGTGGTGGCGCCGTGTACGAGCGCCGTGTACTAGTACGAGAGAGAGAGAGAAGAAAGCGCTGGAGGCAGGACAAAATAAGATCACACAGACCAGATGGTGGTGGTGGGTCCCAGCTACAGACTATGTCCTTCCTAGTTAATTGGTCAAGACATGGGGTTCAAATCATTAAATGCTCGTTCATGTCCAAATATGATGCTGGAGGGTTCTTTTTGCAAAATGGCACATCCTAAGTGGCTGACACGTGTGTAATTCAGACTATTTATACTAAAGTAGCAAGATTGATATACGTTGTGTACTGTCTGACCCCATTTTGCAACTAGTTGTATGAGTTTGCTCTTAGTGTGCAACTATATGTACCCGGTGCTAATACCTCAAACAAAAACAACACTGAAAACACAGAGTCTTCACATATGTCATTTCCCCCTGAAAACCCAAGCATCCACCCAGCCCACGGCCGCCGCTGATGCCATCGACGGCGAGAAGTCATCCATGGCCACCAACTGCTTCCGGGAGCTTCCGGCGCTCTACTTCTTCTCAGACAGCATCGTCCCAGACGCACAGCTGGACGATCCCTTGACTGACTTGCAACCGGCGGCAGGAGGACGAGCTCCTGAACGACATGGACTTGACAGTTGTGGGGAAAACTCTGTTTTTTTCTGTGTTTAGCTTTATCCCCCTCCACTTCTCTTCTCCCCTCCCCACTCCCGCCTAAACCCTAGCCCCCGCCCCCGCCCACGCCCCCCTCCTCCCTGATGCTCCTCGCCTGAGCGCCGGTGGCTGTCCCGCCCCCTCGCAATGGCGCTCCAGCTCCGCCGCCTCCTCCCGCACGGCTACCTGTACCACGCCGTCACCCTCGCCACCAATCGGCCGCTGCCCGCCATGGTATTATTCCCCCCTCCCCCCGTCTCCTCTCACTCGCCTCCTCCTCGATCGTCACTAGGTCTAATTGCCGTAACGATACATCAACTTCTAATTTCGTGTCTCTTCTGTAGCACCAACTTTTTTTCTGTCAAGATGAGACAACTACGATTGAGATGACACCACCCTTGTACCACTCTTAATTTCGCTTCAATTTTTTTTTTGCTCGCTCTCTGAGTAGTGAGTATCGTCTGTGCGTTATCACCTTTGCAGCTTCACTTTGGGGCTCTGAAGGCTAGCAGCATCATTGGTAGTTCTCGGTTCTTCTCGACTGCCTACGGTAAGAGGCTGAGGTTTCTCATCACAAACAGAAGTTCATTTAGCAGTCCGAGTGTGAATAGGGATGGTCAAAGTTTGTTTCGTGGATCTGAGAGACGACTGGCTGCGTGTAGCACCACCGTCGCTGATGAGGCTTCCACATCTATGAGCAACTGCAGTGAGAGTGGTACAGATACTAAAAAGGGCACTGCCCGGAGGAAAAAATATGCCAAGGAGACCAGAGCTGCTAAAACTAGTAAAATAGAAGCAAAGACAACTGATAAAGCTAGTCTGAAGAACCAAGAAGAGAAGAAGGCAGACACATCTAAATCAAAGAAAGTGGTTGGTAGTTCTAAAGAGAAAAACACAGTAACCAGACCGAAGAGATCTCCAGAAGGAAAGGAATCTTCTGCTGAAGCCAAGAATCAAATGAAGGCCTCTGCTAATGGTCCTGGCAGTGAGAGGAAGCCACTTATACCTCTGTATCCCCCCACAGCTAAATCAGTTGTTGTGGTTGAATCAGCTGCAAAAGCAAGGGTTATTCAAAAATACCTTGGGGACATGTACCAAGTATTGCCTAGCTATGGTCATATGAGGGATCTATCTCGAACGTCAAGATCTGTGCGCCCTGAGGATGACTTCGACATAGTATGGGAAGTGCCTGCTGCTGCCTGGACACACCTTAAGAGCATCAGAGTAGCATTGAAAGGGTATGTTTTCTAGCTAGGCTGGTCCTATCAGTAACGTTAATTGTTCACATTTCCTTCTTGACATATAGGTTTGTTTGTAGGACATGTCACATTATTTACCCCTTTTAAGGAAAACATTGGGAGAGTTTCCACTGCAATTTTTATATAATTATAAAGAGATATACAAGCAGAGTTACAGAGGGAAAAAGGAAAAATAAAATAAATACAATTAATTACTTTTACCCTCTGTGGGTCATATGCTCCATAGAATCCCAATTCGTGGAAAGAGTGGCAAATTTCCGAACCAGAATTGCGAAACGGGTAACTATGAAATATATCAACCGAACTATTTAACTCAATACTTAAGTAAAAGATGCTCCATACTTACAAAACTAGAGTCATGCCGCTTCCTGTACTTGTTTAAATCTTCGCCCTAGCTGATTAAATTGGCTTCAACTGGAGCTTCGATAACATCCTGAATTATGGATATTTTCCTTCGTTACTACACCTTGACTACACACTTATTAGTTAAACCTCTTTTGTTTTTTTTTATATCTGCTTTCCACTGATAGTAAGTGTCTGACTGTATATGTGTTTGAGTGAATTCTTAACTGATACTAGAGCTAACTCTATACACTACATAAATTTCTTAAACTCGCTCTGTGCAAGATGCCATGCTGAGTTTCTCTGCTTTGTTAAGTCGTTGCCGATTGTTTTCTATTACAATTGCTTATTTCTTGTCTGCAGAGCAGAAAATCTGATTCTTGCCTCTGACCCTGATCATGAAGGTGAAGCGATTTCTTGGCACATAAAAGAAATGCTTGAACAGCAGAAGGCGTTGGGTTGCCATGTTACTGTTGCACGCGTTGTCTTCCATGAAATTACAGAGGATGCTATTAAAAATGCTTTAATGTCTCCAAGATGTATTGATATGGACTTAGTTAATGCTTATCTTGCATGCCGGTCCCTTGATTATTTGATTGGGTTTGGCATATCACCACTTCTATGGAGGAAGTTGCCTGGTTGTCAGTCAGCTGGACGAGTCCAGTCTGCAGCTTTGGCTCTTGTATGTGACCGGGAGACTGAAGTAGAACAGTTTAGCCCACAGGAATATTGGACTGTTGATACAGACTTCAAAACCCAGTCTTCAAAAGGCCTATGCCTCACATCCCGGATAAAACATCTCAATTCAAAGAAGTTGGATCAACTTTCTATAAGCTCTCAACTAGAAGCACAAGCTATACAAAAGAGGATTTATTCTTGCCAATTTGAAGTAAAAGGTGTAAAGAGAAGCAACATTCACAAGAACCCTCTGATGCCATATATAACATCAAGCCTTCAGCAGGATGCAGCAAACAAGCTACATTTTGCTGCAGGGTATACTATGGAGGTTGTTTCTACTTAATAATAAATCAGATGCACTTATATCGTGATTTGTTATTATATTTCTAGTTTTCTACCACTTAGGTGTAGCAATCTGCCTGTACTCACATGACTCACTATGTGACTGTAGGTAGCCCAAAAGCTTTATGAAGGGATCAGTCTTTCTTCAGAACAAGCAACAGGCTTAATAACGTACCTCAGAACAGATGGGTATTATGTAGGTACCATCCTACTTTAAGTTGATGACCAAAGTAGTCTTTCTATTCATAAATGTATTATGTAGGTAGGATAAAACACATTCTTGGTCTCTTTTGTGTAGTCTGTGTTTGTGGGTTAGAATGGGTGCATTCAGACCAAAAATGAACAAATTGATCCCTCTACATGCAAGTGAACTGCAGAGAAAGATTCCACATGGCGCGATGGCTTAAGTGGAGTGCACCGCTAGAAAAAGTAGAGATTACAGAGTGGGATGATCCTTCTTGCTGACAAAGTGATAATACTCATCCTTAGATAGGCCAGCTTGATATTCAAATATGTTCTTTTAAGTAGAGAGGCCAGCTTGATGCTATGAACAAAGATCTGATCGGGAAAATGGAGGTCAATAGGTCGTAGTAAATGCTATTCCTAGTAAACTCTCCGCTCTATTGTTTTAGTCTTGCTGTCCTCACTATTTTGTTCGATTTATGTATTTCTAGGACCCTAGGTAGCTACAATAGTTATATGACAATACAAATTAACATGTAGGAGGAAGTCATGTTCATTTTTATAATTTTATTAAAAATATTTACCTGAATTCTAGTGGGGATGACTCGAACTTAGATGGTGGGACTGTGCCTCCAGTCGCCCACCCAAGTGAGGTAGGTGTAATTCTAGCTTCACTTCAATAGCATGAAACACATCATGGATGTATATGAACATTTACTCAATCTTGGCGACAATCTGTGTGGTGTGTGCATGAACGATATAACTTTCTATTCCTCAATTTTGAGAATTTTCTTGTAAGTTATCAGTGTGATGTTTTACCCATTTTAATAGACTGAACTTGGTTCTCTCACTTGTTTATTCTGCCTTTTCCCTTGAAGATTTCTGATGGAGCCGCAGAAGATATTCGTTCATTAGTGAAAGAAAGGTATACTCAATTAGAAGCCTTTTTACTGAGTTTTTTCAGGGTTGCTAGTCTATCTTGTTTCCTGTTTAAATTTGTGAGTTATGAACTGCCAATAATCTGGATTAGTGTTTGAGTGATCAATCTGTCATTCTGACATAGTGGAAGTTTGCAGTCTTGCATTTTTTTCTCATTATACAGGATTTAAGGAATGGGTATTGTGAGACACAATATTTCAGATTACTAAATATTTAGAACTCTTCAATCATGAGGGCTAGAGAGCTTTCTGGTATCATTTTTATGAGATTGTTTGTTTTCCTGTATGGTCTTGTCATTCTTTAGAAGTTAGTTTGAGACAATCAGTTTCTTGGGAGCTCAGCATTTTACGTTCCTGCTTATCAGTCTGTCACATGTGGCCTCCATTCTTGTTAACAAGTATTTGTTCTAGGTATGGTGAGCAGTATGCAACAGATGATATTAGGAAGTACTTAAAGAAGGTGAAAAATGCTCAAGAGGCCCATGAAGCTATAAGGCCCACCAGCATAAGGAGGTTGCCATGTAATAAACCCACCTGTAGTTTTCATGTATGCACTCTATTTGACAGTTCATGCCTGTTGCCAGCTCTGATTGCTAAAGTTCTTATTAACCAAAAGGTGCTTCCCATTTGTTCCGACGCGGAGATATTGGCGCTTGGGGAGGAATAAACCAAACGTAGACTCAATCTAAAATAGATAACCAAGGGAAAGACCATTGTAGGGTTTTCGGGGGTCATTTTGCTAGACACCTGCTCCCTCCCTCTGACCTGTATTGCTTACAGTGGCGATCCAAAACCGAAGCCAGTAGAGGAGCTTGGCAGAAAACTCAGGGCGGGCCACAAATAGTTTCTAGGGAGAAAGCGATAGGAACAGTGGGATTGGATAGAACTAATTGCGTTTTAGTGTTGAATAACTGCTGAGCTGTGGGGGCCATGGCGCAGGTTTGCTTCAACTAAGCTCCTCCACTGACCAAAGCTCCTTCGGCCCATCCTTCTCTCTTCCCTTGTTGTCGGTGTCGGCAACCTATTGGCCGAACTTCTCCTAGGATATATATTTATTGTGTATTTGAGTGGTTTCGTAGTTCCTATTTTTAAGTTCACATACTTGCTGTTCCACAACTACCATTACCTTGCTTATATCACCTCTTGATTCATAATACATAGTGTTTTTCCATCTGTTGTTTTTTAGCTGAATTTGCTATCTGTTGTGAACATGCTTTATGATTGATCACTTGAGAATGAACTATGGGTATGCTTGAAATCTGCACGCGCTTTCATTTTCAGAATTAAGAGTTGCTAATGTTTTCTCTTGTTTATGGAAAATCTTCTGTAGCATCTCTTGTTCTTACTTGAACGTATTTGAGCATTGTAGTTTGGTTTCTGGTTTTTGATGTATATAATTCCAACACATCTCTGGCAGCATCTTTGGTTGGAATACTCGACGAGGATTGTTTAAAACTATACACTCTAATATGGAGAAGAACAATGGCTTGCCAAATGGAAGCTTCCACAACTGAGCTGGTTGGTTACTGTTTTTCTCCATTTTTACCTGCTGTTATTTGTTATACTCCATTCTTTAGGATGTTATTTTTAATATCTTTACAAAGCTATATTGTCTACAGTAATGTTTTACAGAACCTAGGTTTATCTAGATCAAAGAATCTCACTGTACACTTTTTAAGATTCGAGAATACAAATTGTATATCATGCGAAATTGCGAATCAACCCTCTTTCCTCATTAAAAACTGTGAATAACATGTGCTTTCTGTTTGAAAGAAATCTGATCAACAAGTTTACAGCGCATTGGTAAGGTGCCACTCACATGTGCATATTATCTTTGCTGGCCCAGTTGACAGCATGTTAAAAAAATCTTCTCATCTGGCTTTGAAAATCGTAATAGGTATTAGAATTAAGAGGGATTTGTAAGTTGGCGTCTAATCAAGAAAACCTATGTTCAGTTTTTTCCCCGTTTATTTACAGAGTTTACCTTATTCATCTACATGTAAGAACTGAACATAGGTTTGCGTTGTATTTTTGAAGAACTCAGTGTTTATGACAGGTATTTCTACCAAAATTGTTATGTCAGTCTTTTTTCTTCTGTTATCAGCTAAGCACTCTGTTTCACAACTGTCACCATGCTATCCATAGAAGTGAAATGTCTGACCCATGAACCTTTTTGATTTGGATTTCCAATATTTTATATATTCTGTAAAATTTCATACTTAGTTGCTTACTAATTGCATTGTAGATCCAAGTTGATATTGGTAATCCTGAAGGAGATATGACTTTTCATTCATCTGCATCAAGGCTTGACTTCAAGGGATACCAAGCTGTCTATGCGGTAAGTTCTAATTTCCTAGGCTCCTTGATCCTCTGTTTGCTCAGTTATGTTTGCTTAGGTAAGAAAATATGTTTATTGTCCCATAATGTAGCCTTCCTCTCTTTCCTTTATGCTACTTTGGTCATTCCATGAGTAGATTGAGTAGAAATATGCTAATCGCACCAACTAAATTTATTGAATAGCTTCTCTATATGGAATTTGTTTTGTCTGTTTTTTTGCGTGATCATGTAAATTTTCATTGATTCCCTGGTGGAGTGTGCTATCTCAGTTTCTCCAAACCATGTCTCTTTTCTTCACAGTTGCTTTAATGCATGAATTTCTGCTGATTCATCAGTATCTCTAATTTTTAGTGTTATGCATAAGCTTCTAGTTTTTTTCCTTAAAGGAGCCGATAGTTAAGCTTTAGCCTGGATAGAAGATGGTTGTATTTTTTTAAAAGCACTGCGCCCGGCATTGAATTTTAGGAGCTTATTAAAGCCACTAAAGAGAGAATCTGTTCCTTGCAGGATACTGAAGCAAGTGGGTCCAGTGAAAATTCTGAAGGAGAAGCTGCGCATCAGGATAATTTCGAGGCATTGTCCAAATTGGAGGTTGGCAGCAGCTGATTTGCCTCTGACCATACCATTTCTGTACCCATTTTTTTCATGTGACCACAGATTGCTGGCTATCATTCAACCATGTTATATCACATCTATTTTATCTCAGATGAAGGATTTGGTGTCTCCAGTTAACGTGCATCTTGTGCAGCACTATACTAAACCACCACCCCGTTATTCTGAGGGTGCATTGGTCAGTAATAACCTCTGGTTTGGATTTTTCACTCGTTGTTCCTCTCATCACTGTCCATACCTGAAATAAGGTTTCCTTATTATTTTTTTGTTCAGTAACCTATGATTTTCACATTGGGCCTTATAATCTCCAGATTAAAAAGCTGGAGGAACTTGGAATTGGAAGGCCGTCTACATACGCTTCTATAATGAGGGTGCTGGAGGTAGCCTAATGTGCTATTTATCGTTATGATGCCCAAAATGCATCCCATTTCCTGAATGGCCGTGTAGCTATTTATAATGTGTCTGATGATTTTTTGAGTTTAGTCACATGAGCGCATACTTACTGAATACATGTTTGGGTTGGTTGGTTCATGTAGCTTCCGCTGGAGAGTTGCACATGGCCACATGCCATAAAGTGCACATTTACCATGCGGATTTAGTAATGCATTAACCTTTAGGTTGCTGGGAGAGTTTTTTTTTTGAGAACCTGGCGTACTCGACTGAGTTATGGTAACATGCTAATAAATAGGCCGCATCCGTGGTTAGTGGTTACTTCTATGCATAATTGGGTAGTTTACAGGTTTAACCAGGCTGAATGCAAGCAAAAAGTTTTGATAACAGTAACACATGATCGATCGAGCCTAACAGTTACAAAGTTTTAGGGATTCAGCATGCGCCAATTTCTAGTTTCGTTCATACTATTGGCGGTACTTTTTGATTCATTAGCGACTACTTCTGCAAATGGATAAGAGTTTTTGCCATACTTGTGACATCCAGGACCGGAAATACGTGACAATGAAAAGTCAAGTTGTGCACCCTGAATTCCGTGGTCGAATGGTACATTCTTATTCCTGATGTGATCTTCACCCTTCTACAATCACCTTTTGTTGGTCTGAACAGAAATGACACTGACAGCTACGCATTGTTTTTAATTTATATTATCTTGAATGCCAGTGCATCTGTATACATTGTAGCAATGCATCATATCTGTATTGTACCTTACTACGCTTTCTCATGACTCGCATAAAGATGAATTATCGCTAAAACCTGTACATATTCCTCTGCATATTATTTCCTCTTTGTAAGGGGAAATATTTCATGGTTTTGCAGATGCCCAATTACACCTCACCAGTTATTTAATTTTTCTGCAGTTTAATTTTGTTGCATACGTTTTTAGCCTGTGTTTGGGGCATTCTTTCAGTTCACCTAGCTGGTTTCTTATTATAAACTTGTTTTAGTTTTCTTGTGTCTAATTCTGACATATGCTCAATGCCATATGTTTCTCAGATCTCAGCATTTCTTTCGCATCTTTTCTCTGAGATTGCTGATTACAGATTTACCGCTAACATGGAGACTGAGGTACTAAACATTTTACAGCTCGCGTGTACATTTTCTTCTATACTTGTTCTTTACTATGGTTTAAGAAACCAGCTTAGCTGGCGGTTTAGGTAATTATGAATTCCTGGAACTCTGAAGGTTAATATCAGTAGAAAGTGAGATCCACATACTTTGAAAAGAAAGACTGCAGTTGTGTTCATAATTTTTTCTTGCGTTAAAGAGTATTAATAACAATATTATCTAGATATGTTCAAAATATGCAAAATTGAGTAGTTTTGGTCACTTGCTGCCTCACGTTCAGCCAGCATTGTAAAAAATGACGTTGGAGGGGGAAGAAACCCCTGGCCATGTGTTAGAAGAGCATGTGTGAATTCAAAAATGCAAGCAAGGAGGCTCAAACCTGGGTGTGGGTGAGGACGCAACAACCCATCCTTACCATCCTAGCAATGCGTAGGTTCACTCAGCCAGCATTATGGCTGCATAACAATTTCGGAATTATAATTCTGTACCCGTGATGTGGGAACTTGTTCTGGCAAGTATACATAATTTTTTTGAAACTAGTAGTTGTAGAATAAATTAAAGTCCCCATACTCACTGTTGGCCATGTGCGCATGTGCAACCCTGATGCACTAAAATCAGAATTTGAAGCAGGCTATTATGAAATGAATTATGTAGAAGGAGAGAACTGTTTTCGTCATAATTCACGATGGAAATACAAGACGGAGAAAACTTGGGACATATCTAAATGTATCAATAAGCCTGTTTGGCTAGGGTGGTCTTTACAGAGGTGGACTTTATGAATTTGCGAAGACTTTTTTTTGTTATTCTTTGCTTTATGAAAATAAATGACAATATGCGCAGCATTCTAGAAAGGACATCTAATGCGACAAATCAGCTATACCATTTGTGTCCAGATCTGAAGATATGCATTTAATGAATCCAAATATGAAGAAGCCCATTCCAGCAGGGTAGCTCATATTCCATGTGCACATTCTCCTATTGAGCTTGGTGGAATAAGCCCACGGCCATGAAAAGTGTGTGCATCACTATTATTCTTTCTTAAAATCTTTTACTAATAATCATAATGGAATCAATATGATTCCTAACCGGATAGGTCTTTTCCTTAAAGATGAGTGGGGATGATGTGCTGAGTAGAAGACGCAGGAATAAAAATAGTTTTCATTGTTTTGTTAGCAGTAAACACATGAGAATTCAGTAGTTGTACTAATCCTATTAATGTTCCGTTTATGTTACATTAATAGCTAGACAATGTCTCTGCTGGGTCAACGGAATGGAAGGGCCTCCTGAAAGATTACTGGGAACGATTCAACAAATATTGTGGAGATGCTAGTAAATGGGATGTCAGAAAGGTAAAGTTTTTGTGGTACCTGGGAAAATATCTTTTGCACCCAGATGGTTATCGCTCTAAGTTTTCTATCACAAAACACTTCAGTTCTGAAACTTGAATCTACATTTGAAATACCCACTTTGTTGCAGGTAGAAAGAATGCTCGAAGATAAATTCTGTTCTATCCTCTTTCCAGAACTTGGCGGCACTAGTAGGATTTGTCCTAGGTAATTTTAGTTATGCTGTTTAGGAAGTCTAATTTGGCATCCCCAAACATGTACTACCTCCGTTCCATAATGTAAGCCTTTCTGGCAGTTCAAATTGAACTGCTAAAAAGGCATACATTTCGGAACGGAGGTAGTATATGCTTGCACAATTTGTTCAGGATAATTTGGCATGGGAAACCTTCGATGTTACCCTATCATGTGATACATTAACCATGCTCCTTCCTTAATACTTAGCATGATTGCTGAATATCTGCAGTTGTTCTGAAGGAACCCTGAGATTCAAAGTTAGTACGTACAGCGAAGGCTATTGTGTTGGTTGTGATCGCCATCCGAAATGCAAGTATGATCTTGTTATCCTCTCTAATGAACATTTAATGCCTTGAAGTTGAGCTTAACCTATGCTGCGAATCCTTGTTTTCTCATGTTACAAGCTGTAGTTTGCACTGCAGTTTCTTGAATGTAACTGAATATCATAATATCTTTTATTGTAAGGACAATATCACTCAAACCTAATGACAAATAATTATGATAGGTACATCACTCGCACATTATCAGACGAAGATGATGAAAATGAAGCTTCCGAGGAAACCCCAATGCTTTTTGAGCCTAGGTTACTTGGTCTCATGCCTGATACAAGCGAAAAGGTTTTTCTGAGTCTGTTTTGTATCTGGCTTTATTTATATCTCAGGTACTAAATGTGTATAACATTTTGCTCGTTCTACAGGTCTTCTTGAAAAAAGGTCCTTTTGGTAACTACATCCAGGTTGGAGAGGATAGGAAAGGAGCTTCTCAGAAAAAAGCTTCTCTTTCTAAGGTAACTATTACCTTTGAAATTTTTTCTTCCATAGACTTACCACTGATATATTTTAACCTACTATTCAGGTCAATGATGTCGACTCTTTCACTATTGAAGATGCAATTGAGCTATTGCAGTATCCGAAAATTCTGGTATGCTTTTCTATAAATGTTAGCTTTTTGTATGCATTGTTGAGTGGAATCATTATGTCATCGTTGCCAACAGGGAAAACATCCTGATGATGAGCATCCAGTACTTATAACACATTCTAAAGCTGGATTTAGCGTACGGCACAAGAGATCCCTTGCTCCATTGCCAAAGGTATGTGTTTGTTAGTACCAGAGACCACACGGAAATGGGATTCCTATGTTGTTGCTATCGTTTGTTAACTTGTTATGAAGAAACTTTAATAGAAATTCTACGCGATTATAATTATACAGTTTTCAATTTGGAATTTCTCATTGCAAGTCTAACAATGCCTTGAATATGGCTGATGACAGAGTGCAGACCCAAAGAAGATTACCCTTGAGTGTGCACTGAAGCTTCTGAAGGGTAAATATGTCAAGAAAAATGGTCGACCACCAGGAAAAACTAACAAAAATGCAGAAGTCATTGAATGGCATTAAGTTATCAGTTATTACAGAATCCCATTGTGAAAACTTGCACATGCTCAGAACTAACAACAAAGGTCAACATAAGCCTGTGCACAAAATCAAGACTGGATTAGCAGTTAGAATGAGAAGTCAGTATTTATACAACTACTTCCGTGTGTCGTTGATACATTCCCGGTTATGCTTTCTGATGAAGGGGGCCTGAATACTTGACATGGGAGCTGGTCAGACAAGCTCATGGCTTTTGAGTTGTATTTACTGCTGGATTTCTCCATCCTAAGAGCATATATTCTTTAATGGGTCACCGTCAGCAGCTGTAGAGAAAACATAGATGAAGGACAACTTACCAGATTATACACCCATAGGATTTTTGACACTTCCGTTTGTAGCATTCTTCGGCTGCTATGTTATACTGTAGTTTGAATGTGCTCACCCTTTTGTTCCTCTGCAAATGTATCCCCTATTCTGTTGCAGCAAATAATGTACTCCCTCCGTCCAATAATAGATGTCTTGGATTTTTTAAAATTTGAATGAATTTATATACTAAATAGTGTCTAGATTATTCCAAATTTTGACAAATTTGAGACATCTATTTTAGGACAGAGGGAGTAATAAAAAAGTTTGATGGTCTGGTTTAGAGGCCAATGAATGTTCTTGATACATGGCTGCCATTTACTCTAGCATGTTATTGGGCAAAGGACAAGATTGAGTTGTTAGCTAGTCACGTTGCTGTATCCTTAGCCTGGTAAAAAAGATTGAGTGCTCACAACATTTCATTCCAACTAGTGACATTATAGCTCATAACACGTCAGTTGCTAGCTAGTCACATTGCTGTATCCTTAGCCTGGTTGTTCGATCGGACAAGATTGAGTTAAAAGAGACATAGATGCTTCAGTGATTGAGAGAAACCTTGCTTAAGAATTTGGCGGGGCGGAGATACATAGTATCAATTTAGCAATTATGATCAATCTATGCAATTACATGTAATGGTTGGGAGACTTGGGTAGTAGCGGTGCACCGTGCCAAGTGAGAACACAAATTCTTGTTTTTCATTACTTGTCTCTTCATCGGAGGCCAATTGTTTGAGACCGTCATATTGCTCACTGCTTCTGTGACTTAGGCTGTTCATGTTTCTCACTGCTTCTATCGTCTTGTATGGTTGTTGCAGCAGGATCATGTGTTCTAGTATATGGTTCTCTTTCAGTTCATAGTTGAATTCAAACTCATTTTGCAAGCTAAATTTCACATACGTGAAGCCTTGGAAGAAGGATGTAAAACTCATGCATCGAAACTATAGTTCAAAAACTTATCCGGCTTCAGAGTGCTACTTCCACTCAGAAGCATTTTCTGTTCTTGTGTTCATCTTCCCCTAGTTCAGGTGATAACAATAGGGAAGTGAAAGGGACATAAGCAAGGGTAGTCCCCTGATGGAGGTTTGGGACGCCCTTCAATCCCCCATAAAATTCCCCTAGTCCATTTGTCAAGCCTGGTTTGGATGGGATAATCCAGAGATATCACCATAATTTTGTGTGTGCCTAGATTAAAAACTCTCCACTATACTATTGTATTTTTAAGGATGGGTGAGTATTGGATGAAAACCAAATCCTCTGTCATACTTAAACCCCCTGCGGTGAAAATCTCGAGAGAAGTAAACAAGGCCTTTCCGTGTTAGGCTTTTGAAAATAAGTTTGGAGGTAATAGTTGTTCTGCTCTTTTTCTCGTTGTTCTTCCTCTAGGACAGTCACCTTTTATTCCTTCTTTTCTCAGTCGCTAGTTTGGCCATTTTTGTGCATTTTGATATTTTGGTGTATGCCAGTTGTCTGGCTGAGGTCGTGTACTCTTGCTTTCGGGCAGTAAAAACACTCTTCTATGAGAACTTTCTATCTATTTATTCACATGCAGTTCTCCTGCATGGTTCGAAAAAAGTGGACACTAGGGCCGTTGAATATGGATTCACACTAACATGAACCCACACATCGCATCTAAAAAGCGAGCTGAGGTGAAGATGTTTGTTGTTCAGTGCTGCGAGTTGTTCGAGTTTTTCATAGTACTTGATTATGTTGTGTGCATCTCAATGCAGATTACTGAATCTTTGGTTGTTCTTTAGCCGTATCACCTAGATACCTCAAAATGACAATTGTACTCATGGAAACGGGTACACGCGGGTACCTTTCCAATATGGGCAGAATATGAGTACACGCTTATATCCATGAGTATTACGCTACTATACCATTAAGTCACGAGTAGGGCATGGGTACAACCTTAGAATTTTTCTTTAAAATTTGTATATTTACCACATGACCACGACATGTCAGTGACACAACAAATGCTAAATATACAAGTTGTAAAAGAAGTATGGCAAATATGCAAAATCCCCGTAAAACCTTATACCTATGTGTATACTCATACCCTACTCTGACCCTATATTAACTTGTCATCAAATGTCAATTTTCCATGCATGTGATTCGTCTACTCTTGTTGACTTGTGAGTTATGAATACAAGATTGTAATTTTAAATTTTTGATAGTGGTCATGTACTTATTACCTGTTGTTGAGTTTGATTTTTTAAATGTGTTATGATAAATGTAAAATTTTGAATAACTTGTATACTATTTGATCTACCCGTTGGGTATCCAATAAGTATGGGTACATGTCAGGTATGAGTACAGGCAAAGTTTCATACTCGTTGATAGTATTTTGTACCCATTGGCTATCGGATATATATGATATTAATCTATCATGCTCTTATCCTACCCATTGCCATCCTTGTACTCCCTCCGTTTGGAAATATAAGATGTTTTAGCTTTATGAAGAAGATGTATCTAGACATCTTTTAGTATCTAGACTCATTTGAATCTATACACTAAAAGGAGTCTAGATATAACTCCTTCATAAACCTAAAACATTTTATATTTCTAAACGGAGGGAGAGTAGATATCTTTTGTAAGGAATCAATAAACTATTTTGTTAATGGTTGCTGCATTTGGACCACATCAAATAAAGGCCCTGCTCTTATTTAAAACTAGTAGGCGAGAAAGATAGCATATATATACGCCTTAGTAACACAGAGAAACCTCACCTTAGGCTCCTGTAGAGAAGAGATATACATATCCATGTGCCACGCACTAGCCATTGCCCATGCAAGTTCATCTAGAATTTCTTTGGCTGTGGATGTGAGATTGGGAAACCACGCACATTTCAGGCCTAAGCTTGGGAGGCACTCAGGAATGTAGATACACGAGATAACAGAATTCCACTACAGCCGGCACCTCTCACATGGGACAGTGCCTTGCGTGTTCATCTCTGCTCCATAACATCAGTGTTTTTATACTCACTATCGCTCTATTTACTTGGAGATTCTGACAGTGTGTACGTGATCCATTATATTCTTTATTGATTCTGAGTAGTATATCACATGGTCTTCGTGAGTACCTAATGGATACGATTTTCTGCAATGTCTAGTGGTAGGATAACCTTTTTTATTTTTATTTTTTTGTAGTCGGGTAGTAATCTAAATTTCTTATCATCCCAGGATGTTCCTGCGACTATGTTGCAAAACACCGATGAACCCATCCTATCTATAGCGGGGCCGCCGCCCTCGACTCCTCCTCCCTCTTCTCCCCCGCTGCCACCGGAGGAAGATGGCAGGCAAAGCCCGGCCGGTCGATGGTGGCAGTGGGGCTGCTTCCTTGCATGGTGGCCTCTCTCTCTCTCTCTCTCTCTCTCTCTCTCTCTCTCTCTCTCTCTCTCTCTCTCTCTCTCTCACTTGTAGGGAGCCCTTCGGCCGAAGTAGTCGCCTGACGGCAATCTGATGGCGGGGGAAATCAGGCGGCCTCGGGCTTTGATGGCGGTCCTCCATCAGCGGATGGCGGAGCGGGTCGCATCTGCTGGCAGGGGCGCAGTCCTAGGGGTTCACTCACGCTAAGACGAAGATTTGTCTTCTGCCGGTTTTCATTGATCTGGTGGGAGTGTCGTGTTTCAGAAGGCTCTGCCGGTGAACTCCCATGGGCGATTCATGCCTGGAGATTGCTGGAACGGATGGGATTCAGTCGCGCGCAACCGTTTTTTTCTATCCGTTTGGTTTCAGAGGGAGGAGACGAAGCTCTGTTGTCTTTTGACATCGTGGAACATGTCTTTAGTTCCATGGTGAAGTCAGTGTGCGGATAATGTCATGGAAGCCAAGATTTGTGGACTAGCAAGGGTCGGTCGAGTCCTGGTGGCGATGAGAAATTGGCTTGGTGATTCATGACTTGTAGCAGCGGCATCGGAAAGTGGGGGTGGCATCATAGGAGGAGTTCACGGTCTTACCTTGCAGGGTGAAAATCCAAGGTCTCACCTTAATTGGTTGTGTCTAGCAATTACCTTGTTGAAGATATTGTTTTATGAGCGAGGACTTTCTACAGGTGAAAACCTATGATCTTTGATTGGGCGATGAGGTGCTTGTGCTCTCTTTTCTTCTTGAAGGCATCGCTATTGGAGATGTTGTATTTCTGGTGTTGTTCCAGTGGGGCTAGTGTCGCTGCTACTAAGGACCTTATCGTTGTAGTGGGACTTTTTTCTTTTTTTAATTCTTCTTTTTTTAGCTGTATGTATCCATAATACCAATAGGGTAATGCATTATTGCAGAGAGTGAGTGTAATTGGTATCATTATGATACTAATATATGCTCTTTTCCAAAAAAAAAATGTTGCAAACCACCATTGGTAAAAATAATGCTGACCATGGTTTTCATGCTTATTTTGTAAGCTGAATTCAAAATAAATACATAGAACTAACGTCCTAAAACCCATGGCTTTGAAACTCGTGTGGTGATATTATAATCTAGATACTTACAAGATGCTCCTTTTGTTCCCCTAGTTTTTTTGGTTCATTTAACCTGGCTCTTGTAATAATGGTGCAAATGTGGGAATGGACGAGAGAAACGGCCGTGTATGGTGGCGAGATAGGAGGCTTTGTCTTTCTCTTACTTTATCCTAAATCAATAATACTTATTATGGATCATAGAAAATATATTTTTTCCAACATGTTGAAAGTGAGAACGAGAACGATCTACCATAAGTTCCCCCTGCCCCTTGCGCTACAATCATGGTAGTGGTAAATAAGGCATATATAGATTGATAACCTTTCTGGTTGTGATATCTCAGCTCATCACGGTAGGATGACCGTATATATGAGGCTAATCAGTCATCGCATACTCGTGCATATAAGGGCGGGCTTCCCTTCTATGGCAATCTATGATGACTTCTATCCCTGAACCCTGATGTACGGGTACAAATAAGCCTTAAAGTTCAATCACAATGTACATATAGGTTCGTACGTCAGACATATCCAGACAAGTTTCTACATCCTCAGTTTGCATGGTTGTTGGCATTGGACCAGATTAATTAAAGATGTTGCCTTATTTAGAAGTACTAGAAGGATAGGTTACAAGGGAAGTTAAATACTCTAATCATCTCCCGCTTCCTTTACAAGTTGGACTTTTGCAGCATGGACTTGCATCCGGCAAATAATTGCATCAATATTCAATACCGCAAGTATAAAGCGGATGCACACCATCATGCATAAATCATGTGAATATCCCCTAGGTTACCACAAACATGTCTCTGACACAGTAAGAAAGAATTGACTACAAATGCCGTATATTCTGACGCTATAGTTACTAGAAGGCTAGGAAATTTAGTCACAAACTAAAAATATAACTCATAAATCAGTACCTGTGCAGCCATGCTAGACCCTTTGCATGGTTGTTGCACTAGGGCAGATCACTTAAATACCAAGTGCTCTTATTTAAAAGTAGGAGGAAGGAAAGATATATGCGTCAATGATTCATAGAAACCCCCCTCACTTTGGTAGAGAGCAACGACACATATATGTGTATCATATTGTGTTACCTTTGCAAGTTCATATGTATTTTACTTGTCAATGGATGTGAGACAAGGCGACCACTGTAAGATGCCGCTAATGTTAAGTCTAAGTTTGGGAGGCATTAGGGAATACAACATCAATTTTCGGTTCAGGTATGTTACAATGACCCTCCATGGTTCAAGAGTCACAAGAGGGCTCTAGACAAACAGGTCTGGTTGGGGTAGAAGAAAGTTTCAAGATGGCAGGATAATCCTTCAGGAAAGGAGTTGGTCGATGCGGCTAGCTTGAAGGAAGACCCTGCTTGGACCACATGTCTAGTTAAAGTAGGAAACTAGCATTACTAATTTGATATTATCAATTCAGCTTGTACACATGGAGTTAACCCATTTATATCAAATCACACATATCAGTTCTCCTATAAGTAGCTAGGGAGAACTGATGCATCATGCTTGCCTCTCAGAGCGAAAGATCTGGTTAAATTTATACGGGTCACCTCAGCAGTTGTATAGAAAACATAGATGAAGGAAAACTTAACAGATTATACACCCATAGGACTTTTGCCACTTCTATTTTGTAGCGTTATTAAGTTGCTAATACCACTCATAAATGCTATTCATAAATTCTTAGTTTGAATGTGGTCATCTTTTTCTTTACTATTAAAAAGAAGTTGGTGTTGGTAGGTTGTACTTTAACACTTTGACATCAAACATTAGAACAATCAGGACCGTATGATCTACATCTGATGGTAGGTAGTCCATCGCTTAGATAATTACAGTCATTTGCCACCGATAAGTGGGAATTGCCGGTTACGCCGCTGCCCCTTCGAAAAACCTCGTCGCGCATCGCTCCCACTTCGACTGGACGTTGGTGCCAACAGGTGGGCCAAACTCTCCAGGCCCATTCCTCTCTATCCTGAGTCCCTGCCTCTACGGAGAAAATAGGGTTAGCTCGCCGCTGCCATAACACGCGGCCGGGAGCATGTTGAAGACCGCCTAGCTCGTGCCATTGGCCGCGGTGGTGGCGGCAAGACCCCGTCCAAGTCCGCCTCCCGAGTGCAGTCCTTTAAGGCCTCCGAGAACTCGGACCAAAAACATTGCCTCGCCTCCCCCGACCACGCCCAATACTTCTGCCAAGGCTCGAACACCGCCTCTGGCAGGGTAAAGTGGTGCATGCTCGCCCCCGCCGCCGTCGGTCCCGCAACGGCGGTTCGTCGTGGTGAAGAAGGGTGCGCCTCGGCGGAGGCACAGCAATGGCGCGAGCGGAGGGGGTGTAGCGAGGACTCTGCAAGGTGTGCTAGGCTTGTCCTGCAAGGGGATTTGTGAGGAGGCCTAGGCGATGCCCTGGTTGTAGCCGTGGAACGAGGAGGCAAAGCAGTGTTTTCCTTGTCTCATTTCCTGTACCTAGGGCCGAATTCACTCAGCGGGGCAACGTCAAAAGGTTTGTTCTTCAAGATGAACAGAAGAAATTGTATTTCGGCTGTTGCTAATGCAATATATTGATAGAAGATCTTTACCTTTTTTAGATTACGCTAGGATAGGACACAATAGCCAGTTGAACGTAAGTCTATTATATTTTATCTGCTTTTTTGCTCTGAAGTCGTATCTGTACTCTCTAATTAATTGGTTGTTTGCTCTGCTGACAGTAAGTAAGGTGCAGCTGGAATAAAAAACCAATATGGTTTCTAGCCAACATCCTTTCAATCTAAGAATAGAGGTGAATAACAAAATCGTTGGCTGTGGTTCTGTTCATTAGTTGGCAAGTTGGTTGGTAGTAGATTCAGTACTCAAAATGTTCAACTATATGACTATATATTGGATGATGCGTGAATCGTTTAACAGAAACAAATCGCTATATTGGAGGATGCATGAATTGTTTTATAACAGAAAAGAATTGTTGTATTGGATGATGCATGAATCGGTTTATAACAGAAAGAATTGCTATATTGGATGATGCAAGAATTGGTTTATAATAGAAAAGAAGGGCTAAAGAATAAACTACACAAAATGCTTATTGAGGATGAGAAGATTTTGTTATTTATCGCTCAAGGAATCTTTCGTGGACAACAGATGAGCCCGAGGTTTGTCACTTCGTGTCATCTAATTTTCTCGAACG
This sequence comes from Avena insularis, assembly GCA_023614405.1. Classification (NCBI taxonomy): domain Eukaryota; kingdom Viridiplantae; phylum Streptophyta; class Magnoliopsida; order Poales; family Poaceae; genus Avena; species Avena insularis. The sequence goes on along the minus strand of CM042695.1, from coordinate 80,093,926 downwards.
CAACTATCTGTTAGCATTTTGTTTAATACCATGAAAGAAAGATAAATTTGTTCTACTACCAGACTAAAATGCATGTTCTGATTGTTCTTATTGCAACAGGGTAGTCTTATCATACTTTGAAACGAAAGTTGTACTTAAAGAGTCATTTTTTAATGTGATGCCCCTGTCCAAAGCCCAGCGCCACCGTGTCGAGATGGGAGGAGGTGAGCAAGTGAAAGACAGTTACTCATCCAAACTTTGCTTGTTGGTTCTTGTGTCTCCGCATGAAGATAATTACCTCCTCCCGTGTGCTTTCTTTGAACCCGTGACTGACATCTCTCCCTGTCCGCAGTGGGCAAAGAAATGGATGGAATTGAAGAATCTGATATTTTGGGCTTGCTTCAAGTATTGGTTGTTCCTCTTATTGGAAAATGGAAATGCTTGACATAGACTCAACTCTATCCAGGTATTGTAACTAAAGAGGGATAAACTGACCACATTACATCGGAGCTATATAGACGTATTGCTTTTGGCTATCTATTTATATGATAAATACTCTTACATTTATGGCGCATAACTTCGTCAGGCGTCTCAAGAGAGACCTTAAGGGAAGCCTCTTTTAATGGTATTGGAGTTCTTGAGGGAAGCCTCTTTTAATGGTATGGAGTTCTTCTTGCATACCGTATTGTTGGAGTAGCCAATAGTCATAAATCTGAAGGCTCTTATTATATGAATGAAAGTATGAAAACTTGCTAAAGTCGAGTAAATGTGGTATATTTCTTGGAGAAATTTGTATTGCATATTTTCTATATGAATTTTTCTGTTGGTAACAATCAAATATTATGCTAAGAGGCAGTACCATATTTAGCTTGTTTATCTTGGAACTTTCGAAGGGCCTAAATTAACAATTCTACAACATGGGAGTTTTAGAGCTTCCTTATTATTTTTAGAGGAAAGTTGAGATTCTTATGCCTTGTTTGATACTACTAGCGTATTTGAAACTTGTCAGTTCGATTGTCCCTGTTGTCTCCATTTTACCTTTTTGTTATCAAAGTTAAGTAAATATCTATTGTTGTAGGTCTATAATTAGTAGTGATGCCAGACCTGTATGATTAGCATACAACCTTACCTACATGATTAGCATACAAAATAAGAACATGAATGGTCTGTTATATTTTACTTCCTGATTTAGAATGATTACTCTATATTTTGGTTTGGGTTCTTTCAGTTCTTATATATACAGAATAAGAAATTTGATCACTCAAGCCGCTTCAAATTCTGATAGCTTATTATTGTTCCACCAAAAAAAATCAAGGGGTACTCACTGGGTGGTGTGTCGTGATCATAGAAGAAGAGGCCAAAAGGTCGAGATGTTTACAAACTCGTCACGATACAGACATCATGCAGACACCACACAGATCATGTCCACCAGGGCAGAAAACAGACTACTTGTGCCTAATTAGCCTATCTACCTGCAAGATAAAGGTCATACCATCTACAGAGTTGGCACGGAACATGGTTAACCTCATCTTCAACATAAACATGCTACTCTTAAGTGATAGTTCTGGATCTTAACAATATGAATCAAGGCTGGCATGCAGTACTTATACATAAAATTTTATTATGCATTTATCACAATAGATGATCCATCTTCTAAGTTTTTTCAAGACAATCAATGGCCTCCATACTTGTATTTTAAGTTGTTAATGTTGCTGCACATAATGTGTACTCCTATAGTAGTGTGAATTTCTGGAATTCAACCCTTCGAATTGTACATGGCTGAAATGTTATATCCTTGTTTCTTTAACTATTCCAGGTGTTTGGGTAACCCACTTTGTCAACTGTCCATGCCAGATGGTATTATTGCTCAACAATTTGAATATTTTGACTTGTTTGCAGGTAATATATCACTCTTGTTCAAATTTCTCTGAGTTCTTAAGTGCACTTACGTTTGTTGAAGTTATGAACATATGAAAGGCTTTCATAAATAGTCTGATACATTCATATCCTTATAGACGATGGTTTCGATCATGCTGATGGTGGAGGCCGTGGGTAGTAATGCCATGTCCTAAAACTGGTTTCCATTGCTGTGTTACCAATTGGTGTCCACAACATAAGGTTTCGCTTTCCTCATATATCCATCTATATGTTAGCAACACTCCAATCAAAAACACATGAGCATGCTTGCTGATCTTCTTATTAATGTAACCACCAATGCTTCCATTCTATGACCCTGTACTTGGAGCAATTTGTCTCTTCATTTTTCTTTGTTTCTTTCAACCACCTATTTTTTATTTTTTATTGGGATGGATCAGTGCTTCAGCTCATGCATGTACGCCACCCTGTAATTATATGTTTCTTCATTTGTTCAAATGGAATTTTGTGATAAGTTTATGTTCATGGTTTTTGTTTTAAGTTAATCCTTCGACTCCTCGATGAACATGAACATAATTTTGATTTTAGTCAGCAGCTTTAGCACAATTCATTATGATTATAGCATGTGAATAAAGTATGATCTCCTGAATATAAATAGAAGAATACATTGTGATATATTTCTGAATTTGCAGGTTATGTTTTCCAAACTCAAATTTTCTACTTCCTCTGTTCCAAAACATTCAATATTATGGAACAGAGGATATTATTCTTGACTTACCTTTATTGTGTGTCATATCACAGATGGACATGGAGATGTCTAGGTAAAGAGTTTCGGTTTTGAGATTGTGCCTTGCAGTGTATAGCATGATGATGAGGCCTTGTATAAGCTTAACACGCATGAAAATATTGACCATCTAAGCTGCCCGGCGGAGCTTCGGGAGTCTCGAGTGATAAGGCAACAGGATATGATCACATATTCACAAGTACTTGTAGTTTTTAATTTGTCAACAGTGACGTCAGGTGGCCATCTAGGTGGCATGCTTATATGAAGATGGAGGCTAGCTCCAAGGCCCACTGGTTCTCTATAATGAAGTCCCTCGTGATCATATTTTTCTTGGCAGGAATTGTCCTCTTTATATTCTCAAGAACCTTCTGTAAGAATGTTAACAGACATGAAGACCTCAACAAGGAAGCAAAGGCAAAAGCTACCCTTGATGTACATGATTACCCTCTTTTGTGATGCTACAATTGCTTATGTGGGTTATATAGTTCTTTTTTAACTGAGTTCTATAGCTCTATTTTGGCTTGAATCGAATAGCAGAGCTACTGATATCATTTAATGCTCCAAGTTCCTATTGCTCCCAACGTAATATAGACTGGATTATGTATTGCTAACCTTTTGGTCAGTGTATTGTTTATTATACATATTTTACTTGCATCCCATCCTTGATATGGCGGAGGTTTGAGGAGGACAAAAGGGACACCACCCTGCCAAATATTTTCAATTTAGTTGTTTCCCTCAGGATCAAAAGGCAAGCTTAGAATCTATTTGCATTTATGTGAAATAAAATAATATGTTGCTCAGTGTCAGATGACGACACATATTATGAAATGCAGCGAGTACTAAACATCTGAATTTTTGCATGCAACATATTTATATTTGCAGTAATTTTCTTAGGACCGTAGCAACGCACGGGCATTCAACTAGTATTACTTCACAAATGTATCCTTTATTCTGTTGCAGCAAATAATGTAAAGCTAATAAATTTTCTTGATGGTTTGTAAAACTAACAAGGCCACTATTTTTTTCATATATCTGGCTTCCATTTACTCTGGCATGTTCTTGGGCAAAGGACTATTGAGTGCTCACATCATTATTGTATCCTTAGCCTAGTTGTTGAATTGGACATGATTCATTTAAAGACAATGCCCTTATTTAAAGTTGAACGAAAGAGAGATAGATGCTCAATGATTTGAGAGAAACCTCGCCTTATGAATTTTACATAGTAGAGATACATATCTATTAGCCATCATGATCAATCTATGCAAGTTCATGTGGACTGTCTTTGCTAATGGTTGGGAGACTAGGCAACCGGTGTAGTAGACACGCACTGTGCATTTTAGGACTATGTTTGAGAGGCATCGAGGAACACGAATTGTCTATTCTCATTACTTGTGTATGCGTTTATGAGACAGACAGAGACCGTCACATTGCTCACCGCTTCGATGACTTAGGCCATTCATGTTTCTCACTGCTCCTATCGTCTTGTGGGCTTGTTGTACTAGGATCATATATTCTATACATATGGCTGTGTTTTAGTTCATAGTGGATTTCAAATTCGTGTTTAAGCTAAAATTCACATGCGTGAGGCCTGAAAGAAGGAGATTATTTTAATAGCCAAGTCAACATGTTCTTAAAGCAACATTTCATGTGCATGCTACCTAGCTCCGTTTACAAATGTAGAGGGCTCTATGCACTAGCATAACCCATCGGATAAAAACTTACGCATCGAACTATAGTGCGAAAACTTATCAGGCTTCAGAGTGCTGATTCCACTCCGAAGCAGTTTCTATTCTTGAGTTCATGTTCCTTCGCTTAATGACAACGATACGAGCGCGAAAGGAACATAAGCAAGCTCGGTGATGCGATGGAGGTTTGGGACACTCGGTTTCCGTCTCTCTTACTGTGTTAGGTTTTTGAAAGCGAGGGCAAGAATGGTTGGACTATGGATTCACACTACGATTGCATCCAGTCAGCGATCAGAAAATGTTAGAGTTTGTTTTATAGTACTGTACTTGATTAGGTTGCGTGCATCTCAATTCATAGGACGGAGGCTACAGTTCTTTTTTAGCCGTATCGCATAGATACCTTTTGCAAGAAATAAATAAAATAGTACTTACATTTCCAGAATAAGAACGTGACACAAAAAGCTGAATACAAATCTTGTCCCATAGTTGAGTCGGCCAAAAGGCTAATGCTCAATCACCGTGTAGCTCAAATATCAGTACATCGACCTCGAGGCACATTGTTGCATTGTTGCTGCGTTAGACCACCTCAACCAAAGATGGTGCCGTTATTTAAAACTAGTAGGAGAGAAACATTAGTGCATATATAGATGCTTCAAGTAACACAGAGAAACCTCACTTTGAACTCCTGCAGAGAAAAGATACATATCCATGTGCCATACTAATCATTTTACCCATGCAAGTTCTGATAGATACTACTTAGGATCGGCTAGGCTAGACTAGAATCGGTAGTACTTTTACCTTTGCACGATTTAGGTGAGAACCAGAGAGGGAGAAAGAGAGAGTGAACCACCTGCGCCCTGGCTCGACAAACACGAGCCAGAGGGGATGCCGGAGCTAGCAGCAGAGCTGGATCCGCCGTCATTGGCCATGGGAGAAAGTCGACGGCGTGAGCGTAGGTGGTTGAGTGTGGCGGCGGCGGAGCTTCCCGTCGGCCTAGCGCGAACCCTAATCGGTGGGTGTGTAGGTGGGGGCTACGGCGCACGGTGAACCTCGTACCGTGTGCGTCCGGCCCCCCACCTCTTTATATGCGCGCTGGCGACAGGGGCCCACCAACCATGATAAGGTTGGGCGCCTGATTAGGCGCGTTAGGATTCCGTCGGGCCGTCTTCAACGTGGGAGAGATCTATCTAACATTCTCCCCCTAGATCTCGACTTTACTTTTAACTTTGTACTTTACTTATTTCATCACAGAACGATACATAGAGCATGTTTCATCGTCTCAGCTCAATTGCCGATAGAATCAGACAGCCACTATATACCTTCATGTTTTGAAACAAATCCTGTTACTTTTGGGCCTTTGTAGTTCAGGAATCATAGGCTTCCCATTAAACCCATGCCGGCTATGTGTTCCTTAAACATATTGGGTGGTAAGCCTTTCGTTAGCGGATCCGCAAGCATATACTTTGTCCTTATATGCTCGAGTCTTATAGTTTGATCCTGGACTTTGTCCTTCACAACATAATACTTTATATCTATAGACTTTGTAGCATTACTCGACTTGTTGTTGTGAGCATAGAATACTGCGGGCTCGTTGTCACAGTACATCTTTAGTGGTCTGCTGATGCAGTCAACCACTTTCAAGTCGGCCAAAAATTTCTTTAACCATAACGCCTGTCCCATGGCCTCATAACATGCCATAAATTCTGCATACATCGTAGATGATGCAACTATCGACTGTTTGGCGCTTCTCCACGAAATAGCGCCTCCTACGAGAGTAAAGACATACCCTGTCGTGGACTTTCTATCGTCTTTATCTCCCGCAAAGTCCGCATCTGAATACCCTTTTATCTCTAGGGAATCAGATCTTCTATATGTTAGCATGAGGCCTTTTGTGCCTTGCACATAACGCAAAGCTTTCTTTACCATCTTCCAGTGCTCTATGCCTGGATTCTCTTGATATCTACCGAGTACCCCGGTGATAAATGCTAAGTCAGGGCGAGTGCACACTTGTGCATACTGTAAGCTTCCAACAGCCGAAGCATACAGTACTGACTTCATTTGATCAATCTCATATTGATTCTTTGGACATTGGGATTTCCCAAAACTATCGCCCTTGACTATGGGAGTAGGTGTTGCATTACTCGCATGCATATTGTATTTCTTTAGAATCTTTTCACAATATGCTTTCTGCGACAGTCCTAACACTTCATTCTTTCTATCTCGGTGAATTTCTATGCCCAAAACATAAGAAGCTTCACCAAGGTCTTTCATGTCAAAATTTGATGACAAGAACTTCTTTGTCTCTAGTAGTAGACTAACATCACTGCTGGCAAGCAGAATGTCATCCACATATAGAATTAGGAAAATATATTTCCCACTTTTGAACTTTGCATAAATGCAGTTGTCCTCAACATTTTCCTTGAATCCAAATCTTTTAATTGTATCATTAAACTTTAAATACCACTGCCTAGAGGCTTGCTTTAACCCATAAATGGATTTATTTAGGCGGCATCCCATATGTTCCTTCCCCTCCATGAAAAAACCCTTGGGTTGTTTCATGTAAACATTTTCTTCTAAATCTCCATTTAGAAATGCCGTCTTAACATCCATTTGATGCAACTCTAAATCAAAATGTGCAACTAGTGCCATGATGATTCTGAAGGAGTTCTTACATGAGACCAGAGAAAAAGTCTCATTGTAATCTACGCCTTCTCTTTGCGTAAAGCCTTTTGCCACAAGTCTAGCTTTGTACTTTTCTATATTCCCATTAGAGTCATACTTTGTTTTGTAGACCAATTTGCATCCTACTGTTTTGGCTCCTTTTGGGATTTCCTCTAAGTCCCAAACATTGTTGGAACTCATCGATTTTATTTCATCTTCCATTGCCTCCACCCACTTGGCTGAGTGAGGGCTACTCATGGCTTCTTCATATGAGGTAGGATCACCCTCCATATGAACTACGTTGTAGACTTTGTAAATTTCTTTGGAAATGGCTGGTCTTCGTTCTCTTTTAGACCTTCTGAGTTCATCAGACTCTTGCTCATTTCTTGCCTCGGGTTCAGGCACATTTACAGTATGTGGCTGTTCTGGCTCTCTTTCGTGCTCAACAGTGGGTTCAGGTGGATCCTGATGGACAGGTTCCAAACTTTCGCCCATTGTTGTCACGTGTGGAGTCACAACAGGTGCTGGCACCACAAACCTCAGGGGTTATAGATGGTGGCACAACAGGTAGTGAGAAAAATGTCTCCTGAGTCATCGGATTAGGTGCATGCACCCTCTTCTCCTCAAGATCAATTTCCCGAGCTACCGTGCTCCCCCTCATCAATTCGTCCTCCAAGAAGACTGCATGTCTCGTTTCTACAAACTTTGTGTATCTGTTAGGACAGTAGAAACGATAGCCTTTTGACTTATCTGGATAGCCAATGAAGTGGCAAGATACTGTTTTGGGGTCTAACTTTGCAATGTTTGGATTGAAAACTTTTGCCTCAGCTAGGCTCCCCCAGACCCTCAAGTGGTGCAGAGAGGGGACTCTGCCTGTCCACAATTCATACGGTGTTTTGGGCACCGACTTACTTGGTACTCTATTGAGAATGTGAATGGCGGTTTTAAGCGCCTCCATCCACAATCCCAATGGGAGGGTGGAATAGCTCATCATGCTGCGCACCATATCCATAAGGGTACGGTTACGCCTTTCAGCTACTCCGTTTTGCTGAGGTTCGCCCGGCATAGAATACTGGGCGACTATTCCATTTTCCTGCAGGAACCTTGCAAAAGGTCCTGATACTTGATCATATGGAGTATGCCGACCGTAGTAATCCCCCCCACGATCGGACCGAACTATCTTAATTCTTTTATCATGCTGATTTTCTACTTCAGCTTTGAAAATTTTAAATTTATCCAATGCTTCAGATCTTTCTTTAATTGGATAAATATAACCATATCGGGAGTGATCATCCGTGAATGTTATGAATGAATCATAGCCATCCACACTTTTCACCGGAAACGGTCCACAAATATCCGTGTGGCTTATTTCTAGTGTAGCTATACTTCGGTTTGCACCCTTTTAATGTGTTTTACATACTTTCCTTCAATGCAATCTATGCATTGTTCTATGTCTGAGAACTCTAACAGAGGAAGAATGTCACTTTTAACGAGGCTTTCTATTCTTCCCCTCGAAATATGGTCTAGTCTGCAGTGCCATAACTTCGATGAGTCAAGAGTTCGCTTTCTTTTCTTTTGTTCTTTGTTCGACAAGGGAACTTGTTCATTCACATCACACACAGAAAATACTTTCTCATGCAAGGATAATAAATATAGCTTGTCATGTAAGGTAGCAACACCCACACAAATATCTTTTAACCAAATGACACATTTGCCATGTCCAAAATAACACTCATAAGAATCTTTGTCCAAGCACGACACACTTATTAAATTTCTATGAATTGAAGGAACAAAAAGAACATCCTTAAGCAAAAGAGAAGATCCATCAGCCAGCTCCAGAGGAATGTCGCCAACAGCTTCCACTTCTGCTTCAATCCCATTCGCCACTTCAATGAGTCTTTCTCTTTTTGGCAAAATCCGTGTCGAATAGAACCCCTGTAAAGAGTTGGCAACATGAACAGTTGTACCAGAGTCAATCCACCAAGTAGATCTAGAAAACTTTTCATACAGAGATTCATTAACAAAAGAGACTATATCTTTATCGTTTTTGGCCATTATGTACTTCAGCCATACGGGACAATCCTTCTTGTAGTGGCCAACCTTTTTGCAGTGGTGGCACTGGTCTTTTTCCCCAGGGGTGGACTGTTGGTACTGGTGCTGGTGCTGCTGTGGGCCCTTGCCATGTGGCTTGGAAGGTGAGCCACCATGGTTACTGTTTGTGAAGCTCCTCTTCCTATTGTCCTTCACGAAGTTCAAGGAACCACCGTGAAGGGCCTTCAGCCTTTCCTCCTCTTGGGAGCACATCCCAATGGTCTTTTCTATGTCCCACTTTTCAGGGGACATGTTATAGTTTATTACGAAGTTCTCGAATGGCTGTGGAAGAGAGGCCATCACCAGGTGCACCAGAAGTGCAGGCTTTAGCTCGAGGTCCTCATCCATGGGTTTCAGCTTGGCTGCCATGTTTGACATCCTCAAGATGTGCTCTCTTGTTCCGTGTGGCCCTCCCGTGTACTTCTCTGTCACCAGCTGTTTTAATACCTGGGTTGCGTACATCTTTGAAGAGCCAGTAAACTGGCTCTTTATCTTTGTAAGGTATTCGCCCACGAAGGCACACTCTCCAATTGAGCCCACTATAGCATTCTCAATTGTGTTCTTTATAAAAGGCAAACATTTCTTATTGGCGTTCACCCACTTTTGATTGTCTATGGAGTAGGCCAGCTCCAAAGGAGCATGGTCCCTCTTTATTTTCTCAAACGCAACACTTTCTTCAGCATCGCCCCTGACAGGGTCATCGGGCTTGACTGGTTGCTTGGTATCAACCACCCAGTCCAATTCGGCGCATACAAACGCCAGGTCAACCTTTTTCCTCCATTCGGAGTAGTTGTCCCCTCTTAGCAGCGGGATGTCCTTCAGACAGCTCATGAGGTTGAGACCTCCTGAAAACCACAAAAGATGTGAGATCACCAAAGAAAACAACTGTATGCATTAATCCAACGTTGGTATAAATTAAGCATGCAATGGTTTGTGTTATTTAAAATTACATCACCGTTGGGTAGAAATAAAATTAAATGCACCTTTAATACTTAATGGAAAAGATCATGATCATGTTTATTAATAATGTTGGTCAATTAATAACATGAGACACAATCATCTTTAATTACTTTGTCACATCTTTATAACAAAATTTGAACAAAATTTATTGCATTATTGCAATTTAAATCAACTATTTGCAGCGGAAACATTTATAATAACTTCCATAAACTTTAAACTTTACAGAAAAAATTCTGCCTTTATATCATTCTCTAGTCAAAATATACTTGAAATAAAATGACTATAGAAAACCATTTGAAAATTGCTTAAAAAACTAAGCAAAAACAATTAAAACAGCTTCTGTAAAATAAAAATGTAAAAAAACTGGTATTACATCTATATTCGGTGGCCCATGTTGTTGACAATTGGGTATATTAGCTATTCGGCGGCGCCGCCACTCCAGCCGCCAGCAACAGCCAGCGGTTCATGACGCCCACGCGGCGCTCAACAGAGCTCGCTCAGCGCCTGCCTGCTGCCTGGCCAGGCCCGCCAGCAAGCAGCCGCCTAGCCGGACGATCTCGGCCGTCCGTTTCTGCCGCCCTAGATCGGACGGCCGCGCGCGCCTTTCGGCCGAATAAAAGCACCCCCCGTGGCCCCCCACGAAACCCTAGCCCCCATTCTCCCCCTTCTCCCCCACGCGACCCCTCTCTCTGGAGGCGGCTACACCCGAGTGGACGAGGCGAGGAGGCCGCCCTGCCGGCGACGGCGCCGGCCGGCGAGCCCCTCCCTCTCACTCTCTCACGCTGCCGCCTTGGGGCTAGCTAGTGGAGGCGAGGCGAGGTGGCTGCCCCGCGCGGCGACGGTGCCGGCGGCGGCGCGCCCCTCCCTCTGCCCCACGCTACCATGAGCTCCCTCCTCTCGTCTCTGGCTGGCGCTTGGAGCGAGGCGGCCGCACGCCGGCAGTCCCCTCCCTCCCCTAGCGCGCAAGCTCCTCCCTTCCCCCTTCTTTGCTCTCTGTCCTAGCCACTTCCCCACCCCGCGAAAGGAGAGATGGTTGGTGGAGGACGCACGGCGCCCCCCTGCCCCCCTTGGCAATGGTGTGTCCACCCGAGGGTGGGCACACCACTGTCAAGCGGCGCAGCGGCGACGCCCATGGCCGGCAATGGCCGGTGAACACTTTTCTTTTGGCTTGATTTTTCTCTGTTAAGTAGGGGCTTTGGGGATTTGGAGCACTTTGGGATTTTCCTTTCTTGCGGGATCTGGGGAGGAAAAAGGGTTTGATTCTTTGGGGCTTTAGATATGGGGATCTTGGGAAATTTCTTTGACTTTTCCTTTGCCCCGTTAGGGGTTTGTTCTTCTTCCCGACCTCGGCTTGCCGATGCGCCGGGATCGAGAGGAACCGCGCGTCCAGAGGGGCAAGGCGCACTCTTAGGGTTAGATCTAGGGTTTTTCCTGTTGAATTCTTTTCTTTTCTACCGAAAAAAGTCTAGATCTAGCAGCTCTGATACCATTGATAGATACTACTTAGGATCGGCCAGGCTAGACTAGAATCGGTAGTACTTTTACCTTTGCACGATTTAGGTGAGAACCAGAGAGGGAGAAAGAGAGAGTGAACCACCTGCGCCCTGGCTCGACAAACACGAGCCAGAGGGGATGCCGGAGCTAGCACCAAAGCTGGATCCGCCGTCATTGGCCATGGGAGAAGGTCGACGGCGTGAGCGTAGGTGGTTGAGTGTGACGGCGGCGGAGCTTCCCGTCAGCCTAGCACGAACCCTAATCGGTGGATGTGTAGGTGGGGGCTGCGGCGCACGGTGAACCTCGTACCGTGTGCATCCGGCCCCCCACCTCTTTATATGCGCGCTGGCGACAGGGGCCCACCAACCATGATAAGGTTGGGCGCCCCCGATTAGGGCGCGTTGAGGGACTCCGTTCGGGCCCAACGTGGGAGAGATCTATCTAACAAGTTCATCTAGAATTTCTTTGGTAGTGGATGTGAGACCGGACAAGCATGCACATTTGAGGTCTAAGCTTGGGAGGCACTCAGGAATGCAGAGACACAGTCTTGTCGTTAGTCACTGCATCAGGCTCCTCTCGGACAGGACAGTGTCTTGCTTGTTCATGAACGTTCCAGAACTTCAGTATTTTTATACTCGTGGTAGTTCTATTTACTTAGAGATTCTGTTTGTGTATACTTGATCCATTATATCCTTTGTTAATTAGTATCATGTGGCCCTCGTGAGAACTAATGTATGTGATTTGCTACAGTGTCTAGTGGTAGGATAACTGAACTTTATTTGTAGTCGAGTGGTACTCTAGATTGGCTTTCGTCCAAGGATGTTCCTGCGATTATATGGTGCAAAAGAACCATTGGTTCAAGTAATGCTGACCATGATTTTCATGCTCGTTTCATAGGCTGCATTCAAAATAAATTTGTAGAACTAACATACTAAAACCCATGGCTTTGAAACTAATGTGGTGCAATTATAATCTAGATACTTACAAGATGCTCCTTTGTTCCCCATATCTAACCAGACTCTGGTGATAATGGTACAAAGGTGGAAGGTACGCAAAGACGTGTGTATGCTGGGAAGATAGGAGGATCGACCTTGATATCTCTTATAATTTTCCAACATGCTGTAATACATGAGAACGAAGACGATATACCATAAGTGCACATACGTAATTAAGAACTCTACTATATACCTTCCAACACATGGGTAAAACATATCATTACAGATAAATAACCCTCCTGGCTGTGATAACTCAGTTCATCATGGTAGGATAACCGTATATGAGGCTAACCAGTCATCACATACCGGTGCATATAAGGGCCACCCTTCTATGGCAATCTGTGATTACACCTGGACGCGAGCCAGCTCGGTCTGGCTCGGGCCGAGCCAGAGAAAAGCTCGGTCCAAAGTTGCCGAGCCCGAGACAGCTCGCCGCCGCCGGCGAGCCGCAAAATGGAGCTCGGCCCGAGCTTCCGACGAGTTCGGTCCAGCTCGGTGCAGCTCGCGATCTTGGCCATGATAGGTCACTGAAGGGTGGGGCCATGTGCAGGCGAGCCTTCGCAGGCCCGGCGGCGGGCAGTGCAGCGACGGTGGGGCGGTGCGGCCACGGCAGTGCTAGCATGGAGGTCGAGGGAAGGGAAGTAGCAGCGCGGTGCGGCGACGGCAGTGCGGCGCAGCGACGGCGCTGGGCGGCGTAACGGCGTTATAGGCTAGTACGGCGGCGGCGCGTGACCTACCTATGTACGCGAGGAAGACGAAGACAGTCCGTGCGTCTGTTGGTTCTTATTGTCAGGTGCAGGCCAGGCCTGAAAATTGATGCTCTAATTTGCCAGCCCATCTTATTCAATTCAGCCTAGTTTTAATTGGAAAAAAAATGACGAGCCAACGAGCTGGACCGGGCCGAGCCCGAGCCAGCCCGACACCGCCGCGGTCCAGCATCCAGAGCTCGGCTCGGTCCAGCTGCACCAGCGGGCCGAGCCCAGCTCGCCCCGAGCCAGCAAAACTCGGGCCGAGCCCACTGGACCGAGTTTGAGGTCCAGGTATATCTGTGATGACTTGTATCCTAGATGCCTGGGTACAAATGGCATGACTAGAAGCCTAAAGCTCAATCAAAATGTATATGTTCATACATCAGACATCTCCAACCACGTTCTTGCACCCTCACACTACTAGGAAAATAGCTATAGATAGACAGAACTTCTGTGGTGCATGGGGCTGACCATGCACCACAAAATAAGTCCAGTGACGCATGTGGTGCAATGCGCCACTTAACCTTCAAGCTTCTATGGCGCATGCACTTTGATAGTGTGCCACAGAAATAAGGTGGGAACCACACCAGGGGTTGGGCTACAAAACTTCTGTGGCGCTTCTGTGGCGCATATGCCCAAATACGCCACAGAAGCAGCAGGTGGTACCCACAGCTGGCTCGCTTTGACCGGGCTCTGACCAACCTTCTGTGGCGCATGTCCTCGTATGGGTCACAGAACATGGATGTGGGGCCCATAGTCTGGCAAGTTTAACCACCTATGACCAAGTTTCTGTGGCACATATGGTGATGTGCGCCATAGAAGATCACACTTTTGTGGCGCATATCTGCCACATGCGCCACAGAACCCTGCGTCCATATCTGCACAAAAGGTGACAGCTTTGCAACCCTCTATCTACCACCATCCATTTCACATCCTTCTTCTCCCTTCCTCCCAGCTCGTCTTCCTCCTCTCTCCCACCACATTGTGCCCATAATTTTCTCCATTTTGTTGTATTTAAATCTACTATAGTTGATAGGTTGGTTAGGAAAAGCCTTTCTCCAACTTTTAGATCTAAAACATACTTAATCTTCTCCTCCACATCTCTATTTGTCTACCACTATCTTTCCATAGATATATTGGTCCACACTCTCTCACATCACGGTCTCGACTCGGTATTCAATCTAGTAGGTGAGTAATTGACCATGAATATGTATGTTTTGTAGGTGTGAAGCTTGTCACGTGGGCGGTGTGTACATGCGATGGCGCCACGATGATGTTTGTACATGAATCTTGTGTGGTGCATGAATGTTTGCATGGGAAGAAGTTTCTTGTTGTTGCTTGTCTGCCCCCGGTGCGGTGCATGAATGTTTGCCGAAATGTTGATTCATTTCCATCTTCTTGCCCATGGATGCATCAACCTTTATGATGATCAAACCTTCTCGCCATTTGAATGATGATCTACTCGCATGGCTTCCCGAGAGATCCGGTCGGTTCATAGTACGTAGCGCATATAACTTTGTTTTTCAAGAGTCCCCTGAACAGTGTGCGTTTGCTACTTCGAGATCGGCCCCTGATGGTGCAATCAGTTGTTGGAAACGAATTTGGAAGGCTGGAGTTCCACCTAAAGTAAAAATATTTGCTTATAGAGCTGTATCTAATGGCTTAGGTCTAGAAAAGAACAAAAAGGACAGAGGCTTTGAGGTTACAGGTAACTGCCTTATTTGCGATAAAGAACAAGAGGACGTTGTGCATGCCTTGTTCAAGTGCTCTCATGCAAAACACTTGTGGTCTACTATGAGGGATATGTGGCCTTTACCTAATGACCTGGATCTCCAGGTTGATCCTCACAAGTGGTTTCAAACGGTCATTGAGCAAGTTCCGGTCAAAGTGGTGGATTTTATTTTACTGATTGCTTGGCGCATTTGGTATGCTCACAACGAAGTTACCCGTCATAAACCTCTTCCATCAATTGAGGGCTCTAGGAGATTCTTGATATGCTATGTCAAGACTTTGAAGAACATTAAATCCTTGACCGCGGAGGAAATCATTAAGGGAAAGATCCCTATGTCATATGGTACGGAAGCTGCAACAGCTGATCAAAATCTTGATTTGCAGGTGGCACGCTGGCATAAACCTTCTCATGGCTGGGTTAAACTTAATTGTGATGGTTCTTATAAGAAGGAGGATGGTTCAGCAGGGACGGGTATGATCTTGCGTGATGAATTAGGAAGGATTATTTTCTCCTCATGCCGTCAGCTATTTAATTGCGATGATCCCCTAGAAGCTAAAACGAGGGCTTGCGCGAAGGCATTCGTCTTGCTCTCGAATGGAGTGATAAACCGGTGGCATTAGAGCTAGACTGCTCTATCCTGTTAGATGCAATTGGTGGAAGATCGCAAGATAGATCATCTTTAGATTTTCTCATTAAGGATATTAAGGATTTAATTCAGGGTTGTAGAAGTATTTCAGTTGTAAAAGTGGATCATGAACAAAATAGGGCTAGTCACAGTCTTGCGAATTTCGCGAGAACACATGCCAAGACTATAGTATGCGATACGCCGGAAACGTATCTATAATTTTTTATGCTCCATGCTTGTTTAGTATCTACTTTGCTTTACTTGTCCACACTTTGAGGTGCTTTTTACATGTTTTCTGGTACTAACCTATTAACAAGTTGCAACAGTGTCAGATACATGTTTTCTGCTGTTTTTGGTTTCAGAAAAGTTAGTAAAGAAATATTCTCGAAATTGGACATGACAAACGTCAAAGTCAATTACTTTCCGTGGGGAACAAGAAGTCCAGAGGAGAGCCGGAGGGGCCGTCCAGGGGGGCCAGACCCACCCCAGGCGCGGGGTCAGGTGGCCTCGCGCCTGGCTAGGGTTTGGTGTCCCTGGCCGCCTCCCGATCTCACTCCTTCGCCTATAAGAAGCCCCCGATGCAGAAACCCTGAGTATCCGATCAGAAATCCACGAAACTATCTATCGCCGCTGCCACCATCGTCCCTAGATTAGGGGAGGGGGATCTGAAGTTCTTCCCGGCACCCTGCCGGAGGGGAGATCACCCTGGATGCCTTCTCTCCGGTATGATGCGTGAGTAGTTCCACCTTGGACTATAGGTCCATGTAGTAGCTAGATGGTTGTATCTCCTCCTTTGTGCTTTCATGTATAGATCTTGTGAGCTCTATTCATGATCAAGATCTAATCTATTTGTAATCATGCATGTTGTGTTTGCGGGGATCCGATGGATATTGAGATTATTATGTTGGTTTGATTAATGGTTTTATCTTTATGATTCTATCATGTCTGTGTTGTTTGTGATCTTGCATGCTCTCTGTTGCTAGTGGTTATCTTGGCCAAGTAGTTGCTAGTGACTCCAAGAGGGGGTATTTATGATCGATAGTGGGTTCATGCCTCTAGTTTCCAAGGGAAGTGACAGAAATCTCTTCGGTTGTAGATGTGCTGTTGCTACTAGGGAGAAAACAACGTCTCTTGTTCATGGAACACGTGGACTATTTACCTTACACACGTTGCTTAAAGCAGTTGTCTATTGCTTGCAACTTAATACTGGAGGGGGTTCGGATGATAACATGAAGGTGGACTTCTAGTCATAGATGCAGTTGGATGGCGGTCTATGTATATTGTTGTATTGCCCAATCAACCTCATAGGATCTTTCTGGTTAGTAATTGCATTTTTATGCGTTGCTCAGTTCCTGTCAATTGCCTCGCTGTAATTTGTTTACCCTTCATGTCATGTTGTTTATCTAAGGAGAGCACCTCTAGTGAACTATGGACCACGGTCCAATCTTTACCATTGATACATCTTCCATTGTTACATGTTTACTTGCTACAAACCATTACCTTCCACACCATACGTTTAATCCTTTGTTACAGCAAACCGGTGAGCTTGACAACCTCACTGATTTGTTGGGGCAAAGTCTTGAGTTTGTGTTGTGCAGGTCTCTGTGTTGCTTGCAACACCTGTGTGACGTTTCCTTCCTCCTACTGGTTCGATAACCTCGGTTTCTTACTGAGGGAAACTTGTTGATGTGCTGCTTCATACCTTGCTCTTGGGGTTTCCAACGAAGCGTCCCACGATAAGTACTGGGCGCCATCAAGCTATTTTCTTGCGCCGTTGCCGGGGAGGCTAAGGACGTCTTCACTAGGGGAGTTCTTCACTTCCTTTCTCTTTACTTTGTTTTTAATTTGCTTTGTTTCTTTTGTTTGGTTTTGTTTGCCTCTTTTCAAAAAACCCAAAAAAAATTAATCTAGTTTGGTTTTCTTTCTTTATTCAAAAACACAAAAAATTTAGTTCCTACTCTAGTTGGTGGTGTGTTATTGCCTTGCTTTCCATCAATGGATGGATTCTTTGAAACTAGTTCTTATCGGCAAGGTGGGTTCACAGAAGAACAAAAGTATTATTATAAGGAACACCTTTTGTCACAAAAAGGGAAACACTTATGGGAACAAATTGATAAGTTGAATACTATTGCTAGAGACTTGTGCTCTACTTATAATGTTACTTATTGATTTGATAAATCCTGTTGCCGTAGGAGGTATAAACACCTCCCTTTTCAATGTGAGTATAATGATAATGTTACCATATCTTCTTATGTTAAAGGAAACGATGACTTTTATGATGTGGAACAAATTGAAGAATTTATTGCCTTCAAGGGTGCATTTGAAATTGCTAGTTTGCTTGAAAATACTGATGATGCACCTTATGAACATGAGGTTTATGATATACTTAAATTTTGCTTTGACAATTACAAGGAAGCAAATGGCTATATTCTTGATTATTTTAATAGGTGCTTTCCACAACTATAAGAGACTAATGCCTTGCGGGAGCCTATGGAAGAAGAAATTGTTGAAACTGGAAGCTCATTAGATGAAAAAGAGGAGGAGAGTGATGAACAAAAGGAGGAAGAATGGATCCCATGTCTACCTTCTAATGAGAGTAACTCTTTACCTTTTATATTATTTGATTGTCCCCCATGCTTACCAAAGGAGGAGGATGAATGTTATGTTCCCATGGATCCTTTTGAAATATCTACTTTGGATAAAACCTATGGAGGTTTTAATCCCACAATTTTTGAGCTTGATAGAAATTATGGGTTTGTAGATCATGAAAAGCATGCTTTATGTGATAGCTATATTGTTGAGTTTATTCATGATGCTACTGAAAATTATTATGAGAGAGGAAAGTATGGTTGTAGAAGTTTTCATGGTACTAAAACACCTCTTTATGTGATGAAAGTTTTGAAGTTGCTCTTGTTTCATCTTCCTATGCCTTTCACTTTGTTCTTTGTGAATTTATTTGCATACAAGATTCCTATGCATAGGAAGTGGGTTAGACTTAAATGTGTTTTGAATTTGCTTCTTGATGCGCTCTTTGACTTCAATTCATAATTCTTATGTGAGCATCTTTTCAAGCTATCAAGCCTAACTTAAAGGCATTAAAGAAAAGTACTTGTTGGGAGATAACCCAAGAGTTTCCTTGAGTCTTGGAAGTTATTACTTCTGTAATGACATCTCCTTATCCTTTTTGTTTGCTTTTTGTGCCAAGAATGACCTCTAATGAGAGGGAAGTAAGATTTGGGGAGTTGCTGTCCCAAAACAAATTTCTGTCCTCCACAAAAAAAATTCGTGAGGAGGCTCTGTAACTCGGATTGAGCTAAAAATATACAAGTAATTACCCTAGTATGTTAGATAACTTTAGTTAGTTCAACACTTTTTGATTTGAGCAACAGAAGATGTTCGAAAAAATTCGTTTCTACCTGCTGGTCTGTTTAGACAGATTTCTGCCATTATTTGCATTTGCTTCTTATTGATTCCTTTTGAGTTCTCTTCAGGTAAATTGAGCTTTTTGAAGGGGTTACTACAATAGCTTGTGTTTTTAGTGAAAAGACTTGCTATTCCAAATCTTTGCCAGAGGTCTAATATCTTTTGAATAAGCTAATGTTGCTAATGAAGATTGTGTGAAGTTTTGTATGAAGGAAAAGTTTCAGGTGTAGAGAGAGAATGATGCAATGAGATGAAGAATGGACAAAAGCTTAAGCTTGGGGATTCCACCATGGTGTCACCCCAAGAAATATCCAAGAGGTACAAGCGACAAAGCTTGGGGATGCCCAAGGCATCCCCTTCTTCATCAATAAAAAGCTCAGGTCTGTCTAGACACTTCGTTTTTATTATTTCATGCACAGTTGTGTTGTTCCTGGAGCGTCTTAGTTTTCGTTTGCTTTGCTTAGTTTGTTTAGTTTTATAAAGTAGTTTGGACCCCCATTCTCGCTGTGTTGTTTTGCAAATAAGTTTGCTTGGTGTTTGGAAAGGAGTAGTAAGTTCTTGCTTGAAGTGCAAGAGGAGCTTGCATTGACTGTGATTTAAACTTTAGCATGACATGCTAGGTGTTGTTTTAGCATTATGCTTGGTAATTATTGCTGTAGCATGTATTGTTCCAAACAATTGGGATTGCTTAGTGTGCCTTGAAGAAATTATGTGTTGTTTTAGCATGCAAAAGCATAGTATTTTGGTATTCTCCTTTGATGTTTTGCTTGGGTTGACTTGGCACATGCTCACACCATGTTATGACTATGACAAGTCAACATTAGCCTCTATGATCATTTAGTCCTTGACTTGTAGTATCACTCTTTGCTTTGATTAGTTTGCTTTGTTGCATTGCATGATTATGGCCATTATTGCTCTCTTAGTTGTTTGCTCCCAGTCTTTTGCTAGCCTCCACTTGTATGAGTAAGTTCTACTCATGCTTCCAACTCCCAAGAAACCAAGTTATTCCAAAGTGTCCACTATAAAATCCTATGCATGGTGTGTTACACTATTCCAAAGTATATTCTTGCTTTCAACTATCTTCCAATTAAAAACTATTTTGTTATGTGAAAACTTAGTGATTAAAGCCCTCACGAACTTGATGGCACACTTTATTCTTTGCCCCTAATAAACTTGAACCATTGTGACAACTTTGTTGTATATGCTTGCACTTATAAGTTCGAGTTAGCAGAACCGTGTTGTCATGGGGAATGTTTTCAACATTGCACTTGTACCTTGTTGTACTCAGTTGATATCATGTTCTTTTGTCTATGGATGTCACCAATGTGAAATAAAGAGGGAACTTGTAAGTCCATGGAGTTTGTATCCTGTGTTAGAGAAACGCCTAGGCCGCTAGCCTAATTCATGCCTAATCATGGTGGAAACTTGCGGCATCACCATAGTGACATCTATGAAGCATTCTTCTTATAAAAAAGAGACACATTGAGAAAAGAGGAAAGAGAGAAAAAAAGCACCATATTCCCATGGTACATAAGAAGAATTGCTGAGATACTCATTGTCTTCTTGCCTTGTCATTTTGGTTATGGGAAAACTCATGTACCATGTGCAAGGGGTACCCCGTTGGCGGTTCTCAATGATATGCAAATACTTACAGTGACAAGAACTTACCTGGACCCAAAGTTGAGTATGCATGAGGTGTGACCCTCATATTCAAGGGGCATAAGATTGCCAACTTATACTTCGTCAAGCATATACTCCAGCTTTGCCACTTTAACCTTAACCACTTCAAGATGCTTATGATAGGGGCAATGAGGGCTGAAAGCTAACAAGTACCATAATTTTTGGAAGCTCTTTTTGAAACTTGTAATCACTGCTTCCTTTACAAAAAAAGGTCTTTCTTCCACCATTATTGAGTCTCCACCTTCTACCTTTAGGCACCATTAAGAGAGCATAGTCGTCATTCTGTGTGCAGTGTTTCAAAGATTATTAATTGATGCATATTGTGTTATTACTTGCTCTTGTGCTACTTGTCTCTAGTCACCCTTGTGAACTTTGGAGGTGTCCTATGCATCTATATTGCTACTCTATGAGGGACAAGCTGATTGCCACTATGCTATCTTTTCTGCTTGTGAAACAAACAAACGTTTTTCAATGCATGTTATTCATGATCTTTGTTTGTATCTTGTCATGTTGCATGCATAGTTACTATGTCCTATTGCTAGAACTCCATCTTTCATGCACATGTTTAGAGTTCTTTGATCCTAGATTTCAATGCTTGCAAATGGTTGGATCTTTATTGTGAGGGTGCATGTCACCTCAAAAATTATTCTTTTTATCACTTACCTACTCGAGGACGAGCAGGAGTTAAGCTTGGGGATGCTGATACGTCGGAAATGTATCTATAATTTTTGATGCTCCATGCTTTTTTAGTATCTACTTTGCTTTACTTGTCCACACTTTGAGGTGCTTTTTACATGTTTTCTGGTACTAACCTATTAACAAGTTGCAACTGTGCCAGATGCCTGTTTTCTGCTGTTTTTGGTTTCAGAAAAGTTAGTAAAGAAATATTCTCGGAATTGGACGGGACAAACGTCAAAGTAAATTACATTCCGTGGGGAACAAGAAGTCCATAGGAGAGCCGGAGGGGCCGGCCAGGGGGGGCAGACCCACCCCAGGCGCGGGGTTAGGTGGGCTCACGTCTGGCTAGGGTTTGGTGGCCCTGGCCGCCTCCTGGTCTCGCCCCTTCGCCTATAAGAAGTCCCTGATGCAGAAACCCTGAGTACCCAATCAGAAATCCACGAAACCGTCTGTAGCCGCCGCCACCATCGTCCCTAGATCGGGCGGGAAGATCTGAAGTTCTTCCCGACACCCTGCCGAAGGGGAGATCACCCCGGAGGCCTTCTCTCCGGTATGATGCGTGAGTAGTTCCACCTTGGACTATGGGTCCATGTGGTAGCTAGATGGTTGTATCTCCTCCTTTGTGCTTTCATGTATAGATCTTGTGAGCTCCGTTCATGATCAAGATCTAATCTATTTGTAATCATGCATGCTGTGTTTGCGGGGATCCGATGGATATTGAGATTATTATGTTGGTTTGATTAATGGTTTTATCTTTATGATTCTATCATGTCTGTGTTATTTGTGATCTTGCATGCTCTCCGTTTCTAGTGGTTATCTTGGCCAAGTAGTTGCTAGTGACTCCAAGAGGGGGTATTTATGCTCGATAGTGGGTTCATGCCTCTAGTTTCTAAGGGAAGTGACAGAAATCTCTTCGGTTGTAGATGTGTTGTTGCTACTAGGGAGAAAACAACGGTCTCTTGTTCATGGAACATGTGGACTGTTTACCTTACACACTTTACTTAAAGCAGTTGTCTATTGCTTGCAACTTAATACTGGAGGGGGTTCGGATGATAACCTGAAGGTGGAATTCTAGTCATAGATGCAATTGGATGGCGGTCTATGTATATTGTTGTATTGCCCAATCAACCTCATAGGATCTTTCTGGCTAGTAATTGCATTGTTATGCCTTGCTCAGTTCCTGTCAATGTAATTTGTTTATCCTTCATGCCATGTTGTTTATCTAAGGAGGGCGCCTCTAGTGAACTATGGACCCCAGTCCAATATTTACCGATAGATCTTTCACTGTTACCTGTTTACTTGCTGCAAACCATTACCTTCCACACCATACGTTTAATCCTTTGTTACAGCAAACTGGTGAGCTTGACAACCTCACTGATTTGTTGGGGCAAAGTCTTGAGTTTGTGTTGTGCATGTCTCCGTGTTGCTTGTAACACCTGTGTAATGTTTCCTTCCTCCTACTGGTTCGGTAACCTCGGTTTCTTACTGAGAGAAACTTGCTGTTGTGCTGCTTCATACCTTGCTCTTGGGGTTTCCAACGAAGCATCCCACGACAAGTACTGGGCGCCATTAGTATGGCTTAGATCAGGACCTGAGGTTTTGTCTCAGGTTTTAGATCATGACCTCCTTGTAAGTCCTATAGATTAATAAAACCACTTTTATCCGCAAAAAGAAAATTAAAGATGTTGCCTTATTTAGAAGTACTAGAAGGATAGGTTACAAGGGAAGCTAAATACTCTAATCATCTCCCGCTTCCTTTACAAGTTGAACTTTTGCAGCATGGACTTGCATCCGGCAAATAATTGCATCTATATTCAATACCGCAAGTAAAAAGCAGATGCAAACCATTATGCATAAATCTTGTGAATATCCCCTAGGTTACCACAAACATGTCTCTGACATAGTAAGAAAGAATTGACTACAAATACCGAATACTATATATTCTGACGCTATAGTTACTAGAAGGCTAGGAAATTTAGTCACAAACTAAAAATATAACTCATAAATCAGTACCTGTGCAGCCACGTTGCTAGACCCTTTGCATGGTTTTTGCACTAGGGCAGATCACTTAAAGACCAAGTGATCTTATTTAAAAGTAGGAGGAAGGAAAGATAGATGCTTCAATAATTCATAGAAACTCCCCTCACTTTGGTAGTGAGCAACGACACATATATGTGTATTATATTGTGTTACCTTTGCAAGTCCATATGTATTTTACTTATCAATGGATGCGAGACAAGGCGACCACTGTAAGTTGCCGCAGATGTTAAGTCTAAGTTTGGGAGGCATTAGGGAATACAACATCAGTTTTCAGTTCAGGTATGTTACAACGATCCTCCATGGTTCAAGAGTCGCAAGAGGGCTCTAGACAAACAGGTCTAGTTAGGGTAGAAGCAAGTTCCAAGATGGCAGGACAATCCTTCAGGAAAGGAGTTGGTCGATGCAGCTAGCTTGAAGGAAGACCCTGCTTGGACCACATGTCTAGTTAAAGTAGGAAACTAGCACTACTAATTTGATATAATCAATTAAGCTGCTTGTACACATGGAGTTGACCCATATATATCAAATCTACACATATCAGTTCTCCTATAAGTAGCTAGGGAGAACTGAAGCATCATGCTTGCCTCTCAGAGCGAGAGATCTGGTTAAATTTTTATGGGTCACCACAGCAGTTGTATAGAAAACATAGATGAAGGAAAACTTACCAGATTATACATCCATGGGACTTTTGCCACTTCTGTTTTGTAGCATTCTTAAGTTGCTAATGCCACTCATAAATGCTATCATAAATTCTTAGTTTGAATGTGGTAACCCTTTTATTCCTTCGCAAATGTATCCCCTGTTATATTGTAGCATATAATGTAAAGCTAATAAATTTTCTTGATGGTTTGTAAAACTAACAAGGCCACTATTTTTTCATACATCTGGCTTCCATTTACTCCGGCATGTTCTTGGGCAAAGGACTATTGAGTGTTCACATCATTGTTGTATCCTTAGCCTAGTTGTTGAATTGGACAAGATTCATTTAAAGACACTGCCCTTATTTAAAGTCGAACGAAAGAGAGATAGATGCTCAGTGATTTGAGAGAAACCTCGCCTTATGAATTTGACAGAGTAGAGATACGTATCTATTAGCCATCATGATCAATCTATTCAAGGTCACGTGGACTGTCTTTGCTAATGGTTGGGATACTAGGCAAGCAATGTAGTAGATGTGCACTGTGTGCATTTCAAGACTATGTCTGAGAGGCATCGGGGAACACGAATTGTCTATTCTCATTACTTGTGTATGCGTTTATGAGACAGACAGAGATCGTCACATTGCTCACCGCTTCTGTGAATTAGGTCATTCATGTTTCTCACTGCTCCTATCGTCTTGTGGGCTTGTTGTACTAGGATCATATATTCTATATATATGGCTCTGTTTCAGTTCATAGTAGATCTCAAAATCGTTTTTTATGCTAAAATTCACATGCGTGAGGCCTGAAAGAAGGAGATTGTTTTAATAGCCAAGTCAACATGTTCTTAAAGCAACATTTCATGTGCATGCTAGCTAGCTCTATTTACAAATGTAGATACAAATTTCCTTCCCCTCTTACTGTGTCAGGTTTTTGAAAGCGAGGGCAAGAATGGTTGGACTATGGATTCACACTACGATTGCATCTAGTCAGCGATCCGGGACTAGATTAGGTTGCGTGTATCTCAGCCTCCAACAACACCTGCCCCTCCAACAGCAAGAACTCCAACAACACCTCCAAGGCAGCCTGCTACAACTCCAGCAAGAACAACATCAGCCCCTCCAATTGCACCACAGAGATCTACAGCCCCAAGACCCTTCCTTGCACCTAGGAGTGCTGCTGAAGGTGGTTCCAGTTCTGCACCAACAAGGCTTGGCAAAAGGCCAACTAAACTCACAACAAGGATGACAGGATACCTTAATGCTGGGAAGCATTCAAGCTACAAGAAGAAAAAATCTGATTCTGTCAAGGATGCTTGAAATGTGTATGAATCTATGTGTTGGTTAAGATTATGTGTTGATGTCATGAGAAGAGCTTGTTTAAAACTACGTGTAAGATTGATTATGTGTAAGACTATGTGGTGATATCCTGGGAAGAGCTTGTTTAAAACTATGTATGATATTTGTTGGTTAAGACTATCTTTCAATTTGATGGTGAAGCTATGATTGTTGTTGAAATGTGGGCAATAGTGTTTTTTTATGGATGGCAATAGTGTTGTTTTATGGATGTATTTTAGAATGTTATATTAAAGGTGACTTTAAAAAGTTGTCGAGATCCCTAGAGGGTTCTCGACAACCAATGTTGCTTCTAGCTAAAGGTGGGTGACTTTAAAAAGTTGTCGAGACCCCTAGAGGGTTCTTGACAACACAATGTTGCTTCTAGTTAAAGGTGGGTGACTTTAAAAAGTTGTCGAGACCCCTAGAGGGTTCTCGACAACACAATGTTGCTTCTAGTTAAAAGTGGGTGACTTTAAAAAGTTGTCGAGACCCCTAGAGGGTTCTCGACAACACAATGTTGCTTCTACATCCATTAGACATACAAAGATCCCAACTACACAAGCTACTAGTATTAGCACAATAAGTCATAATTTTTATACAGTGAACCAAATTACCACAATAAGTTCAACATCCATCCTAACAAACTAAGCAGGTACACAACTAGGTTCTTATACAACAAATATAAAAGTGTTCTTACACATCCATTACATAAATGAGCAACAAACTAGGTAGGTACTCCATCACTACTCATCACATATTGCTTTGATCCTCTTGATCTTCTCCTTGTTACTATCAGTGGCATTGAAAAGATCAAACAGACTGTACTCTAATTTTTTCTTCTCCTCTTTCAGAGCCTGTTTTTCATCCTCCCACTTCTTCTGCTTCTCCTTATAAACTGTTGCTTGGGTTTTTAGTAGATTCTTGAATTCTTCATTCCCTTGCTTGTACACCTCCACTTCATTCTTTAACCCTGCAATGTACTTCTCCATTTGTTCTTCCTGCTCAGCCTCACTGTAAATCCTCCTCCTGTTTTCTTCCATAGCCTTCTTCCCGGTCTCCTCAAAAAACTTGTTAGATTCTGCAATAAGGCATGCATGTTTATTGACAGCTTTTTCCTTCTCTTCAGCAAGATCCTTCAGCATCTTGGATGACTCATAACTCTCTTCAATTCTTGCACTATTACTTTCATTGTACATTTCCCACAGCCTAGCCAATGCATTCTTCATTGTGGCAGGCCACTCTGGATCTATCCAACTATGACATCCACAATTATTGACCTGTTGTACAATGATAAAAACAGTGTTCCAGATCAGTCTACACTTGAGTTGATAGCATAAAAACAGTGCTTATAACTATCTATATGTTCCAGATCAGTCTACACTTATGATTTCAGTCTACACTTATGATTTCAGTCTACACTTATGATTTCATGAACTTATTGCTGTAACAAAAATAGCAACAATTATATTGGGCTCATCACAATTATTCCACTAAATATGTAAGAACAAGATGATGTTCTGTCCACTAAATATTCCAGGTCCACTAAATGGTCTATATTAACATATATACCGATGCTTGCATTTTCTGGACACTAAGCATTACACATTTCCTAATCATTACATACTAACTGATGATGATTGCAGCATTACATTTAATTAGCAGATGATGATTCCATATTAGCATTTTCTGGTCACTAAGCAGATGATATGATTCCAAATTTTTGGTTAAGGAAACTTACATGCTCCACGTGACACAGGTAGAACTTTCTGCCTGCATTGATCCCTTCGAATGCAACACATTTGCGCAGTGGCAGCTTGTGGCCACGACACAACTCAGGGAAATCATCGGCGATTCCATAAAATGTTGGGTCATCAGTGGTAGCGGGAGCATGGTCAAGTGCAGTGAACTCCTAATCGAAGAGAAAATCGAGTTTAATCCAGGGGAATTTGGGGAAATCGAAGAAATCACAAATCGGCCGAAACCCTAATTCCAACAAGATGGAGAAATCTTACCTCTAAAATGCTCCCGCTGGAGGAGGACCCGTCATGCCAGCTGGGTATGGCGACGACGGCGGTGGCGAGGCGCGGGCGGACGACGGCGGACAAGCGGCGGCAGCGCCGCAGCACCGAGCTCGGGGAAGAAGACAGTAGGGAGGACGGAGACCGAGGTCCACCCCGAGGTGGGACCCACTAAAGCGGCGCCGGTTAACGACCGTTAGATGGGCGTGTCGGGGCGGCGTCTATCGCGTGCCACGTGGCCCTGACAGGTGGGCCCTCGGGTGTTAAGCAGGGTTGATTCACTATCAACGACAGATCGGCGCACATTGCTATAATCAGATTCAAATGTGGTACTATTTTGCGATTTCGAGAGCGACTGGTATGAAATGGTAAATTTGACATACAAAGTGGTAGTTTTATGCTATCAACTCAATTAAAGACGCTGCCCTTATTTAAAACTAGTACGAGAGAAACATAGTATATATATGCTTCAACTAATTATGGGCTCTCCTACTTCCGGAGCATATGCGGCAACCCATGGTTTCTGGGTGCACCTGTCTTGTGGAGGTTACTACGGTTTTTTTCAGCCAGGCTTCGTGGCGTCATTCTAGTCGACTGACGAATATATAGCCTGGGTTTGAGTTTTTGTTCAGATGGTTGGTTTGTGTATCAACCGTAGCTGATACGAGCTTTGTAATGACACTTATCTGGATTCCGAACTTTTAATAAAGATGGCTGTGTGCATCCTTTGGATGCAGAGGCCGGGGTAAATCCCCATTTCGAAAAAAAGAGATAAACCATACTTTGGACTCCTGCAGAGAAGAGATACATATCAACGTGCCATACTAATCATTGTACCTATGCAAGCTCATCTAAAATTTCTTTGGTAGTGGATGTGAGACTGGACAAGCATGCACATTTGAGGTCTAAGCTTGGAAGGGACTCAGGAATGCAGAGACACAGTCTTGTCGTTAGTCACTGCATCAGGCTCCTCTCGGACAGGACAGTGCCTTGCTTGTTCATGACCGTTGCAGATCTTCAGTATTTTTATACTCGTGGTAGTTCTATTTACTTGGAGATTCTGTTTGTGTGTACTTGATCCATTATGTTCTTTGTTAATTAGTATCATGTGGCCCTCGTGATAACTAATGGATGGGATTTGCTGCTGTGTCTAGTGGAGTAGTGGTAGTATAACTCAATTTTATTTGTAGTCGAGTGGTACTCTAGATTGGCTTTCGTCCAAGGTTGTTCCTGCGATTATATGGTGCAAAACAACCATTGGTTCAAGTAATGCTGACCATGATTTTCATGCTCGTTTCATAGGCTGCATAACTAACATCCTAAAACCCATGGCTTTGAAACTAATGTGGTGCAATTATAATCTAGATACTTACAAGATGCTCCTTTGTTCCCCATGATTTTTTTTGTTCATCTAACCAGACTGGTGATAATGGTACAAAGGTGGAAGGGACGCAAAGACGTGTGTATGCTGGGAAGATAGGAGGATCGACCTTGATATCTCTTATAATTTTCCAACATGCTGTAATACATGAGAACGCGGACGATATACCATAAGTGCACATACGTAATTAAGAACTCTATTATAAACCTTCCAACACATGGGTAAAACATATCATCACAGATAAATAACCCTCCTGGCTGTGATAACTCAGTTCACCATGGTAGGATAACCGTATATGAGGCTAACCAGTCATCACATACGGGCCGGCTCTATGTTTTGGAGGGCCCTAGGGCGAGGTCGACAACATGGGCTCTTATATATACACATGTATATATTAATATATAAAGGAGTATGAATGGCTATTTTTACTTGCAAAGTATTAAGAGTTAGCATCCGACAACACATTCTTAGTTTAAGATGTATAAACATGATTGTTAAGCACTTAAACCATGTCATATAATGATAGAGAAAATAAAAGAGTAGTTAAATAACGTGTTGCTGCAAAAACATCTTCTCTCGAATCGATTCTTGCAATTGATTATCGGCGCTGATATCAAAACTACTCGTTAAACAGAAAATACTTATTTTAAAGCATCTCTTCGTGATTCAATAAACCGACTTTTGGTTTTTAATTTATTTTCTCAACACAGGGCTCGGGCAACATTTGAACACCTATAGTTATGAAGGAATTAAATAGTATTTAAAACTAAAACTCCAAGTCCCTAATCTCACATTGCAATTGGATTATGTGGCGATTGAACGTACCAGGGGCCAGGAAAGCAGAGAAAAGGCCACGAGGAGCGGGAAGGGACGCAGATGGATTCACAAGTTCAAATGATCAATTCTGGTTCCCAATAGGCAATGACGAATTGGTGATCTCCAATCTAGAGCGGGGCGGCTAGGGCAGTCCGCAATTGAATAGATGATAGTAGGAAATTGGGGATACAAACAGGCGAACATGAACTAGACTAGATGGGAGATCGATTCTTGATTTGGGTTGGTCCGTTCTTTCTCCATGCTAGGTATTTTAACTGAATTTTTTTTAACCCAAAACCAAACAATTGACTTATAAAAGAGCATGCAAATCATGGGCCCCTGAAAGGCATGGGCCCTAGGGCGCCGCCCATGTTGGCCATGGGTCAGAGCCGGCCGTGCATATAAGGGCCACCCTTTTATGGCAATCTGTGATGACTTCTATCCTAGATGTGTAGGTACACATGGCACGACTAGAAGCCTAAAGCTCAATCACAATGTATAGGTTCATACATCATACATATCCAACCACGTTCCCGCACCCTCAGTTTGCATGGTTGACAGCGCTGGACCATATTAATTAAAGATGTTGCCTTTTTTAGAGGTACTACAAGGATAGGTTATAAGGGAAAATAAATACTCTAATCTACACTAAATCAACTTTTCTACTTTATCGTAGAACATCCTTCAACTATATCCCGCTTCCTTTACAAGTTGGCATTTTTGCAGCATGGACTTGCGCCCTGCAAATGATGTTTTTTTCGATAATTGTATAAAGCGGATGCACACGCCATCATGCATAAATCCTGTGAATATTCCCTAGGTTACCACAAACATGTCTTTGACACAGTAAGACATAATTTATTACTATTCTGACAAACTGACCCTATAGTTACCGCAAGGCTAGGAAATTCAGTCATAAACTCACAATATAACCCATAAATTACTACTTGTGCAGCCATTTTACTGGACCCTTTGTATGGTTGTTCCATTGGGGCAGATCACTTGAAGACCACGTGCTCTTATTTAAAAGTAGTAGGAAGAGGCGTTCTGGCGGCAGCGGAGCCGCCAGAACTGGACGGTCCAAGGGGAATCAAACACGGCCTACTTCCATGCCGTTGCAAACGGTAGGAGGCGGAAGTGTTCGATCCCCTGCCTCTGGGCGGGCGAGGACCTGTTGGAGTCCCCACAGGCCCTCTCCGCCCATATTTATTCGTTCTATCGGGACCTCTTCTCGGCGGCCTAGCCTTCGGGTCTCTCGCTGGCCCCGGACTTCTGGTCGGCTACCGCGCTGGTCTCCCAGGCGGAGAATGAGGACCTCACCCGTCCTTTTCTCTCGGAGGAGGTGGCGGCGGCCCTGAAATCCATGAAGGCTGGCTTGGCCCCGGGTCCTGATGGGTTACCCGTGGGCTTCTTCCAGACCTTCTGGCCTCAGCTTCAGCCGGTTGTTCTCCAGATGTTCCAGGAATTCTATGTTGGGACCCTGGTGATGTCTCGCCTGAACCTCGGCGTTATTACCCTGATCCCCAAAGTAGTGGGGGCCACGGTCATCCGCCATTTCTGCCCGATTACTGTGATTAACGTCATTCAACACCTGTTCGCCAAGGTCTGTGCTCTCCGTCTCGCTCCGGTGTTGGAGCGGCTTACCCACCCCCTCCAGTTCGCCTTCTTGAAGGGACGCCTCATTCATGGCGACGTCCTGGCCTTCCATGAAATTATTCATGAAGTCAAGACTCAACGTCAACGAGGGGTCTTTCTCAAGCTGGACTTCCAGAAGGCCTATGACCGCTTGGACTGGGCCTTCTTGAGGTTGGTGCTGGAGAGGCGGGGTTTCGATGACCGTGTGATCCGTTGGATCATGCAGTTCGTGATGAGTGGGCAGACGGCGATCAACATCAATGGGGAGATTGGCCCATACTTTCGCCCTTCCTGCGGGGTTAGACAGGGGGACCCTATTTCCCCCCTCCTGTTCAACACGGCGGTGGACTCCCTGGCTGAGATTTTGGATAGGGCCAGAGTAGCTGGCCACATCTCGGGGGTGGTGGGCCATCTGATCCCGGGTGGTGGAATTTCCCACCTCTAGTACGCTGATGACACCATGATCATGGTTCAGGGCTCGGACCTTGACATCATTAACTTGAAGTTCCTGCTGCTGTGTTTCGAGTCTTTGTCCGGGCTGACGATCAACTTCGACAAGAGCGAGGTGATGATTCTGGGTTATTCTGACGCGGATCGCCAGCGGATTGCTGATAACCTGAATTGTAAGCTGATGCTGAAGTGGGTGTGGCGCATCCTTAGGGATGATGGAGGGCTCTGGCTGCAGCTTATCAAGGCCAAGTACCTCCGGGGTCGACCACTTTTGGCATGTGAGAGGCAGGAGGGCTCTCAGTTCTGGAGAGCCATCCAGGAGATCAAACACTTCATTGGCTTGGGCGTGTCCTTTGGGGTGGGGAGTGGCTGTGGGGTGCGTTTCTGGCTTGATCCGTGGCTACTCCCTATCCCGTTGGGGGTCCAGTTCCCCGGGCTTTTTGCCATCTCTTCCTCCCCAGCGGCGCTGGTGGCAGAGGTCTTTGGCGATGGTCGCTGGAACATCCTGTTCTGGCGCTACCTCGGCGTGGACGAAGCTGCGAACCTGTTGCAGCTTCGGGGCTCCCTCCCGGCTGCCTTAGCGACTTCCCCGGATTTGGCCACGTGGCGGCTGCAGCCGTCCGGGGAGTTCTCAGTGGGCTCGGCCTACCGGGCCCTGTTCCAGGGCCCGGAGCTGACCTGGACCTCCCCTTTGTGGAAGGCCCCCCTTCCGCTTAGTATTATGATCTTCGTTTGGCAGCTGCTTCGGGACAGGCTCCCCTCGGGGTTCGAGGTGGCCAAGCGTCACGGCCCGGGCACTGGTTTATGTCCCCTATGTGGGACTCCGGAGACCTGTTCCCATATTTTGTTCTCCTGCTCGGCGGCGCGAGCACTTTGGTCCTTTGTCCAGGAGGCGCTGGGGCCTGCTTGGCAGGCGCAGGAGCTCGGGGAGTTCCTGCAAACCCAGGCAAACAGGGCCGGAGGAGGGCGCCGCCTCTTCTGGCTCGTGTTTGCGGGCATCTCTTGGGCCTTGTGGAATGTGCGTAACAAGATGGTGATTGAGAAGATCTTCCCCTCCCGCGTGACTGGCCCAGTTTTCTCCTTTCTTGGCTTCCTTCAGCAGTGGTCTCCCCTGGTGCGGCAGCGTGACCGGTCGACCTTCGACGACACTCTTCGGACCTTGAGGACAGCGGCGCTCCCCCTCTCGGCCCCTGCCTCGTCGACCTCTTCGGTTGCATGAGTGTCCCTCCAGTCGTCTCGTCGTTCCTTTTTGCTTTGCTTTTGGGCTTGTCTGTGCTGTGGCCCCAGCGGTCCGTCGTTTCCTTTTCTTTCTTATTTGGCTTCGGCCTGCTTGGATGATGTATGAACCTTGTTTGTGGATGTTGCTTTATTTATAAAGCGGGGCGAAAGCCTATTTCGAGAGGAAGGAAATATAGGTGCTAGCTTCATTAATTCATAGACTCCCCCCCTCCCCTCTCACTTTGACAGAGAGCAGCGACACATATATGTGTATCATATTGTGCTATCTCTGCAAGTTCATATGTAGTATTTCCTTGTTAATGAATGCAAGATAGGCACAGTTGCCGCAAATGTAAGTCTAAGTTTGGGAGGCATTAGGGAACATAACATCACTTTCCGGTCAAGGTAAGTTACGATGGTTCTCCATGGTTTAGGAGTCGCAAGAGGGCTCTAGACAAGCAGATTCGGTTGAGGTAGAAGCAAGTTTCAATATGGCAGGATAATCCTTTAGGAAATGAGTCGGTGTGGACGCGGCTAGCCTAAAGGACCACATATCTCCACAAACTCCATGAAATCCTCTTTTCATAACAAGTGAGCTTCAAATCTGAATCATTTACACTTGGTGCTTGGTAGCATCAAAGGTTGTGGAGAGCAAGGGAAATTATCTGAAATAATAAAGATAACCCTTGAAGAAAACAACCTGGGAACATAGTATGCCGTTCTCCAGAGCCTTGTACGTGATCATTCCTGGCAAGAGTGTTGTTTTTTCTTGTCATTACTCATTAGTGCATGTGAATGCGCCCGCCAACTCAAAACATGGGCGGACCTAGCGGTGTGCAGGGTGTGCCATGGCACACCTAGAAGATTTGAAGAGTTTTTTTACCTACTACTCGGTCCATTCAGAAATATAAGACGTTTTATCTTTGTAAATTGAATGTATCTACATATTTTTTAGTGTATAGGTTCATAGAGGTTCGGAGTGAACCTATACACTAAAAAGCATCTAGATACATTCATTTCCTAAAGCTAAAATGCCTTATATTTCTGAACAGAGGGAGTAATAGGCAGTCTTCGCTCAACCTCAGGCACATGTCCAATAGGAAAAAACATATCTAGCAAAGCACGGCCGATTCATTACTAATTAATCGATCCCCGATTCAATGCGTCAACCTTCAGGCACCAGCAGCCGCCGACGCTTCTCGCACAAGCTGTCCCATGCGTGGTTGCGTCCCTCGCCCGCCTACCCCTACGGCCTCTCGTCATTCGCACTGCTGCCTCCCTCCCGCGGCCCCTCGCTGGCTGGCGTGCGTCGTCCCTTGTGTGCCCTCGCGGCCTCTCCGGTTGCCCGTCACGCTACTCGAACGCTCGGCCAGATCGAACAGGAGCATCCAACCGACTATGAAGTTGCTTGTTTGCATTTTGGCTATGAACCCGTTAAATTCATTTGCTTCTTATGGTACTCAAAAGGTAATGAAACTTTCCCAATTTTATCCCAATGACATATCAAGCTCGGATTTGATAAGACTTGAATACCAATTTGATAACTTTATCAATGATATGACAACAGATGATAGGTTTAAATGTATAAATCATCTTGGTGAGCTCTCTATTATGCTTGTTGAAACAAACAAGCATGTTTTTTATGATCTTGTCTTTTTACTTCTCAAGTTGATATTGCTCTTGCCGGTGACGACGACAAGTGTTGAAAGAGTATTTTCTTCTACGAGTCTAGTGAAAATAAGTTGCGGAAATAGTATAGATGATGAGCTCTTAAAACATTGCTTGGTGACATTTATTAAGCGATATGTGTTTTTGAAAGTAAGTGAAGATGACATTGTTGAAACCTTCGTAGGAATGCAAGAGCCTAGAATTACCAAATCTTAGTGAGGCAATTTTCTAATTTATGTTATATTTTGTAATGCAAGACTTTGTTCATATTTTGAGTATTGGAATCATGTATATTTTAAACATATGTATTCAAGTATAATGTTGTGAATCAATTAGCTATGTATATTACCCATTTGGAAAATTTGTTGCAGAAAAAAATTAGGAGTGTGCACACCCTTCAATTTTTTTCTGGGTCCGCCATTGTCTCAAAAGAATATTGTTTAGAATTAGATCATCCATGACCCAAGATAACTTTCCCACCATTAGTCTATATATTTAGATTGTTGTTGTTCATTTCCTTAGCATCGAGGATCAAACTAAAATCCCCCATGATTTCCCATGCATGAGCTACACATACCGACCTCATGGATCTCGTTCATCAAGAAAACATACTTTATCTGGGTCGTCTTGCGACATGTACACCGAAATGATCCAGAACAAGGGCATGGCGTTCTGAGAAAAGTGAACAAAAACTGAGAATTCCCAACATAGATGGTTTCTCTAGAAATTATGGTTTTGTGACTTTGTCCCACATGATAAGGACACCTCATCATGTGCCCGAAGCTGGAAGATAGGAAAAGCCTTCATAATTAGGGCCAAGACAATTCAATCTATACCTAATAATAAAGCACGAAGTGTTTCTTCTGGTCCAACACTTTTTTGGACCGGTTTACCCTTCCACAAATATAGAAATTACCCGTCCGTGCCACCCGTGAGTAAATCTATTGTTTCATGCCTCAACACAAACCAACGATAGAAAAAACCACCCTGTCACGCACCTTTGACTCCTCCGGTCACACGACTCGTCCCCTCATAGAGAACATGATGCATATGTGGTACGACTTAGGTAGGAGTTAGCTGAATCGATCCATATCTTGTCGTACAAGATGTAATTCTCGTCTATAAATATGTATCGTTCCACAATTATCAAACAAGTCTTCCAAAATCTCATGAAACAGCTCTCAGCCAGCGGATTGACAAGCTCTTCACCTTTTTTTGCCCGCACATCCATGGTTGCTATTTGTTACAGCCAGGGAAAGGGCAACGTGGTTAAAAAAAATCATTACCAAAAAAGCATCAACGAGTCCTTGGCTGCAGCCATGCTCAGGCCAACTCGATGATCCCAATCCAGCTCCAACCGATCCAAACGAATCTATGGCAGTTTCTGTCCAGATCATGCATCCCAGAAGATGGAGTGATTAAGGCATGAACGAGCTATTGTCGGCAATCGTAGTCAACCGGTCTTCCACCGGTCGTCGGTTCTTCCGCAAGCATGGCCGCCGGCACACAAGATTGAAAGAATACTTGACCTTTTTCGATTTCTTCGACAAAGAATACATGAGACAACTGTGTGGATGACTCTGCCTAGCTTGAGCCGTCGCTGGTGGATGGAACCGGCTTTGGGGGCGTGAATTGTGCCACGACCAAGGTGCAAAAAGTGTACATGAGCTACTCGACCCGGTGCAAGCTCGCCGACTCCGTTGTTTTTGAAGCCGTGTTTCTTTGTTCTTGTTGTCTCCATGAAAGCGCCAGCTTGTCCCCTTGGCGATTTTGGTGTCGGCAATGCCCCATGATTTAGTCATGGCCGGTGAACAATTAACATATCTCTTCATTGGGTCCCTTAGCAAGTCTTGAATCAATCTACTTTCATGAGATGTTTCTCTTGTTAAAGATCAGATCAGATCAAGATGAAGCTATCCGAAACCCAGCCTAACAAAGGAGGGCATCGTCGATTTTGGTCTTTCAAACAAATCCAAGAAGGTTAATGTTTTTGACTAGATTCAAAGTTTTGGAGCCAGCCATCCGATCTCTAGATATTAATCGCCACCGACGCATGAACTGGCCGGCCACGATATTCGCATGCTTTTCCTGATCCAATTTGTAGCAATCAGTCATATCATCAATCCATCATCCTGCAATGTCGGACTACGTCGTCGTCTGAGTTAGACCTTTGCCACCAAGATTGCCGCTGCCCGTGAACAACATCAATCGCAAATCGCAGGTCTACACTACCTCGACGGCTATGTCTCCTGACTTTACATGTGTATCACCGGTGGATCAGTGGTCGTGAAGGTGAAATTTTAATGGACTACGCTTCTTGGAGCGCGGGAATTGAGTGCACTCGAGCCACGAGGGGAAAAGGTTAGGACCATTGCTGAGGTATTATTCATCCAATCGATTCGTCTCTATACCAAATTATACTACATTCATGGTATACGATTAATTGTGATTGGTTTTTTCTACTATTTTGATAGATCGTAGAGATGCAATATTGTGAAGTCTCTCGTACTTAGTTTAGCTAATACAAGAGGCTCTAATTGTTCTTGAATTGTGATTTTCCTTTTATATGTAGAATACTACAATTGCCGAATCATCTAACTATCTATCTATGGGCCTAAAAACATATTCGATATAATTAGAAAATTAATAATTCATATGTATTTTTCTGTAGTGTCGACCACGTGGTGACAACAAAGGAGACAAAAATGTTACCGAGGGGAGGCGCGGCTAGGGTGTTGCAAAGAGTAGCTACACTTGATACGGGATCAGGCTAGGGTCGCAAAGAGTAGCTACACTTGATACGATGATCATTGTCATGGTGGCGGAGCTCATACACTTACGAGTTCCAAGCGGTGGCGGCTGTAACCGGTGGCGTAACTGTGTCCAAAAAAAATTTATACACAAATTCTGTGCACTCTTTCGTTGTAACGTACGGGTACGTTTCCTAGTACAAGAAAAGGCGAGAACATCTCAATCTTTGGGAAGGCAATAGACTGTGGCCCATGAGGATACACCCAAATTCCTTACTCCCATCTCTACGTGCCTTGTCATTCAAGCCCCGCATGTTCCAGAAGAGAGAAATAAAATTTTCCGAGTCCATAAGGAAAACAATCCTCGGATTCTAGACACAAGCTTCTGGTACCACTTTTGTTTTGATGGATCTGGTGCCACTATATTGAATAGTCTAGCTCTTTAAGAAATAAACTCCCTTTTCAAAAACAAATTGAAAAGTCTAGCAAATTTGCACAACTCCTTATACTAAGAGAGTTCTTGGCTGAAGCGCTCTTCAATTATGGCCATTGCGTCCTTCCATAGAGGTATATCCTTAGTAATGAGTCCTGCCCGTTAGGTAAGAACTATCTTTGTCCTTTGTGTTTCGTAGTTAGACATGCAATATGTTGGTTAGTAAGTCGGGAGATTTTAGGACTTAGACATAGCATCGACAAAATACTCTCTCGGCCCTTTTGCAGAAAGTAGCAAGAACCCGTGAGTTTGCTGGGGTGACGCCACCGCGGGGTGATGTAGTATCCATTCGCTGCATGTGTTCGTCTTGCCCCTTCTTGGAGAGATGTGGGTCGTATCTTCCGTGATTTCCATCGAATAATTCCTACTTTTTTTCTTTGAAATCTCAGACGCCATTTATTCAATAGAGTCAAGAATTATAGGCATGTTTACACCAGACAACGGTTCTAAGAACCACACATATCTACCCACTGACAAGGATGAATCAAACATTGCCAATCTGTGAGCTTCCTCATTTGACTCCCTTCTCTCATGATGAAAAGAATTATCACCCCTAGCTTGGACTCTATCCCTGGTCTCCTTCAAGATGCTACCGCAGGTGCCGAGATGGACTGCATGAAGGCCATTCACCATTTGAACACAATCAGAAGCTACATGTATTGGTCCGAGAATGTGGTCTTCAGCAATTTCCAGAGCCTGACGGTAGGCGAGAGCCTCCAAATACTTAGGTTCAGTGATGCCATTGTAAACAACGACTGATGCATCCATGAACACACCATACTTCGACAAATATACTGCACCCATTGATACGTTGTAAATATATCTATAATTTTTGATGCTTCATGCTTGTTTAGTATCAACTTTTTTGTGTTTTATCTACACTTTGAGGTATTTTTATATATTTTATAGAACTAACCTATTAACAAGATGCCACTGTGTCAGCTGCCTATTTTCTGTTGTTTTTGGTTTCAGAAAATCTAGTAAGGAAATATTTTTGAAATTGGACAAAACAAAAGCGAAAGT
This sequence comes from Avena insularis, assembly GCA_023614405.1. Classification (NCBI taxonomy): domain Eukaryota; kingdom Viridiplantae; phylum Streptophyta; class Magnoliopsida; order Poales; family Poaceae; genus Avena; species Avena insularis. Next base: position 80,055,048 of record CM042695.1, on the reverse strand, counting down.
TACTATTTTTCCCGACACGACACGGAGCCCAAAGAAGATACGGAGGAGGGCACTAGAGCGAACACACCATACGGTGGTGTGGGGCCCCTAGCCGCGCGGCCACATGGTGTGGCCCCCCTGGTCCTCCACCGACCTTGCCCTTTCGCCTACATATACGTCTCCCCGAGACGTAAACCCAACGTGGATCAGATCTCCACAAAAAGTTTCATAGCACCGCTGCCACCAAAGAGGAGATTCGGGGGACAGAAATCTCTGTTCCGGTACCCTATCGGGACGGGGAATTGAACCCGGAGCCATCTCCATTGATCTCCACCACCATCTCCAACGCTGTTGCTGACTCCCATGATGAGGAGGGAGTAGTTCTCCCTCGAGGCCAAGGGCTCTACCGGTAGCTATGTGTTTATCTCTCTCTCTCTCTCTCTCTCTCTATGCGATCTTATTATGGTCATGAGCTTTGTAATCAAGTAGATCTACTTTGCTACTCAAGTGATTTAATTGTAATCTCCGGTTATCCCCACGTGTGTGAAGGTGACAGTGTGCACACCGTGTGGCACTTAGGCTAAAGATTACATAAATACTTATCATGAGTTATATTTTGAGTTGGTTGTCTCTATGAAATTGTGGTATTTGTTGAAACCATCTAGCGCTCAAGGTGACAATGTGGGGAATCTAGATGGGGAATGCGAACTTTGAGGTGTGCTGTTATAGCCCTATCGTGGATTAGAGTTGTCCAACCGGAGATTAATTTAGAGTAGTATCATGAAGAGAAGATATTTATATGAGAGTGTCCACTAGTGAAAGTATGATCCCTAGGCCTTGTTTTTAAGTATTGAAACACCATTTACAACTAGTCCTGCTACATGTTTGCTTGCTTCCATATTTATTTCAGATTGCCTTTAGTCTCTTCCTCCTCGTCAAGCTCTTTTCTGGCACCGTTGTCTTATAATCATTCATACTACTTGTATTTCACTAACTCTTCGCGGAACTAGTGCACCTATACACTTGACAAGTGTATTGGGTGTGTTGGGGACACAAGAGACTTCTTGTATCTTGATTGCAGGGTTGCTTAAGAGGGATACCTTTGACCACTTCCTCCCTGAGTTCGATAAACCTTGGGTAATCCACTTAAGGGAAACTTGCTGCTGTTCTACAAACCTCTGCACTTGGATGCCCAACACTGTCTACAAGAATAGAAGCGTGTGTAGACACCAAGCTATTTTCTGGCGCCATTGCCAGGGAGGTAAGGTAAAAGGTACTCACATCCTCTAGCTACTAAGTTATCTTCTATTACTGTTGCTAGTGTGTGAGTGCTCGAAGTTATTTTCTTTAGATTCTGTAATCTTATCTTTTTGTTTCTTGTTTTTATTTTCACTAGTCAGGTTTAATGGAAACAACAAAAAATTTAGAGAGAATTATAATATTTATCTTGAGTTAGGACATGAAGTGTTTGAAGAAAAAATTAAAAAACCTATGGAACTTTATTGGAATTGCTAATAGCAATGTCATTACTATGAATTCTTTGAACACCATTATTGCTAATGCTATGGAAACGTCTAAGCTTGGGGAAGCTAGTTTTTATGAAAATGATATTTTTAGTTCTCCAGCTTTAGAGGAGAAAATTTGCTATGGTGATACTATACCTCCAATATATGATGATTACAATGATGAATATGATATTTTTAGTCCACCTACTATTGAGCAGGAAATTAATTATGATTACAATATACCTCCAATATATTATGATTATAATGATGAATATGATATTTTTAGTCCACCTACTATTGAGCAGAAAATTAATTATGATTACAATATGCCTCCTATATTTGATGATTATGGTGATGAGAATAATAATGATAGCTATTTTATTAAATTTGCTCCCACTATAATTAATAAGAATGACTATGCTTATGTGGAGAGTAATAATTATTATATGCATGTGGCTCATGATAAGAATGTTTTATGTGATATTTATATTGTTAATTTTATTCATGATGCTACTGAAAGTTATTATGAGAGAGGTAGACATGGTTTTATGCATCTCAATAATATTAAGTTTCCCCTCTTTATGTTGAAAATTTTGAAGTTGCTCTTGTTTTATCTTCCTATGCTTGTCACTTTGTTCTTTGTGAATTTATTTGCGTACAAGATTCCTATGCATAGGAAGTGGGTTAGACTTAAATGTGTTTTGAATTTGTTGCTTGATGCTCTCTTTTAGTATAGGGGTTCGTAGCATGGAAAACAAAAAATTTCTACCGCATGCACACAAACAAGCCAAGATCTATCTACTAGATTGTAGCAACGAGTCGATGAAGCACTCACCCTCGAAGATTCCAAAGCGGTTAACGAGAGCAGATTCTCGTGAATGATGTAGTCGTACACTTGCCGATCTCAAGATCGTGTAGACGATCCTTCCAAGCGTTTAAGGCGCTTCCGCAGTCGGTCACATGTTCGGTACTCGATGAAGACCTTCCTCTCCCTTGTTCCAGCAGGCAACGGAGGTTGTATTTCTCCCCTCGCGATTCCGGGAGCACGACAGCGTGGTGTAGGAAGTAGAGGGAAGATCCCGCAGGGCTTCGCCTAAGCCAGTGCGAGTTATGGTGGATTAGGGTTTCCCGGAGATCTAGGGTTTAGAAGACCGGGAGGAGGAGGAGGTGTCGGCGGTGGCTAGGACGGCGGCGACATGACGGCTTCCGGGTGGGGAGGGATTGGCTCTTGTGGTGTTGGGGCAGCCCTCCCCTCTATTTATGAGAAGGGGGCAGCCTTGGGAAGGGTGGGTTTGAATCCAAACCCAAATCCAAGTTGGATTGAGATAAGGACTTGTTTCTTCTTCCACTAGGAAACCATTGTTCCAGTTTGACTTTTCAAACTTCCCGTTTGACTTTCAATTTAGAGCTTTAATTCTCTCTTGCAAATGCCCACACCAAGTGACCTAGGATATGATCCAATCATTCCACTTATCCATGACACATTCATGAACCATTCCCCTTCCGGTCCGGTGAACCTTCTAGACCCTTGTAGAACCTCTCCGATAAAAACATCAGAAACTTTCCCGAACTTCGGAATCGGACTTTCCTTATATGAATATTATTCTCCGGACCATTTCGGATCTCCTAGTGATATCCCTGATCCCATCCAAACTCCGAACAACATTCGGTATCCCTACTAACATTCCATATCTACTAAACAACATCGAATCCTTAAGTGTGTCTCCCTACGGTTCGTGAACTATGCGGATATGACCGAGACACTTCTCCGATCAATAACCAATAGAGGAATCTGGAAATTCATATGACTCCCACATATTTCTATGATTACTTTGCGATCGAATGAACCACTTAAATATGATACCAATTTCCCTTTGTCTCATGATAATTTACTTATCCAAGGTTTTGATCGTCGGTATCTCTGCATCCTAGTTCAACCTCGTTACCGATAAGTACTCTTTTCTCGTTCCCATGATATGTGATCCCTTGTGAGCCAGTCACATGCTTGCAAGCCAATTGGATGACATTCCACCGAGAGGGCCCAGAGTATATCTATCTGTCATATGGATGGACAAATCCCACTCTTGATCCATGTGCCTCAACACATACTTTCCAAACACTCAATGCCACCTTTATAGCCACCCAGTTACGGTGTGGTGTTTGATGTCATCAAAGCATTCTTCCGGTGATGGTGATTAGCATGATCTCATGGTCGAAGGAATTAGGTTACTATGTATCAGAAAGCTTATAGCAAATGAACTATTGAAATGACTTGATCTTAATGCTACGCTTATCTATAGGAGTATGTCCATCATACCATTCTCCTAATGATATGATCTTGTTGTTAACAACATCTCAATGTTTATGATCAGGAAACCACGATCATCTATTAACCAACAAGCTAGTATTATAAAGAGGCTTTACTAGGGACTCTAGTTTAGTTTACAAATCACACAAGTATTAATGTTTCCGGTTTAATACTGTTATAGCATGAATATAAAAATTTATCATAAACACAAAGATATAATAATAATCACTTTTATTATTGCCGCTAGGGCATATCTCCAACATTTACTTCAATTCATACTTCTTATGTGAGCATCATCGAAATTATCATGCCTAACTTAAAAGCGTTAAAGTAAATTACTAATTGGGAGACAACCCAAATTTCAGTAGGTTTTTCTTTGGTTGAGTCTTAGAAGTTATTACTTCTGTAATAAACTCTCCTTATCCTTTTTGTGTGGTTTTTGTGCCAAGAATAACCTCTAATGAGAGAGAAGTAAGATTTGGGGAAGTTGCTGTCCCGAAACAGATTTTGTGCTTCACTGTAAAAATTCGTAAAAAATCTCAGTATGCCGGATTATGCCGGATTAAGCTGTAATTTTCTGAGCATATGCCCCAGTTTATTATATAACTTTCATTTGTTCAATACTTTTTAGTTTGAGCTACAGAAGGTCTTAGAAAAAAATCAGTTTTTACCTGCTGGTCTGTTCTGACAGATTTCTGTCATTATTTGCATTTGCCTCTTATCGGTTTCTTTTGGCGTTCTCTTTGGTCACTTGAGCTTTTAAAAGGAATTGCTACAGTAAGCTTGTGTTTTAATGGAAGCTTTTACTTGAGTTGAAACTAAACCGAAGGGCCTATTATCTTGAATACACTAATGTGGCTAAAGAAGATTGTGTGATGTTTTGTATGAAGAAAATTTTCAAGTGTAGGGGGAAACTGATGTGATGAGATAAAGAGTGGACAAAAGCTCAAGCTTGGGGATGGCACCCTGTGTCACCCCAAGAAATATTCAATAGGTACAAGCGTCAAAGCTTGGGGATGTCCAAGGCATCCTCTTCTTCATCAATAAAAATCTCAGGTTTTCTTTCAAAAACACTTTATTTTTATTGCTTCATGAACTATTGTGTTGTTCTTGGAGCGTTTTTGTTTTTGTTTTTACTTTTCTTTTCCTTATTTGCTGCAATAAGTTGGTTGGATCCCAGCACACTTCTTTTGGAGAGAGACACACTCTATTTTCATTGCCTAGAACACTCTAGTTTTCATTCTTATTGTTTTGTGAGTGTTCTCTTTTGGTAGCGTTGTGTTTAGCCTTAGTTTTCTTATGATTTTTTCTTAGAACTTTTTAGTTGTTTTTTGTGGATTTGTGAGACATTATCACTGATCTTTATTGATTATTATCTTTGTGAGCTGTTTCAAATAATTCGATTGGTGTTGGAAGAGAGTAGGAAGCTCTATGCTTATGTTGGTAAATATAAGCTTGTTTTGACTGTGGCCTAGACTTTATCATGTCATGCTAGATGTTGCTTTGATCTTATGCTTAGTGATTATTGTTGTAGCATGACTTGTCTCAAACAATTGATATTGCTTAATGTGCCTTGAAAAAATCATGCATTGTTTTAGCATACAAAAGCATATTGTGGTATTCTCCTTTGATGCTTTGTTTGGGTTGACTTGACACATGATTACACCATATTAAGACTATGAACCAGTCACCTTAGCCTCTATGATCATTTAGTTTTTGACTTGTGATATCACTTTATGCTTTAGTCGATAATGTTTTGTCGCTCTGCATGATTATGGCCATTATTGCTCTCTTAGTTGGTTGCTCCCAGTCTTTTGCTAGACTCCACTTGTATTGAGTAAGCTCTACTCATGCATCCAACTCCCAAGAAACCAAGTTATTCCAAAGAGTCCACTATAAATTCCTATGCATGGTGTGTTACACCCTTCCAAGTATATTCTTGTTTTATCTATCTTCCAAATTAAACTTGTTATGTGAAAATTAGTGATTAAAGCTCTCACAAACTTGATGGCACACTTTATTTTTCTTGCCCCTAATAAACTTGAATCATTGTGTCATCTATGTTGTATATGCTTGCACTTATAAGTTGGTAATTAGCAGAACCGTGTTGTCACGGGGAACGCTTTCAACACCTGTAAATATCTACCCAGTTGATATCATGATCTTTTGTTTGCGGATGTCGGTGGTGTGAAATAGAAGGGGAGATTGTAAGTTCATGGAGTATTATATATGTGCTAGAGAAACGCCTGGATGGCTAGCCTAAGCCATGACTAATCGTGGTGGAAACTTCCAGCATCACCATAGTGAGCAATCTATGAAGCATCTTCAGAAAAAAAATATATAAAAAAGAGAGAGATATCATGCCCATGGGAAATAAAATATCGCTGAGATGCTTACTGTCTATTGCCTTGTCATTTTGATATGGGATAGCTCCTATGTCATGGGGCAAGAAGTACCCCGTTGGCGGTTCTCTATGATACACATATACTTATGATGACAAGAACTTGTTTGTGACTAAAGTTGAGTAGCATGAGGAACGACCCTCATACTCAAGGGACATGCGATTATCAACTTATGATTTGTTAAGAATGTACTCCATTTTTTTTTACTTTAACCTTAATCACTTCAAGATTCTTATGATAGAGGCAATGAGAGCTGAAAGCTAATCAGTACCATAATTTTTGAAAGCTCTTTATGAAACTTGAAATCACTACTTCCCTCTGTGAAGGGCCCTTCTTCCTACTTTTTATGTTGAGTCTTCACCTTCTATCTTTATGCATCAATTAAGAGAGCATAGTTGGCATTCTTAGTTTTATGTGCCTTGTCCCAAAACTTATTGAGTGATTCATAATTTTGATATTGCTTATTCTTGAACTATTTGTATCTAGTCACCCTTATGAACTTTGAATGTGTCCTATGCATTTATGTTTTTCTACTCCATGAGGGACAAGCTGAATACAACACATTCTAGGTTTTCTATATGTGAAACAAACAAACGTCTTTCAATGCATTGTTATTCATGATCTTTGTATGTACATTTTTCATGTTACAACATAGTTACTATGTCTTATTGTTATAACTACATCTTTCATGCTCATGTTTAGAGTACTTTGATCCCAGTTATCAATTCTTTGCAAAATAGTTTGATCAAGATTGTGATGGTGCATGTCACCTCAAAAATTATTCTTTATCACTTACCTACTCGAGGATGAGTAGGAGTTAAGCTTGGGGATGCTTGATACGTCGTAAACATATCTATAATTTTTGATGTTCCATGCTTATTTAGTATCAACTTTGTTATGTTTTGTCTACACTTTGAGGTATTTTTATACATTTTCTGGAACTAACCTATTGACAAGATGCCACTGTGTCAGTTGCCTGTTTTTTGTTGTTTTTGGTTTCAGAAAAGCTAGTAAGGAAATATTCTCGGAATTGGACAAAACAAAAGCGAAAGTTACTATTTTTTCCGACACGACACGGAGCCCGAAGGATATACGGAGGAGGGCACCAGGGCGAACACACCATACGGTGGCGTGGGGCCCCTGGCCGCGTGGCCACATGGTGTGGGCCCCTGTCCCTCCACCGACCTTGCCCTTTCGCATACATATATGTCTCCCCGAGACGTAAACCCAACGCGGATCAGATCTCCACAAAAAGTTCCACAGCACTGCTGCCACCGAAGAGGAGATTCAGGGGACAGAAGTCTCTGTTCCGGCACCATACCGGGACAGGGAATTGCCCCCGGAGCCATCTCCATCGATATCCACCACCATTGCTGACTCCCATGATGAGGAGGGAGTAGTTCTCCCTCGAGGCCAAGGGCTCTACCGGTAGCTATGTGTTCATCTCTCTCTCTATACGTGATCTTATTATGGTCATGAGCTTTGTAATCAAGTAGATCTACTTTGCTACTCAAGTGATTTAATTGTAATCTCCAGTTATCCCCACGTGTGTGAAGGTGACAGTGTGCACACCATGTGGCACTTAGGCTAAAGATTACATAAATACTTATCATGAGTTATATTTTGAGTTGGTTGTCTCCATGAAATTGTGGTGTTTGTTGGAACCATCTAGTGCTCAAGGTGACAGTGTGGGGTTATCTAGATGGGGAATGCGAACTTTGAGGTGTGCTGTTATGGCCCTACCATGGATTAGAGTTGTCCAACCGGAGAGTAGTTCAGAGTAGTATCATGAAGAGAAGATATTTATATGAGAGTGTCCACTAGTGAAAGTATGATCCCTAGGCCTTGTTTCTAAGCATTAAAACACCGTTTACAACTAGTCCTGCTACATGTTTGCTTGCTTCCATATTTATTTCAGATTGCCTTTACTCTCTTCCTCCCCTTAAACTCTTTTCTGGCACCATTGTCTTATAATCATCCATACTACTTGTATTTCACTATCTCTTCGCCGAACTAGTGCACCTATACACCTGACAAGTGTATTGGGTGTGTTGGGAACACAATAGACTTCTTGTATCTTGATTGCAGGGTTGCTTGAGAGGGATACCTTTGACCACTTCCTTCCCGAGTTCGATAAATCTTGGGTAATCCACTTAAGGGAAACTTGTTGTTGTTCTACAAACCTCTACACTTGGAGGCCCAACACTGTCTACGAGAATAGAAGCGTGTGTAGACATCACCCACCACTTCCCTGGCCGTCGATTTGGCCACAACAACGTCAATGTTGATCTTCGCGTGCCCCACAGGTGAGGAAATCTAGGACGCCTTTCCAAGTGTCCTCGTCTTGACGTCATGATGCGTCTACACTGGTGCCCTCAACACCAATAAATCCTTGAGAAACCTGTCCACAAAAATGATTGTCAACAATGGGATCTGGTACACATCCTCATGACCCGCATTCCGCTAGAATGCCATATCGCCCACAAAGTCACTAGAACGCGTTTTAAGTTTTCACGCTCCATCGTTTCCATCATCGAGAATGGCCAATTCTTCGTAGATGGCTCCGTTGAGAGAGAGAGATATGCTCCACAATATCCTCCTTCGTCAACGTTGTAGGAGATATGTCCTAGAGGCAAATAATAAATGGAGTTTATTATCACATCTTATTAGTTCATAATAGGATTTATACCATGCTATAATTGTATCAATCAAAAACATTGGTTTATGTGTTGTATGTAAACAAAACAAGTTTCTAGCACCTCTATTCAACTAGTTCATTGGTCTGATGATCAAGGTTTACTAATCATGGACATTTATGTCAATTTAAAATAAGGTCATATCATTAGATGAATGATCTGATGGACATGTACCCAACATAAGTATTGCAATATGATCAAGTCAACAAAGTTTTTCATTGCAATAATTAGGAAACGAAGTATCACTAGTAGAAAACAGGGCTTTGGTTCGGTCCCGAATCTGGCTCTAGTCTCGGTTTATTACGGGTCGGGACTAGTGTGAGCGCTAGTCCCGGTTCGTGTCGGCTCCAACGGTTACAAGCCCGTGACCATACCGGGCTATGACCAATCACTATCACCCGATGATGATATGATTGCATAAACTGTCACACCATAACATGATGATCATAAAGGTGTCTCTCAGGTATTCCGAAGGGATAGGTTGATGCATATGTATCAAGATCGGGATTTGTTCTCCCGCGTGATGGGAACATACTGACATAGGTATGACTTATTGGGTTTCCATAATTGGTATTACCTGATACATTTTTTCAACATGTTGAAAGTGAGAACGAGAAAGATCTACCATAAGTGCCCCTACCCCATGCACACATAGATTAATAACCCTCCCGTCTGTGATATCTCAGTCCATCATTATAAGATAACAGTTTATATGAGGCTAACCAGCCATCACATATGCGTGCTCATATCTCTGCATAAATCAGTTGCTCTGTTAAGAACCGCAGCTGAAACTGGTCACTCTGATTCATACGTGAAACATCTCGCTTATCACTTAAACCTGAAATTGCACTATTGCAGTGTACTTCGGCCAAGACAGCAGTAAACCTGTAGCGCTTGCTAGCTTTGTTCATGAACATGCAAGTTTATTTTAGTCAGGTGCTAGCTTTGTTCATGAGGATGCAAGTTTGTTTTAGTCAGGTGCTTCTGCTACCGCATGCACCGTTGGTGAGCTAATGTTGTGTCGCCTGGTGGTGGAAGGTAATGTGGGCAAGCGAGCGATCACACGGGAAGGCGCACGGGAGTTTTGGAGGAGGAAGAGGGTCGTACATGTGCCGTCGTCGAGCTCCGCTTCGCTGTCGTGTAGAACTGCTTTGCGCCATCACTGCCGCAGCACCGAGGTGCGCCACAAATTGCAGCCATAAGATGCCGCCTCGTCCAGATCAGAGAACAAGCAGCACACTATAGAACCCGAGGAATACCACGGACGCTCCAGCGCCACGAGGAAGCCAAGCCGCACTACAGGAAAGATTTGCTACGCCGACGACCGGCTGCCGTCGGCACAGCCTGTGCCGACGGTGGCCATCGGCGTAGCCCCCTCGGCATACGTCCTCGTCAGCACAGCTTCGTGGCCATCGGCACAGCCCTCCCCCCTCGGCATAGCGTCTTCCAGTGGGCTCCGCATGTCAGTCAACGGCCGTCTTCGCTAACGGTTCAGCCTGGAGCTACGCCGACGGTCAAACCGTCGGCACAGGAATGGAGCTACGCCGACGGCCAGGCCGTCGGCGTAGCCTAAAATCTTTTTTTTATTTTTATTTTTTAAAATCTTTAAATTGTTTGACTCCTTAATCTCCCGCTTTAATCATTTTAACACTATTTATAGTTAATAATTGATTAAATTGCAGTCTTAGTCAAAGTTTTTGTTTGGTCACCCATCCTAGCACTACTCCAGCTCTAATACGCTTAACTTTCTCGTTCCTTCAGAATCTCTTCCCGCAAAGCAATTTACTCATTGTTGTCAATACTATGATATCATTCCTATTAACTATTATATCATCATGTCATATGGTTGTATTTTTTGAAATTACAAGCAATTATTTAAGTAAACAACAATGAATAAGTAAAAATATTATTGAATTCAAATAAAAATATAATGATTTTATTTCTTTTTGTATTTTTTATTTAATATGGAATAATTAATATCTTTAAATCTGTAAATCGGTTCGGCAAATAATATGTCTAAATTGATTAGAAAAATGAGAGGAATCCAAATATGATATCAATATCAACTTATCACAAACTATGTCGTGATTCTTATCATAATTTCATTTGCCCGTTTAAAATGGCACGTATAAAGATTTTTAGATCGGGGCTGAGACTCGCTAAACTTGAAGTGGATCTACGATGAAACAACATATTTTGAACCTAAAAATGATTTTTGTAAAAAATCATGAGCATCCGATCATGTACCTGTAGTTCATATCTGACCCACTTCCTGCCGATTCGGCAGGAATTTGTGTTTTTCATCAGGGATAGACGGAAATGTTTAAGATCCCTGTGTTAAAATTATCCATGTAAGGTGGTCTAGTATTTTTTGAAAATGTGACGGTAGTATTTTGAATTAGCCATTTGGTAGTTCCTTCACAAAACCGTCCGTTTTTTGCACTCGGTAAATGGAAAACTGCTTTTTGGTGCGACGAAAAGAAAAACTTCCTCATGAAACATTGTTCGCCATCCCATGATGCATACTTATGCATAATATGGACATATTATCACAAACCATGCCTTCATTCTAGCCATAACATTGGTCATTTGACCCAAAAGTCAAGAAACCTCGAACGAGATAGGTCATTTTGTGAAGGTTTTTTTGAGACATAATCAATATACCAAGTTTGATATTTTTCCTTCTAACTATATCACATAATAAGACACCACGCGAAGGTTTCACGTTGTTTGGATCGTTTTTAAATTTATGATGCCCGTTTTAAACTATCGTTAAACTTTATCAAAGGGCGGACATGAAGATTCTTAGCTCGGGGCTGAGACTCGCTAAACTTGAAGTGGATCTGTAATGAAACAACATATTTTGAACCTAAAAATGATTTTTGTAAAAAATCATGAGCATCCGAGCATTTACCTGTAGTTCATATCTGACCCACTTCTTACCGATTCGGCAGGAATTTGACTTTTTCACCAGGGATAGATGGAAATGTTTAAGATCCCCGTGTTATGAAATTATCCATGTAAGGTGGTCTAGTATTTTTAAAAAATGTGACGGTAGTATTTTGAATTAGCCATTTGGTAGTTGCTTCACAAAACAGTCTGTTTTTTGCACTCGGTAAATGGAAAACGGCTTTTTAGTGCGACGAAAAGGAAAACTTCCTGCTAAAACATTGTTTGCCATTCCATGATGCATACTTATGCATAATATAGACACATTATCACAAACTATGCCTTCATTCTAGCCATAACATTGGTCATTTGACCCAAAAGTCAAGAAACCTCGAACGAGATAGGTCATTTTGTGAAGGTTTTTTTGAGACATAATCAATATACCAAGTTTGATATTTTTCCTTCTAACTATGTCACATAATATGACACGACGCGAAGGTTTCACGTTGTTCGGACCGTTTTTGAATTTATGATGCCCGTTTTAAACTATCGTTAAACTTTGTCGAAGGGCGGACATGAAAATTCTTAGCTCGGGGCTGAGACTCGCTAAAATTGAAGTGGATCTATGATGAAACAACATATTTTGAACCTAAAAAATCCGAGCATGTACCTGTAGTTCATATCTAACCCACTTTCTACCGATTCTGCAGGAATTTGTCTTTTTCACCAGGGATAGACGGAAATGTTTAAGATCCTCGTGTTATGAAATTATCCATGTAAGGTGGTCTAGTATTTTTGAAAAATGTGATGGTAGTATTTTGAATTAGTCATTTGGTAGTTGCTTCACAAAACCGTCCGTTTTTTGCACCCGGTAAATGGAAAACGGCTTTTTGGTGCGACGAAAAGGAAAACTTCCTCCTAAAATATTGTTCGCCATCCCATGATACACACTTATGCATAATATGGACACATTATCACAAACTATGCCTTTATTCTAGCCATAACATTGGTCATTTGACCCGAAAGCCAAGAAACCTCGAACGAGATAGGTCATTTTGTGAAGGTTTTTTTGAGACATAATCAATATACCAAGTTTCATATTTTTCCTTCTAACTATGTCACATAATATGACACCACGCGAAGGTTTCATGTTGTTTGGATCGTTTTTTGAATTTATAATACCTGTTTTAAAATATCGTTAAACTTTGTCGAAGGGCGGGCATGAAGATTCTTAGCTCGGGGCTGAGACTCGCTAACCTTGAAGTGTATCTATGATGAAACAACATATTTTGAATCTAAAAATGATTTTTATAAAAAATCATGAGCATCCGAGCATATACCACCTGTAGTTCATATCTGATCCACTTCTTACCGATTCAGCAGAAATTTATCTTTTTCACCAGGGATAGACGGAAATGTTTGAGATCCCTCTTTTATGAAATTATCCATGTAATGTGGTCTAGTATTTTTGAAAAATGTGAAGGTAGTATTTTGAATTAGCCATTTGGTGGTTGCTTCACAAAGCCGTCCGTTTTTTGCACTCGAAAAATAGAAAACGGCTTTTTGGTGCAACGAAAAGAAAAACTTCCTCCTAAAACATTGTTCGCCATCCCATGATGCACACATATGCACAATATGGACATATTATCACAAACTATGCCTTCATTCTAGCCATAACATTGGTCATTTGACCCGAAAGCCAAGAAACCTCGAACGAGATATGTCATTTTGTGAAGGTTTTTTTGAGACATAAAAGTTTGATATTTTTCCTTCTAACTATATCACATAATATGAAACCACGCGAAGGTTTCACGTTGTTTGGATCGTTTTTGAATTTATAATACCCGTTTTAAACTATATATAATGTTTTATGTTTACTTATTTTTTATAAATGTGTAATATTTGAGTGTAGATAGATAGATCTTATTTTTCTGCAAATTTTGATATATTATTTGTATTTTTCTGAATTAGAATGATTTAGTTATGATTTTCAAAAAATAATGAGATAAAAGGGAAAAAAAATCTGGAGGCCTACACCGACGGCTAGGCCGTCGATACAGACCAAACAAAAATTTTCAAGGAGCTGGCCGTCGGCACAGCCTGTCTGTCTAACGCCATTTCCATGTCCGTGTCTAAACTGGGGCTACGCCGAGGGCTGTACCTATGCCGAGGGCCACCATCGGCACAGCCCTCTGTACTATGCCGACGGCCACGCTACGCCGACGGCTACCCTCGCACCATCACCTACGCCGACGGCCAGGCTGGTCAGCTGGCCAGGAAGATAGCTACGCCGACGGCCCCGGCATTTGGCTAAGAGACATCTTCGAAAGATTATTAGGCTACTTACAAAAACAATGTGAAGTTTCTGAATGAGATGGTATATACTATTCATCTAGTTGGGAACTGTGAACTCGTTGGAGAGCTTTCATGCATGTTATAAGGATTGAGAAAAAACCTTAATGATGGCGTGTATAAGAGATCGATACAAATATGGTTGCCATATACATATATGTTACATGATAAAGATATATGATAAAAGTTAAGTACTTGACTTATTTTGGAGATTTAACAGGAATTTAGGACTAAGTATGCAAGATGAGCATTGAGACTATCAAATAATTAGTGTTTATTAGCTTAGTAATGATTCTATGATTCTTATACCATTATGTCGAAACATAAACTATATTTCCTTAATAAGGTGAAACAAAAATAATTTATCCTTGTAACTATATAGGTCTTCTAAAAATTAACATTACTTTTACCTTTATTTCATCCTTGTAGTTCATTTGTCACTCTCTTGTTGTGAAATGCACAACATTCTCATGTTGTTGTGAATACATGATATCTTAGGCATGGACAATCTACAATATATAACTTGGGAAACCTTACTTTATGACTTCGATAAGGTAATACTTTTAACCAAATTTATTGACCTAACTTTGTCAATAATATATTTATATATTAATAACAACATATCATTTATTTTCCAATGGATGCAATATTATGTTACAATTTTTTAAACTCTCTCCTTGATAATCATACTCTTCAATCTAGCCATTATAGTGGTGTCATGTAAAATGGACGAAATATTTAAGGAATCTTAATTAGTTATCATTTTTTCTAGAAGATAGTAAATTTTAATGACATGTCCTATTAAATATTAAGAATCAAAAACTCGTTAGACTTAAATATTTATCCAAAAGGTCATACTGAGAGAAAAATCCATCTCAGTGTGATGTGTAGAAATACTCTCTAGCATTTGTAATCCTTAAAAGTAAAGAGTTTAGATAAGTATGAAGGTCCTAAGAATTAGAAGTGTATAATGAATTTCAAATTATGTAGTATATAAATATTAGAAAATATTTTTTATTCCTTAAAAAATATTATCCCGAACATCTCCTGAAAACAACACAATTTATTTGTATTTATACTTAATAGTGTTTCGTTGCTCTCCCTCAACCATCAACATGTTTAATGAATTCCCACGATTGTGCACCTCTAGTAGCTTATGGATGGAGCTCAAAGGACAAAACTCCAATTTAGTTCACCCTCTTTCAAATACAAATTTGGTTTGCATTATGCCCATTAAATTATAAGATTATAGAGATATATCCCTCTCCTTCGTTGTATCATTTTCGTAAGATGAGGCAAGAGTGCCACTTCTTCTATCCCGTCATGTATTCTCCCTCGTGAGGCTTCCACCATGTCCAATTGTAGTAATACTATGTCGTGACACGTCATGAGAGTAAACTAAAATCACATCTCATATTGTTTTCTTGGTTTTTTTGTCGCTGAGGTGATGTTATACAAAATAAATGAATATTTTCTAACATGTAAAATAAATGAATATTGGTTGCTTGTATTTTTTATATGCATAATATTTATGACCTCTTTAAATATGCAAGCGTTAACATTATCGAATTCAGTTGGTCACGGATTGCTTACCCGCACGGCTTGCTCCCATAGGTGCGCCCTGGGTACGTGGAATGCATCCCGTCACTTTCCCCTATTTTTTTCGATCATATTCTATTAATTGACAAAATAAATTCCAAAATATGGAAATACGGAGTATGGAATTCTCAGTGATACTCGGCTCCTTGCCGTGCAAAGGGGAGTCCTAGAACTCATCATGGTGGCGCCCAGAGCTATAAGTTTATAGAGAGATATCGATACCCTTAATTATATCATCTTCATAAGGTGAGGAGAGAGTGCCACTTGTACTTCTCCATCATGTAATTTTCCCGTGAGGCTCCTACAATATCCAATTGCACTAATACTATGATGTGGCATGTCATGCAAAGCTAAAATCACATCTAGTATTGATTTTCTTTGGATATATTTTTCCATCGACATAATAAATGAATATTTTTCTAACATGCAAAAAAATGAATATTGGCATTTTGTATTTAAATATGCAAGACGTTGACAATATCGAATTTCCATGGCTCGTGAGTGGGAGTGTCCGACGGTGTGCTCCCATCGGTGTGTCCTGTGCATGTGGCGTGCCTATTTTCTTCCGATCGTCTGCTATTAATTGCTAAAATAAAATCCAAAGTACGGAAAAGACAGAGTATAAAACTCTTAGTGATACTAAGCTCCTTGACACCCGGAATCTGAACCACAAATTAAAGATTAAATGATGATGCAAAAAGAACCCGGAGATATTTGGTTCAAGTACGTATATCTGAACTGATTAGATGATTAAAAAAATAGGACACGGCTAGAGTCCAAAAGATGTACTACGTGTGAATTCTCGCGTACTTAGAACATTTGTTTCTTCATGGACCCTCCAAGACTTCTTACACATGACAGGTTGTACACAATTGTAGATTACGTAACCTATTTAGGCTTTAAATCTTAACCGTTATGATTAAGATGGACGAATCAGATAATTTAGTATATGTGGATCAACATGTTGCCTCGAAAAACATCCTTATATTGTTTTTGTAGTATATAAATAGATAGACGATCTTCATCTCATACTTAATAGACCCTGCATGAGCACTCTTGATTGGAAACTGAATAACGCAATTCATCTTGCAACGGTGGCGCCTAGTAGCTACTAATATCCAGATATGCGGCAATAAGTTCAGCAACGAAAAGACAACGCGTGCCACTGCTACTCCACTGGCTCCTCCGGTCCCAGCCATGCCGAGCAACCTGCCTGCAGATCCGGAGAAGGTTGGCGCCGTCTGGAGGTCCCTGCCACGTCCGGGAGCGGGCAGGAAGAGGACAGGGCGATGATGCGCCGCGCATTCTCGCCGACCTTCTCCAAGACCGCCTCCATCTCCGCAGGCTGCGTCGGCCCAAGACCGTGACGGATGCGTGCCAGGAGAGTGCGCACGCCCGCGTCCGCCTCCACAGCCAGGTCCTGCTGCCGGAGTAGTAGGTAGCCAAATTTGTGGTGGTGAGAGAGATGCATCATGGCATGGCGGGCACAACTGAACAACTTTATATAGTACTTATTGGAGTACGTTCTTCGCATACCAGGCGCTGCAGGTTGACGTCGGTCTGGCCATGGTACGTGCCGACGACCGGGGCCGGGGCCGGGGCCAGCGGCTGGATCCCTGGCTGCTGCGGTGGCGGTTCGGCGACGCGGAGGAGGGATAGCTGACCACGGTGCTTACCATGGACGGCAGGGTCCAACAGTTCGTATGGCCAGGCGGTAGCGCCAAAGCCTGCTGGATGCGTGGCCGGACAGCGACTAGCACCTGATTGCAGACCATAAAATTAGTGCGCTCTTACTGCAGAGATCATTAGACTTTTCCTAGCTCTTTGTTGCATGCATGGACTTTTGAAAATTAATCCCTTAGTCCCGTCACTTAAATTGCACGATACTTATTGAAATGTTAGTGCAAAATGTAGTCTGTTGTATATATTTGAGGAGGTGAAGATGGCAGGTTCGGTGTTGACCGTGATTTTCAACAAATTTGTGAATACTCAACTAACTACAATATAAAACCAACAGGGCATAACATCTGACAGCTAACTCCAAGTTCTCAGATGAATGCATATGAATGCATCACTCCAAGTTCTCTAAGTTTAGCAATTTTATGTGATTCCTCCATCTGTGAATGAGTTTTTTGTAATTACATGCTTCCTAAATAGATTATCAAATCCCTAACTAAGATACACAAAACTCATGAAAATTGCATGCTGAACAAAATACATCACTAAGATTCACATAAAATTGCTACTGCATGGAAAGGAGGGGATTAAGGTAATAAGTTGCAACATCAGTAATTAAAGAGTTGCTTATGGACTGTTTATAACATGATTCACAAGTTTGCATGCACACATGCACATGTGAAGAACTAAAAACCAAATAGATCAATCCGCACTGGTTGAGAAGGCAAGTTTGAAACTTCAGTATGTACGTTCAAAAAAAGACTGCTAACTAGAAGCTTGGAGAACAGAAGGTATCATTACTACAGCGCCGCGAAGGGTTGCTCCTCCTCGCCAGCAACGAGCTTGGCGATGTCATCATCAGCGCCCGGAGGACGCTGGCCGGAGGTGAGTCAGCTCGTCGTCGCTGCTGGTCCTGCCCATGGTTGTATCGGAAGATATCTCACTGCTGATGTTGCTGTCGCTGACTTCTACATCACCACTGCCGCCGCCGGCTCTACTATTACCACAGCCCCGTTCACCATCGCTGCCTCCTCCTCCACCATCATCTCCGCGACCTCCTTCACCACCACCGATGACACCTCCTTCTCCACTATCACCGCCTACACCTCCATCTCCACCATCACCGCCACCTCCTTCACCACCACCGTGGACACCTTCTCCAGGGCTGCTCCTCATCGCGGGCAACGAGCTAGGCTGTGACGGTGACGTATGGTGATGAAGTGGTTGGAGAAAGTTGGGTGGCGCAAGGTCTGACACCCGAGCCCTCTTGGTGTTCCGACAAGGCGAGGACGGCTCGGCGTCGCTGCTGCTGATGTCTATCATCGGCTTGGAACATGTCCCACTGCTGCCGTTGCCTCCTCCCTGTTTACCACCGCCGCAGTCCGAATCGGAGTCGCTGCTGATTTCTATGACTGCTACACGACCTGGGTCACCTCCGGTGGCCAGAGCCAGCGAGAGAGGACTTACGTTGGGGGAGGCCATTACAACTGGAGTTATAACGGGAAGAAGCTTCTGGGAAGTGGCAAGTACGAGTCTTCAAGGTGCTATTATAGAGGATAGCTGAGTAATTTCAAAGAAGGCCAAAGGGCTTAGATAAATAAGGCGTGCGGCAGAGAAGACCATGCATGCAGAGGGATTTGACCGTGAGCGATCAAAGAGGCTTACGCATGCGCATACCTTGCTCGGGATTTTTTCTCCATAGCCGGGACTCGCCTAGATATACGATCAGTTTCTATCCTTCCCGAGGCATGCGGGCCTTTTACTCATGGCTGTAAAAGCTAAGACTATTCACAATGAAAAATAATACTAGTTGAGCATGGACTAGTGGGTCCGATCTTTCTTTCCCAATGCATTGAGGTCTACCAGTATGGTTACTAGCAGCATCTTATTTATTTAAGATTTAATTTTGACCAACAATTTTATTAATTTTTAAGTTAATTTTATTTAAATTAAAATTAAAGTAATAATCTCTATCTTAAATTAGATAATTTTTTTTAAATTCATATATATCTATACATTAAAATGGTTCTAAGTATATGAGAATTTATATAAATCTCTGACATCTAATTTGACATGAAGAGGGTATGTTAAATATATACTCCCTCTGTCCTGAAATATTCTGCATTCTGGGTTTAGTGAAAGTCAAACTTTATAAAATTTGGTAGAATATATATAAAAAACTATAAACATCTATAGCACCGAATGTATATATTATGAAAATATATTTTATGACGATTCTAATGGTACTTGTATTATATTATAGGTGTAGATAATTTTTTCAATATGTTTGGTCAAACTTTACAAAGTTTGACCTTGACTAAACCCAGAATGCAGGGTATTTCAGGACAGAGGGAGTATATTTTTATATACTTGTTTAAAGTTTATGAAACTTAACTTAAAAATAGTAATATGCACTGTATTTTGGTAGAGAATGTTAAATATAATACTCCTTCCGATTCAAATTAAACGTCTCGGATTTGTCTAGATCCAGATGTATCTATACATATTTTAATCTAGAAAAATCTGAGTCCATTAATTTGGATGGTGTGGAGTATCAAATTTACATTTTATTATTAAATTAGTGTAAAAATTGAATATTAAAATCTTGTTCTAAATTGTTCAATAGATTCTCAATAAGTGAAATTTCAATATCTTAAAAGTTACTGACATATAACCTAAACTATTGATCAAATTTGTATCAACTAAACACTTATATAAAGTAAAACACAAATACTATAGTTAGGAAAGTTAGTTTTCCATGGGTGGCGCGGGCTGCAGTCGGCCACCTCTACAGCGGCAGGTGGGGGAGGCGGTGCGGCGGTAGGTGGCGTGTGCTCGATCTGGAGGTGGTTGGTCCGAGGCAGCGGGGTGCTGGACGGGGCACGGGTGGACAGGGCTCGGAGCCAGAGCGGGCCGAGCGGGCCATGGCTACGGAAGCTGCTCGCCGACCCATGGCTGTCGATGGGCGGGGCACTAGGTCCGGCCAGGAGAGCCTAGATCTAGGGACGGTATGGCATACTCTAGCTAGGGTTTGTGGGGCACGACTTGCGGGCAACACAGAGGTGTCATTGCTGCCATGCTAGTTGACCTTCCGCCACCGTGTCTAGCTATCATGCGCCGGCTTCCCGCGTCTATGCCATTGGACCTGCCTTGCTGACAACTGCCGACTTGTGGGTACGAGTGCGTGGAAGTCGGGGTGGCGGCCCTAAAAGGTGGTCTGTGCAGGCGGCCCTCTTACGGAGGAGGCTCCGGGAGCTGAGTGTTATACCTCATACCGGCGGCGGTCCAGAAGGTCCAGGTGACCACGGTGGGGATGGCGCTGCTGCTTGGCGGCGGGGGTCTACGATGGCGGCGGACTCACTGGTGGACGGAGGAGAGACTAGAGCTAGGGTTGACAGCGATGGTGACACCCTTGCTGCAGTGTGGCGGCGGGGCTTCACGAATCCTTTTGGGCTCGGCCAGGCCAGAGAGGGCCCGTTTTGCCCTTGCTGTTACATCCGGGCAGCTATCGCCCTCCGGTGGTGGAGGTACTTCCCTCTCGCGTGTCACTATACCACCGACCCCCACCGAAGTTGCTTATTTTCGGTCCTTCCAGCCTCACATCATGGGTCACGGTGAGTCGACGGTGGTGACTGCAAGAACGTGGTGGCGTGTGCTGGTGAGCGACGAGCTTGTTGGAGCAATTCGAAGCCTCTGGGAGTGTTGTTTTTTACGGGGTCGAGAGAAATCCTTGTCGTCTAGACACCGACGTGGTGACACCTGCAGGTGCCATTGTCCTTCCTAAGGGGTGTTGGGTGTATCTCTTCCCCAACTCCCATAGCATAACAGGGGAAACCCTAGGACCAGTCCGGGCAACAACGTCGTTCTCATCGCTTTCCTTCTTAGAGGTGTTGCTTGGTACGCGACGCTTCAGAGCGCCAGGAGCATGATGGTAATTCTCTAGAGGACGCAGCGGTTTCGGGTCATCCTCGTTCTCATCGAGCCATGGTTGTTGGCTTTGTTTTTTTTTGTTTCTCGTGAGCGTTGTGCTGTCTGGCCCAACAACGATGTCAAACTGCTATATTAATATAGCTGGACGAAAGCATGTTTGGAGAAGTTTTAGTGTCCACAACAAGTAGCACGCACAAAGTTGACATGAGAAAGGCACATGCAGGAATGATACCACTGATCCATTAGACTATAACACATTTGAAAAGCTTCCAGAGTTTGTGACTCTTCGATATGCCACCAGTGTGTACGCAGGCCTCAATCTCAAATCTGTACTGTACCATATTTGCTTTAATTGATATAAGCGGACTTTTGTCAGTTTTGTGTATGGATGGCGAATGTCTTTGTGGTTTTCGGCCGGGTCAGACCGTATCTATTTACCTTCCTTTTGTGGTAGCATTCATGCCGTATTTATATAACATGGGAGAATTTTTATTTCTTGTACTGAGAGAAGTAACTACCGGACTTGAAATGCATGTGTCATTCTTTTATTAAGGAATCTAAAATAGCTCAAAGGAGTTCCAAGCAGTCCTGCATACCCTCCTTAAGATTAGCCTTAATTAACTATATAAATGACCTCTGAGAAGTATATTTCTAACATTTTATACATACTTTTTGACAAAGAGTATATATTAATATAACGAAGATACAATTATGTCCAGCCTCTGCAACAACGCGTTGACATATCAGCTTACGGACGCACACAACTAAAAAAATAAACACTATAAAAAAGTCTCGCTATAAGGATTTATTCCTTGTAGCAATACTAACACCATCAAGACAACACCAGAAGTCCAGCTCCTCTAAAAGAGACGCATTGAAGAAGATAACAGTGCACAAGCGCGTCGTCATCGCCCGATAATAGATCTTATATTTTTACCATGAAAAAAGTCATCGTTCACAAAACAATGCTTACAAAAAGGTCATTGTCACGCACAATCAACTAAGACTAGACTTTGGATTTTCACCCTAAAAGGTAAGACTTTGAACCTCTCATTGGTTGTCTCCCCCACTTATGATGTCGCTACTCCAAATCACGAATCACCAAGCCCATTCCCCATCACCAGAAATACTCAAATCACCATTGCTAGTCTATATCGGCATGACATTCTCCGTCAGCTGACTTCACCATGAAACGAGAAAGCGTGCCCCATGATGGTAATAACTAGCAGAGCTTTGCAAAGCTCCATATGAAACCAAACGATCAATGAAAAACCATGGGTGCACACGACTTTATCCCACCCGATCCAGCAATCTCCAAGCATGAATTGCGCAATGGAGTTTGTCAGTGCAGCCTCTTGGAACACGACACGTCAACGAGATCGATCGGGACAAGCATCCGACAGATCATCATCTTGGCGGGAGTTGGAACTCTAGGACCGCCACCGCTATTCAAGCCGAGCTAGTTGCCCCCACGCCACCCGCCGGCACCCTATTGGATCTTCCACTCCGAAACTCACCGGACATGCTAGCATCGATGAAGAAGACGACATAACATGGGCGATCTTCCTGTCGGATCTAGCAAAATCATGCAGCAAGGAGGAGCCACCGCCTCCGATCAATGCACAGTCGTGGAAGACCTCCGCCACCACCCGTGTTCACATGTGCCGCCCCATTCATGGCCTGCCTCGTGTGTAGGAGACCGTCAGAGATTGCCCGCCCTCACCCCCATCTTTGGCAGGCTGGGCGTGGACGACACCACTGATGAAGATAGTGGCAGCAGCCATGGGGAGTAAATCAAGAGATGGCTCGCTAGGGAGGGAGAGGGGCCTACAGAGTCGCCCCGCATGAGGCGACCCGGGAGGGAGGCGAATGACGGTGGGATAGTGGTGGCGGCGCTATTTCCCTAGGAGTCGCTGGGAACATTTTTATAATGATATGAAGATATATGTTGTCTTCTTCAAATATAACTAGTTGAAACCCCGCACGCTATGTCGGGCGTTGGAGATAATTCCTTTACCCGCATTCTCCCCGCGTCTTCTTCTTCCTCTAGACTCTTCTAGCTCCTCGCGAGAAAACCATAACAGACAACCCATCTCCCCTCCTCTCTTAACCCAATGGAAAGAAGCAACAGCGCTCCATCCATGGCGGCAACTTCCGAGGCTCTCAAGAAGCCATCATAGGAGTTCTAGGTTCCGCTGGAAGGACTAGAGGTTCTGGTCTCCGCCATGTTAGAAACCACTTGCGCCAACCACAAACCGGCGTTCGAGGCCATCGATGAAGAAAAGGAGGAGCCTAACTCCCATAAGAGAGTGTGGAGGGGTTCTGATCTTTCCACGGAAGATCTGTAGGAACTCATTGCCGAGGGATACCTTCCTATGGCGGAGGACCTAGTCTGGCGGCCAGCGCTGGCCAGCGAGGTCGTCTCTTCTCCCCTAGCTGGAGAAAAGGTCTACCTCAAAGCACAGCTGGTACGTGGCATTGTCCTTCTAGTCGCTGACTTCATCCTTGAAGTCCTGAAACGCTTCCCGGTTCTCCCTCACAACCTCTCTCACAATAGCATCTTAGCACTTAGCAACAATGTAGCTTTGTGCAAAGGATGTCTAGGGATTAGGCCTAGGTTAGACATATTTGTCTACTTTTTTTACTGTGAAGAGAGAATCCAGTGATTCGAAGGACGAGCTTCGTAACTGCAGAACCATTAGCTTTAAGATCCATCCTGGCTGGCGGTTCCCGGACATTGTTGGTCATGAGTCTTGTAAGAACTGGAAGAAAACCTATTTCTACGACCCAGACATACCTATGGCTGGCCGACAAGGTTCATACCCCGACTTTGTCGATGGAGCTATTGCCAAAGCCACCACCTAGAGGTCCCAAGCCATTCTCCCTTTCGATAACGAAGCCTCCTGTGCCATAAGAAGGATAGAGTGGCTAGTAGATGGAGGTCTGACCGGCTTATACATAGCCATGTGCTGGTTTACAAGGCAGATTCAGCCTCTGCAGCACAACGCCAAGATGATGCATGAGTACACTAAAGAGAGAAAGGACCCAATCTAGATCTATGGAGATAACTTATCTAGTGACTCCATCAAGCTCCGGCTTAAGGACATCACCAAGGTGAAGGACAAGAAGCACGACTTCGCCATCACCTTTGACATGTTCAAATAAGGTGAATTCCTAGAGGTTACATGTTTCCTTCATTACTTTAGTATACTACAAATTATATGTCTTTGATGCATCAATCCATCCGACATGCTTTAACCTTATTAGCTGGTGAGCTTTCCTGAGGGAGACATGTCCACTCAAGTTTATGACCCAAAGCTGAAGGAAGTGCAAGTCCTGTCCGACGATGAAACCTAAAAGGGTCATCAAGCCCTGGCAACATGAAAGCGGAAGATATCCACCTCTGACGCTGATGCCACGAGCAAGAAGAAGAAACCAGAGAGTGGAGTCTCCAGGAAATCCACTGCCTTGCTAGAGGCAGAGAAGAGAAAGTCAACCAGCATCTCTTTGACAAAGGCACCTGCCATTGTGTAAGTACTCACTTCTCCGATTTTGACATTTCTTTACTCTCTGTACTTATGCTTGTTAACTTTGTACATTTCAGGAAGAGAACCAATGTCAGTTTGAAGCGGACTTCCAAAGATACTGGAAGTTCCAAGAATATTCATGAGATGTTTTAAAATTTCTCTCCCGCTATCGCTCCCCCTACTCCTGCCTCCAAGCCAACCAAAAGCTTTGCCGGCGCACTGTCCACAACTACACATGAGACCTCCGTCATGGAGATAGACATCAATCCTGTACAAGATGTCTTAGGTGATGCCGTCTTGGACATTGTTCCCGACACAGAAGCGACGCTAGAGAGCACCTCCTCCCAAGTGGCTGAAGCTTAGGCTAAGGATGCCACTGAAAAAGGGAAGGAGCTGATGGCGGGAGGAGTTACAACAGTAAACACCGGCAAGTCGCGAACCTCGATGCCAACTACTGCCATTGCAACTCAACGATCGACTAAAGCTTTGTCCACACCTGCAGGTGATGCACCTAGCGCACCCCAGACTTCTCCGACACTGAGCTTGGAAGAACTAATTTGGCAAGCGAATATCATTCGCCACAATGCCAATGTCTTCCATGACTCGTATTCCCAAGCAGAAAATAATATCAAGATCGTTGTCATTGTAAGTCTTCGATACATCACATTCGCTTATGATATATCCCACTGTAGCCCTGAGTTCTTAGGCGGAAAACCTTTGGTATTTTGGCCTGAGTGCTCTAAGAGTGACCAAGTGAAAAGCTTGATAGTGTAGCCCCTAAGTATCTAGGTAGAATGAAACATTCTTGTTAGGTACTCATAGAGAAGCATACATAGTGTTTTAAATTCTGATATTGTAACCCCTAGCTTCTAGGTGAAACTGAATAAGTTCCGGCTAGATGCTCAAAAGAGACTAAGCACGCCTTCGAGTAAAATATCATACTATAGCCCCAAGCCTCTAGGTGAAACTGAATAAGTTCCTACTAGATGCTTCAAGGAAATTAAGCATATCAATTGTGCAGAACGAGAATGCTTGGAATATTGCTGCGGACAAGAAGTTTGCCAAGCTACGGGAGGAACTAGCGACTGAAAAGGGTAAAACTGACTTTCTAAAGGAACAGATAACCAAAAAAAGCATCTGTTTTCTTTTCAATCTCATGTTAATCCATTGCCCGAGCTATTCCTTCCGAGTACTCAAAGTACTTTTATTTCTCCGACTTGCAGAATCTGTTGCCACGACCAAGAGCATCGATGAGCAATCCAAGCACATCGAAGAATTGGATGATGAGAAAAAGATCTTGAAGAAGGACCTGGCCGATGTTATACCATGCATGAGGAAGAAATGAAGTCTCTGCAAGAATCTGCAGACACCGAGATGGATCGCCAGAAGAAGGAAAATTGAATATCTCAAGGAATAGAATCGAGCTGCCATAGAGAAGAATACTCGGAGCCTTGAAGCATTCAAGAGACTTCAGAAGGAGCATGCCATCTTGGCGGAGACATGCAAGCAAGATAAAACCAACATATTTGGTAACCTCCCTCTATCTTAATTTTGTAAGTAGGATACTTTGTATTGTTGTAAAACTCATGATCCTTGTATCTTACAAAAACACAGCCCCCATTGGTTTTACCAACTTGGGTGAAGGTGCTTGGATTCAAAGGAGTGCATGATTCTTGCGGGGAACTTCATCAATAGTGCTAAGGAGATAGCCAAGGCCCTGGACATCAACATCAAGGTGGTGGACTCTGCACCAAGTACTCGCAGATTCTCCGCCGATCTCCCGAGAAGATGGAAACCTTCCTCTGTCCGGGCCGGTGCTAGAATGGACCTGTCCTTGGCCAAGGCACACTATGACGATGCCGACATTAATTTGGTAAGCTTCTGTATGTCGGCAATCGACGAAGAAGGTAATGCAGTTGATAGCACTGCAATTTGGAACTCCCTCGCCGGATATGATACCAAGGTAGCCAAGTTAGTCTAGGATGACGTCTTCATTCATGCCGAGGTGATGGAAAATCAGCTGACAGGATCAGAGTCTTCCCTAAGGACTGGCGACTTCAATGATGTCTCCCGGGCTAGTTCTCCTGTTGTTGATGATGTAGCATCCAAGTCTCGTATAGCCGAGCCATAAAAAATGTTGTATTAATTGTGCCTCTACGTATTTTGTGTTATTGCAGAAAAAACAATGTAGAAGTTAGGCGGAAAACTTGGCTACAAGCCTCCTACAACTTATCTATGTATAACATGTATATGTTTGTATATTTGTTTAAGCAAGTGTTGGCTTATCCATTATTCTAGTTCTTATGCTTGACCTTTCATGATACAGAAGACTCGTAGCATGGGACCATGTCCTTAGGTGCTGATGCTTAATAGCACCGTCCGGAACCTGATGACCCACAAGTATAGGGAGTGTATCGTAGTACTTTCGATAAATAGGAGTGTCGATCCCAACGAGGAGCAGAAGGTGTTGACTAGTGGTATGGAGCAGTAAATATATGTAAATACTTAGCTAACGGATTTTTAGGGGTTTTCTAATAAACCAAAGAAACAAAGTGCAAGTAATAAAGACAACGAACAAATGCAGCAAGTGGCCCAATCCTTTCTTAGCAAAGGACAAGCCGGTGGAAATACTTATAAGGACCAAACGTTCTCGAGGACACATGGTAATTATGTAAAGTGCTTCGCTTCAAATAGTTGAGTACCCTTCATTGGTGTTGTAAGAGTTGTTGTGGGTGAACCTGTGCTAATGTACCGAACTTACTTGGACTAATACATACTTGTGGTTAAACCCCCTGCAAGCATCCACAACTACAGGAAAGCAATTAAGATATAAACCTAACCACGGCCTTAAACTTTGAGATCCTACGCTCCCTTATGCAATGGTGTCCTAACGGGGGTTCATGTTTCTATCACTCCGGCAACCCCACAGTTAGTAGCCAAATACACAATGCATTCCCCTAGTCCCATAAATGGTGAAGTATCATGTAGTCGGCGTTCAGATGACACCACTAGAAGAATAGCACCACAACTTAAATACTAAACCATAGAATAATATCTCAACACAGATCCACTACTAACAACATGACTTCTCCCATGTCCTCAAGGACTAAACGAACTAGTCACACGACATCATATGGATCAAGATCAAAGATGATATGGTGATGTATAACAATCTTAACATAAACAATAATCAAATGGTTCCACTCACAAGCATCAACTACAATAGTAATCAACATCGGGAAATTTTCCCCTAAGAACTAATGCAAGATTCAACACAATTATTACAGCGAGATGGAGTGGTGATGATGGTGCTGGTGGAGATGATGGTGTGTATGATGATGATGATCCTGATGAAGTCTATCTTGACGATGGTGTTGATGGCGACGATCTCCCCTCTCCGGGAAGGAATTTCCCCGGTAGAAATCTATCTACCGGAGAGATCTTTCTCTCTCGGTGTTTTCTGCCCCGAAGAGGTGGCAGAATCTTTCTGTGGTCGCTCCCCGTGTTTTAGGGTTTCGAGGAGAATATATAGGCGAGAGGGTGGAGTCGGAGGCCGGCCAGGTGGGCCACACCCCCTGTAGGCGCGACCAGGGGTGGCCCGTGCCTGGGGGGTGTGGGCCCCCCTGTGGCCCATCTTCGCCTCCCTTTCAGGCTTCCTTCGTCTTCTGGGGAAATATAATTTTCCATGATTTTTCTGGTATTTTTCTGATCTTCGTGAAATTGCATCAAAACACCTCTCTTTCTGTCAGAATCCTGACTCCGGCAGTCCATCCTCCAAGAATAATCCAACATGCAAAAATAGATGAAAAGACATAAGTAACACCTCTTAATATGAAATATATCAATGGAATAGAGGCAAATTATGATATAGAATGGTGATGCAAATTGGACGTATCAACTCCCCCCAATCTTAGACCTTCGCTTGTCCCCAAGCGAAAACTGAGCTCAGTAAACATGTCCATAGGTTTATGGAGTGAAGTGTTGATAAAATAATACGGACAAGAAGCATCACACTTACCATTACATAGCTCATAAAAGAAAGCAACTCACCATTATATAACTTAGCTTGCAACAATTACATGAGTCACAGTAGAGATGCATAAAGATAAATCATAATTGGAATTGGCAAACTTTGTTCTTGGTTAGAGAACAGCTCTCAAACAGTTTCACAAATAAAGCTTTTGTAGAAGTTTTCACAACAGGAGCACTCTTTGCTCAAAATGTTTTTTCACAATGATGGCTTTCAAAGTAATACTCAATAGATAAGAGTCTTGTGCAAACAAGGAAGATAAAGAACATGATTGAATAAATCACCATATGAATGCTTGAAACACAACAACTCAAATGCTTGCTGGAGATAGAGATGAAGTAGGTTTACTGACTCAACTTAGAAAATAGGAGAAAGGCCCTTCATAGAGGGAAGCAGGGATTTCAAGTTCATAAAGAGCTTCCAAAAGATTATGGTACTTTCTAGCTTTGAGCCCTCATTGCCCCTATCATAAGCATCTTGAGGTGATTAAGGTTAAAGTGAACAAGGATGGAGTATATGTTTGACGAAATATAAGTTGGCAATCTCATGTCCCTTGAGTACGAGGGTCGCTCCTCGTGCTACTCAACTTTAGTTACTGGTAAGTTCTTGTCATTGTAAGTACATGTGTATCATAAAGAACCTCCAACGAGGTACCCCTTGCACATGATACAGAAGCTATCCCATAATCAAAATGACAAGGCAAGCAGACAGTGAGCATCTCGGTGATCTTTTTATTTGCTATTTGCATAGGTTTTTATTGAGGATGCTTCACAGATTGCTCACTATGGTGGTGCTGCAAGTTTCCACCATGGTTAGGCATGGCTTAGGCTAGCGCTCCAGGCATTTCTCTAACACACATACATAATCCATGGACTTACAAGCTCCCCTTTTATTTCACACCGACGACATCCGCATACAAAAGAGCATGATATCAACTGGATATGTATCCATAAGTGTTGAAAGCGTTCCCCGTGATAGCACGGTTCTGCTAATCCTAACGTATAGGTGCAAGCATATACAACTTCGATGACACAATGGTTCAAGTTTATAAGGGGCAAGAAAATAAGGTGTGCCATAAAGTTCATGAGAGCTTTACTAACTAGTTTTCACATAACAAAATACTTTTTAATTCGAAAGATAGATGAAGCTTGAGAATTTACTTGGAATATAAATAATGCTAATAGGTAGATATGGTGGACACAAATGGCACATGTTTTGGTTCAAAGGGATTGGATGCATGAGAAGTATGCCTTCTCAAAACAGTTTTTTTGGCTAGCAAGGCTAGGTAGCAAGCAAAAGAGTTGAAGGAAACAAGCAAACCTACAAGTGATAAATCCAAACATGCAATCTTCCATGAAGACACAAAAGATCTTAAATAAAGAATACTAAGCTTATGAGACAATCAAGAAAGAAAAAAAATGATACAAAATACCTGTAAGCTTTTCCCTTTTCCTTTCAAACCTCAAAAAGTGTTGCTACTGACCAGAGCTCGGTTTGCCAAGACCAATTTAGATCTACCTGATGCTCCCAAAAGTGATGCCAATACTGATCAACAAGATCAATCATATAATATTGATTGCAAACTAAAATAAGAAGTGCAAAAAGTAAAAGATGAAACTTCTCATTAATATTCCATAAAGGCACTCACACCAAGGAATACATAGATAATTGATACGTCCAAAACGTATCTACTTTCTCGAACACTTTGCTATTGTTTCTTCTCTAAAACTTGTGTGATTTGGATACAACTAACACGGACTAACGTTGTTTTCAGCAGAATTACCTTGGTGTCTTGTTTTTGTGCAGAAAATCAACTATCAGGAAAAATACCGGAAAATATGCCAAAAACTATTTTTCACTAGAAGATCCACGGAGCCAGAAGGGGAGACAGAGAGGGGGCCTAGGGGGCCCAGACCCACCCCAGGCGCGGGCCCACCTGACCCCGCGCCTGGTGTTGGGGATATGCTATATGGGTATCCCCATAGCATGTCTCTTATCCGGCTCACCCGGGTGGCCCATAGTTGGTAGCAAGGCCCATGGCCTGCTGGGCGGCCCAGTTAGATGGATCCAGAAGGGAGGCCCATGCCGGTTAAAGGGAGGCTGCGGAGGAGTCATCGACGTACCCGGAGCCTTGGAGTATAAAACACGCTAGACTAGTTGTAAGTACTGTAGGACTTTGTAACCTGTTCGGCTAGGACTTTACCTGTAACCCTAGGACCTGGCGACTATATAAGTCGGGCCTATGGGAGCCTTTAGGGCATCGATTAACATACACCTTGCAGAGCGAGCCAATCCCTGTAACTCGGCGTATTGCCATTATAGTGATTTATAGCAGGAGGAGGATTCTGCCACCGTTGTGGGATCTGAACCTGGGTAAGCTGTGTAACCTCGTACCCGTCAACCGTCTGCCTTCCCCCATGTCTCTAAATACGCACTGTGAGGATCCCTCCATGGCGTACTCGTCGGCAATACCATGACAGTTGGCGCCCACCATGGGGCAAGAGGCGCTTCAGGCTCTTCAGCGGGCGAGGACCAAGATCTTCGCGGGAATCGGCGAAACCGTAGCCATCAGTCGCATTCTCTTCTTCGGCAACGTTCCGATCGTCCCTCCTGACGAGTTCTGGGTCTCGACGAAGACGAACCCTACGTGGTGCTCGATCGTCCCCATCAGAGACATCCACCTCTTCATCGGCATAACCGACTCGGTCACTAGTTCCCTGGGAGTCAGAGGAGCATCAAGACCCGAACGGATCGCCTACGGGCAGGATACGTTCGTGGAAGGATCGATGTCGGATATCTCTTTGGAGTTTTCCGGCAAAGATCGAAAAAATTCAAGGCCCACCCAAGCGGCCCCTGTGCTGGATATAACGGTGGAAGATCACTGCAAGTCCGCCGGCTTCGCCCGTGCATCTGGACAGCATCGATCCAAGTTCATCGGCGTGGTTACCATCTTCGATCTAGCGCGCTGTGTTCAGAGAGAAGGCGAAAACCCCCATGATTACCTTGCCAGATGGATCCGTATACGGGCCGACCTGGCTCATTACCCCAATGATGATGCCATGTATCACTTTGTGGAAGGACTGGACCAGGTACACTTCTCCGGCATACGCTAAGGCGGCAGCAGGCTTCGGGACGCCTCTCCTTTGAGAGCATGTGTTAGACCCCTCCTTTGTAAAGGAAAAGGATCCATGTGATTGCAATGCTAGTCCCTGGATCATTGCTAGCATCCACAGTTTAAGATGAAGTACACAGATACAAAGGTCATTTATTACATCCATTCCAGAGATAAAACATAGTCTTTTACAACTCAGGGCCATAGGCCTAATACAAAAGTTTTGGAATAAGTAAATAAACACAAGTCTTCATCTTCATGTGCCACAGGCAAGCATGTTGAGTGTAGACTCATGACACCTAATCATCATCTGAATAACCTGCAACATCACAAGTTACAGCCACAGTGGGTCAATACTTTGGAATAGTATTGGCAAGTGATACCTTAGTAAATTTTTATGTGGACTATATTACTATATGCAATTTGGCTAAGTGTAGCTTGGCTTGCTTTGCTTCAAAATAGGTTTTTCCTATTAGTTGAAATCTCTAAGTTTTTCTTTGTCAAAATCTTGCCCAAGAAACCTCCAATAGACATTGGGGTTCTTTACCCTTGTTCACCCACAAGTTTTACTTAGAAGTTGGAGTGATGAGATTCTTGTAGCTTCCATGTCTTGATGCTCAAGTTGTCCATTGCCATGGACTTGGCTAAGTACTTAGGTTTTCCATCTGCAGAGGTTGTGCACTTTCCCCACCATACTTGGTTTCCCAAGACAGGACCTTTCAGAAGCCTTTCCTTAGTCAAATGGACGCGTTCCAACCTATCAATCCCACTACCACCCACTGTCCAAAAGACTAAGTTCTAGCAACCTATATGATCAAGGCAGAGCCCATTTTGCCAAGTGGTTGCACTGTAAGCTTTCTCAACACTTGGCCTCCAAATCCCTTTGTGCCTGGGTGGCATACCACAAGTGAGATACACAAGCCAAATCCATGGCCTTGTGTAACCACTCAACACAAACCATTCTTTCCATTCCACCCAGGAGTTTTATTGACTTAGTGGTTTTATTAAGAAAACATAAGTCTCATGACTTAGAAATATAGTCAATATAGCATGAATAGATTATACCAACCCTTGTTTGCTAATAGCTAGGCTAAGCATGGCATGGTAACTTAACTTAGAAAAGATTCCCTAGCAATTCTACCATTCTATACTACATAGGATTTCCCAACATTTCATTTGGCAAGAGTAGCATGCAGGACTTAGCAAAATATCTAATGCTAGTACAAAATATAGGAATGAAATATTCATGAAATATCACTTGCCTTGGTAATGGGGAGAGTAGCACTCTTCACAATCACAGTCACTAGCAAAATCTACACATAAAATTTGTAGCACACAATTACACACAAATTATATACAAACAAAATTATGTATGCATGCATGCAAGAAAGTGCTAAATGATGTTTTGTAAAAACCCATCCAGCAAGTACAAGATACTGAAACATAACTAAGTCAAAAAGTTTGCTAACTAAATTTATTTAGCCCTAAAACAATTTGCTAAACTAAAACTATACTCAAATTGGACCTAAACATGTTTCTATATAAAAAGTCATTTTAACAGATACTATTTGTTAAACACATGGTAGATTCAGAAAGGGCTTGATTCACTGATTTCAACGGTATAAAGTTTGCAAAAATCCAACGTGGAAAACTCAAGTTATAGCCATTTGAAATTTGGATCAAAATCTGGTTTGAATTCTGTTTTTAGATCTAACCCTAGCCACGCGTCGCGATATTACTGGCGCGTACCGGTTTGCACCGGATCACCCTTCTGTGCCGTTGGATCTAACTAACGTTCCGCGGCTCAGATCTGTCCATACCCCTTCGTTAAGTGAACTGTTTCTACGCATAGGATCCAGATCTGACGGCTAAAATCTATTAACCAGAAACGGGCGGCGCTAGCGGCGTTGACTGGCGGCGGCGCGTCTGACTACGGCGGTGCCGGCGTTCTAGGTCGCCTGGGGAGGAAGGGAGACGCTTACCGGAATCGCAGTGGCGTGCTGAAGCTCGACGTGGTGTTGGTTTGCGAAGGGGCGCGCGGAAACGGTCTTTGGAGCTCGTCGGAGTTGCGGGCGGCGTCAGTAGCTTGCAGACGTGGTCCTTGCCGAGGTTTGGCGTCGCCCTAGCACGAACCAGTGGCATCAGGATTTGCGCAAGACACAGGCGAACTAGCTCATGTGAAGGAGGGGGCAAGGGGTGCTCGGGATTTACCTTAATTGGTCGCCGGAGTTTATCGGCGGCGCAAGTGGTTTCGGCTGCGAACGGAGACGACGACCTGGGTCACGAGCAGGTAAAAGGAAGGGATCAGCGGATGCACAGGATCATTCCGAACCTCCCCGTTTGAACCAGAGAGAGGGGTAGTCGAGGCTCACCGTAATCGGTCGCCGGAGTTCTCGGTACTGCGGGGCTTCGAGAGCAATTGTGCGCAGCCTGGCGGCGGAGTGAGGGAGGAGAATGGGGGGAATTGCTCGCGAGGCGGAGAGGTTTAAGTAGGCTCAGGTGCGAAGCGCAGCGGATTAATGGCCAATTACGCGCGCCATTACCGCCTTGATGCAGCGGCGGCGTGGTCATGGCGTGGTTTGGGGAAGACGAGGACGACATGGACGGGGCCCGCTGGTCAGCGAAATAAACAGAGGCGTGGGGTACATCGAGTGAGTGAGTCACGCTCGGAGAGAAGAAAAGAAATGCCCCGGGTGGGCTTGTTGGGCTTGCTTCGTTGCTGGGATAAATTGGCAGCGCCGGGCCTTTTTCATTTGTTTGCTGCTTTTCTTTTTCTGAAACAATTTTCTGAAATGGTTTTGATATGAACTCAAACTCTTTTTTGAATTCAAACTTTTCTAGGGGTTTTGCAGGGTACAATAGCCTCCAATATAAGTATTAAGCATGTGGTTGCTTTGTATAGGCCTGGTCAAGCTTAGAGTATAAAATAATCTGGGACTTTGCATCTGATTTGCAAATGTTTTGAAATGGGGTTTTGAATTTATTTTCTAAGTTGAAAACTTTGGTCTAAATTCTACACACAAATTTTTCAACAATGAAGGCAAGCAACTCAGTTCCTAAACTTTCAAATGGTGATGGCCATTTGAAGTAAATCTGTCCACATAAAATCATAGCACCATGTGCTTCTGTTTTTCTGAAATGAGTTTGAATATGATCTCAAATCTATATGCATGCATGAGTGATATGCAAACTTTGAAACTATGATTTTAGGGATGTTACAAATCTAACCCCCTTAAGGTGCATCTCACCCTCGAGATTCGGATTGGCTAGCAAATAGGTGAGGGTGGTCTTTCCGAAGGTCATCTTCTCTTTCCCATGTTGCTTCCTCTTCGGAATGATGATTCCATTGTACTTTGCAAAACTTGATAGTTTTTGTCCTTGTGACTCTTTCTGCGGTCTCAAGAATCTTGACAGGCTTTTCTTCATAGGTGAGGTCACTTTCTAGTTGAACTTCCTCCAAAGGTATGGTATCCTTCAAAGAAGATTCTTCCATCTCTGGGTGACATTTCTTGAGCTGACTCACATGAAACACATTATGGACAGCTGACAGAGATTCTGGCAATTCGACTTCATATGCAACTTCTCCCTTGCGACTTAGAATTTTGAATGGCCCAACATATCTTGGTGCCAACTTTCCTTTGACTCCAAATCTTTTCACTCCACGAAGTGGTGATACTCTAAGATAAGCTCTATCCCCAACTTCGTAGGTGACTTATCTACGCTTAGAATCCGCGTAGCTTTTCTGTCGGGACTGTGCTATCTTCAACCTGTCCTTAACCAATTTGACTTTCTCTTCAGCGTCTTTGATAAGATCAGGTCCAAACAAACTTCTTTATCCCACACCATTCCATAGCAATGGGGTGGTACACTTCCTTCCGTAGAGAAACTCAAATGGTGCCATCCCAATACTAGATTTATAACTGTTATTGTAAGAGAACTCTGCGTAAGGCAGACTTTCATCCCAACTTGCTCCATAGTCTAGGGCACATGCCCTCAACATGTCTTCAAGAACTTGATTAGTCCTTTCTGTTTGTCCATCAGTTTGAGGATGAAAGGCAGTGCTGAATTCCAGCCTCGTTCCTAAGGATTCATGAAGCTGTCTCCAAAAGTGAGAAGTGAACTGAGTTCCTCTTTCAGACACAATAATCTTAGGCACACCATGAAGGCATACAATTCTGCTCATGTAGATTTTGGCTAACTTGGCACTTGTATAGGTTGTCTTCACGGGTATAAAATGAGCCACTTTAGTTAGGCGATCCACTACTACCCATATGGAATCATACCCTGACCTGGTCCTTGGTAGTCCGGTAATGAAATCCATACCAATATTTTCCCACTTCCACTCAGGAATAGGCAGTGGTTGAAGCAAACCTGCTGGTTTCTGATGTTCCGCTTTTACTCTACTACACACATCATAGAAAGCAATATGTTCGGCGATATCCCTTTTTAGATTGTTCCACCAAAATCTTTCTTTCATATCCATGTACATCTTGGTGTTTCCCGGGTGAATAGAATACAGAGAGTTGTGGGCTTCTTGTAGAATCAGTTTCCGCAACTCCGGATCTTGTGGAACACAAATACGTTTCCCGTGCCATAAAGTACCTTGTTCGTCTATATGGAAACTTTTAGCTTTCCCTTGGCTAATCCTTTCCTTAATCTCTTCGATTTCTTTATCCGTCTTTTGGGCTTCTTTGATTTTATCCAACAGAGTGGGTTGAACATCCAAAGACATAAGATGTCCTTCTGGCACAATCTCCAATCTGAGATCTTTGAATTGCTTACACAAGTCATCTGGCAATTCTCCTTTGGTAAGGCCATTTACAAACACCTTACGACTTAGAGCATCTGCTACAACATTTGCTTTACCGGGGTGGTATTGCAAACTTAAGTTGTAGTCCTTGATAAGTTCTAGCCATCTCCTTTGTCTCATATTGATTTCTTTCTGGGTGAAGATATACTTCAAACTCTTGTGATCGGTGAATACTTCACAACGCTTTCCCAAAAGGTAGTGTCTCCATGTTTTGAGTGCAGGGACAACAGCGGCTAACTCTAAATCATGAGTAGGATAGTTTAATTCATGAGTTTTGAGTTGTCTCGAGGCATAAGCCACAACTTTTCCGCCTTGCATAAGTACGACACCTAATCCTTGATGCGAAGCATCACAATACACTTGGAAATCCTTTTCCAAATCTGGCAGGCACAGAACTGGTGCTGACACAAGTCTCTTCTTCAATTCTTGAAAGCTGAGTTCACAACCTTCAGACCAAGCAAACTTCTTGTCTTTCTTTAACAATTCTGTCATTGGCTTGGCTACTTTTGAGAAATTTTCAATGAATCTTCTATAGTAACCTGCTAAGCCGAGGAAACTACGAACCTATTTTACGTTCTTAGGAGATTCCCATTCAGTCACAGCTGAAACTTTAGCAGGATCAACTGCCACACCATCCTTTGTCATAACATGACCAAGAAAACCAACTTCTTCTAACCAAAACTCACACTTGCTGAATTTAGCGTAAAGTTTATGCTCCCTCAGTTTCTCAAGTATCAAGCGTAAGTGTCCTTCGTGTTCTTCTTTGCTCTTGGAGTAGACTAAGATGTCATCGATAAAAACGACAACAAATTTGTCAAGAAATTCCATGAACACTTTGTTCATCATATTCATGAAGTACGCTGGAGCGTTGGTTAAACCAAAAGGCATCACGGTGTATTCATACAATCCATACCTTGTGGTGAATGCTGTTTTAGGTATGTCTTTCTCTCTTATCTTGAGTTGAAAATAACCTGATCGGAGATCAATCTTCGAGAACACACATGCTCCTTCTAGCTGATCAAACAAGTCATTGATTCTTGGCAAAGGGTATTTGTTCTTGATAGTTACCTCATTGAGAGAACGGTAATCTATGCATAACCTTTGAGTTCTATCCTTCTTTTCTACGAATAAAACTGGAGCTCCCCAAGATGAAGAACTTGGTTGGATGAATCCTTTCTGCAATTGTTCTCCAAGTTGTTTCTTGAGTTCCTTAAGTTCGTCAACTGACATTTTATAAGGTCTCTTTGCTCTTGGTCTAGAACCTGGTACCAAATCTATTATAAACTCCACATCTCTATCCGGTGGCATTCCTGGTAACTCTTCCGGAAATACGTCCGGATACTCACACACAATAGGCACAGTGTCCATGCTAACCCCCTTAAGGGAATTTAGCTTACTTCCTTTAGATTCAAAGTTGGACCTGAATTTTATCCGCTTTTCTTCAGGGGTTGTGAGTGTAACTGTACGATTTGCACAATCTAGTGTAGGGTTTCGTAGTATGGAAAACAAAAAATTTCTACCGCATACAAACAAACAAGCCAAGATCTATCTACTAGATTGTAGCAACGAGTCGATGGAATAACTCACCCTCGAAGATTCCAAAGTGTTTAACGAGAGCATATTCTCGTGGGTGATGTAGTCATACTCTTCTCGATCTCAAGATCGCGTAGACGATCCTTCCTCAAGTGCTCCATAAGCGTTCGGCCAGACGTTAAGGAAAGACCTTCCTCTCCTTGTTCCAAAGTGGCGGAGGTTGTAGCACTCTCCTTGCGATTCCGGCAGCACAACGGCGTGGTACCGGAAGTAGAGGGGAGATCTCGCAGGGCTTCGCCTTAAGCCGGAGCGAGTATGGTGGAGTATGAGAGAGACCTTGGCGATCTAGGGTTTAGAGGCACCAAGGGGTTTAGAGCAAC
This sequence comes from Avena insularis, assembly GCA_023614405.1. NCBI lineage: Eukaryota > Viridiplantae > Streptophyta > Magnoliopsida > Poales > Poaceae > Avena > Avena insularis. Next base: position 80,016,319 of record CM042695.1, on the reverse strand, counting down.
CAGCAGCTAGGGATTAGCTAGACGGCGGTTTAGAAGAGATTTAGAGCAGCCGCATCTAGAAGGGGGGTGGCGGCTGGTCTAGGGTTTAGAGGGCGCCAGCTATGGGACAAGGTGTAGGGAGAGGGGGCGCCCCCTCCCTTTCTTTTATAGGTGGGAGGGGTGGCTAGGGCTAGCCGAGTCCTCCCCCAACTCCCTTGTCGGCGGTTTGGAGGAGAAGAAACCTTCTCTTCCCAGGTTTCCTTCTCTCCCTCCACTTCACAAAATAGCCGTTTGACTTTTTCAAATTGGCGTTTGACTTTTCAAACTAGGATTTGAATAAACCCTTTATTTTGTTCAGCGATGACACCTAGTACATGATGCAATCATTCCAACTTGTTATGACACATTCATGTACCCTTCCCCTCTGGAGTGCCGGACATTCCGGAACCTTCTAGAACATTCCTGATGAAAACACCGGAATCATTCCCCAACTCCAAAACAGGACTTTCCTTATATGAATCTTATTCTCCGGACCATTCCGGATCTCCTCGTGACATCCTGGATCCCATCCGAGACTCCGAACAACATTCGGTGTCTTACTCATCATTCCATAACTACTCAACAACATCGAATCCTTAAGTGTGTCTCCCTACGGTTCGTGAATTATGCGGACATGATCGAGACACTTCTCCGATCAATAACCAATAGAGGAATCTGGAAATTCATATGGCTCCCACATATTTCTACGATTACTTTGCGATCGAATGAACCACTTACATACGATACCAATTTCCCTTTGTCTCACGATAGTTTACTTATCTGAGGTTACGATCGTCGGTATCTCTGCATACCTAGTTCAACCTCACATCGATAAGTACTCTTTTCTCGTTCCCGTGGTATGTGATCCCTTGTGAGCCAGTCACATGCTTGCAAGCTAATTGGATGACATTTCACCGAGAGGGCCCAGAGTATATCTATCCGTCATATGGATGGACAAATCCCACTCTTGATCCATGTGTCTCAACCAATACTTTCCGAACACTCAATTCCACCTTTATAGCCACCCTGTTACGGTGTGGTGTTTGATGTCATCAAAGCATCCTTCCGGTAAAGGTGATATGCATGATCTCATGGTCGAAGGAATTAGGTTACTATGTATCAGAAAGCTTATAGCAAATGAACTATATTAAATGACTTGATCTTTATGCTACGCTTAACTATAGGAGTATGTCCATCACATCATTCTCCTAATGATATGACCCTGTTGTTAATAACATCTCTATGTTCATGATCAGGAAACCATGATCATATATTAACCAACAAGCTAGTTTAACAAGAGGCTTTACTAGGGACTCTTTTATGTTTACAAATCACACAAGTATTAATGTTTCCGGTTAATACAATTATAGCATGGTATGTAAACATTTATCATAAGTATGAAGATATGATAATAACCTACTTTATTATTGCCTCTTGGGCATATCTCCAACAGTCTCCCACTTGCACTAGAGTCAATAATCTAGTTTCAAACCTTTGTGTATTCAACACCTATGGCTTTCTTGTGTTGTATGTACACAATTGCTAGTGGTCAACTGATCTCCGGATCTGACACTTCTAGGTCCGTGTGTAATTGCATGTCTTTGCATCTCTACGCATCACTCATTCTCTAATGAGATGGCTTTGTATAATTTTGGTCCTTCGGTGAGACCTTTAGTTCTTTGGGGTCAAAACATGTTGATAACATTGTCGTACAATATATCTTCATAGTATTATCCCGCTGTGAACTACACCTAGTTTGATAACAAACTACTTGACACAAATGCCCTCTTTAGCTGCTATTATAGCAGTCATATACTTAGCCTTTTGTTGTAGTATCTGTCACAATGTCTTGACTTTGGAACTCATCCAAATCCATTATGGAACTTACTTTCCATTATATTGTGCCACCCTTAGTTTAGATTGAGATAAACTTAATTTGTACTCTGTGACAAAACTAGTATCAATGTAGTACTTTTACAATGAACTAACCATCTATTTGTCACTTCTACAAATAATATATTCTTAGTTCTTCCAAAAGATCATAAGAATATCCTTACTATCGTCAAATGATCATCTTATGAATCATTCTGGTATATGCTCATAACATTTAGAGCATAGGACATATCTGGATTTGTACATATCACAGTATGATTGATATAAATACTCTTTGTGATTTCATACATCAAGTATTAATCTATACTTGAATCTTTGTTTCACTTACGAAGTGTCAATACACTTGAATATATCATCAATATTGAACTCATTCAATCCTTTCTGTGTGATAAGAACCTTTCTTGTAGTTTCTATATTGAACTTATTCAATACATCATCTATGTACTTTCGGCACAACCATATTAGCGTCTATTGATGCCAAATATTTTGGGTTTTGCCTAAGTCTTTCATCAGGATGAAATTCTTAATATGTGTTAATAAAAGATACATCATTTCTAATCAACAATATGTCTTCCACATAATGTATTAGAAATATGTCTTAGCGCTCCCACTTAATTTCTTGCAAATGCAAGTATCTTCATTGTCTCCGATGAAATTAAACTCTTTTAATAGTTTCATCATAGTGAAGATTCCAACTCCGCTATGCTTACTTCAACCATTGATGTTTGCATATGCATTTAGCATCCTTTGAATTTAACAAAACCCTTTGGACCGTGTCATGCACACGTCCTAGGTAACCCTTCTATTAGAAGAACTTGTTTTGTTTATTCAACTACCACATAACAAAAATGTAGTGGTTGCTACATTAATCCGTCTAGACTAAATATCGCTATGAAAGATCAAATCTTGTCATAGTCAATCTTTGAACATTGTTGTGAACTCTTTCCCAACATGTCGACTATTTCATAGATGTGAAAACATCCATGTCTACTTCTTTATAGATCCAAACACAACTGTAAGGTCTTACACCTTTCTTGAGGGTCCTTCAAGTTCAAAACTTGATTTCTCGTGTATGGAACTATCACGGATTTTATGGCTTCAAGCCATTTGACGGAGTCAGGGCCCATCATCGCTTCTTTGTATGTAGTCAGATCATTATTGTCAAATAATGATTTAACTCTCAAATCTTGGTATTTGATTGTTTACCCGACCTACTTGTTTTAATAGGAACTTAGATCTCCGTGACCACAACCTTTGAGGCACGTGAGCCATGAGCATTGTTGCTGCCTCCGGAACACTTTTCGGCACTGCGCAATTCTGCACATATAGCTAAGGTTCCTTTAACCTTATCAAAGTTCTACTGTCCTCCCACTTATCTTTTCACGAAAAATTCCTTCTCAAAGAAACTTGACGTTCTAAGCGACAAACACTTTTGTCTCCGGTGTTTATGGAGGAACAGTAATACAAAGACAGTTTCATCCGACTTTGGTTGCAATCATCTTTCTTATGCATAGCATACCAATGTTTAAGAAAGGACCACTTGGGTTTTATCCCAAACCATAACTTTATATGGTGTCATTTCAGCGGATTATGATGGAGCTCTTTTCAGTGGAAAACTGTAGTCTCTAAAGCTTTTAATCTTTAAAATATAATGGCAGTTTTATGAATTACACCTTTGATCTTACCATGTCAAACAAGGTTTTAATTACATATCTCAAACGCTCCATACTCTTATGGTGTTTCGGGAAATGCAAATCCACAGAACGATTCCTTAAATCTTAGGTATTATGCTAAACTTGTAACTCAAATATCTTCCTTTATGATCTAATCATAAACTATTTATATTCTTGTTACAATGATTTTGCACTTCATCTTGAAAGACTTTGAACTTTTTCAAATGTTTCATACTTCATCCTTATTAAGTAAATATTCATATATTCACTCAAATTTTCGGAGAAAGCATATGAAGTTGAAATCCATCGCTCTTGACTACATATAATGGATTTCATACAACAATATGTACAAGTTCCAATAAGCTAGTCATTCGTTCCCTTTTGGCCTATGAACGAAGTTTTAATTATCTCTAGGAAAGTTTCACAAGTGTCATGTGATCAAAATCAAAAGACTCCAAAATTCCATCCACATGGAGTTTCTTCATGTTTTCTTTCCAATATAATTTAAACGGCGATGTCACTTCCTAAGTGATCTTTCAATCAACTTGTCTTTTCGACATTTTTAGCACTAGTTTTATGGATGTGATTTCTCCAACGAGATTTGTGAATCATCCATCTTTTATGGATTACGGCAATTATTTGAACAACCCTTTTGTTCTCATAATACCTGATAAAACAAATCTTGAAGGCAAGCTTTGATGTTTAACGAGCAACACAATAACCCTTTATTTGTTCTCGATGAACATCATCACATATTCTTTTGCTAGTTACTTAGGCCATTGTAGTTCATGAATTGTGTTGTTTCGTATGACGATTCACACCAACAAATTCAGTATCAAATACTTAAGAACCACATGGTTTAATAAGCAAAGAATATATCCATAACATGTATATCATCTATATACTTAAACTGAACAATTCTAGTCTTTTCTTTTCTGCCATATATTTATGAGATTCTCTTTCAGTATTTATTTTCTGTTTGAAAGAATCTATCAACATCAACAGTGGAGTCATACATATGACACATAGTCCAAAGCGTGTATAATTAAATACCAATGTCTTTGGACTTGCACTTTGAAGTAGATCACCATCATCAAATGTTTGGTGTGCTTTCAAATTCCTTTCTTTAGTAATCTCTTGGTGTAGTAAACACTTTACCTACATCAAATATTCACCCTTATCATGGAATTATTCATGATCAAGCTACTTTAGCTTATAACGGTGAATCGCGAGTATAATGTTGCTCTCCAAAACCTTTTGGAGGATTAGGACAACTAGTGTCTCCAACCTTTTGCAAATTTTCATCAAATATGAGAACATGACTTTTGCAATATTATACTCTATCATGTTGCAACCAAAACTTTGTTTCAGATATCACAATATCTTCCACACATCATGGTTTCTGAAACAACTCTTTTAGATCTTAGATAACCTTGATATTAAGACAATCCTTTGAATATCAAGAATCATGGAGACAAACACGATACTCATACACTAACACTTGGAATTGTCACTCTTGATTTAATACCAATTATTAAACTTCATGGAGTAACCGGAACTTACTGAAAGTTTGCAATAGGACTTTTAAACTTTAGATTAACACTTCAAAACAATACGATACCAGTTCGTAAAGTAACTAACCAGAATTCTATAGTTCTATCATCTCAATTATAACTAAGCGCAAGGTGGTAAACAGATGCCAATGACTACAACAACTATGCAAATTCACTTTGATTTAATTTATGATAAATTGAGTTCTAATTAATAATTAAATTAATCTAGGTGAACTCCCACTCAAAACAACATCCCTCACATTGTTTTAGTGATCACACGAACCAAATCCACCACATCAAAACCGATCATCACGAGAGTTGATGTAGCTTCAATGGCGAACAATCAACATGTTCATCATATCTACTATATGACTCATGCTTTACCTTTCAGTGATCCGTGTTCCTGAGACCATGTCTGTACATGCTAGGCTCGTCAAGATCAAACCTTAGCTACCGCATAAGCAAATCTGGCTTGCTTACGTTGTATTCACCATGAATCTAACACACCCGATCATCACGTGGTGCTTCGAAACAACAAGCTTTGGCAACGGTGCATACTAAGGGTGAACACTTTAGAACTTGAAATTTATGTGCATGAGGGATCATCTTATAATGCTACCGTCGTCTACTAAGCAATACAAGATGCATAAAGGATTAACATCACATGCAATTCATAATATGTGATATGATATGGCCTTTCTTCTTTGTGCTTCCGATCTCCATCTTCAAGCACGAACATGATCTCCATCATCACCGGCATAGCATGAAGGTCAATGACGCTTCTTCATGGTTGTCGTCCACCAGCTTCAACTATTACAACTACTTTGAATAGACACGCGGGTCTTAACAGAAATTAAAGACAACCATATGGCTCCTGCCGGTTGCCAACTTACAATAAGGAACATTGCATACATCAAATATAATCACAATCATGGCCATATCACATCATCGCACACCGCAAAACAAAGTTAGACGCCTCTACTTTCTTTGCATATTTTACGTGGTTTGGGGCTTTCAATAAGTGTCGTTCTAACTTACGAACAAGAACCACAACATTGATACTAGTATTGTTAATCACCCGTTGTAAATTGGATCTCCACTATGCTGGGAGAAATAGGCACCCGCAAAGCCACTTATGCAATACGAGTTGCATGTCAAGCGTGGAGCAAGTCTCATGAACGATGTCATGTAAGGTTAGCCCGGGCCGCTTCATCCCAACATCCCGCAAGATTCAAAGTACACAAGAAGCAATTGACAATAAAAGCATCAATGCCCACAATGACCATTGTGTTCTACTCGTGCAACAGATCTACATATAGACACGGCTCTGATACCACTGTAGGGTTTCGTAGTATGGAAAACAAAAATTTTCTACCGCATACAAACAAAGAAGCCAAGATCTATCTACTAGATTGTAGCAACGAGTCGATGGAATAACTCACCCTCGAAGATTCCAAAGTGTTTAACGAGAGCAGATTCTCGTGGGTGATGTAGTCGTACTCTTCTCGATCTCAAGATCGCGTAGACGATCCTTCCCAAGGCTGCGTTAAGCGCTCCATAATCGGTCACACGTTCGGTACTCGACGAAGACCTTCCTCTCCCTTGTTCCAAAGAGGCAGCGGAGGTTGTAGCACTCTCCTCGCGATTCCAAAGACAACGGCGTGGTACCGGAAGTAGAGGGGAGATCTCGCAGGGCTTCGCCTTAAGCCGGAGCGAGTATGGTGGAGTATGAGAGAGACCTTGGCGATCTAGGGTTTAGAGGCACCAAGGGGTTTAGAGCAACCAGCAGCTAGGGATTAGCTAGACGGCGGTTTAGAAGAGATTTAGAGCAGACGCATCTAGAAGGGGGGTGGCGGCTGGTCTAGGGTTTAGAGGGCGCCAGCTATGGGACAAGGTGTAGGGAGAGGGGGCGCCCCCTCCCTTTCTTTTATAGGTGGGAGGGGTGGCTAGGGCTAGCCGAGTCCTCCCCCAACTCCCTTGCTGGCCGGCGGTTTGGAGGAGAGAAGGGAAACCTTCTCTTCCCAGGTTTCCTTCTCTCCCTCCACTTCACAAAATAGCCGTTTGACTTTTTCAAATTGGCGTTTGACTTTTCAAACTAGGATTTGATTAAACCCTTTATTTTGTTCAGCGATGACACCTAGTACATGATGCAATCATTCCAACTTGTTATGACACATTCATGTACCCTTCCCCTCTGGAGTGCCGGACATTCCGGAACCTTCTAGAACATTCCTGATGAAAACACCGGAATCATTCCCCAACTCCAAAACAGGACTTTCCTTATATGAATCTTATTCTCCGGACCATTCCGGATCTCCTCGTGACATCCTGGATCCCATCCGAGACTCCGAACAACATTCGGTGTCTTACTCATCATTCCATAACTACTCAACAACATCGAATCCTTAAGTGTGTCTCCCTACGGTTCGTGAATTATGCGGACATGATCGAGACACTTCTCCGATCAATAACCAATAGAGGAATCTGGAAATTCATATGGCTCCCACATATTTCTACGATTACTTTGCGATCGAATGAACCACTTACATATGATACCAATTTCCCTTTGTCTCACGATAGTTTACTTATCTGAGGTTACGATCGTCGGTATCTCTGCATACCTAGTTCAACCTCGTTACTGATAAGTACTCTTTTCTCGTTCCCGTGGTATGTGATCCCTTGTGAGCCAGTCACATGCTTGCAAGCTAATTGGATGACATTTCACCGAGAGGGCCCAGAGTATATCTATCTGTCATATGGATGGACAAATCCCACTCTTGATCCATGTGTCTCAACCAATACTTTCCGAACACTCAATTCCACCTTTATAGCCACCCTGTTACGGTGTGGTGTTTGATGTCATCAAAGCATCCTTCCGGTAAAGGTGATATGCATGATCTCATGGTCGAAGGAATTAGGTTACTATGTATCAGAAAGCTTATAGCAAATGAACTATATTAAATGACTTGATCTTTATGCTACGCTTAACTATAGGAGTATGTCCATCACATCATTCTCCTAATGATATGACCCTGTTGTTAATAACATCTCTATGTTCATGATCAGGAAACCATGATCATATATTAACCAACAAGCTAGTTTAACAAGAGGCTTTACTAGGGACTCTTTTATGTTTACAAATCACACAAGTATTAATGTTTCCGGTTAATAAAATTATAGCATGGTATGTAAACATTTATCATAAGTATGAAGATATGATAATAACCTACTTTATTATTGCCTCTTGGGCATATCTCCAACATCTAGTACTCCTTCATACTTAGCCATCCAATCCATCCCCAAAATCACATCCAATCCTTGGGAATTTAGGATTATTAGGTTCACTGGAAACTTATGTTTTCCAAACTCTATGACTAAGTCATGACATCCAGAATTCACTATCATTTCTCCCCCAGGAGAACTTACTCTTATAGGACACCCAATAGTTTCTACCGGTAATTCATTTCTTTCAACAAATGCTCTTGATATGAATGAATGAGATGCACCAGTATCAAAGAGTACAAATGCTAGAATTGAATTGAGTCTGAACTTACCAGCAACAGCATCAGGCTCCTCATAGACCTCCTCCACATTGATGTGGTTAACCTGTCCTTTCTGAAAAGGATTGGGCTTGTTAGGTCCTTCAATTTTCTTCTCAGGGCACTCATTAGCATAATGCCCCAGCTTCTTGCATTTGAAGCATTCAACCTGACTGATGTCCTTTTTAGGCTGGTTTCCACTTCCACTTCCACTGTGGTGGCTCCTATGTCCACTCTTGTGGTTCTTGTACTTATCACTGTCATGACTGCGATGGTGCTTGTTGTCATGACGGTTGTGGTTGTGGTGCTTGTTGAATTTCCCATGCTTGTGGGATCCTGAGTTTCCACTGTCATCAATATGAGATCGTTTGTGAGACGATCCCGAGATGTGCTTGTCGGAGTGCTTTCTCTTCCTACTCTCCACTTGTTTCATTTTGTTCTCCAAAATAGCAGCCTTGTCACACAGAGACTGATAAGTTGGAACATAGGCCACAGACATCTGTAGGTTTAGCTCATCATTCAACCCGTCAAGAAACTTCTCCCTTCTTTTGGCATCTGTGTCAACCTCATCCGGTGCATAGCGTGCCAGATTGTTGAACTCCTCTATATATTCAGCCACGCTACGGTGGCGCTGCCTCAGGTTGTGGAACTCTTTCTTTTTCAGGCTCATCATTCCTGATGAGATATGAGCAGTGCGAAAACCATCTTCAAAGATAGCCCAAGTCACCTCATCTATAGGAGTGGTGATTTGGAAGTTGTCCCACCAAGTGGCGGCTGGCCCTTCCAGCAGATGCGCTGCAAATCTGACTTTTTCAGCGTCCGTGCAGCCCACGGTCACTAAGTCCTTGTTCACAGAACGTAGCCAATCATTGGCCACCATGGGATCAGTTGTCCCTGCGAACTTAGCTGGCCTCAAATGTAGAAATCTGGTGAGCATATCAAAGCCCGGAGGGTTGTTGTTATTGTTGTTGTTATTGGGGTTGTTGTTGTTCTGGTTTTGGATGAATGTCGTCATCATTTGCATAAGCTATGTTTGCGCATTCATCATTTGCTGCATTTCCGGGGTGATGTTGTTGGGGTTGGGGTTTGCGCGACGGGGAGGCATCTGTGGTTTGTTTAAATAGAGGTAAGAATGAGATACCCATACATGATTCATGCACATTACATCACATAAGCAACCACATAGCATGCAACACAAGAATAAAAGCTCAACAACAAAATAACAAAGTCTCAAAGTAAAACATACAAGTGGCAAGCCATCCACATGTCAGATGGTCCAATAACAAGTTCACCAATAACAAGTGTAATGATAAAAAGATAACTGAGTAGTCAAGTCTACTCATCAGCATCAATCTCCTCCTCGACAAAGGTAAGACTTGCATTCTCCATCGCGGTCTTGTTCTCCTCAATAGTAGTGGTCAAGGACTCAATCTTGGTCTTGAGAGCCCTCTTCTGGGAGCGAAGCCTCTCAATAACCATCTGCTGCTGCTCTAGCTCGAAATCCTTGGACTTCAGTTCCTCGGTCATGTCTCGGATCTTCTTGTTTCTATCCTGGACACGTTTCTCTTGACTCTTGAACTTACGGTCCTGGGTTTCGAACTTCGCCTCCATTTCCTTGACTATCTCGTCCTGCTGTGCGAAAAGCTTGTCCTTCTCGCGAAGCTGCACCTGGAGCTCGTCATTGCTGAGCATGACGTTGGTCCTGTCCGTGTCCACGTGCCTAATAAGAGACTCTAAGTCCTGGAGATAGAGACGTATCGGCTCTGCTGCGTCCCTCGAGTCGTCCTCAAAGTCGATGGACTCTCCGTCATCATCACGTCTTCCAAAGACGTGGAAGTGGGTGCCTCTAACCTGTCGGGAGTGACGGCCTAACAAATGTCCTATCAGGTCCTGCATGACGACTTCCATGCCTCTCTCCCTGTCATCGTGCATAAGCTTGAAGACGATGGCCTCCGTAGTAGGCTCTGTCTGGCGTCCGGGCTGGTTCACCTTGAAGCCTCAGAGGTCCTTCCTCTTGAACTTGGTGAGTGGATGCACCATGATGGTGGGAAGGGGAAGGTCGAGCAAAGTGGTAAGCTCAACGATACGAGGACCAAAACGGGTAACCTGGAGCTCCTCAACAGTGCTGATGGTAATAGGCATCTATTTATAAGATAGAAATGTTAGGGCAACACAATTATGATATAACAAGACAAACATTTCATACATATCATTGGAGCAAAAAATCACACTAGTCATGCATACATGAATCCATTACATCAATCAAGGTTCACTCTTATTCTAAGGTATTATTTTTGGAAAATAGGGTGATAGATGGTGGTCCAACTAAAAAGTGTGCTCACAATCCTATCTCACTAGATCTGGTGGCTAACACAATGTTCCTAGAGACAATCCACCTATCTTGTTCACAAGATTCCATCACTAAGTCTATAATATCTCCCCTTAATTCTTGGTTGGTGGCTTCCAACTCTTGGGTAAGTTCTTTCTCTTTCTCTAAGTCTTTTTGGAGATTGAGCATCCTGCACTTGACCCTAGCACTTAGTTCTTTGATAGTCCTCCATGCTGCTTCTCTGGCTGACTCAAAGAATGTGGTGTGCATCACAGTGTTGGTGTACATGCAGAATCCCCTTTCTTTGTGGTTGTCTTCCTTGTTTTTGTACAAGTGAAGTTGCACCCACCAATACTCCACTCCTTCATCCTTCACTGGAAAGCCTTTGTACACAGCTGCACCATATGCTTCCATTGCCACCATGAGGTCCTTGAGAATCTTGGGAAACTCAGTTTCACACTCCAAGGTCATGGTCATGAGTGGTCCCTTCTTCACGGCTTCGTTGATGGAGTTCATCTACAAATAGAGATGAGAATGAGAAGATTAGAAAAGTTTACGAGAAGAATAGACAAGTGTAGAAGTAGTTGAAAAAATTTCCTTAGTGGTTTCCAATCCTAGGGTCATAATCCTACAGGCAACACAGTGCTCTGATACCATCTGTTAGACCCCTCCTTTGTAAAGGAAAAGGATCCCTGTGATTGCAATGCTAGTCCCTGGATCATTGCTAGCATCCACAGTTTAAGATGAAGTACACAAATACAAAGGTCATTTATTACATCCATTCCAGAGATAAAACATAGTCTTTTACAACTCAGGGCCATAGGCCTAATACAAGAGTTTTGGAATAAGTAAATAAACACAAATCTTCATCTTCATGTGCCACAGGCAAGCATGTTGAGTGTAGACTCATGACACCTAATCATCATCTGAATAACCTGCAACATCACAAGTTACAGCCACAGTGGGTCAATACTTTGGAATAGTATTGGCAAGTGATACCTTAGTAAATTTTTATGTGGACTATATTACTATATGCAATTTGGCTAAGTGTAGCTTGGCTTGCTTTGCTTCAAAATAGGTTTTTCCTATTAGTTGAAATCTCTAAGTTTTTCTTTGTCAAAATCTTGCCCAAGAAACCTCCAATAGACATTGGGGTTCTTTACCCTTGTTCACCCACAAGTTTTACTTAGAAGTTGGAGTGATGAGATTCTTGTAGCTTCCATGTCTTGATGCTCAAGTTGTCCATTGCCATGGACTTGGCTAAGTACTTAGGTTTTCCATCTGCAGAGGTTGTGCACTTTCCCCACCAGACTTGGTTTCCCAAGACAGGACCTTTCAGAAGCCTTTCCTTAGTCAAATGGACGCGTTCCAACCTATCAATCCCACTACCACCCACTGTCCAACAGACTAAGTTCTAGCAACCTATATGATCAAGGCAGAGCCCATTTTGCCAAGTGGTTGCACTGTAAGCTTTCTCAACACTTGGCCTCCAAATCCCTTTGTGCCTGGGTGGCATACCACAAGTGAGATACACAAGCCAAATCCATGGCCTTGTGTAACCACTCAACACAAACCATTCTTTCCATTCCACCCAGGAGTTTTATTGACTTAGTGGTTTTATTAAGAAAACATAAGTCTCATGACTTAGAAATATAGTCAATATAGCATGAATAGATTATACCAACCCTTGTTTGCTAATAGCTAGGCTAAGCATGGCATGGTAACTTAACTTAGAAAAGATTCCCTAGCAATTCTACCATTCTATACTACATAGGATTTCCCAACATTTCATTTGGCAAGAGTAGCATGCAGGACTTAGCAAAATATCTAATGCTAGTACAAAATATAGGAATGAAATATTCATGAAATATCACTTGCCTTGGTAATGGGGAGAGTAGCACTCTTCACAATCACAGTCACTAGCAAAATCTACACATAAAATTTGTAGCACACAATTACACACAAATTATATACAAACAAAATTATGTATGCATGCATGCAAGAAAGTGCTAAATGATGTTTTGTAAAAACCCATCCAGCAAGTACAAGATACTGAAACATAACTAAGTCAAAAAGTTTGCTAACTAAATTTATTTAGCCCTAAAACAATTTGCTAAACTAAAACTATACTCAAATTGGACCTAAACATGTTTCTATATAAAAAGTCATTTTAACAGATACTATTTGTTAAACACATGGTAGATTCAGAAAGGGCTTGATTCACTGATTTCAACGGTATAAAGTTTGCAAAAATCCAACGTGGAAAACTCAAGTTATAGCCATTTGAAATTTGGATCAAAATCTGGTTTGAATTCTGTTTTTAGATCTAACCCTAGCCACGCGTCGCGATATTACTGGCGCGTACCGGTTCGCACCGGATCACCCTTCTGTGCCGTTGGATCTAACTAACGTTGCACGGCTCAGATCTGTCCATACCCCTTCGTTAAGTGAACTGTTTCTACGCGTAGGATCCAGATCTGATGGCTAAAACCTATTAACCAGAAACGAGCGGCGCTAGCGGCGTTGACTGGCGGCGGCGCGTCTGACTACGGCGGTGCCGGCGCTCTAGGTCGCCCGGGGAGGAAAGGAGACGCTTACCGGAATCGCAGTGGCGTGCTGAAGCTCGACGTGGTGTTGGTTTGCGAAGGGGCGCGCGGAAACGGTCTTTGGAGCTCGTCGGAGTTGCGGCGTCGAGCTTGCAGACGTGGTCCTTGCCGAGGTTTGGCGTCGCCCTAGCACGAACCAGTGGCATCAGGATTTGCGCAAGACACAGGCGAACTAGCTCGTGTGAAGGAGGGGGCAAGGGGCGCTCGGGATTTACCTTAATTGGTCGCCGGAGTTTATCGGCGGTGCAGGTGGTTTCGGCTGCGAACGGAGACAACGACCTGGGTCACGAGCAGGTAAAAGGAAGGGATCAGCGGATGCACAGGATCATTCCGAACCTCCCCGTTTGAACCAGAGAGAGAGGGGTAGTCGAGGCTCACCGTAATCGGTCGCCGGAGTTCTCGGTACTGCGGGGCTTCGAGAGCAATTGTGCGCAGCCTGGCGGCGGAGTGAGGGAGGAGAATGGGGGGAATTGCTCGCGAGGCGGAGAGGTTTAAGTAGGCTCAGGTGAGACAGGAAACGCTCGCGGATTAATGGCCAATTACGCCGCGCCATTACCGGCCTTGACTGCAGTAGCGACGTGGTCGCGGGCGTGGTTTGGGGAAGACGAGGACGACGTGGGCCAGGGCCGCTGGTTGAAATAAGCGAGAGGCGTGGGGTCATTGTGTATCGAGTGAGTGCGCTCGCGCGTGAGAGAAGAAAAGAAATGCCCCGGGAGGGCTTGTTGGGCTTGCTTCGTTGCTTGGCTAAATTGGCAGCGCCAGGCCTTTTTCATTTGTTTGCTTCTTTTCTTTTTTTGAAACGATTTTCTGAAATGGTTTTGATATGAATTCAAACTCTTTTTTGAATTCAAACTTTTCTGGGAGTTTTGCAGGGTACAATAGCCTCCAATATAAGTATTAAGCATGTGGTTGCTTTGTATAGGCCTGGTCAAGCTTAGAGTATAAAATAATCTGGGACTTTGCATCTGATTTGCAAATGTTTTGAAAAGGGGTTTTGAATTTATTTTCTAAGTTGAAAACTTTGGTCTAAATTCTACACACAAATTTTTCAACAATGAAGGCAAGCAACTCAGTTCCTAAACTTTCAAACTTTCAAATGGTGATGGCCATTTGAAGTAAATCTGTCCACATAAAATCATAGCACCATGTGCTTCTGTTTTTCTGAAATGAGTTTGAATATGATCTCAAATCTATATGCATGCATGAGTGATATGCAAACTTTGAAACTATGATTTTAGGGATGTTACAGCATGGTGAACACCGTCAATAGAAATGTGGAGGCTGAGGTGGCACCCCATGCAGCGCATGCACTCATTGGCGGCGCACCCCCGCCTCAGCCACCACCACCACCTCCTCCGGTATACGTCGCCGCGCCACCGCCACTGCCCCCAGTCGTCATCGCCGCAGTGGCACCACCACCTCCAGTCATCATTGTCGTCATCGCCCCGCCATCACCCATTGTCGATGAAGCCCCGGCACCCTCCGACTCTGTGCTTGACGCGCTCTATGCCGACATCGGCGCTTACTCAGAGGAGATAGATTTCAGCCCGAACGAGCTAGACTCAGCTATGCAGGAGATGGAGGAGGACTTCCAACGTGACGAGCGAGCTGGCAAGGCCGTCACATCCCGAGAGGTGTTTATCGCCATTGGGACCGTGATGCAAGAAGACCAACCCGGACAAGCTCCGCCTAAAGCGCTGGACAAGGGGAAGGGACCACTTTTTGCTGCCGACAAGGATCATGCAAAGGTCATGCCCCCTCCGCCTAACCCAGTGCAGCAGCCGCAGGAACTCAACACTGGTCCGAGTAACAATAACACCGCAAACCCGCCGCCTCCGGCATCCACATCTGCTGCTGCCCAAATTACTCCGGCTGATAGAGTGATGTAAGGCAATCTCCTCGTCAATCCCTTGACCGTAGCTCATATCCGGAACGTAACCCAGCTTGATGAGAAGCGCCAGCAGCTCCTGGAGGAAGCGCAGGCCATCGCGGAGCAAGGCGCCAAGCTAGATCGAGATCTGACCAACGCGCAGAAGTCAATAGAGAAAGCTAGAGCCATGGAGGCCGAGTACAAGACTCTGCTCCATAAGCAGAAGGCTAAGAAAGCTCCAGCTCGCGTCATTAACGATCCTGGTGTACAGAGAAACCTAGGATGGGCCCCCTCAAAGATGCCACAAGCAAAGCCATACATTGACAGCGAAGGCAAGCAGGTGATGCCCACTCCCCTTCTTAATCTTGCCGTTGCCAAGACCCGTCTGGAACAGGATAGATCACCCGAGGCAGTGGAGAAGGTCTATGACCTTGTGGCCAAGGCGAAAAAACAGTAGGAAAAGGCCACCTCTCAGAGGCTTGAGTCTGACCCAGCGTTCTGCCAGTCTAGTCAGCATAAGCCGCCAAGGGATAGGTCTCCTCAGGATGTCGGGTCCCAGACGGGCTCATCAGAACAAAGACGGAGGGATGCACGCAACAGGAAGGACGCTATCCCCATATCCTCCGACCACGGAGGAAAATCTCACCCTCTCCGCCCATCTCCACCGCCCGATCCCCCCAACATCGCGAAGACCCCAAGGCTCACCATCGCACGGACATGCCTCCGCCAAAGCAACACGGCATCGTCATCCGCGATAATGCGGAGCAGGCTCGCCATGATGGAGAGTGCAGCCAAGGACACAAGAGAAGGTCACGCCATGACCCTCTGTGTCCGACAAGCAACCGTGACAAGCGTGAGGCGTCGCAGGAGGGCAATGGCAAGAAGGCTAACCCACCGCCACCTCCACCTCCGTCACCACCCAGCAGCCACCATGATGGAGGAGGCCTGCGTCGTTCATGCAGCCCATCCCCTAATGGCAAAAAGAAGAAAAGAAGCCCGGAGCAATACGATGCACGATCACGTCTGGACAAGATCCATGAGGCCCGGGATGGAGCATACCTGGGACCACGCTGCTTTGGACCTGTGATACAGACCGCAGCTTACCCCAAGGGTTTCCGGATTGACAAGACCATCAATCCCTATGATGGCACCGCCAAGCCAGCCACATGGTTGCAGGATTATGGCAACACGGTGGAGATTGCCGGGGGTAACCCTAACGTTGCCGTCAAGTACCTCCCATTGATGCTGGCGGGCACGGCCCGACAATGGATCGATGACTTGCCGGAGAAATCCGTCTGCAATTGGTTGGACATGCAAAAAGCGTTCACCAAGAACTTCGAGGGTACGTACAAACGTCCCTGCACTATTGGCGACTTACAGCGGTGCGTGCAGGAGAAAGACGAGTCATCTCGCGCCTACCTCTCCCGCTGGATGGATATGAAGAATTCCTGCGCATGAGTGCTCTCCCAGACCGCCATGTCCGTCTTCATCGATGGGTTGGAAAGAGGTACGTTGCTCCGACATACGTTGAAACGCCTACAGGACAACCACTAGCTCAACCTCAATCTGATGATCTAGCTGGCTAGTGAGTTCGCGGCTGCCGACGACGACGCACGCGGATTGTTGCCGACAATAGCAATTCCAACCCAAGCTAAGAGGAACAGCAGCACAAAGCGGAAGAACCCGCCAGAAGAAAATCAAGCCTCTGACATGGTCGCCGTGACTTTCGCTGGACGAGGTGATGGCGGACAGCGTGGCCGAGGACGGGGAGCTGGTCGTGGGCAGCAGCGAGGTAGTGAAACTACCCCGGCAGCGCCCCGCGTTCCCCATACCTACGAGGAGTACCGCGATATGCCGTGCCTCGTACACCTCGACGCCAACGGCAAAGCCACACACACCAACCGCCATTGCAAGTTCGTCAACGACCTCAAGGAGGACCCGGAGTCCGGCTACAAGCAAAGTCGGAAGAACAGACCGCGAGGAAAGGGCAAGGGAAATAAGAAGGAGGAGGAGTCCAAGTATTCAAGTGACATGGACGAGGACGTTGACCCCAAGAACGCCGCCAAGAGAGACAACAAGGGAAAAAAACCTTTGAGAAGAAGGCGCCCGTTTTCCACACTTTCCTTGGCACCCCCACCGTCTAACAAAAGAAGACCTCCATGAGGATACTAATGGCCACTCTCCCCCTAGTTCTCCAATACCTGCACTGGTCGAAGATTCCAATTACTTGGGATGGGAAGGATCACCTAGACCTCATCCCTACGGAGAACCAATATGCCATGATCATAAACCCCCTGATTGACGGCAACGAGTTCACCAAATGTATGGTGGATAGTGGAAGTAGCATCAACATCATGTACCTGGATACACTGCACAAGATGAACTTGACGGAGGCAAACCTAAGGTGGACCAGCACCATCTTCCACGACATAGTTCCTGGTCGGGAGGCTCGGTCCCTTGGCTGCATCACACTTCAGGTCGCGTTTGGCGATGTCAATAATTACCGCCAAGAACGCATGACCTTTGAGGTGGTCCCCTTCAAGAGCGTGTACCACGTCATATTCGGCCGCGACATATTCCACACCTTCATGGCCAAGCCATGTTTCGTCTACAACAAGCTCAAGATACCCGTACCAAATGGTGTCATCGCCGTATCCGGAAGCTTTACAAAGGCAAGGGACTGCGAGATTGAGAAGCAGCCTTTGCAGAAGATGTCCTCTATAGCGAAGAATTCAAGGAGATCCAAAGCAAGGTCGATGCCTCGGAGATGCCCGCGTCAAAGAAACAGATCTCCAACTCTGCCCCAGCATTCAAGGCCGCCATCGAGACCAAGTCGGTGGAACTTGTGGTAGGCAATGCCTCCATGACCATCGCCATTGGTACGAACATGGACCCTAAATAGGAAAGCACGCTCGTCGAGTTCCTCCGTGAGAACAGGGACATCTTTGCCTGGCAACCCGCCGAGATGAAAGGTGTACCTAGGGAATTTGTCGAGCACATCTTGAATATTGATCCAAAATGTAAACCAGTGAAACAACCTCTACGACGCTTCGGAGACGAGAAGAGACGCGCCATAGGCAAAGAGATAGCTAGGTTACTTAAGGCTAGTTTTATCCGAGAAGTCCTTCACACCCGATGGGTGGCCAATCCTATACTTGTTCCTAAAAAGGGAACCAAATAATTAAGAATGTGCATTGATTACACCGGCTTGAACAAAGCATGTCCCAAAGATCCGTTTGCCTTGCCTCGCATTGACCAAGTCATTGACTCGACGACTGGCTCGAAGCTTTTATGTTTTCTTGATGCATACTCAGGATACTACCAGATCAAGATGAGGAAGTCGGACCAATTGGCCACTTTGTTCACTACACCCTACTACACATTTTGCTATGTCACGATGCCCTTTGGGCTGAAAAACGCAGGTGCTACGTACCAGCGGACAATGCAGCGTTGCCTACACGACCAAACTGGTCGGAACGTTCACGTCTATGTGGACGATATAGCGGTGATGTCTAAAAAATCAAACGACTTAATCTCCGACTTAAAAGAAACCTTTGATAATCTCCAGAAATACAACATGATGCTTAACCCTAAGAAGTGCGTCTTCGGGGTTTCAGCTGGCAAATTGTTGGGCTTCATCATTTCCCAGCATGGAATTGAGGTCTGTTGGAATTATGCCCTAGAGGCAATAATAAAGATGTTATTATTATAATTCTTGTTCATGATAAAGTTTATATTCCATGCTAGAATTGTATTAAGCGGAAACATTAATACTTGTGTGGTTTGTGAACAACACCGTGTCCCTAGTACGCCTCTATGGACTAGCTCATTGATCAATGATGGTTAAGGTTTCCTAACCATAGACATGAGTTGTCAATTGATAATGAGATCATATCATTGGGAGAATGATATGGTGGACAGACCCAAACTAAGCGAAGCAATTAGATCGTATCATTGTGTTCATCTTTGCGAAGCTTTTTCTATGTCAAATATTGTATTCCTTAGACCATGAGATAATACAACTCCCTGGTATCGGAAGAAAACTTTGAGGTCATCAAACGTCATCCTATGAGAGGGTGATCATAAAGGTGTCTCTCAGGTGATCGGAAAGTATCTGTTGGGTTGTATGTATCGAGATGGGATTTGTCCCTCCCAAGTCGGAGAGATATACTTCGGGCCCACTCGGTCGATATCAACACCGCTTGCAAGCATGTGGTTAAGGAGTTAATCACAAAGTGATATCGGATTACGGAACGAGTAAAGTACTTGCTGTGAACGAGATTGAACTAGGTATGACGGCACGACGATCGAATCTCGGGCAAGTAAAATATCGAGACGAAGGGAATATATATGGGATTGATTGAATCCGGCATCGTGGTTCATCCGATATGATCATCGATGAATGTGTGGAGTCAATATGGGTGCCTGCACCCGCTGTTGATTATTGATAGAAGATCATGTTGCATATTCTCGAACCTGAGGTCACACATAACGTGTCTCGACGCTAGGATAGATTGGATAATTGGTTTATGAATTTTGTTGGTCTCGGATGGGATCCGGGATATCACGAGAGGTTCGAATGGTCCGGAGAATAAGATTCATATAAGGCGGTGCAGTTTTGGAGTTCGGAATTGTTCCGGGTTAATCGGTATTGCGAAGCTTCTAGAACCTTCCGGAAGGGGCCAACGTGGTACCACCTTCCGGAGGGGCATGGGCCTATGAGGGAGTGTCCTGGCGCATTGGGCCAGGGGCACAAGGCCCCATATGGCCCAGCCGATTCTAGAGAGATGTGACTCGTTTAAATCTCGGGATAGAATTACTAGATAAGGGAGAGTTAAAATCGTTTAAACTCGAGATAGCCTTGGAGGAGGGGCTAGGGCTGGCCGCCCCTCCCTCTATATATAGGCTGGTGCGCCCCTCCTACACACACCTTCCTCCAAACCCTAGTAGCCCTGCTGCCTTCCTCTCTCCCTCCCACTGTTTGTGGCGAAGCCTGCAGAAATTCTCCACCATATACACCACGCCGTCGTGTTGTAGATCCAATCCATCTCTCCACCATACTTGCTGGTCCGAGAAAGGAGGAGGCGTCGAGGTGCGTGTGCATCTCACGGAGGCACCGCCACTTGTGGTGCTAGATCGGATCGGATCGCAAGGAGGAGAAGCGAAACGACTACATCACCCACGTTCCATTTAACGTTCCGCTGTGCGAATCTTCAAGGGTATGAAGATCTAATCCAATCTCTCTCGTTGGTTGCATCTCCTAGATTAGATCTTGGCTTGCCCTCTATTCGCTTTCGTAGAAAATTTTGATTTACTATGCTGCGAAACCCATCAGTGGTATCAGAGCTAGATCTATGCGTAGATGTGATTCACGAGTAGAACGCAACATGGTTGTTGCGGGCGTTGATGTTTTCTGTTGCAAGCCTCTTGTTTGTGTTCTTATTATGACGCGGGATAGTGAGATTGAAGCGGTCCAGGCCAACCTTACGCGACGTCGTTCGTGAGACCGGCTCCGCACTTGACGTGTGGCTTGTACCACACATGCGGCTGGTGGATGTCAGTTTCTCTCACTATAGTTGTCATGGGATTAACACCGGAGTTTGGCAACCATAATATCACCGTTGTGGCTTTCCGTAGGTAAGAATCGTTCTTAGCATCTACTCCCATAAGCCACGTAAAACATGCAACAACAAAGTAGAAGCGTCTAACTTGTTTTTGCAGGGAGTGTTTTCTGTGATATGGTATGGCCCAAGATGTGATGTGTATAATGTATGCGATGATCATGTTTTGTAATGTTTCACGACTTGCATGTCGATGAGTACACAACCGGCAGGAGCCATATGGTTGTCTTTATAATTGTGTATGACCTGCGAGTCAACTTCTTATACGCCATGTAATAGCTTTACTTTATCGCTAAGTAGTTAGCAATAGTTGTAGTTGCTATTCGTGGTGGAGGCAATCATGGTGGAGTGATGGAGATCATGCCGGAACGCACAAGATGGAGATCATTGCTTAAGATTGGCTATACCATGTCACATAAAGTTATATGCATGTGATGTTTATCCTTTTATGTATCTTATTATGCTTAGATCGCGACGGTAGCATTATAAGATGATTCCTCACTTAAAGATCAAGATAAAAACTGTGTTCTCCCCAAGTATGCACCGTTGCGAAAGTTCGTCGTGTCCAAGCATCACGTGATGATCGGGTGCTATAGACTCTACGCTCACATACAACGGGTGCAAGCCAGTTTTGCACACGCGGACAAGAAGGCTGGCACCATCAAAGGTATATTTGATATACATGTTATTGATGTTTTCCTTACTAGCCCTCGTTGTAGTGCCTGGGTATTTGATACTGGTTCAGTTGCTAATATTTGTAACTCGAAACAGGAGCTACGGAATAAACGGCGGCTTGCGAGGGATGAGGTGACGATCTTGGCGTTAGCGGATCAAGAGTTGATGTGATGGCCGTCGGCACGCTCTCCTTAGTTTTACCTTCGGGATTAGTTTTAAACCTTAATAAATGTTATTATGTGCCTGCGTTGAGCATGAACATTATTTCTGGATCGTGTTTATTGCAAGACGGTTATTCATTTAAATCGGAGAATAATGGTTGTTCTATTTATATGAGTAACATCTTTTATGGTCATGCACCTATTGTGAATGGTTTATTTCTTCTAAATCTCGAAAGGGATGAAACACACATCCATAACATTGAGGCTAAGAGATGCAAAGTAGATAGTGATAATACTACTTATTTGTGGCAATCGTGCCTAGGTCATATTGGTGTAAAGCGCATGAAGAAACTCCATTCTGATGGACTTTTGGAGTCTCTTGATTTTGAATCATTTGACACATGCGAACCATGCCTCATGGGCAAGATGATCAAAATCCCGTTCTCCGGTATGTTGGAGCGAGCAACGGACTTGTTGGAAATCATACATACCGATGTATGCGGACCGATGAGTGTTTCGACGCGCGGTGGATATCGCTATTTTCTCACTTTTACCGATGACTTAAGTAGATATGGGTATATCTATTTAATGAAACATAAATCTGAAACATTTGAAAAGTTCAAGGAATTTCAGAATGAAGTAGAGAACCATCGTAATGAAGATTAAGTTTCTACGATCCGATCGTGGGGGCGAATATTTGAGTTATGATTTTCTCACGCATCTTAAAGCAAGTGGAATCGTTTCACAACTCACGCCACCCGGAACACCACAGCGCAATGGTGTGTCTGAACGCCGGAATCGAACCCTATTAGATATGGTCCGATCGATGATGTCTCTTACTGATTTGCCGTTATCATTTTGGGGTTATGCATTAGAAACCGCTGCATTCACTTTAAATAGGGCTCCATCTAAATTCGTTGAGACGACACCGTATGAACTGTGGTTTGGTGCTAAACCTAAGTTGTCGTTTCTTAAAGTTTGGGGATGCGAAGCCTGCGTCAAGAAGTTGATGCCGGACAAGCTCGAACCCAAAGCGGAGAAATGCGTCTTCATAGGATACCCTAAGGAAACTATTGGGTATACCTTCTATCACAGAACCGAAGGCAAAGTGTTTGTCGCAAAGAACGGTTCCTTTCTTGAGAAGGAGTTTCTCTCGAAAGAAGTGAGTGGGAGGAAAGTAGAGCTTGACGAGGTTATTGAACCTTCTCTTGAATTGGAGAGTAGCGCAGCACCTGAAATTGTTCCAGTGCCGCCTGCACCAACAATAGAGGAAGCTAATGACAAGGATCATGAAGCTTCGGACGATGCTGCTACTGAACGTCGCAGGTCGACAAGGTCGCGTGCCCCTCCTGAGTGGTACGGCAACCCTGTCTTGACTGTCTTGTTAGTAGAAGACAGTGAGCCTACGAACTATGAGGAAGCGATGATGAGCCCAGACTCTGAGAAATGGCTAGAAGCCATGAAATCCGAATTGGGATCCATGAGTGAAAACCAAGTATGGACTTTGGTGGACCCTCCTAGCGACCGAAAGGCCGTTGAGTGCAAATGGATCTTCAAGAAGAAAATGGACGCAGATGGTATTGTTACCGTCTATAAAGCACGGCTTGTCGCAAAAGGTTTTCGACAAGTTCAAGGTGTTGACTACGATGAGACTTTCTCTCCCGTAGCGATGTTTAAGTCCATTCGGATTTTATTAGCAATTGCTGCGTTTCATGATTATGAAATATGGCAAATGGATGTCAAGACTGCTTTCCTCAATGGCAACATTGATGAAGAGTTGTATATGATGCAACCCGAAGGTTTTGTCGATCCTAAGGATGCTGATAAAGTATGCAAACTTCAGCGTTCCATTTATGGACTGAAGCAAGCATCTCGGAGTTGGAACCTTCATTTTGATCAAGTGATCAAGAGCTTTGGATTTGTTCCAAATTGCTATGAAGCTTGCATCTACAAGAAAGTGAGTGGGAGCTCGGTGACGTTTCTGGTACTATATGTGGATGACATATTGATTATTGGAAATGACATCAACATGCTTAACGATGTGAAGAGTTATTTGAACAAGTGTGTTTCAATGAAAGACCTAGGTGAAGCTGCTTATATATTGGGCATCAAAATCTATAGAGATAGACAAAGACGCCTGATAGCTTTAAGCCAGAGTACATACCTAGACAAAGTTCTGAAAAGGTTCAGAATGGATAAGGCATTGAAAGGTTCAGTGCCTATGTTGTCGAGTAAGATATTGAGCAAGGCTCGTGTCCAGCTACGATAAATGATAGGAAGCTATGAGCAAAGTGCCTTATGCCTCGGCCATAGGTTCCATCATGTATGCCATGTTGTGTACTAGACCGGATGTGTCCAATGCTCTTAGTTTGACGAGCAGATATCAAAGTGATCCAGGAGTGGAACACTGGACAGCCGTGAAGAACATCCTAAGGTACCTGAATAGGACTAAAGAAATGTTCTTAGTCTATGGGGGTGATGAACAGCTCGTCATAAAAGGTTACGTTGATGCTAGTTTCGACACCGACAAGGATGATTCTAAATCTCAGACAGGATACGTGTATATTTTGAATGGAGGAGCTATGAGCTAGAGAAGCTGCAAGCAAAGCATGATCGCGGGATCTACAGTAGAAGCGGAATACATGGCTGCTGCAGAAGCGTCAAGTGAAGGAGTTTGGATCAGAAACTTCATCACTGAGCTTGGCGTGGTTCCAAGTGCATTGGACCCACTGGAGATATTGTGTGACAACACTGGCGCCATAGCACTCGCTAAGGAACCAAGATATCATCCAAGGACCAAGCATATCAACCGCAAGTTTCATATAATCCGAGATTATATAGCAGATGGAGATCTGAAGATCAGCAAAGTACATACAAATCTGAATGTCGCAGATCCATTGACTAAACCTCTTCCACGTGTAAAACATGATCAGCACCTCAGTGCCATGGGTGTGAGATTGTTGCCAGATGTAAACTAGATTATTGACTCTAGTGCAAGTGGGAGACTGTTGGAATTATGCCCTAGAGGCAATAATAAAGATGTTATTATTATAATTCTTGTTCATGATAAAGTTTATATTCCATGCTAGAATTGTATTAAGCGGAAACATTAATACTTGTGTGGTTTGTGAACAACACCGTGTCCCTAGTACGCCTCTATGGACTAGCTCATTGATCAATGATGGTTAAGGTTTCCTAACCATAGACATGAGTTGTCAATTGATAATGAGATCATATCATTGGGAGAATGATATGGTGGACAGACCCAAACTAAGCGAAGCAATTAGATCGTATCATTGTGTTCATCTTTGCGAAGCTTTTTCTATGTCAAATATTGTATTCCTTAGACCATGAGATAATACAACTCCCTGGTATCGGAAGAAAGCTTTGAGGTCATCAAACGTCATCCTATGATAGGTGATCATAAAGGTGTCTCTCGGTGATCGTAAAGTATACATTGGGTTGTATGTATCGAGATGGGATTTGTCCCTCCCAAGTCGGAGAGATATACTTCGGGCCCACTCGGTAATCGATATCAACACCGCTTGCAAGCATGTGGTTAAGGAGTTAATCACAAAGTGATATCGGATTACGGAACGAGTAAAGTACTTGCTGAGAACGATATTGAACTAGGTATGACGGTACGACGATCGAATCTCGGCCAAGTAAAATATCGCGAGAAGAAGGGAATATATATATGGGATTTATTTAATACTGGCATCGTGGTTCATTAGATATGATCAACGATGTATGTGTGGGAGTCAATATGGGTGCCTGGACCCTGTTGATTATTGATAGAAGATCATGCGCATATTCTCGAACTCAGGTCACACACTTAACGTGTCTCGACGCTAGGATAGATTGGATAATTGGTTTATGAATTTTTGTTCGGAGTCTCGGATGGGATCCGGGATATCACGAGAGGTTCCGGAATGGTCCAGAGAATAAGATTCATATAAGGCAGTGCAGTTTTTGGAGTTCGGAATTGTTCCGGGTTAATCGGTATTGTACCGGAAGCTTCTAGAACCTTCCGGAAGGGGGCCAACGTGGTCCCACCTTCCGGGAGGGGGCATGGGCCTATGAGGGAGTGTCCTGGCCGCATTGGGCCAGGGGCACAAGGCCCCATAGGGCCCAGCCGATTCTAGAGAGATTTGACTCGTTTAAATCTCGGGATAGAATTTCTAGATAAGGAAGAGTTTAAATCGTTTAAACTAGAGATAGGCTTGGAGGAGGGGCTAGGGCTGGCCGCCCCCTCCCCCTCTATATATAGAGGGCTGGTGCGCCCCCCCTCCTACACACCTTCCTCCAAACCCTAGTAGCCCTGCTGCCTTCCTCTCTCCCTCCCGACTGTTTGTAGGCGAAGCCCTGCAACAGAAATTCTCCACCATATACACCACGCCGTCGTGTTGTAGATCCAATCCATCTCTCCACCATACTTGCTGGTCCGAGGAAGGAGGAGACGTCGAGGTGCTGCACGTGTGCATCTCACGGAGGCACCGCCACTTGTGGTGCTAGATCGGATCGGATCGCAAGGAGGAGAAGCGAGTACGACTACATCACCCACGTTCCGACGAACGTTCATGCGAATCTTCAAGGGTATGAAGATCTAATCCAATCTCTCTCGTTGTTTGCATCTCCTAGATTAGATCTTGGCTTTCCCTCTGTTCGCTTCCGTAGAAAATTTTGATTTACTATGCTGCGAAACCCATCAAGGTCAACCCAAAGAAAATCAAGGCCATCTTAAGCATAAACTGTCCGACATGCCTGAAGGACATACAACGGCTAACAGGTTGCATTGCAGCAGTTAGTCGGTTCGTCAGCCGACTTGGAGAGAAGGCTCTGTCGCTGTACAAGTTGCTGAAGAAGGCGGACAAATTCACATGGACAGACGAGGCAGATGCAGCATTGAAGCATCTCAAGGAGATACTTTCCTCAGCGCCTATCCTTGCCGCGCCCGAGCCTGGGGAGCCAATGTTAATTTACATGGGGCCCACCAACCGGGTAATCAGCATCGTCGTCGTGGTAGAGCGGAAAGAACCAGGGCATGAGTACGGAGTTCAACGACCAGTTTACTATGTAAGCAAGGTCTTGACGGAGTCCAAGCAGCGTTACCCGCACTACCAGAAGCTAGCTTATGGAGTGTTCCTTACTTCTCGGAAGCTAAGGCACTACTTCCAGGAGCACCCCATCACAGTTGTGAGTAAAGCTCCACTGTCCGACATCATCAACAACAACAACGCTACAGGAAGGG
Source organism: Avena insularis (assembly GCA_023614405.1). Lineage (NCBI taxonomy): Eukaryota > Viridiplantae > Streptophyta > Magnoliopsida > Poales > Poaceae > Avena > Avena insularis. Next base: position 79,989,130 of record CM042695.1, on the reverse strand, counting down.
TCGCGAAGTGGGGCATTGAACTTGCCACCTTCGAGATTACCTACAAGAGGCGCGACGCTATCAAGTCACAAGCCTTGGCGGATTTCATCGTGGACTGGACGGAGATGCCTGATGCTACCCCTATACCAGAGCCAGAATACTGGGTGATGCACTTTGACAGATCAAAGCTACTCAAGGCTCGGGGGCTGGTGTACTGCTACAGTCACCAACTGGGGAAAAGCTACACTACGTTCTACAGATCCACTTCGAGGCTACGAACAACATGGCGGAGTATGAAGCACTCATTCACGGACTACGCGTATCCAAGGATATTGGCATCAAATGCATAGTTTGATGTGGAGACTCCGACTTTGTTGCCTAGCAGGTGGCTGGCAGCTGGAACATGCGGAATCCTATGATGGCGGCATATCATGATGAAGTGGACGAGATAGCCAAGAGCTTCTTGGGCTACGAAGTCAAGTATGTCCCTAGGGAGAAAAATGAGGCGGCTGACCTGCTATCAAAGCTTGGGTCAAGACGCAAACAAATTCCGCCCGGCGTTTTCCTGGAGCATCTACGGACACCATCCGTGAAGGGGGCAGACATAGACAACCCAGACAGAGTTGACTCGTTCGTTCACACAGTGATAAAGGTCCCTCCGGCTTGGACAAAACCGTTCATAGAATACCTCGTACACGGAACTTTGCCTAACGACGAAGTCGAAAGACGGCAAATAGTACGTTGAGCAAAGGGCTATACCATAATCAATGGACAGATCTATAAAAGAAGAACTACTGGTGTATACCTTAAGTGTGTTTCCTAGCAAGAAGGTATTTAAATCCTCCGTGAAATCCATCTCGGAGATTGCGGGCATCACGCCGCTCCCCGATCGTTGGTCGCTAAAGCTTTCCGGCAAGGATTCTACTGGCTAACCGCGAAGTCGGACGCCGAAAAGCTGGTGGAGACATGCATGGGATGCCAGTATTATGCCCGACAACCACATGTTTCAGCTGAAGAATTGCAAACAATACCAATAACTTGGCTGTTTGCAGTCTGGGGGCTAGACATGGTTGGTCTGTTGTAGACGACACCATGTGGGTTTACGCATCTGCTAGTTGCAGTTGATAAATTCACCAAATTGATAGAAGCTAAACCCATTAGAAAGCTTGATGGGGCAACTGCCCTCAGGTTTGTCCGGGATCTAGTGGTGAGATTTGGTCTCCCACACAACATTATTACCGAAAATGGAAGCAACTTATCACTCATGTAAGTGGAAGCTTATTGTTAGGAGAAGGGCATCCGACTTGACCTTGCTTCTGTGGCACACCCACAGTAAATGGTCAAGTTGAGCGAGCCAATGGATTAATTCTGCAAGAGATCAAGCCACGTCTTGAGGGACTACTGCACAGAGCAGTTGGAGCCTGGGCGGAGGAACTACCATCCGTGTTGTGGAGTTTATGAACTACACCCAACAGATCTACCAGCTACACCCCTTATTTCATGGTATATGGAGTAGAAGCCATCCTGCCTTCCGACATCCTTCACGACTCACCAAGAGAAGCCACCTACGACGAGGATGACGCTGAAGAATCCATACGCCTAGATGTGGACCTTCTCGAGGAGGAGCGCGTATTGGCATGCCAAAGATCCGCCATCTACCAGCAGAAGCTACGCAGCTACCATAATCGCCATGTTCGACATCGCTCGTTTAAAGAGGGGGACCTGGTGCTCTGACTTAAGCAGAAGAAGTCACACAAATTATCGCCGCCATGGGAAGGACCGTTCATCATAAGCAAGGCTCTACTCAATGGGTCTTACTACCTCGTTGACAATCGTGAACTGGAGGATAGACCCAACGATGATCATAAGCGAAAGCGACGTGACCCGGATGATGATTACCCGGAGCTTGATCGGCCATGGAACATAGCACAGCTACGTCCTTTCTACACTTAGCATTTTTTATCTATTGTGTACCTATTATATGATCAATGAAATAAAGCTCTCTGGTTCACTCATATTTCTGAGTCTTTTAAATCCTTTAGTGTTCATTTTTGGATCGTATAAAATCTTTATGCACAAGCTTTGCAATTGCACTTGTGAAAATTCCGCCTATGGGCGTTAGCTTAAGTTTTCTGGTCTAGACGTTCTTTGTTGTTTTTATGTGGATTCTGGAGTAGTGACTTTCGGCATAGATGTTGGCAATTTTGTGCTTAGGTTTTCGACGGTGCCATTGGGCATCATCGCTTGAGCGCATAGTTCCGACAACGAGTCCTCCGACTCACGAAAAGTCAAACATAAAAATCAGAGTAATGGATAAGTCAGCACTTGCTTAAAAAATATATACATGTTGGAACTAGTTCTTGAGTAGCAGGAAATAACAACCATTGTCTTTCCACCTTAAGTTAACATGTAGTTTTTTCCGCATACAAATTCCAAAGGAAACAAATATTACAAATTGTTTCTCATTCCTCTGGTGCAGGCGACTTGGATGCAGCGTCATCAGCAGCAGGAGAGCGATCCTCTACGAAGTCGACAGTTTTGAGGGACTTGGAGGAGCTTCGGTTGTCACTGTTAATGATCTCCATGGGAACGAAGACGTTAGGGTCGACCAACTCGGCGACTCTGGTATCAAAACTCGCGAGCGACGCCAAGATAGCTTTGTGATCTATTGCTTGGCCATCGTTGTCTACGTCAGGGATGCCGGAGTTCACCGTGTCGATGTCGGTGTTTTCGTAGAGCACCTTGGCCATTGACATCTCCATCCTCGCGCCAGCCCGGGTACATGAAGCTTTCTAGCTTGCAATACGCTCGGGGGTTGGCACAGGATCTCCGAGAACTTCATCATGGAATCTATCGCTTTGATGTTGATCTGGAGGGGCTTGACTATCTCCTTGGCCTGCTTAATGGCAGTGTTGATAAAGTTGTCGGCAAGGACCATGCATTCTTTTGGCGGAGGAGGTGACTGGGTCAAACCAATAGGAGCTGCAAATTCCGACAAGGAAACTCATGAGTTCAATAACACAAAAGTTCAAAGTATCTAACTTACAGAAGTACAAGACGAAGAATCACTCACTAAAGATGCTAGTCTCAGCCTGCTGGAGTGTCTCCGCCATGGAGTCCCGCTCTTGTCGGAGGATCTGATATGCTTCAAGATTGCGTTTGTTCTGCTCATCGGCAGCTTTCTTCTGCTCTTTCACCATCGCGATCTCCTCCTTCAAGCGGTTCATCTCCATGTCGGCGGAATCCTGCAAGACCTTCATAGACTCCTCGTGCATTTTCAGCATATCCTTCCTCTCCTGCTTAAGGATCTTGTTTTCGCTATCCAGCTGCTCAATATGCTTGGATTTCTCAACAATATCCTTAGCCTTGGCAATGGTTTCTGCAAGTCGAAGAAAGAACAGTACACGATGATTACTCGGAGAATGATTGGTACAAGACCAAGTCGGAATACGAAAAAGAAAGGAAAACAGACACTTGCTCTTGATGATTTGTTCCTTCAAGAAGGCAGTTTTACCCTTTTCGGCTTCCAAGTCCGCATGCATCTTCTAGAACTTCTCGTTGGCCACGCCTCTCCGAGCATTCTCATTCTGTGGAAAGAATACTTAACGTTGTTTAGTCTACTTGGAGCATCTAGCCAGATAAATATCCACCTAGAAGCTTGGGGGCTACAGTGAGAGTTTTTAAACTTGGCAAAATGCTTAGTCTTTCTTTAAGCATCTAGTCGGAACTAATTCAATTTTCAACTAGAAGCTTGGGGGCTACAGTATAAAGTTTTTTAACTCAGTCATATGCTTAGTCTTTCTTTAAGTATCTAGTCGGAACTAATTCAGTTACAACTAGAAACTTGGGGGCTATAGTATCAAATTTACAAACACTGCGTATGCTACTCTAAAAACATCTAATGAGAATAATTCATTCAAACTATATGCTTGGGGGATACAGTGAGAAGTTTTCTAGCTTAGTCACTCTTAGAGCATTTAGATGCAAAGACCTATGGTTTTCCGTCTAAATCCTCGGGGGCTATAGTGGGATACTCATATGAAATGCAAAAGGCAAATAAAAATTACAAGTGTGATGATCTTGAGGTTGGTAGCACTCTCAACAAGCAACTTGCCGAAGTAAAGACTGTTTCCTCGCAAGATATCGGCTTGTCGGAGAAGCTCCTCAAGACCGCATGTTGGAGATGTCGGCGGTGCACCAGGAACTAAAGCAGATCTGCTCGGCGTAAGTGCCGGGTAGACTATTTTTGGGAATTCTACGGTTGTCCTGGGTGCAAAGACGCCGCCTTCAGCAGTCGTTCCATCTGCCACCACCGCCTTACCGCTACCGATGGCATCCTTAGCCGGAGCTTCGGCCATTTGGTTTGTGGTGCTTTCTTGCGTTGCCTGTTCGCCGACAACGGCAAGCTCCACGGAGACAGCTGAGTCCACTTCCATGGTGGAAGGGCCAGATGCATCCTTGGCCTGTGAGCTTGTCGGAGCAGGTGTGGGCTTGACGCTGGGAGTGACAGGGGCGATGGCGGGATATGCATGGTGGGACATGTCACGATGCAACATATCCTTGATATTTCTAGAAGCCCCCAAAGTTTTGGAGGTCTTCTTCAAACATGCAAAAAGTATAAGTACAGGAATAAGACAAGCAATGGACAATGTCGGAGAGAAAGAGGCTTACACAACAGGGGGTGCTTTGGCAAAAGGAATCCCGGTAACTCTTCTTTTCTCTGCCTCCAGGGCGGTAGTGGACTTCTTGGAGGCCCCACCCTCTGTCTTCTTCTACTTGCCTCCATCGACAACGTCAGAGGTGGAGCTCTTCCGCTTTCGCGCCAGCGGGACATCGTCGTCGGACATGACGGTGACTTCCTTCATCTTAGGGTCATAGATTTGGACAGCCATGCTATCCTCCTCTAGACTGCTAAGCTGTTAAGTGAAAACCCAAAAGTGTTAGATGAGATGTTAAGTTAGACGGAAGAACTGGAGTAAATATCATACACGGAAAATAAACATCCTACCTCTTGGCACATGCCATCAACGAACATGTCGTAGGTGATGGTGAAGCCACGCTTCCTATCCTTCACCTTGACGATGTCCTTGAGGTGGAGCTTGACGGAGTCGCTCGAGAAGTTGTCCTCGGAGATGCGGAGGCTATCCTTCCTATCCTTGGTGTAATCATGCATTAGCTTCAAGCGGTGCTGTAGAGGCTGGATCCGCCTGATGAACCAGCACATGGCTAGGTCCAACCCGGTCAGACCCGTGTCTACGAACCACTCTATCCGCCTGATGGCGTGGGAGGATTCGTTGTTGGAGGGTAGGATGGCCTGGGATCTCCATGTCGGCGCTTCAGCGGCGGCTCCATCGACAAAGTCAGGATACGTTTCTTCTCGGCCAGCCAGAGGGATGTCTGGGCTGCAGGGGTTCGTAGCATGGAAAACAAAAATTTTCTACCGCATGCACACAAACAAGCCAAGATCTATCTACTAGATTGTAGCAACGAGTCGATAGAGGAACTCACCCTCGAAGATTCCAAAGCGGTTAACGAGAGCAGATTCTCGTGGGTGATGTAGTCGTACACTTGCCGATCTCAAGATCGCGTAGACGGTCCTTCCGGCGCTGCGTTCAATGGTCACATCGCTCGATGAATCGAATGAAGACCTTCCTCTCCTTGTTCCAAAGAAAGAGAGGTTGTAGCACTCTCCTCGCGATTTCGGCAGCACAACGGCGTGGTACCGGAAGTAGAGGGGAGATCTCGCAGGGCTTCGCCTTAAGCCGGAGCGAGTATGGTGGAGTATGAGAGAGACCCTCGACGATCTAGGGTTTAGACACGCCGAGGAGGGGGCTAGGCCGGCGGCTAGGGTTTGACCTAGGCGGCGGTGGCGAGTTGCCCTAGGCCGGTAGCGGCTATGGAGGGCGGCGGCGGCTAGGGTTTAGGTTTAGAGGAAGGCAACTTGTGTGCTAGGAGGGGCTGCCCTGCCCCTCCCTTTATAGGTGGAGGGAGGAGCGCCAGGGGAGGGGAGTCCCTCCCCAACTCGGTCTCCCAAGGGGCCGACGGTGGAGGGGAGGAACTCCTCCCCAACTCGGATTCCACCTCCCCTCCACTTCCCAAAATAGCCGTTTGACTTTCAAATTGGCATTTGACTTTTTCAAACTAGGATTTGATTAAACCCTTTATTTTGTTCAGTGATGACACCTAGTACATGATGCAATCATATCAACTTGATATAACACATTCATGTACCCTTCCCCTCCGGAGTGCCGGACATTCCGGAACCTTCTAGAACATTCCCGATGAAAACACCGGAACCATTCTCCAACCCCGAAACAGGACTTTCCTTATATGAATCTTATTCTCCGGACCATTCCGGATCTCCTCGTGATATCCCGGATCCTATCCAAGACTCCGAACAACATTTGGTCTCTTACTCATCATTCCATAACTACTCAAACAACATCGAATCCTTAAGTGTGTCTCCCTACGGTTCGTGAATTATGCGGACATGATCGAGACACTTCTCCGATCAATAACCAATAGAGGAATTTGGAAATTCATATGGCTCCCACATATTTCTACGATTACTTTGCGATCGAATGAACCACTTACATACGATACCAATTTCCCTTTGTCTCATGATAGTTTACTTATCCGAGGTTTTGATCGTCGGTATCTCTGCATACCTAGTTCAACCTCGTTCCGATCGATACTCTTTCGCTCCGTGGTATGTGATACCTTGTGACCCAGTCACATGCTTGCAAGCTAATTGGATGACATTCCACCGAGAGGGCCCAGAGTATATCTATCCGTCATATGGATGGACAAATCCCACTCTTGATCCATGTGTCTCAACCCATACTTTCCGAACACTCAATGCCACCTTTATAGCCACCCAGTTACGGTGTGGTGTTTGATGTCATCAAAGCATCCTTCCGGTGATGGTGATAAGCATGATCTCATGGTCGAAGGAATTAGGTTACTATGTATCAGAAAGCTTATAGCAAATGAACTATATTAAATGACTTGATCTTTATGCTATGCTTAACTATAGGAGTATGTCCATCATATCATTCTCCTAGTGATATGACCCTGTTGTTAATAACATCTCTATGTTCATGATTAGGAAACCATGATCATATATTAACCAACAAGCTAGTTTAACAAGAGGCTTTACTAGGGACTCTTTTATGTTTACAAATCACACAAGTATTAATGTTTCCGGTTAATACAATTATAGCATGGTATGTAAACATTTATCATAAGTATGAAGATATGATAATAACCACTTTATTATTGCCTCTTGGGCATATCTCCAATAGTCTCCCACTTGCACTAGAGTCAATAATCTAGTTTCAAACCTTTGTGTATTCAACACCTATGGCTTTCTGGTGTTGTATGTACACGATTGCTAGTGGTCAACTGATCTCCGGATCTGACACTTCCAGGTCCGTGTGTAATTGCATGTCTTTGCGTCTCTGCGCATCACTCATTTTCTAATGAGATGGCTTTGTACAAATTTGGTCCTTTGGTGTGACCTTTAGTTCTTTGGGGTTAAAACATGTTGATAATATTGTCGTACAATATAGCTTCATAGCATTATCCCTGCTGTGAACTACACCTAGTTTGATAACAAACTACTTGACACCAATGCCCTCTTTTGCTGCTATAATAGCAGTTATATACTTAGCCCTTTTGTTGTAGTATCTGTCACAATGTCTTAACTTTGGAACTCATCCAAATCCATTATGGAACTTATTTTCCATCACATTGTGCCACCCTTAGTTTAGATTGAGATAAACTTAATTTGTACTTTGTGACAAAACTAGTATCAATGTAATTCATTTACAATGAACTAACCATCTATTTGTCACTTCTACAAAATAATATATCCTTATTTCTTTTACAAGATCATAAGAATATCTTTATATTGTCTAATAATCATCTTATGAATCATTCTGGTATACGCTCATAACATTTAGAGCATAGGACATATCTGGATTTGTACACATCACAACATGATTGATAAAATACTCTTTGTGATTTTATACATCAGGTATCAATCTATACTTGAATCTTTGTTTCACTTACCAAGTGTCAATACACTTGAATATATCATCAATATTGAATTCATTCAATCCTTTCTGTGCGACAAGAACCTTTCTTGTAGTTTCTATATTGAACTCATTCAATATATCATCTATGTACTTTCGGCACAACCATATTAGCGTCTATTGATGCCAAATATTTGGGTTTTGCCTAAGTCTTTCATCGAGATGAAATTCTTATCCTGTGTTTAAAAGATACATTATTTCCAATCAACAATATGTCTTCCACATAATGTATTAGAAACATGTCTTAGCGCTCCCACTTAATTTCTTGCAAATGTAAGCATCTTCATCGTCTCCGATGAAATTAAACTCTTTTAACAGTTTCATCATGGTGAAGATTCCAACTCCGCGATGCTTACTTCAACCATTGAAGTTTGCATATGCTTTTAGCATCCTTTGAATTAACAAAACCCTTTGGACCGTGTCATGCACACGTCCTTGGTAACCATTCTATTAGAAGAACTTGTTTTGTTTATTCAACACATAACAAAATTATATGTCGTAGTTGCTACATTAATCCGTCTATACTAAATATCACTTAATGAAAGATCAGATCTTGTCATAGTCAACTCTTTGAACATTGTCGTGAACTCTTTCCCGACATGTCGATAATTTCATAGATGTGAAACATCCATGTCTATTTCTTTATAGATCCAAATACGACTGTAAGGTCTTACACTTTTCTCGAGGGTCCTTCAAGTTCAAAACTTGATTTCTCGTGTATGAAACTATCACGGATTTTATGGCTTCAAGCCATTTGACGGAGTCAGGGCCTATCATCGCTTCTTTGCATGTAGTCGGATCATTATTGTCGAATAATGATTTAACTCTCAAATCTTGGTATTTGATTGTTTACCTGACCTACTTGTTTTAATAGGAACTTAGATCTCCGTAACCACAACCTTTGAGGCACGTGAGCCATGAGCATTGTTGCTGCCTCCGGAACACTTTTCGGTGCTGCGCAACTCTGCACATATAGCTAAGGTTCTTTTAACCTTATCAAAGTTCTATTGTCCTCCCACTTAACTTTTCACGAAAAAATTCCTTCTTAAAGAAACTTTGACGTTCTAAGCGACAAACATTTTTGTCTCCGATGTTATGGAGGAACAGTTATTCGAAATAACATACAAAGATAGGTTCATCCGACTTTGGTTACAAACATCTTTCTTATGCATAGCATACCAATGTTTAAGAAAGGACAACTTGGGTTTTATCCCAAACCATAACTTTATATGGTGTCAATTCAACGGATTATGATCGAGCTCTTTTCAGTGGAAAAACGGTAGTCTCTAAAGCTTTTAATCTTTAAAATATAATGACAGTTTTATGAATTACACCTTTGATCTTACCATGTCAAACAAGGTTTAATTACATATCTCGAACGCTCCATACTCTTATGGTGTTTCGGGAAATGCAAATCCACGGAACGATTCCTTAAATCTTAGGTATTATGCTAAACTTGTAACTCAAATATCTTCCTTTATGATCTTATCATAAACTATTTATATTCTTGTTACAATGATTTTGCACTTCATCTTGAAAGTCTTTGAACTTTTCAAATGTTTCATACTTCATCCTTATTAAGTAAATATTCATATATTCATTCAAATTTTCGGAGGAAGCATATGAAGTTGAAATCCATCGCTCTTGACTACACATAATGGAATTTATACAACAATATGTACAAGTTCCAATAAGCTAGTCATTCGTTCCCTTTTGGCCTATGAACGAAGTTTTAATTATCTCTAGGAAAGTTTCACAAGCGTCATTTGATCAAAAATCAAAAGACTCCAAAATTCCATCCACATGGAGTTTCTTCATGTTTTCTTTCCAATATAATTTAAACGGCGATGTCTCTTCCTAAATGATCTTTCAATCATTTTGTCTTTCGACATTTTTAGCACTAGTTTTATGGATGTGATTTCTCCAACGAGATTTGTGAATCATCCATCTTTTATGGATTACGGCAATTAATTGAACAACCCTTTTGTTCTCATAATACCTGATAAAACAAATCTTGAAGGCAAGCTTTTAACGAGCAACACAATAAACCTTTATTTGTTCTCGATGAACATCATCACATATTCTTTTGCTAGTTACTTAGGCCATTATGGTTCATGAATTGTGTTGTTTTGTATGACGATTCATACCAACAAATTCAGTATCAAATACTTAAGGACCACATTGTTTAATAAGCAAAGAATATATCCATAACATGTATATCATCTATATACTTAAGCTGAACAATTCTAGTCTTTTCTTTTCTGCCATATACTTATGAGATTCTCTTTCAGTATTTCCTTTTCTATTTGAAAGAATCTATCAACATCAATAGTGGAGCCATATACATGACACATAGTCCAAAGCGTGTATAGTAAAATACCAATGTCTTTGGACTTGCACTTTGAAGTAGATCACCATCATCAAATGTTTGGTGTTCTTTCAAATTCCTTTCTTTAGTAATCTCTTGGTGTAGTAAACATTTTACCTACATCAAATATTCACCCTTATCATGGAATCATCCATGATCAAGCTACTTTTAGCTTATAACGGTGAATCACGAGTATAATTTTGCTATCCAAAACCTTTTGGAGGATTAGGACAACTAGTGTCTCCAACCTTTTGCAAATTTTCATCAAATATGAGAACATGACTTTTGCCATATTATACTCTATCATGTTGCAACCAAAACTTTGTTTCAAATATCACAATATCTTCCACACATCATGGTTTCTGAAACAACTCTTTCAGATCCTACATAACCTTGATATTAAGACAATTCTTTGAATATCAAGAATCAAGGAGACAAACATGATTCTCATACACTAACTCTTGGAATTGTCATTCTCGATTTTAATACCAATTATTAAACTTCATGGAGTAACCGGAACTTACTGAAAGTTTGCAATAGGACTTTTAAACTTTAGATTAACACTTCAAAACAATACGATACCAGTTCGTAAAGTAACTAACCAGAATTATATAGTTCTATCATCTCAATTATAACTAAGCGCAAGGTGGTAAACGGATGCCAATGACTACAACAACTATGCAAATTCACTTTGATTTAATTTATGATAAATAGTGTTCAACTTTTAATCATATTGCCGTTGAACTCCCACTCAAAACAATATCCCTCATATTGTTTTAGTGATCACACGAACCAAATCCACCACATCAAAACCGATCATTACGAGAGTTGATGTAGCTTCAATGGCGAACAATCAACATGTTCATCATATCTACTATATGACTCATGCTTTACCTTTCGGCGATCCGTGTTACGAGACCATGTCTGTACATGCTAGGCTCGTCAAGATCAAACCTTAGCTTCCGCATGAGCAAATCTGGCTTGCTCACATTGTATACACTCGCAGAATCTAACACACCCGATCATCACGTGGTGCTTCGAAACAACGAGCTTTAGCAACGGTGCTTACTAAGGATGAACACTTTAAGACTTGAAATTGTGTGCTTGAGGGATCATCTTATAATGCTACCGTCGTAAACTAAGCAATACAAGATGCATAAAAGGATTAACATCACATGCAATTCATAATATGTGATATGATATGGCCTTTCTTCTTTGTGCTTCCGATCTCCATCTTCAAGCATGAACATGATCTCCATCATCACCGGCATTGCATCAAGGTCAATGACGCCGCTCCATGGTTATCGTCCACCAGCTTTAACTATTACAACTACTTTGAATAGACACGCGGGCCTTAACAGAATTTAAAGACAACCATATGGATCCTGCCGGTTACCAACTTACAATAAGGAACATTGAATACATCAAATATAATCACAATCATGGCCATATCACATCACAACACACCCCTGCAAAACAAAGTTAGACGCCTCTAATTTTCTTTGCATGTTTTACGTGGTTTGGGGCTTTCAATAAGTGTCGTTCTAACTTACGAACAAGAACCACAACATTGATACTAGTATTGTCAATCACCGATTGTAAATTGAATCTTAACTATGTTGGGATAAACAGGCACCCGCAAAGTCACTTATGCAATACAAGTTGCATGTCAAGCGTGGAGCAAGTCTCATGAACGATGTCATGTAAGGTTAGCCCGGGCCGCTTCATCCCACCATCCCGCAAGATGCAAAGTACACAAGAAGCAATCGACAACAAAAGCATCAACGCCCATAATGACCATTGTGTTCCACTCGTGCAACAGATCTACATATAGACACGGCTCGATACCCTTTGTAGGGGTTCGTAGCATGGAAAACAAAAAATTTCTACCGCATGCACACAAACAAGCCAAGATCTATCTACTAGATTGTAGCAACGAGTCGATAGAGGAACTCACCCTCGAAGATTCCAAAGCGGTTAACGAGAGAAGATTCTCGTCGGTGATGTAGTCGTACACTTGCCGATCTCAAGATCGCGTAGACGATCCTTCCGGCGCTGCGTTCCGGCAGCGCTTCCACAGTCGGTCACACATTCGGTACTCGATGAAGACCTTCCTCTCCCATGTTCCAGCAGGCAGCGGAGGTTGTAGCACTCTCCTCGCGATTCCGGCAGCACAACGGCATGGTACCGGAAGTAGAGGGGAGATCTCGCAGGGCTTCGCCTTAAGCCGGAGCGAGTATGGTGGAGTATGACAGAGACCCTCGACGATCTAGGGTTTAGACACGCCGAGGAGGGGGATAGGCCGGCGGCTAGGTTTTGACCTAGGCGGCGGTGGCGATTTGCCCTAGGCCGGCAGCGGCTATGGAGGGTGGCGGCGGCTAGGGTTTAGGTTTAGAGGAGGGCCACTTGTGTGCTAGGAGGGGCAGCCCTGCCCCTCCCTTTATAGGTGGAGGGAGGCGCGCCAGGGGAGGGGAGTCCCTCCCCAACTCGGTCTCCCAAGGGGGCCGGCGGTGGAGGGGAGGAACTCCTCCCCAACTCGGATTCCACCTCCCCTCCACTTCCCAAAATAGTCGTTTGACTTTCAAATTGGCGTTTGACTTTTTCAAACTAGGATTTGATTAAACCCTTTATTTTGTTCAGTGATGACACCTAGTACATGATGCAATCATATCAACTTGATATAACACATTCATGTACCCTTCCCCACCGGAGTGCCGGACATTCCGGAACCTTCTAGAACATTCCCGATGAAAACACCGGAACCATTCTCCAACCCCGAAACAAGACTTTCCTTATATGAATCTTATTCTCCGGACCATTACGGATCTCCTCGTGATATCCCGGATCCTATCCGAGACCCCGAACAACATTTGGTCTCTTACTCATCATTCCATAACTACTCAAACAACATCGAATCCTTAAGTGTGTCTCCCTACGGTTCGTGAATTATGCAGACATGATCGAGACACTTCTCCGATCAATAACCAATAGAGGAATCTGGAAATTCATATGGCTCCCACATATTTCTACGATTACTTTGCGACCGAATGAACCACTTACATACAATACCAATTTCCCTTTGTCTCACGATAGTTTACTTATCCGAGGTTTTGATCGTCGGTATCTCTGCATACCTAGTTCAACCTCGTTACCGATAAGTACTCTTTTCTCGTTCCTGTGGTATGTGATCCCTTGTGAGCCAGTCACATGCTTGCAAGCTAATTGGATGACATTCCACCGAGAGGGCCCAGAGTATATCTATCCGTCATATGGATGGACAAATCCCACTCTTGATCCATGTGTCTCAACCCATACTTTCCGAACACTCAATGCCACCTTTATAGCCACCCAGTTACGGTGTGGTGTTTGATGTCATCAAAGCATCCTTCCGGTGATGGTGATAAGCATGATCTCATGGTCGAAGGAATTAGGTTACTATGTATCAGAAAGCTTATAGCAAATGAACTATATTAAATGACTTGATCTTTATGCTACGCTTAACTATAGGAGTATGTCCATCATATCATTCTCCTAGTGATATGACCCTATTGTTAATAACATCTCTATGTTCATGATCAGGAAACCATGATCATATATTAACCAACAAGCTAGTTTAACAAGAGGCTTTACTAGGGACTCTTTTATGTTTACAAATCACACAAGTATTAATGTTTCCGGTTAATACAATTATAGCATGGTATGTAAACATTTATCATAAGTATGAAGATATGATAATAACCACTTTATTATTGCCTCTTGGGCATATCTCCAACATGGGCCATATAAGTACGTCTGTTGCCAGTTCTTGCAAGAGTCCTGGCCGACGATGTCGAGGAACCGTCGGCCAGGCCGGATCTTAAAGCTAATGGTGCCACAGTTCCTGAGCTCGTCCTTGCCGGCTACGACTTCCCTCTTGACGGTGAAGAAATAGACAAAGAGATATAGCCTAGGCCTAATCCCTAAGTAACCCCCGCAAAGCGCCGCGTAATTGCTAAGCGCTAGGATGCTATTGGGAGAGAGGTTCTTGGGTTGTACTCGGTAATGGCTAAGGACAACTAGGAAAAAGTCGGAGATGGGAAGGGAGACGCCGCGTACCAGTTGAGCTTTGAGGTACACCTTCTCTCCGGCTTGGGGAGAAGGAGTGACCTCGCTGGCCGGCGCCGCCTGCCAGACGAGCCCCTTCATCGCAGGAAGGTATCCCTCGACGAGCAGTTCTTTGATGTCACGGTCCGTAATGTCCGAACCGCACCAATCCCCCTTATGGGAATCGCTTTCCTCTTCTAGCAGCTCCAACGCCGCTGGATTATGGTCGCCGTCGGCAAATTCTATCACCGCTGATTTAGGCAGCACCAGGCCCTCTGGGGGCATGTGGATGGTGCTCGCCGGCTTGGCCGCGGTGTCGTCGGACACCGCCATGGAGGGAGCAGAGCTACTGCTGGCCATTGGAAGGGGAGAGGTGGTGACTGGAAGGATTGAAGGGCTAGGGTTTTTCGCGAAATGCGCGGAGAGCTCGAGGAGGTGCTCGCTGGAGGAAGAAGACGACGCAGGAGGAGGAGAATGAGGTGAAAAGTAAAAATCTACGGCAGTTACAATTTATAACCCCTGGCATCAAGATTCATGCAAAACGATTGAATGGTCAGCGCGTGGACGACGTGTGCGGGCTCGTGCGTAGAAATTTTGCCACGTCCCCAACCGTCGCCGCCAACGGTTCGTATCGCTCACGGAGAAAAAACGGACATGATTGTGTTCTCTGCATGAGTGAGTTATGAGGCGTTGCTGGCCTATGTCTACGTCACCCTAGCTATCACTGGCAGGTGAACCATCACATCGGAATATTCCGGCATGGACAGATCCAGTCCGGCTACGAGAAGAGTATGATGGAAGATTCAACAGTTCTCCGACTTACAAGTTGAAGACGGAGAAACCTCTGCGCCTATAAGTTGCCTTTCGACCTAAAAACCGAGGGGGGGTCGATAGTTTTCCAGAAAGAGTTCCGCTCTGCCGCCGCCACCAGAAACCAAGATTCGGATCCAGAAACTCTGTTCTGGCACCCTACCGGGACGGGGAATTTCGAGAGGATCATTACCATCGTCATTACCAACGCATCTCCATCAACCACTGATGTTTCCCTCATCCATGAGTGAGTAATCCCCCACTATAGGCTTGGGGATGGTATAGGGATTGGATGAGTTCTATCATGTAATCGAATATGATTGTTAGGGCATAGTGCCTAGTATCTCTTGTGCTATTTGACTTTGTTGCAACTTGTTGTGATTAATGCTTGTCACTAGGGCCCGAGTGCCATGATCTCAGATCTGAACTTATTATTGAATCATTATGATAGTATTGTTTGTGATCTTATCTGCAAGTTGTGTACACATATCATTGCCTGGATCAAAAGGCCCCAAAGTGACAATAATTGGGACAATCGGAGGGGATGGTTGTGGTGTGAGAATCACATGTGTTCATGGAGTGTTAATGCTTTGCTCCGGTGGTCTATTAAAAGGAGCACCTTAATTGCTAGTAGTTCCCTAGAGGCCCCGCTGCCACGGGCTGGCTGGACAGAAGATGTTGTGCAAGTTCTCATTGCGAGCACGTATGACTATATTTGGAGCACATGCCTAGGATTGTTTAGTACTTGGATGCTTGTTATTATCTATGTGCAATGCCCTAGATCTTTAAGTTACATGTTTAGACTTGTCCATGCAACGCCCGTCCATCCATCCCTATGCCTAGCGCACTCAAATCCTATTGTTACCGTTACTATTACTATTGCTATTGTTTCATCGTTGCTGTTACTGCTGTTGTTGCTTTGCTATTGCTACTACCAAACTATTGCTATTGATAAACCTCTTGAGAAAGAACTATTTCCAGGTGCAGCTGAATTGACAACTCAGTTGTTAAGGCTTGCAAGTATTCTTTGGCTCCCCTTGTGTCGAATCAATAAATTGGGTAATACTACCCACGAAGACTATTGCGATCCCCTACACTTGTGGGTCATCAAGACTATTTTTTGGCACCGTTGCCGGGGATCATAGCTTTATTTTTAAGTTCACTTGGATCTATTATTGTTCACACATACTCCTTTCATCATGGGGAAGTCTCGTGATGGAAAGTTTCCTATTTTACCATCCACTACAAGAAGAGGTACAGTCCTAAACACCTCTACTGCTCTTGATTCACCGTCTGTTATAAGTAAGCTTGTCACACCACCACCACATGCTCATGCTACACACACTACTACTACTTCTGAATCTGAAACTTCTTTTGATACTCATGATGTTACTTCTACTGTGCTTGATGCGAGTGGTTCATTAGGTCCTTCTCTAGATGCTACTATGGCTAGTCTAGGAAATACGAAAACTCCTAGTGAAGACACTGTTACACCTGTTAGCTCACCTGAGTCTAGTGAGAGTTATGATATTAATGATGGCTACATTGAGCTCACTGATGATTTTGTTGAAGAGTGCCGAAACACACATGTTACTAGTGGTATTAAGAATCTCCTTGCTAGACGTACTATTATGCCTAAGTTGTCCTCTGGTCCTAAGTTTGCTACTTCTCCCATAGATATTAAAGATAAAGATTATGTTTTCTCTCTTTATTTGTCTTATTTAGATATTGTTGAGAAAGAACCTTTTTGTGGGACTGAAAATGAGAGTGATGTGGCTCATATGAATGAGCTTTCTACTATGAGTGCTTTATTCTCTGATGATTTTAAGATGTGCAAGTACTTTGTTACTAAGATCTTCCCTTTTTCACTAAAAGGAGAAGCTAGGGCTTGGTTTAATAGATTACCTGCTGGTTCCATTGATAGCCCTGATTGTTTGATTGCTTCTTTCTTCGAGAAATATTTTCCTCCCAGTGCTAGACATGCTGCTTTGCAGAGACTTTTTGATTTTAAACAGGGAGAAGAAGAGAAATTGCCTAAGTCATGGACAAGGTTCTGTCCCTTGATTCATGCATATCCTGGATGTCCATTACCTAAGAATGAGTTGCTTGATATTTATTATAATGTACTAATTGATGATTCTAGGACATACCTAGATAGCTTTGCTGGTTGTGTTTTCAGGAAAAGAACTCCCACAGATGCTGAAGAATTAATGGCTAAGATAAGAAAGAATTATGATGATTGGACTTCAACTGAGATGAATACACCTGAGCCTATTACTCCTGAACCAGATGTTCCTGAACCAATTCCAACACTAACACCAAAGAAGAGAGGAATTATTGCATTAAATGATGAAGTGATGAAGGAAGCTAAGAAGTGTCTAAAGGAGAAAGATATTAGAGTTAAAGATGTGAAGAATCTACCTCATATAGAAGAATTATGTAAGCCAATTCCCTACTCATCTACTATTGAATTACACTCTCTCCAACACTTTGATGAAGGTGATATTCCCTATAGTAAGCCTCCTGATCAATGCTTAGAGGAACTTGACATTTTTATTGTTAAACAAGGTAATTTTAATAAACAAGTTCATAATCATTTATTGGAAAACTCTAGAGCTATCAATGAGTTGAAAGATATTGTGGAAAGAATTTCTAATGATATTAAAATGCTTTGTAAACACTTTCAAATGGTCCAAATCCAACTTGATCAACTTGCTAAGGTACAAAAGGATATGCTAGTTAATGCTTCAGGAGATAAACATGCTTATGGAATTAAAACTAGGAGTGGTATGGCTACTCAAGATCCTTTATATCCTGAAGGATACCCTAAACGAATAGAACAGGATTCCCAACAAGTTGAAGATAGTGGTAGTCCTCGTAAAAGAAAGAAAAAGAAACATAAAATAGTTGAGGAACCACTTGAACCTGCTGTAGATCCTAATAGTATATCTGTCTCTGATGCTGAAACTGAGAGTGGTAATGATAAAAATGATGCTCCTGATAATGAGGGAGAAGCTGAGGAAGAACCTAAGAAGCACACTAAGAACACTAGGTACACTAAGGAAGTTTTTATTGCTAATAAACATGGTAAAGAGAGAGAACCTTGGGTGCAAAAACCTATGCCTTTTCCAGGTAAGAAACACAAGTCAAAGGAGGAAGAACACTACAACAAGTTTTGTGAATGGATGAAACCTTTATTTTTGCAAATTCCTTTGACTGATGCTATTAAGTTGCCTCCTTATTCAAAGTATATAAAGGATATTGTCTCTAATAAAAGGAAGATTCCTAATGAGGAGATTTCTACTTTTCTTTCTAATTACTCATTCAATGGTAAGGTTCCAAAGAAACTTGGTAATCCAGGTATACCAACTATTCCTTGCTCTATTAAGAATAATTATGTTAGAACTGCTTTATGTGATTTGGGAGCTGGATTTAGTGTTATGCCTTTTTCTCTATATAAGAGACTCCAGCTATAAAAGTTGATATCAACTGATATGCAAATGGATGATAAGTCAACTACTATTCCTATTGGTATATGTGAGGATGTTCCTGTTCAAGTAGCTCATAATTGCATGGTTTTAACTGATTTTGTTGTGCTTGAAATGCCTGAAGATGATAATATGTCTATTATTCTTGGGAGACCTTTTCTTAATACTGCAGGTGCTGTCATCAATTGTAATCAAGGAAAATAAAAAATTCAATATTAATGACAAAGAGCACATTGTCTATTTCCCCAAGAAGGTTGCTAAAAGCTATTGCTTGAATTCCATTGAAAATGTTGAGAGCATCAAGGTTGGAGAAATATATTGTCCCATTCCACAAGAAAATTTTCAAACTATTATGATTGGGACCATTGCTATAAAGCTTGAGGTAACATAATCACTTGGTGGAATACAAAGTTTTGTCTCATACAAGATTGTTTTGGTAACAAGACTTGATCAACCTTGTTAACAAAAGGATTTTAATGAGCAGAATAATGTTTTCACTGTGGTTATTCTTTCTTTCTTTTACTTTTTCTCCTTCCTAGTCTTTGCTTTAGTTTTAGTTTTGTTAGTTGTTTGTTTGAGTTTCTTAGAGCTCCTGTAGTTTGGCTTTTGGTTTGCTTTTGCTCCTTCTGAAAAAACTATTTCTGCGAGAAAATCAATTTTCATACCCTGAAAATTGGCCAAAAATAAAGTTTCCCGAAAAATCCCAGAAAATTCAAAATAATTTTTTCCTCGAAAAAGGGGCAGAGTGGCACCTAAGATGACCCAGGGGGCCACCCTAGGGACCCACACCCTAGGCAGGTGCGGCCTACCAGGAGGTGACGCCTAGGAGGGTCTGGCCCACCTGGGCCCCTCCAGGCTACCTCCTCAAAGCCACCTTCTTTCTCTCTCCCGAAAAACACCGGAAAACTTGCTCAAGCTCGAGTTCTTGCTGTTCTTGCTTGCGATTTTTGATCTCCTTGTTCAGCCCATCTCAAGTGCTGATTTTTGGAGGGATTGCTCATTCGTATGTGCCTCCTCCACTTGTCCAATTAGATTTGTGATTGGTAGATTGTATCTTGAGTATTTTGCTACTATAGGTGTCAGGTTGTTTGAGCTTGAATGCTTGTTCTTTGCTTAGAAATTTTATTTTGATGCATGTGTAGTCCTCTATCAAGTTCCTATAGTGGTTGCTCATCTTTTATCAACTTAGAAATCACTTGGTTTGATGGTGGTTTAAAATTTCAGAAAAGGGAAGTCATGGACCACCACACATTTGGTGATATATTTGAGAGTGATGCACCAAGAATAGCAAGGCTTCCAAGGTCATCTACCATCTCTAGACCCTCATACAACAAGGATCTCATCACTCCGCGATTTGGTGACGAGGGAGATGAAGGGGATGCGCACCCCTCCGCCTTTCCTTGCCAAAATTTCTTGCGAGATGCTGGGATTCTTAATGACTTCATGACCTTGGTACAAAGGGCTGGACTAACAAGTTATATGCAGGATGAGAGCGCACAATATGCTTTGCTCACTAAAACATTTGTGGAGAGTTTCGCCTTTACTAATAGTATGTTCACGCCTTTTGTGTCCTTTAAGATTTATGGCAGGGCTCATTCTATAACATTAAAGTGTTGGAGATATGCCCTAGAGGCAATAATAAATATAGTTATTATTATATCTTTGTGTTTATGATAAATGTTTACATTCATGCTATAATAGTATTAACAAGGAAACATTAATACTTGTGTGATTTGTAAACTAAAATAGAGTCTCTAGTAAAGCCTCTTTATAATACTAGCTTGTTGGTTAAATAATGATTGTGGTTTCCCTATCATGAACATTGAGATGTTATTAACAACAAGATCATATCGTTAGGAGAATGATATGGTGGACATACTCCTATAGATAAGCGTAGCATAAAGATCAAGTCATTTTAATAGTTCAATTGCTATATGCTTTCTGATACATAGTAACCTAATTCCTTCGACCATGAGATCATGCATATCACCTTCACCAGAAGGATGCTTTGATGACATCAAACACCACACCATAAGTGGGTGGCTATAAAGGTGGCATTGAGTGTTTGGAAAGTATTGGTTGAGACACATGGATCAAGAGTGGGATTTGTCCATCCATATGACGGATAGATATACTCTGGGCCCTCTCGGTGGAATGTCATCCAATTAGCTTGCAAGCATGGTAGCTCACAAGGGATCACATATCACGGGAACGAGAAAAGAGTACTTATCAGTAACGAGGTTGAACTAGGTATGCAGAGATACCGACGATCATAACCTCGGATAAGTAAACTATCGTGAGACAAAGGGAAATTGGTATCGTATGTAAGTGGTTCATTCGATCGCAAAGTAATCGTAGAAATATGTGGGAGCCATATGAATTTCCAGATTCCTCTATTGGTTATTGATCGGAGAAGTGTCTCGATCATGTCCGCATAATTCACGAACCGTAGGGAGACACACTTAAGGATTCGACGTTGTTTGAGTAGTTATGGAATGATGAGTAAGAGACTGAATGTTGTTCGGAGTCTCGGATGGGATCCGGGATATCACGAGGAGATCCGGAATGGTCCGGAGAATAAGATTCATATAAGGAAAGTCCTGTTTCGGGGTTGGAGAATGGTTCCGGTGTTTTCATCGGGAATGTTCTAGAAGGTTCCAGAATGTCCGGCACTCCGGAGGGGAAGGGTACATGAATGTGTTATATCAAGTTGGTATGATTGCATCATGTACTAGGTGTCATCGCTGAACAAAATAAAGGGTTTAATCAAATCCTAGTTTGAAAAGTCAAACGCCAATTTGAAAAGTCAAACGGCTATTTTGGGAAGTGGAGGGGAAGGTGGAAACCGAGTTGGGGAGGAGTTCCTCCCCTCCACCGCCGGCCCCTTGGGAAACCGAGTTGGGGAGGGACTCCCCTCCCCTGGCGCGCCCCCTCCACCTATATAAGGAGGGGCAGGGCTGCCCCTCCTAGCACCCAACACCTCCACCCAAAACCCTAGCTCCAAGCCGCCGCCGCCCTCCATAGCCGGCGCCTGCCCTAGGGCAAACCGCCGCCACCTAGCTAACCCTAGCCGCTGGCCAAGCCTCCTCCTCGGCGTGTCTAAACCCTAGATCGTCGAGGGTCTCTTCCATAGTCCACCATACTCACTCCGGCTTAAGGCGAAGCCCTGCGAGATCTCCCCTCTACTTCCGGTACCACGCCGTTGTGCTGCCGGAATCGCGAGGAGAGTGCTACAACCTCCGCTGCCTGTTGGAACAAGGGAGAGGAAGGTCTTCGTTGAGTACCGAACGCAGACTGATCGGGAGCGCTGTTAACGCAGCGCCGGAAGGATCGTCTACGCGATCTTGAGATCGGGAAGAGTACGACTACATCACCCACGAGAATCCCCTCTCGTTAAACACTTTGGAATCTTCGAGGGTGAGTTATTCCATCGACTCGTTGCTACAATCTAGTAGATATATCTTGGCTTGTTTGTTTGTATGCGATAGAAATTTTTTGTTTTCCATGCTACGAAACCCTACAGTGGTATCAGAGCCATGTCTATATGTAGATCTGTTGAACGAGTAGAACACAATGGTCATTGTGGGAGTTGATGCTTTTATTGTCGATTGCTTCTTGTGTACTTTGCATCTTGCGGGATGTTGGGATGAAGCGGCCCAGGCTAACCTTACATGACATCGTTCATGAGACTTTCTCCACGCTTTACATGCAACTTGTATTGCATAAGTGGCTTTGCGGGTGCCTGTTTCTCCCAGCATAGTTAAGATTCAATTTACAACGGGTGATTGTCAATACTAGTATCAATGTTGTGGTTCTTGTTCGTAAGTTATAACGACACTTATTGAAAGCCCCAAACCACGTAAAACATGCAAAGAAAGTAGAGGCGTCTAACTTTGTTTTGCAGGGGTGTGCTGTGATGTGATATGGCCATGATTGTGATTATATTTGATGTATGCAATGTTCCTTATTGTAAGTTGGCAACCGGCAGGAGCCATATGGTTGTCTTTAATTTTGTTAAGACCCGCGTGTCTATTCAAAGTAGTTGTAATAGTTGAAGCCGGTGGACGACAACCATGGAGCAGCGTCATGGACCTTGATGCAATGTCGATGATGATGGAGATCATGTTCATGCTTGAAGATGGAGATCGGAAGCACAAAGAAGAAAGGCCATATCATATCACATATTATGAATTGCATGTGATGTTAATCCTTTTTTCATCTTGTATTGCTTAGTTAACGACGGTAGCATTATAAGATGATCCCTCATGCACATGAATTTCAAATCATAAGTGTTCACCCTTAGTTAGCACCGTTGCTAAAGCTTGTTGTTTCGAAGCACCACGTGATGATCGGGTGTGTTAGATTCCGCAAGTGTATACAACGTGAGCAAGCCAGATTTGCTCATGCGGAAGCTAAGGTTTGATCTTGACGAGCCTAGCATGTACAGACATGGTCTCGGAACACGGATCACCGAAAGGTAAAGCATGAGTCATATAGAAGATATGATGAACATGTCGATTGTTCGCCATTGAAGCTACATCAACTCTCGTGATGATCGGTTTTGATGTGGTGGATTTGGTTTGTGTGATCACTAAAACAATGTGAGGGATATTGTTTTGAGTGGGAGTTCACCTAGATTAATTTAACTATTAATTAGAACTCAATTTGTCATAAACTTAGTCTAAACTATTGCAAATATGTTGTAGATCAATGGCAGCCCCTACCATCAATTTTAATGCGTTCCTAGAGAAAGAAAAGTTGAAAAACAATGGAAGCAACTTCGCGGATTGGTTCCGCAATTTGAGGATTGTCCTCACAGCTGGTAATTTGACCTATGTGCTGGATGCACCGCTGGGTGACCCACCTGTAGCTACTGCTACCGATGAAGTAAAGAATGTTTACCTCACTCGGAAGACTCAGTACTCCACAGTTCAGTGTGCTATCTTGTATGGTTTAGAATCGGAGCTTCAGAAAAGGTTTGAGAATTCAGACCCACATGATATTGTCCGTGATCTCAAATTGATCTTTGAGACTCACGCGACAATTGAGAGCTATGAGGCTTCTAAAAAGTTCTTTAACTGCAAGATGGAAGAAGGCAGCTCCGTCAGTGACCATGTGCTTAAGATGTCTGGGCACACAAACAAACTTCAAAGCTTGGGTATAGTGATTCCTAATGCTTTGGGGATTTACCGTGTCCTCCAATCACTACCACCAAGTTACAAGAACTTTGTGATGAACTACAACATGTAGAACATGAACAAGACGTTGCCAGAACTCTTCGCCATGTTAAAATCTGCAGAAGTGGAGATCAAGAAAGAGCACCAAGTGTTGTTGGTCAATAAGACCACCAAATTCAAGAAAGGAAAGTCTAAGCAAAAGGGACACTTCAAGAAGGGTGGTAAGAAAGTTACCGCGCCGACGAAGAAGACCAAGGCTGGACCCAAGCGATCTCGAGTGCTTTTTACTACAAGGAGAAGGTCCTTTGGAAGCGGAATTGCCCAAAGTACTTGGCGGATTTGAAGAACGGCAACATCAAGAAGAAAGGTATATCTGATATACATGTTATTGATGTGTATCTCACTAGTACTCGTAGTAGTGCCTGGGTATTTAATACTGGCTTGGTTGCTCATATTTGTAACTCGAAACAGGTGCTGCAGAATAAAAGGAAGCTAGCGAAGAACGAGGTGACGATGCGCGTGGGAAACGGATCAAAGGTTGATGTGATCGCGGTCGGCACGCTACCCCTTCATCTACCATCGGGATTAGTTTTATACTTAAATAATTGTTATTTGGTGCCTGTGTTAAGCATGAACATTATATCAGGATCTTGTTTATTGCGAGACGGTTACTTGTTTAAATCCGAGAATAATGGTTGTTCGATTTATATGAGTAATATGTTTTATGCACATGCACCTTTGATAGATGGTCTATTCTTATTGAATCTCGATAGTGGAAATACACATATTAATAACATTGAGGCTAAACGTTTGAAATCGAGCGATAACTCGACCTATATGTGGCACTGTCGTCTTGGTCACATTGGAGTGAAGCGTATGAAGAAACTCCATTCCGATGGACTTCTTGAATCACTTGATTCCGAATCACTTGAAAGATGCGAAGCATGTCTGATGGGAAAAATGATTAAGACTCCATTTTCTGGTATGATGGCGCGAGCTACAGACTTATTGGAAATCATACATACTGATGTGTGTGGTCCAATGAGTGTAGCATCGCGCGGTGGTTATCGTTATGTTCTTACCTTCACGGATGACTTGAGTAGATATGGGTATATATATTTTATGAAACATAAGTCCGAAACTTTCGAGAAGTTTAAGGAATTTCAAAGTGAGGTTGAGAATCAACGTAACAAGAAGATTAAATTTCTACGTTCTGATCGTGGAGGTGAATATCTAAGTTACGAGTTTGGCGAGCATTTGAAGGAATGCGGAATACTTTCACAATTGACACCGCCGGGAACACCACAGCGTAATGGTGTGTGTGAACGTCGTAATCGAACTCTCTTAGATATGGTTCGTTTTATGATGTCACTTACAGATTTACCACAATCATTTTGGGGTTATGCATTAGAAACAGCCGCATTCACTTTAAATAGGGCACCATTTAAATCCGTTGAAACGACACCATATGAATTATGGTTTGGGAAGAAACCTAAATTGTCGTTCCTTAAAGTTTGGGGTTGCGAAGCCTATGTAAAGAAGTTACATCCAGACAAGCTTGAACCCAAAGCGGAAAAATGCGGTCTTCATAGGATACCCGAAGGAAACTATCGGGTATACCTTCTATCATAGATCCGAGGGCAAAATCTTCGTTGCCAAGAATGGATCCTTTCTAGAGAAGGAATTTCTCTCGAAAGAAGTGACTGGAAGGAATGTAGAACTCGACGAGGTTGTCGAACCTTCTGTCGAACTTGCGAGTAGCGCAGCACCGGAAGAAGTTCCTGTGGTGCCTGCACCAGTAAGAGAGGAAGCTAATGATGATGATCATGAAATTTCGGTTGAAGTTGCTACAGAGCCTCGCAGTCAGCGAACTCGTACCACTCTGATTGGTATGATCCGTAATGAATGTCATGTTGGTGGACAACACCGATGACCCTGCGACATATGAGGAAGCAATGATGAGCCCAGATTCCAATAAATGACAAGAAGCCATGAAATCCGAGATTGGATCCATGTACGAAAACCAAGTATGGACTTTGGTGGACTTATCGGATGGCCGGAAGGCTGTCGAGAACAAATGGATTTTCAAGAAGAAAACAGATGCTGATGGTAATGTTACTGTCTATAAAGCTTGACTTGTCGCAAAAGGGTTTCGACAAATTCAAGGAGTTGACTACGATGAGACTTTCTCACCTGTAGCGAAGCTAAAGTCTGTAAGGATTATGTTACCAATCGCTGCATATTACGATTATGAGATATGGCAGATGGAGGTCAAAACAGCATTCCTCAATGGAGACATTGATGAAGAGTTGTATATGATGCAACCCAAAGGTTTTGTCGATCCTAAAGATGCTAACAAGGTATGCAAACTTCAACGGTCCATCTATGGATTGAAGCAAGCATCCCGAAGTTGGAATCAACGTTTTGATAAGGTAATCAAAAGTTTTGGTTTTATACAAACTTATGGAGAAGCTTGTATTTACAAGAAAGTGAGTGGGAGCTCTGTAGCATTCTTAATACTATATGTAGATGACATATTGTTGATTGGGAATGATGTAGACCTTCTTAATAGTGTCAAGGAATATTTGAATAATAGTTTTTCAATGAAGGATCTTGGCGAAGCAGCTTATATATTAGGCATAAAGATTTATAGAGATAGATCAAGACGCCTAATATCATTGTCACAAATTACATATTTGGACAAAGTTCTAAAGAGGTTTGGAATGGAAGATAGCAAGAAAGGGTTCTTGCCCATGTTGCTGTCGACATTGAGTAAAACTCAAAGTCCGACAACGGCAGAAGATAGAGAAAGGATGAGTAAGACTCTCTATGCCTCAGCCATAGGATCTCTAATGTATGCCATGCTATGTACTAGACCCGACATTGCATATGTTGTTAGTTTAACTAGCAGATATCAAAGTGATCGAGTGGATCATTGGACTGATCAAAAACATCCTTAAGTACTTGAGAAGAACTAAAGATATGGTTCTTTCTTATGGAGGTGATGAACAACTCGTTGTTAATGGTTACACCGATGCTAGTTGGAACACCGATCCAGATGATTCTAAATCACAATCTGGATACGTATTTACTTTGAATGGTGCAGCAGTTAGCTGGAGGAGTGCAAAGCAAAGCGTTGTGGCGAGATCTTCAACTGAATCGGAATACATGGCTGCTTCGGAGGCTTCACAAGAAGCGATATGGATGAAAGAGTTCATTACAGAGCTCGGTGTGGTTCCTAGTGCGCTGGACCCAATGTCTATCTACTGTGATAACATGGGCGCCATAGCCAATGCGCAAGAACCAAGGTCACACAAGAAGCTGAAGCACATCAAGCTACATTTTCACGCTATTCGAGAACATGTCCAAGATTGGGATATAAAGATTTGCAAAGTACACACAGATCTGAATGTGGCGGATCCGTTGACTAAACCTCTCCCGAGGGCAAAACATGACCAACACCAAACTGCCATGGGTGTTCGGTATATTACCATGTAATCTAGATTAGATGACTCTAGTGCAAGTGGGAGACTGTTGGAGATATGCCCTAGAGGCAATAATAAATATAGTTATTATTATATCTTTGTGTTTATGATAAATGTTTACATTCATGCTATAATAGTATTAACAAGGAAACATTAATACTTGTGTGATTTGTAAACTAAAATAGAGTCCCTAGTAAAGCCTCTTTATAATACTAGCTTGTTGGTTAATAAATGATTGTGGTTTCCCTATCATGAACATTGAGATGTTATTAACAATAAGATCATATCGTTAGGAGAATGATATGGTGGACATACTCCTATAGATAAGCGTAGCATAAAGATCAAGTCATTTTAATAGTTCAATTGCTATATGCTTTCTGATACATAGTAACCTAATTCCTTCGACCATGAGATCATGCATATCACCTTCACGGAAGAATGCTTTGATGACATCAAACACCACCGAATCTGGGTGGCTATAAAGGTGGCATTGAGTGTTCGGAAAGTATTGGTTGAGACACATGGATCAAGAGTGGATTTGTCCATCCATATGATGATAGATATACTCTGGGCCCTCTCGGTGGAATGTCATCCAATTAGCTTGCAAGCATGTGACGGCTCACAAGGGATCACATATCAGGAGCGAGAAAAGAGTACTTATCGAACGAGGTTGAACTAGGTATGCAGAGATACCGCGATCATAACCTCGGATAAGTAAACTATCGTGAGACAAAGGGAAATTGGTATCGTATGTAAGTGGTTCATTCGATCATAAGTAATCGTAGAAATATGTGGGAGCCATATGAATTTCCAGATTCTCTATTGGTTATTGATCGGAGAAGTGTCTCGATCATGTCCGCATAATTCACGAACCGTAGGGAGACACACTTAAGGATTCGACGTTGTTTGAGTAGTTATGGAATGATGAGTAAGAGACCGAATGTTGTTAGGAGTCTCGGATGGGATCCGGGATATCACGAGGAGATCCGGAATGGTCCGGAGAATAAGATTCATATAAGGAAAGTCCTGTTTCGGGGTTGGAGAATGGTTAGGTGTTTTCATCAGAATGTTCTAGAAGGTTCGGAATGTCCGGCACTCGGAGGAAGGGTACATGAATGTGTTATATCAAGTTGGTATGATTGCATCATGTACTAGGTGTCATCGCTGAACAAAATAAAGGGTTTAATCAAATCCTAGTTTGAAAAGTCAAACGCCAATTTGAAAAGTCAAACGGCTATTTTGGGAAGTGGAGGGGAAGGTGGAAACCGAGTTGGGGAGGAGTTCCTCCCCTCCACCGCCGTCCCCCTTGGGAAACCGAGTTGGGGAGGGACTCCCCTCCCCTGGCGCGCCCCTCCTAGCACCCAACACCTCCACCCAAAACCCTAGCTCCAAGCCGCCGCCGCCCTCCATAGCCGCCGCCGGCCCTAGGGCAAACCGCCGCCGCCTAGCTAACCCTAGCCGCCGGCCAAGCCTCCTCCTCGGCGTTTCTAAACCCTAGATCGTCGAGGGTCTCTTCCATAGTCCACCATACTCGCTTCGGCTTAAGGCGAAGCCCTGCGAGATCTCCCCTCTACTTTCGGTACCACGCCGTTGTGCTGCCGGAATCGCGAGGAGAGTGCTACAACCTCCGCTGCCTGCTGGAACAAGGGAGAGGAAGGTCTTCGTTGAGTACCGAACGTGTGACCATTGCTGGGCCGCTGAACGCAACGCCGGAAGGATCGTCTACGTGATCTTGAGATCGGGAAGAGTACGACTACATCACCCACGAGAATCCGCTCTCGTTAAACACTTTGGAATCTTCGAGGGTGAGTTATTCCATCGACTCGTTGCTACAATCTAGTAGATAGATCTTGGCTTGTTTGTTTGTATGTGATAGAAAATTTTTGTTTTCCATGCTACGAAACCCTACGTGAAGAAGTTTTGCAAGGCTATGGGACTTGGTACAACTGGATCATCAAATAAGATTACAGGTCTACCCGCTGATTTGTTAGAGCTTTACCGAGGAATAACCAATGATGATGACCGTAGATCTCAGCGAGGGAAGATAAAGAACATTCAACTTCCAGCCATCAGGTACTTTGCCTACTATCTTGCCACTAGTGTTCTTGGTAGGGAGAACACTAGTAATATCTCCAACTATCATTTGGCCTTCTTAGCTGTTGTGCTTAACAATGAGGATAAGTATAATCTTAGTTCTCTCATTGCTCGTCGTTTAGCTTCTAGGGGACCCATTTATGGGGAAATTATTGCTACTCGTATTGCTGCTGCCTTGAAGATTGTTGTTGATCCACATGATATATTTTTGACTCCTCAGAGGCTTGATCTTACTACCATAAAGGCACACCATTTTGTCACCACTAGCTCTACACTTGAGAACTTGGTTTATAGAATGTTGTTTACTGACGGGGAAGAGAGAGAGATCCCTCTACCCCAAACTATTTTGCTCAGTATTTCTTAGGGACCTTTGTCACGCTCGAAGGCGGAGATGGATGACACGCTGCGCTCTCTTAACTTCCACGGGCACTATCAGGAGGAAGCACCATCATACGACCCCGCTGTGTATTACACGAAGGAGGCCTCGAGCTCGTACCAGGACAAGGGAGCTTTCTCGACATACTCACTATGCCAACAATAGCCCTACAACAACACATATACTGCAACAGGATTGTTATGTGTATCTAATCAAGCTGCCCTACACTGCCGCACCTTATTTTCAGAGGACCACGTTGAAAGTCCACCTCCACGGCCCATATCCCAACTGCCAAGCTCTGTTCTACTTCAGGGCACCTTAACCCTAGCAGTAGTGCGCCGCCGCAACAAATCAGGTCGTCAACCAGTCAATCACCCTTCTTCTCCGGCCTCCCCAACCCAGGCCACCAAAGCCCGGCTCTACGACTACCTCATCACCATCGACCTCACTCTCGTCATCCTCCTACTCGCCGCACTCGCTTTCCCCAAAACCACGCAGAGAAAACACACCATTGGGGAGCCCCGCCGCTACGTGGTCCCTCAGGGTGTGGAGTTCTAGCGCCCGACGGTCAAGTGGACTCCGACAACCGCCAGGCCTCTGCCGCCATCTGCAGCGCTGTGTGCCATGAAGGAGACTGCCACTGTGCTTCGTTGGTCTTCTGTGGAGACAGGCGCAGATGCAAATCAGTTCAGGGAGGTTTGTTGGTCACCTAGATTTTACTCATTCCTGCTCCTATCCAATGCTCATCAATTTCTAATCCTGAATCCTCTTTTGATTTTTCAGTTCGTTCAAATTCACATTCATTATCTGCAACATTAACATGATAGTTTACTGCAAGACAATAATTGAATTCTAGAGCCCCAAAAGCAGAATTGTACATATATCAATTGCCCGGATCTGATTTTCAAAAGATTGTCCTGCTGCAGCAGTTGCAACGGCCATCTGCTAAACATCAGCAAGCATGTCCATGTCTTGGTCGACTGCAGCCATTGTAAGAGCCTTTTCTT
Source organism: Avena insularis (assembly GCA_023614405.1). Classification (NCBI taxonomy): domain Eukaryota; kingdom Viridiplantae; phylum Streptophyta; class Magnoliopsida; order Poales; family Poaceae; genus Avena; species Avena insularis. The sequence goes on along the minus strand of CM042695.1, from coordinate 79,958,167 downwards.
TATTTAACTGGTAGGACTGAATCGTGTTGTAACTATTTCATTGGTTTTTGAAGACATACTTAAGTTGTCAAGCCTTTAAATACATAGTTATGATGTGGACAAAGACATACACGCTTATTATCAAGGATCGATGTTGCTGTACTAGGAGTAAAATACCCTTATCAAATGCATAGGGCTGCTTTTCTTCAGTTAATTAAGATGCACCGAGTAATATTCAGTCACCTCTGATCATGTACATTAGAGAAGCAATACTAGGAGTCTAGGACATTTGTTTATGTATTCTTTTTGGCGAGATTATGCAAACTGTCCAATTTTCCTTACTCTTCTTATTGGCATGCTCCATGGTATGAATCTTACTATTAATTCAAAGATCATAATTTAGTTTTTCATTTTTATCATTTGATAACAGCTTCCTTCTTAACATTTTCATTTTATGTAAATAATTTTTCCTAAGCAGACTTGTACTATGAGTTGATCCCGAAACTGATTTTGAGAACGCCCTTGCAAAATAATTTCTGCGCATATTTGAGAAGTGCAACTTCAGATATTATTATTCAGTCTAGTCTTTACTAAATAATCAATCATTTCTTAAGTAACAACATGAAGCATTGTATTATTATATGCGTTGTTTATTATTTCGGCACAAGTAGTAACTGATAGGTGAGCAAAGTACTATGATTTGAGATGTGTCCTTGTTGTACAGTCTTGATTGGTTCATACAGGTGCATCTTGCATGGTGACATGGTGACTTAGCTTTGGCATTCTATTGAGGAGTTTGAAGAATTTCCAAGGGGCGCACTACGCATTTTCTTCTATTTGTAAAGGTACTACGCATTTTTCTCCCATTTTTAAAGGTACCATCAACCGAGATACACTTTTTTCTCTTTTCAATACACTTTACCCTGAATCTATATACTTCATGGAGTGCCTACGAACTGGGTCTTACTAATGCTAAAATTGTGGTCTCTATTCAATTTATCTAGGAAAGATATCGCATGTTCACATGGTGAGCAGTAGAGCAAGTAGATAGTATAATTCACTACACCCTTCGTACTGTTTTTTTTGCCACTTCGGTTCTGAAATTGTATCTTTATTGTTGCAGGACCAAAAGATCAATATGGATTGCTATATTTGGATACGGCTCTGTACATTAGAAGGAAGAGAATTATAAAGAATAAATATAGGTTTAGTTAGAGTATCATATTTTGAAGCAAGATTGTAAGCTATGTACGAATATAATGGATCCAGTAATAATATTGAGTTGCTTCTTCATGCAATGCATTGTTGCTGAGTGATATGTGTGTTTTCGTACCTACCTTATAACGTGTATATTCTCTCGCAAAGGAACGTGTATACTCTCCTGTTAAGCAAAAGATAGTAACGACATTGAAGCGATTAAGCCAAACCAGTCTAGAAAATAATATTTATTATTTAATAAAATTATTCAATCAACATATATTATCCAGCAACGAATACAATTTTTGCTTCGCATATGTAGCAACTTTGCATCGCTTTTATCCATTGGCTACCAATGCATATGTATGTGTTGCATAACATTCTTGCAACGCCCAAAAAACGCAACGCATAGTAAATCTGTTGGTAAATGTGCTTGCAACGCCTATATCGACATTTAGATACGGATTCATTCATTGCTGTAGGGGGGTCTTGTTGTAGTGACTATGGAGACACATCTGCTTGGACACCATGGGATTGAGCCCCACTTAGGCCAAAAGCCTAAGCTTGGGAGGAGGTATACCGACATCACACTCATATTTATATCATGTTCGGTCGGTTCTTTGTATATCCATTTTTTTACTTTCTTTTTGGTTCGTGTTGCTTCTTTCTCAAAAACACAAAAATACCAAAAATATTTTCGTTGTTTCTCTTGGTTTGTTTCTTTGCTTTTTTGCTTTGGTTTCCTTTAAAAGAAAATTCCAAAAAGATTTTGCTTTGTTTGTTTTGCTTTGTTTGCTTCTTGTTTGCTTGGTTTTCCTTGTTTCTAAAAATCGAAAACACCAAAAATATTTGTTGTTCTTCTTTGGTTTTGTGAGTTCTTTGCAGGGTTCAGCCGTTCTCAATGAATTATGGTTTCATGTTATCATTCAAGTCACACAAGTGAAGAGCAATAATGAAGATTAAGACAACTCAAGGAGTGGTAAGAGGCTGGTAACAAACTCTATTTGTTTCATTTTTGTACATATACTCATCATTGTAAGCATGCTTAGCCTGTTTGTGTAAGGTGTATGTCATTATGGATGCTTAGTAGTTTTTGCTTGATTATGATTAGCTCCAGCTTGCTAATAGTTTGTAGCATGTCATATAAATGTTTGCTTGCATTGTTTTATTCATACTTTGGTATGATATTATGGTATCCTCCTCTGACTGTTCATGTGAATCGACTTGGCACATGCTCACGCATGCATATGACTAATCAATAGTGAGTAAGTCTCGATGATTTATTTTGCCTCGGAGTTCTTGTATCTCTTTCATGCCATAATTAGTCATGTTTTGTTGCAAGCATGATTATGACAGCTATTGCTCTCTCGTTTGTCGCTCCCTCTCTATTGCTAGCCTTCACTTGTACTGAGTATGTGCTCTACCTGTGCTTCCAACTCCCCAAAACAAATATTGCCAGCTGTGTCCATCATACCTACCTATTAGCATCATTTGTTATTTCAGTGCATATTCTATATGTCGTGCTTTCTTCCAAAATAAAATGGTTTTCTTTGTTGAGAAAGTTAGTTAGTAAAGCTCTCACGAACTTGATGGCACACTTTATTCTGTGCACTTAATAATCCTGAACCATTGTGAATAGTTCATGAAAGTTATATGCTTGCAAATTATATGCTGGGAGTCAGCAGAACTGTGTTGTCACGGGGAACACTTTCAACACCTTTTAGATACATTTATATCTAGTTGATACCTTGCTCTTTTGTTTCCGAATGTCAACGATGTGAAATGAAAGGGGGACTTGTGAGTCCATGGAGTTTGTATTCTGTGTTAGTGAAACGCCTGGGCCGCTAGCCTAAGCCATGCCTAATCATGGTGGAAACTTGCAGCATCACCATAGTGAGTCATCTATGAAGAATCCTCAATAAAAAACTATGCATATAGTAAATAAAAAGATTGCTGAGATGCTTATTGTTTGCTTGCCTTGTCATTTTGGTTATGGGAAAGCTCCTATACCATGTGCAAGGGGTACCCCGTTGGCGGTTCTCAATGATATGCAAATACTTACAATGACAAGAACTTGCCTGGACCCAAAGTTGAGTAGTACGCGGAGTGGCCCTCGCACTCAAGGGACTTGGGATTTCCAGTCTATGGTTTGTCAAGCATATAATTCAGAGTGGACCTCACTTTCACCTTAACCACATAAAGATGCTGATGGTAGGGGCAATGAGAGATCAAAGCTAATGAGTACCTTCCTTTGAGCATTTGGAAGCCTTTCAAACCTTTCAAAACCGTTTTCACAACCTTGTTGAATCACCACCTATTATATGAGCACCTTCTTGAGAGCATAGTTGTCATTCTTGTGTTTGTCTCAAAACTTGGTTAATTATGTCATGACTTTGATGCTTGTATCTCTGATATCTTTATCTCTAGTCTTCATGTGAACTTCAGAGGTGCCTTGGCATTTATATTGTGTTCTTCAAACAAAGGCAAGCGAGATACCACTCTATCATACCTTATTATGAGCATTGCAATGTTTCTTATGTTTATGTTTCATGCTACTTATTATTCTTGAGTTGGTTTATATTCACATCTTGCAATGACTATTGAGTAGACTTAGTTGCATACTTCTTACTATGAATTGTCTAAGCATCTCATCCTGTGCTGAGAATATTTACATCATATGAAGCAATGTGTTCGTGAAAGTTCTTTTATCGCACTCAATTTTCAACTAAATTGCTTGAGGACAAGCAATAAGCTAAGCTTGGGGGGAGTTGATACGTTCAAAACGTATCTACTTTCTCGAACAATTTGCTATTGTTTCTTCTCTAAAACTTGTGTGATTTGGATACAACTAACACGGACTGACGCTGTTTTCAACAGAATTACCTTGGTGTCTTGTTTTTGTGCAGAAAATCAACTACCAAGAAAAATTCCGGAAATATGCCAAAAACTATTTTTCACCAGAAGATCCACGAAGCTAGAAGGGGAGACAGAGAGGGGGCCTGGGGGGCCCAGACCCACCCAGTAGCGGCCCACCGACCCAGCTGCGGAGGGTGAGGCCACCCCAGGCAGCTCCTCGGCCTCCCTCTGCGCCTATAAGTTGCCTTTCGACCTAAACACCGGGGGGGTCGATAGTTTTCCAAAAAGAGTTCCGCTCCGCCGCCACCACCAAAAACCAAGATTCAGATCTAGAAACTCCGTTCTGGCACCCTGCCGGGACGGGGAATTTGGAGAGGATCATCGCCATCGTCATCACCAACGCATCTCCATCAACCACCGATGTTTCCCTCATCCATGAGTGAGTAATCCCCCAATGTAGGCTTGGGGATGGTAGGGATTGGATGAGTTCTATCATGTAATCGAATATGATTGTTAGGGCATAGTGCCTAGTATCTCTTGTGCTATTTGACTTTGTTGCAACTTGTTGTGCTTAATGCTTGTCACTAGGGCCCAAGTGCCATGATCTCAGATCTGAACTTATTATTGAATCATTATGATAGTATTGTTTGTGATCTTATCTGCAAGTTGTGTACACATATCATTGCCCGGATCCAAAGGCCCTAAAGTGACAATAATTGGGACAACCGGAGGGGATGGCTGTGGTGTGAGAATCACATGTGTTCACAGAGTGTTAATGCTTTGCTCCGGTGCTCTATTAAAAGGAGCATCTTAATTGCCAGTAGTTCCCTAGAGGCCCCGCTGCCACGGGATGGCTGGACAGAAGATGTTGTGCAAGTTCTGATTGCAAGCACATATGACTATATTTGGAGCACATGCCTAGGATTGTTTAGTACTTGGATGCTTGTTATTATCTATGTGCAATGCCCTAGATCTTGAAGTTACATGTTTAGACTTGTCCATGCAACGCCCGTCCATCCATCCCTATGCCTACTGCACTCGAATACTACTGTTATCATTACTGTTACTATTGCTACTGTTTCACCGTTGATGTTACTGCTGTTGTTGCTACTACCAAACTGTTGCTACTGATAAACCTCTGTGAGCAAGAACTATTTCCAGGTGCAGCTGAATTGACAACTCAGTTGTTAAGGCTTGCAAGTATTTTTTGGCTCCCCTTGTGTCGAATCAATAAATTGGGTAATACTACCCGCGAAGACTGTTGTGATCCCCTACACTTGTGGGTCATCAATAATCAACTAAAGGAGATATACTTCCACATGCAAACCAACCTATAAGATAACTTCTCTACCACAGATATTAATTTACTAAAAAGGTAAAATATAAAAGATAATGATGTGATACCGCGACACCCCCCAAGCTTGGAACAAGCCAAGGGGATGCCAAACCTGATGACGAGTTACTCCTCCGGTGATGGTGTTCCATTGCAATCATGAGACTTCCAAGGTAAAGGTTCCCCATCCAAAAAGGATGTCTTGGTTTCCACAATCCTGAAACTAGCAGCTCCTTTCCAAAAACACAAAAGAATCTGAAAGGGAATCAATATAAGAGGCAAATGCAAATGATGGCAGAAATCTATCAAAACAGACCAGCATGTAAAGATTGATTTTTTCGAAAATCTTCTGTTGCTCAAATAAAAAAGTTCAAAACTAATGGAAGTTGGGTAACAACCTGGAGAACAAGCACAGAAAAATACAGCTCCATCCGAATTACTGAGCTCCTTCACGAATTTTTACAATGCAGAACAAAAATCTGTCCCAGGACAGCCACTTTTCACAGCTCCTCTACTTCTCAAAAGTAGTTGAACTTGACACAAAAACCAAAACAAGAACGATAAGGAGAGGTTATTACTGAGGTAATAACTTTCAAGACTCAACAAAACTATTGGGTTATCTCCCAAGAAGTACTTATCTTTAATGCCTTTAAGTTAGGCTTGATAATTTCAAAGATGCTCACATAGGAGATAAACATCTAAAGTGAAAGAGAGCATTAAGAAGCAAATAACCAACACATTTGAGTCTAACTCACTTCCTATGCATGGGGGTATCATGATAAAACAAATTGTTGAAACAAAAAGCCACTAGCATAGGAAGACAAAACAAATGCAACTTCAAAGATTTCAACATAAAACGAGGAAACTTGACGTTATTGAGATGCATAAAACCATGTTTCCCTCTCTCATAATAACTTTCAGTAGCACTTTGAATAAAGTTGACAATATAAATGTCACTAGCAACAACTTTATCATTAGAATGAGCATACTTACAGTCATCAAAAAGAGGTCCAAGATCATAAACTAGATCAATAGAAGCAAGTTGTTTCATCCTGAAATCTTTATTAGGCAAGCTATTTTCACAAGGACCTTTAGCAAATTTGGAAAAACTAAACTCATAAGACTCTCCATCAAACTTAGTCAAAACTTTTTCCTTTTTACAATCTATAATAGCTCCACAAGTGTTCAAGAAGGGTCTACCAAAAATGATAGGACAAGTTTTGCTAGCTGCTGAATTAAGCACTAGAAAATCAGTAGGATACTTAATCTTACCGCAGAGAACCTCCACATATATTACAATACCAATAGGGCAAATGGTTTCCTTATTGTCAAGGTGAATAACCACATCAATGTCCCCAAGCTCACAAGGACCAATTTCATGCATAATTTCCCTGTAAATCTCATAAGGAATAACACTAGAACTAGCACCAATATCACATAAACCATAATAGCAATGATCACCAATTCTAACAGAAAGCACAAGGACACTAGCTTTTCTAACTTTACTAGGATGAGAGATAATATTAGAAGCGTCTTCACAGAAGACAATGTGCTCATCCTCCATATTTCTAGTGACAGGGTCTTTCACAATAGCTACCACAGGTTCAATATTCATTTGCTCACCAGGTTCCGCAGTTTTCTTAGTACTTTTGCAATTCGCACTAATCATCATAGAATACTCCTTTACCTTAGTTAGGAAAGGTATTTTCTCAACATAAGGTTCAGGCAAAATATGATCAATAGTACAAACTTTAGTACTTCTAACAGGAACATGACTAACAACATATTTATATGGTGCATGGTACTTATTCCACTTCTTTTTAGGAATTTCTATGTAAGAGGCAAAGGCCTTAAAACAGTTGGCAATACTTTGGGAGTCAAGACCATACTCATTACTAATATCACGGAAGTCATCAGTTCCCATAAAGGATTTAATGCATTCATAATCATAGTTTATACCTGACTTTCTTCCTTTGTCATTCTCCCAAGCTTCAGTGTTCTCTTGAATACGGTCTAGGAGACCCCATTTAGCTTCTTCCTTCATACGTGTGAATGATCCATCACAAGAAGCATCTAGTAAATATTTATCATGAAGAGAAAGACTAGCATAAAAGTTATTGATAATAATATTGTTAGGGAGTTCATGAATAGGACATTTAAGCATTAGTAACTTTAATCTGCCCCAAGCTTGAGCTGTACTCTCTCCATCACGAGGCCAAAAGTTATATATCATATTCCTATCCTTATGAATTTTACTGGAAGGATAGAATTTAGAATAAAAGAGAGGTACCATTTCCTCCCATTCCATGGATTGTCCATTCTTCAGCAGTTTATACCATTCTTCAGCTCTCCCTTTCAAGGATATAGAGAGTAACTTCTCCTTCACCTGTTCAGTTGTGATACATGCACACTTAAACAACCCGCATAATTCATGGATAAAAAGCAAATGGTCACCAGTATGGACAGTTCCATCCCCTAAATAATAATTATCCATAACACGATCAACAATACTTGTAGGTATCTTAAAAGGATCTATCTCAATAGGTGGTGGTTCATCTACTGTCCTAACAGTGGTAGTAGTTTTCCCAAACAGAAAACCAAGTGGGTTATCCATATTGGAAACAAAGTAACAAACATAAATAAAAAAACAATACTCAGAGTAGAAATTTCCTTTACCAGTTCCACTCTTAAATAGCGCTTCACTCCCCGGCAATGGCGCCAGAAAATAGTCTTGATGACCCACAACTATAGGGGGTGTATCGTAGTACTTTCGATAAATAGGAGTGTCGATCCCAACGGGAGCAAAAGGTGTTGACTAGTGGTATGGAGCAGGAAATCTCTGTAAATACTTAGAAAACGTATTTTTAGGGGTTTTCTGATAAAGCAAAGAAACAAAGTGCAAGTAATAAAGACAAAGAAAAAACGCAGCAAGTGGCCCAATCCTTTCTTACCAAAGGACAAGCCGGTGGAAATACTTATAAGGACCGAACGTTCTCGAGGACACATGGGAATTTTGTCAAGTGCTTTCGCTTCAAATAGTTGAGTACCCTTCATTGGTGTTGTAAGTATTGTGTGGGTGAACCTGTGCTAATGTACCAACCTTACTTGGACAAATACATACTTGTGATTAAACCCCCTGCAAGCATCCGCAACTATAGGAAAGAAATTAAGATATAAACCTAACCATAGCCTTAAACTCTGAGATCCTACGCTCGCTTATGCAATGGTGTCCTAATGGGGGTTCAGGTTTTTGTCACTCCGGCAACCCCACAATTAGTAGACAAATAGACAATGCATTCCCCTAGGCCCATAAATGGTGAAGTATCATGTAGTCGACATTCACATAACACCACTAGAAGAATAGCACCACAACTTAAATACTAAACCATTGAATAATATCTCAACACAAATCCACTACTAACAACATGACTTCTCCCATGTCCTCAAGAACTAAACGAACTACTCACAAGACATCATATGGATCAAGATCAAAGATGATACGGTGATGGATAACAATCTGAACATAAACAATAATCCAATGGTTCCACTCACAAGCATCAACTACAATAGTAATCAACACCGGGAAAGTTTTCCCTAAGAAGTAATGCAAGATTCAACACAATTGTTACAGCGGGATGGAGTGGTGATGATGGTGCTGGTGGAGATGATGGTGTGGATGATGATGATGATCCCGATGAAGTTTAGATTGACGATGGTGTTGATGGCGACGATCTCCCCTCTCCGGGAAGGAATTTCCCTGGCAGAAATCTGTCTGCTAGAGAGATCTTTCTCTCTCGGTGTTTTCTGCCCCGCAGAGGCGGCGGAATCTTTCTGTGGTTGCTCCCCGTGTTTTAGGGTTCCGAGGAGAATATATAGGTGAGAGGGCGGAGTCGGAGGCCGTCCAGGTGGGCCACACCCCCTGTTGGCGCGGCCAGGGGTGGCCCGCGCCTGGGGGGTGTGGGCCCCCCTATGGCCCATCTCCGACTCCCCTTCTGGCTTCCTTCATCTTCTAGGAAAATATAATTTTCCATGATTTTTCTAGTATTTTTCTGATCTTCGCGAAATTGCATCAAAACACCTCTCTTTCCGTCAGAATCCTGACTCCGGCAGTCCATCCTCCAAGAATCATCCAACATGCAAAAACAGATGAAAATACATAAGTAACACCTTTTAATATGAAATATATCAATGTAATAGAGGCAAATTATGATATAGAATGGTGATGCAAATTGGACGTATCAGAACCTAAGGCCAAAATCGCCGGCTTTGAGTGCCAAAAAGTCACTGCTCCAGAATCCACATAAAACAGCATAAAACGTGTAGACTATAAAACTTAAGCTAATGCCCGCACACAACATTTTCATTAGTGCAAATGCAAAACTTGCGCATAAAGGGTTTATATGATCCAAAAATGAACATTAAAGGAGGTAAAAGACTCAGAAATATTAGTGAAACAAATGGTTTATTTCATTGATCATATAAGGTACATAGTGGATAAGAAAATATGCTAAGTGTAAAAGGGACGTAGCTGTGCTATGTTCCATGGTCGATCAGTCTCCGGATAATCATCATCCGGGTCATGTATCTTATGCTTGTGATCTTTTCCTGGCCTATCTTTCAACTCACGAATATCGATGAGGTAATAGGAATAATTGAGCAACACTTTTCTTATGACGAACGTTCCTTCCCAAGACGGGGATAGCTTATGTGACTATTTCTTCTTGAGGCAAAGCACTACATATCGCTCTTTTAAACGGGAGATGCCTAACACGGCGACTATGATAGTTGCATAGATTCTGCTAGTAGATGGAGGATCTTTGGGCTGCCAAAACGTGTTGTTCCTTGAGCAGGTCCACAGATAGGCGTTTGGATTCTTTAGTGTCATCTTTATTGTAGGCGGATGATCTCGGTGCATCATGGAGGATGTCAGACGCTAGAACTGCTTCTGCTCCATAAACATCGCCATTGTCATGAACTCCCTCCACGGATCCCCTTAGCCTTAACCATATGGTGAGGTACTCACGCAGGGATTCATCCGATCGTTGGACACAGCGAGCCTGATCGAAGATGCTGACGACACCGACAAAGTGCGAGCTCTACTTCTTTAACACTTGGGGGAGCAGCGGATCTGCATTGGTCTTCTGCCACTATACCCTGCATAGGGAGGTTTGGGTGGGCCTTGATTTGTTCCGATCTAAGCCAGAAAACTCTGAAGAGATATCAGAGCTCGATCCTTTCGCGAACGAATCCTGCCCGGAGGCGGTCTGTGCAGGCCTTGATGTGTGTTCGACTTCCTAGGAGCTTGATCGCAAGCCGGTTTCACCGATGAAGAGGTGGATGTCCCCGATTGGAACAATGGAGCAACGGGTGGGGTTTGACTTTGCTAGGATCCATAATTCGTCTGGTGCTACAACCGGAACATTGCCAGAGAATAGAACACGCCCAATGTCTATAGTGTTGCCAATTCCCGCGAAGAGATTGGACCTTGCCGGGTATAGATCTCAAAGCACCTCTCTCCTCACGGTGGGCGCCAACTGTCGTGGTATTGCTGACGAGTACGCCATGGAGGGGTCCTCACAACGCATGTTTAGAGACATGGGGAAGGCGACGGGTTGGCGGGTACAATGTAACATACTTTACCCAGGTTCAGATCCCACGACGGTGGCAAAATCCTACTCCTGCTATATATCACTATAATGGCAATACACCAAGTTGCAGGAATTGGTTCGCTGTGAGAGGTTTTATGTATTATTGACCTAAAGGATCCCATAGGTCCGGCTTATAAAGGCGCCAAAATGTAGGGTTACGGGGAGAAGTCCATATCAGATAGGTTATAGAGTCCTACACTAACACTAACTAGTATGTCATGTCTTACACTCCAATGCTCCGAATACATTTATGGAGGTGTGGTAGCCTTCCTTCTTCCGGCATGGGCTTTCCTTCTTCCGGCATGGGCCTTCCTTCTGGATCCGTCTAACTAGGCCATCCAGTAGGTCATAGGCCTTGCTACTAGCCAGATTAGAGATGTTCTATGGTGAACCCATTAAGCATATCTCCAACATTGTACTATGTAAGTTATCCACTAGGTGAGACATAAGTTATCCACCCTATGAATGGGTTGTATGTTTGGGATTTTTTATGCATGTGAAGAAAAATGTGAACTCCTCTGATTTAGTATACGTTTCTCCGAGTCAACGATGACGAAGTCTCGCTATCCTAACACCTAGGCTACCATTTCCAAATCAAGTAATTCTATCGCACATATAATTAACTAAAATAGAGGTAACCATGGCTTAAAAAATATAGTGGCCACAAAGAGAACTAAAGTTGTCATGAAAATTGTACAAAGTTAAACACATATCCATGATATTGTACAATAATTATCCACTAGTAACATGAGAGTTATACATGCTTCAGCATGTAAGTTACCAACCCAATAACATGTAAGTTATCCACCACTACAAAAATTTACCCACAAATAGTATACAAAAGTTATTCTAGCGACTCAACACTACAAGAATCTGGGCGATCCATGAAGTTTCTTTTATGACGTGCAGTAAAAACGTTATGGATGCCTAATGTTCTTTCCCGTTTCATCAGAACTTCCTCGAAGGCACTCCAGTCCGGTTTTCCATGACGTTTCCTGGTTCGTCACGGCAGATTTCATCGCAGTTTTCGTCCCAGGCCCTGAAGCCCAGTTCTCCATTACATCTCCTGCTTCATTTGTCATGGATTTTGTAGTGGACTATGGTTAAATTTTTTCATCGACCGCATCGTCTGTGCGTAAATCCCACGTGTCACGGTATCGCTGGGTTTGACGGTGCTTCCTGACGTTTTTGGCTGGTCCGAGTTGTCAGTGCGCGTGTTATTAATGCTTTTAGAAAGTGCAGATAGTGCACTAGCTACGAACGGTCCTGCATCCCCACCCACACCTGTCACTTGAGGACTACGAATGGTATCATGTATATAAACCCCCTCGGCCTTCTTCTTCCACGAGCGCGTGTCATTTTCCCCAAATCTGTCTAGTCGCAAAACCCTAATCTGCATCTTTCGCGCACGCCGAAGATCCTTCGCTTGCACCACCGCCCTCCCTAGCTGCTCCATGAAACATACACATGAGGACAAGCTGAAGGTTTAGACAGTTGGAGGCGCTACAGAAAATGGCTTGGTCATTGCTGAGCAGGCAGAGGCGGCTTCGGGCACGCACATCACTCTTCGCCACACTGTCAAGGCTTCGGGCTCCGTGCAGCCAGAAGTCGTCGTCGCTGTCGAGCAGCAGGTGGTCGACAACGTCGTGGTGCCAGCGGCAGATCTGGAGGAGGGGCATGCGGCGGCAAGCGAAGGCAACCCGGTACTCTACATCAATGACCCCATCCTCCACGAACAAATCCTCGCCACAATCATGGAGAATGACAAGTTGGAAGAGGAGGTCTCCGATGAGGCGCCTGAGGTACTACTTTGCTAGCTAGCTTATCTACAGTCGTAGCCGTAGATTTCACTATTCATATGTAGGATTTGCTCAATCATCTATAGATTCTTTTGCTCTTGATATAGGGAATATATGTGGTTTGAATCGTTGATTGTTTTGGAGATTTGATTAGATCTTCTCATATACCATCCAGTAAATTTACATTTGCTCGGATTCTCGTTGTTTTAATCGATCTGTAACATTTGATTTAGGGGTTTTAGGAATTGCTAGCTGAGTGTTGATTTTGATACACAACATGCATATAAAATTACACTTCTATTCCTTATTAAGGCCAATGATTCATTTTTTCCCAAAAGAGTGCAAGATGGAGATACATATGATAGTGTCATATTTTTAGGGATGGTGTTAGTGAACCTGATGCAATGTAAAACAATATAAGTTATGCAATTGGTACTTTGGTTCGCTAACATCATCTCTAAAAAACTTATGAGTCCCCAGATTTATTCTACACACATATGAACTATCATCTTTGAATTGTTTCTGCTACTACGTACACACACAACAAGTTGTGATCATACTTTGTTATTGCATTTATTATATGAAGTGTCTAAGAATTACATTTCAATTTCTCACTTAGGCCGATGATTGAAATATGCCCCATAAAATTGCAGGGGTGACACACATTTTGTTGGTGTCGTTTTTTTAGGGACGGATGAGTGAACCTGAGGCAATATACACAAATAAAATATAGGTTGTGCTATTGGTACTTTGGTTCGCTCACGTCGTCTCTGAAAAAAACTTCTGAGACCCCCAAATTTATTCTACATTCATATGAACTATGATCTTTAAATTGTTATTGCATGCATTCATAGTGTATAAGAATTACATTTCAGTTTCTCACTGAGGCGGATGATCGAAATTTTTCCCAAAAGATTGCAGGGTGACACACATTTGTTGGTGTCGGATTTTTTTAGGGATGGGTAAGTGAAACTGAGGCAATGTACACAAACAATATAGGTTGTGATGTTGTTACTTTGGTTCGCTTACTCCGTCTCTGAAAAACTTATGAGGCCCCCAGATTTATTCTATATTCATATGAACTATGATATTAGAATTGTTATTGCATAGTGTATAAAAATTATGAGGCCCCTGTTTTATTCTCATATGAAATTATATGATATTTGAATTGTTTCTGCTATATGATCTTTGAATGATTCGTATGATGCATATGTATAAGCATGGTTTTAATCATAACTTGTTTCTACATGCATGTACCTAAATATTGTTTGGTTTTTTGTTATTTATAATTACAATGTTTTAGGATTGTTTTTGCACCTGAATATGTATATCCCTGAATATTCTTTCGTAGGATTACATTTGAATTTCTTATTGTGGCCAATGATTCAAATTTGCCCCAAAAGAGGGGCAGACACATTGGTACCAGATTTCTTTAGGGATGAGTTAGCGAACCCGGGGAAAAGGTTATGCAATTGGTACTTGGTTAGCTTACGCCATCCCTGGAGAAACTTATGAGGCCACAGACTTTATTCTGGTCCAATTTATTGTCATTTTGTTTGGATACATGAAATGATATATGAACTGATCAAACTATTGTAGAGATGCATTCTGTTTGATATCAATATAATATTGTCTTACATATGTTCTTAAACATATGTATAATTTCTAAGTTATGTTCTTAAAAATCAACAGAAAGATTCTGATAACGTGGACTCTTAAATGCGTCTAGATATATCTGAATTTTGACAAACCAAAGTCACTTATTTCCAGACAGAGGGAGTATATGGTGCATGATATATACTCCTGGTGTTACCTTGTTGCTGAACCAAAGTGATCCAAAGGTTGGTGCATCGACATCATCATCGCCGTACATGTAATGCCCATAGGTCTGTGCCTCAACCAGTGGGGGTTCGATCTGAAAACGCTCCAATGACCAGAGTTGGAGAAATAAAGGGCAACCCTCTACTATGGATTTCAGAGAGGACTTAGTGCATCCATGGCAAAGCGCGAGATATGTGTCACATAGCACGGCCGAACCCCATCTCTACTTGGGCAAGTCGTCCGAACCTGGGTTCTCCGGTGCATTGGCTATCTCTTTTGCAAACTCAATGAACAATTTGTCGGCGATGTCTCCTTTTGCCCATGTGAACATTACCCGACCGAAAAACCACATCAAGAACGCCTCAAGGTGGCGCGAAACCTAGTATTTGTTTGCATTGGGTGTTATCTTCTCAAGCTGCAAATTTAAGTAAGATCTAGCATCACGACGTATATTGATTTTAATGTACACACCATTGAAGGAGCATAAATGCAAGGGTAATTGATAAGACAATATTTTTCTTATGTAGTTCATGTCTCTTAGAGAAGATTAAAGTTTTCCGTACAAATATTTTTCTTATGCATTTCATGAACTCAGCAACTATCCAATATGGCATTAGTAAGTTATCCTGTAAATGCATTTGGTTACCTTAAATTGGCATAGCCATGTATAAGGAATTCCATTTGAATGATTGAACTCCTCGTATGGCTAATCCTCGGGCAAGACTCCCCGGAACCTCCGCAGTAGCTGCTCACGCCAATCCTCAGTTGGCTCCACCGTTGGTGTTACCGAACGCCCCGATATTGGTAGACCGAGCAGCATGGAGACATCTTGCAAGGTTGGTGCCATATCCCCGCACCGAAGGTGAAACGTGTGGGTCTCGGGACGCCAGCGGTCCACGAGTGCAGACAACAAAGGTCGGTTCACACGAAATTTATGAAGTTGGAACATTCGTACAAGAGGAAGTAGTCCAGCGGCTCGCAATCTGGTTATTAATTCAGAACAAAAGTCTATGAGTTACAGGGCAAATGATATAGGAGTATAAGACAACATAGAAGGAGATCATGCACATATATACCTGCCGAGCCATCTTGGATGAAGCCCCCACACCGTCAGTGGTGATTTGGCCATGAACAATGGGTGCTCTATGGGCTCCTGTCCCTGCCCTGTGTTAGCTCTAATCTTGATATTATATATCTGCATATTTAGTTTGTTGGCATGTAGTTCAGGTTATAGGAATTTGTAGGCCACATGAAGCTTTAGTCGAGCGTGTCGATGGTGAGATGCCGAGTTGTCGTTGTGCGATGTAGCGTGTGTATGGCGAGATGCCAAGGGACTGTGTGATGCAGTACCGTCACGAGGATCTGAAGTTGTGGCCTGCATAATTAGTTGTTAGACAACGTTGGTCAGATAGCTAGTTAGTTGCATGCAAGTTGTTAGCTAGGTGTGTGCATGTTGGCCGGGTCGTTGGATCCTGGAGTGATTCTAGGATAAGTAGTCCAGGCCAAGTGTTAGTGCGTGAGTACATGGAACTAGTGGGGTTAGTGGGTGTGTGTGGCTGCGTGTGTCAGCCTATTTAAGGCCATGTAAATCATGTGTTTATTTGAGAGATTTAAGGAGTTGAGAAAAGGTTGGCTGTTTGAGGCAGCCAACGCCAAAACACCTGTTTTTTTATTGTCTTTCTTTTCTTGAGTGTGTTGTGAGAACCAAGAGAGAAGATATAGAGCTAAGGAAGAAGAAGATTAGGGGCTGCGACACCCTGGAGCTGCACTCCATAGCTGACCACGGTGCTTACCATGGATGGTAGGGTCCAAAAGTTCGTATGGCCAGGCGGCAGCGCCAAAGCCTGCTGGATCCGTGGCCGGACGGCGACTAGCACCTGATTGCAAATCATAAAATTAGTGCGCTCTTACTGCAGAAATCATTATGCTTTTCGTAGCTCTCTGTTGCCATGGACTTCTAAAAATTAATACAGTACCAGATTCCCAGCCACACTCAAATTGGAAAATGTAGCCCGTTGTTTATATTTGAGGAGGTGAAGGTGGCAGGTGATATATTGACCATGATGATTGAATAAAATGTCAACAAATTTGTGAATACTCAACTAATTGCAACATAAAACCAACAGGGCATAACATCTGACTGCTAACAGATTTACGCTTGCATCTGAATAATGTCAAAAAATCATGTGCATGCATGACTCCAAGTTCTCCCAGCGGTTTAGCAATTTTACGTGATTCCTGTCAAGCTTCATGCACTAGCCCACGCAACCAAAAGTTCGAACTGATGGAAAGAGCTAGTGCAATCCACTTATACACTTCAACACCCCCTCTCACGTGTGACGGGGAGAAGTCAGCACGTGCAACCGAAAGAGAGCGACGGCGCGCGAAACTCACGTATGACTCAAGAGACCTATACGTGGACACAGAGGAGTCAACATCAATTTTAGGATAAATTGCGAAAACCAGAACTCGAACTTGAGACCTTAGGCTCTGATACCATGTCAAGCTTTATGCACTAGCCAACGCAAGCAAAAGTCCGAACTGATGGAAAAAACTAGTGCAATCTACTTATACACTTCAACAATTCCGTCCGTGAAGTAATTATATGCTTAAGTAGATTTCCACGTCCTTAACTAAGATACACAAAACTCATATGAAAAATGCATCACTACCTAAGATTCACATAAAATTGCTAGTGTATGAAAAGAATGGGATTCTAGTAAGTTTAATGAAAGAGTCACTGCCTATAGATTGTTTATAACACCATTCACAAGTTTGCATGCACACATGCACATGTGAAGAACTAAAAACCAAATAGATCAATCAGCACTTGTTGAGACGGCTGGTTTAAAACTTCTTTTAGAGAACATAAAACTTCAGTACGTACATTAAAACAAAGAGCGCTAATTAGAAGCTTGAAGAACAGAAGGTATCCATACTACAGCGACGCGCAGGGTTGCTCCTCCTCGCCGGCAACGAGCTTGCTGGTGTCGTCCCGTGACGAAGCGCCTTGAGGTCGTTGGGTGGAGGCGAGTACAGATCGTCGTCGTTGTTGGTCCTGCATGTGGTTGTATCCGAAGATGTCTTACTGCCAATGTCGCAGCCGCTGACTTCTCTTCGATCACTATTGCTGGTGCCTCCTCCACGACCATCGCCATCTCCTACTCCACCACCTTCGCCGCCTCCTCCACTATCACCACTGCCCCGTTCACCATCGCCGCCGCCTCCTCCACAATCGCCGGGTCCACTTCCCCCGTCGCCGCCTCCTCTTTCACCACCACCACCGACACCACCTTCTTCTAGGCTGCTCCTCCTCGTGGGCAACGAGCTAGGCGGTGATGTACGGTGATGAAGAGGTTGGAGGAAGTTTGGAGCCACAAGGTCTGACCCGAGCCCTTTTGGCATCCCAGCGATTCGAGTACGGCTCCTCGTTGCTGATGTCTATCATGGGGTCAGAACATGTCCCACTGCCGCCGTTGCCTCCTCCGCCTCCTTCCACACCACCACTGCAGTCTGACTCGGAGTCGCTGCTGATTTCTATGACGGTGGCGGGCTTATAGCTCCCATGCGACGTTTTTACACGGAATTGGAAGGAACACTACATCGTTACAAAGAATAGCTCTCATGCGACGCTTCTGAAGAGGCAAATAGCTCTCATGCGACATTTTCACTTAACCTCACGAGACCGTCAACAAATTCGAATCAGTTGAGCAGAGCAGGACCCACAGCCTGTCCATGTCACGGCGATACCGACCTGATGTCCACCTCATATCATGGGACTCACGCTGTGGTAGAAGAGAGCCGTTGGCCCGATCCTTCCCTGCACCCGAGCCCTCCCACCACCGTTCCAGCATCTCATCCCCTTTCATTTTCTTCTTTGGCGAGCAAGCGCGAAAACGCCGGCGAGTGATGTCGAGCTCCGCTTCAGCCTCCCTCCGCTCATGGCCTCGGTATGGTGCGGTGCCGATGACGAGGTGTCCCGGTTGCCCCTGTACCGTGCCCCTGAAGCGGCTTGTCACATCCACCGATAAGAACGACAACATTGGCCGAGAATTTGTGAAATGTGAGAGCAAGCCCGAGCCGGGGAAGGTGAGATCTGAGTGTTCCGAGCGCCAATTTCTCGCTTTTCTTTCGAAATTTCATGCATTTCATCGAATTTGAGATTTAGGGTTCATCTCTGCGATTTTAGGAACTGCCAAAATATGGACATTTTGAGTGGCTTGATGAGTACATCGAGCGAATCGGGGTGGAGGTAGCATCCCGGGAGCTCGAAAACCCGTCCATGGTGGAGCAATTGGAATCTGGCAACCCCATTTCCGCTGGTACTACGGTGGATGCGAAAGTAAAAGCCGAGCTAAAGAAGATGAACAAACAGCTAAGGCAAATCATTGAATTGAAGAAGCAGGACAATCTGATGGCCCTTTTTTTTATTTTTATGTAATTTCTCTCGGATTTGTTTACCTCCTGATCATTAGTCATTAGACAACGCAATCATTGTTCGAGTGATGCTTTGTTATCATAGAGCCTGCGGAGATGGATGTAATGGTATATGTCTTTGCTTGAATAAAATGCAACACAAATTCGGAAAATCTTTGAGCTGCTCTGTTTTCGAAATCAGTGTTCCTTCAGTTTCGTACAGTTTTATAACGCTTCACTTTGTTTCAAAATTTGAAATTCAAATCTTGTCAAAATATATTCAAAATTAGTCTCGTTAGAAAGAATTTGTTGTTAGGAACACAAATATGCAAACCGATCACAAATCCAACTTTCCATTCAAAAGATAAAATCGAAACAATTTTTGGAATCATATGGAAAAGGATGGGTGAGTGAACAATTATCCAATGTTTACTTCAAAACCTACTCATTACTCATTTACACATGGGCCACAAAACAAGTACCCACATGTCATTCAATAAAGAAACCCTCTAGCTGCATGGAAGGAGAGAGTGCCCATGAATAGTTTACACAGTACGGACTAGACTACTAGTACTACCTGTTAGGACTGGCGAAAACGCCGCAGGCGCGAAGCGTGGTGGGCCTGCGCCGGGGGAGCATAGGGAGGAAAGGGAGCCCGGACGGTGGAAGAGCCAGGGGAAGCCGGGTCATTTGACGGAAATGGAAGGCGGCTCATTCATTCTTGAAAAAAGAGGAGGGGAGCGAGCCAATGTATCAATGAATAGATACAGTCAACGGTAGACAGACTGATATGTATTCGAACAAATAAGAGAATGCATCCAACAATCGCGAGGGAGGTGGACGGTGGATTAATTTCAAGGAAGACCAAAGTGCTGACATAAATAAAGGCGGGACCGAGAAGACTATGCATGCAGAAGGATTTGACCGTACACTTCTTCTATTGCACAGATTCACCTATATATACAATAAGTTTTTTATCCTTCCGGAGGAGGCATGCATGCCTCTGGGCTTGCGATGTGAAAGATAAACACTAGTCATGGTGGAGAGTAATAATGAAGTATGTACTGAGTGGTACTATTTGATTTTTTTTCCCAACGCATAGAGGTCTAGGACTATACTCATTATCAGCATCTTATACTTATTTAAGATTTAATTTTGGCCAACAATTTTATTAATTTTAAAATTAGAATTTGTTTTAAGAAAAATCGAAATAATGGTCCTTCATCTTAAATTAGATATCAAAGATTTATCTAAAATCATATGTATCAATACACAAAAATGGTTCTATGGTTCTAAGTATATGCAAATCTAAACAAATCTTTGACATCTAATTCAAGACGAAGAGAGTATGTAAAATATAGACAGGTTTGTCACATGTTTGTAAACAAATCATATGTATATAATCCCTCCATCTTAGAATAGATTTCACAGGTTTGTTAAAAATTGGATGAATCTATATATTAAATTGTATCTAGATTTATATAAATTTTGATAAATTTGTAACATCTATTTTGATAAAACTGTTGCGGGAGGCCATTAGCACTGGAGTAAAATCGGAAAGAAACTACTGGGAAGTACTACTCGCGTATTCAAAGAGGTCTTTATTTAGAGGATAGCTAAGTAATTTTAAAGAAGACCAAAGGGCTGAGATAAATAAAGGCGTGGGACAGAGAAGACTATGCATGCAGAAGAATTTAATAGCACACGAATCAAAGAGGCGTGCGCATACGCATATCTTAGTCAAATTTTCTCCATTGCACGGATTTGCCTAGATGTACGATTAGTTTTTATCCTTCCCGAGAGGCATGCAGGCCTGTGGACTTACGATCTGAAAGGTAAGATTAGTCATAGTGGAGAATAACAATTGAGTATGTACTAATGATATTATTTGATTTTCTTTTCCAATGCATAGAGGTCTAGGACTATACTCATTATCAACATCTTATATTTATTTAAGATTTAATATTGGCCAACAATTTTATTAATTTTAAAATTAGTATTTAATTTTTTAAAAAATCATAATAATAGTTCCTTCGTCTTAAATTAGATATCAAAGATTTATCTAAATTCATATGTATCAATACACAGAAATGGTTCTATGGTTCTAAGTATATGCAAATCTAAACAAATCTCTGACATCTAATTCGAGACGAGCAGAGTATGCATGTGAAATATAGACATTTCTATATAATTAGTTAAAGTTATGAAATTTGACTTTTAAAAGATATTAATATAGACATTTCTATATACTCCCTGCATCTTAGAATAGATTTCACAGGTTTTTTAAAAATTGGATAAATCTATGTACTAATTGTGTCTAAATTTATTTAAATTTTGATAAATCTGTAACATCTATTTCGAGACGAAGAAAATACTTATTTGATATCAACTGAACACTTATATAAAAATAACACAGATACTAAAATTAGGAAAGTTAGTT
The DNA here is from genome assembly GCA_023614405.1 of Avena insularis. Classification (NCBI taxonomy): domain Eukaryota; kingdom Viridiplantae; phylum Streptophyta; class Magnoliopsida; order Poales; family Poaceae; genus Avena; species Avena insularis. The sequence continues at coordinate 79,936,678 of CM042695.1, read as the reverse complement.
TTCGTGTCCACAACAAATAGCACCCACAAAGTCGACCTGAGCAAGGTACATGTACGCACTGATCCATGAGATGATCAGACTCTGTACGCAGGCCTCATTCTCAAAAACCCGTACTATGTCATATTTGTTTTAATTGATATATATATATAAGCACAGAGTTTTGTCAGTTTTGTGCATAGATGGCGGAAGTCTTTGGGGTTTCCGGCCTGGTCAGATTGTATCTGTTTATCTTCTTTCTTTTTGTGGTAGCATCCATACCGTATTCATATACGTAAGAGAATTTTTATTTCTTGAACAGAGAGAAGTAACCGATCTACTGGACTTGATTATTCTTTATATTAAGCATAAAATTTTCAAAAGGGGAAAAGGAAATACAAGCAATCTAAAATAGCTCAAAGGAGTTCCAAGCAGTCCTGCATACCCTCGTTAAGATTAGGCTTAGTTATATAAATGATATGTGAGAAGTATATTTCTAATATTTTTATACATATTTTTTTGACAAAAAGCATATATTAATATCACGAAGATATCAAATACACCGAGCCTCTGTAAGCATTGCCCTACCAAACTTACGGATGCACATGGCAAAAAAATTACAATAACAGAAAAGTCCCGCTATAATAATCTATTCCTTGTAGCAGCACTAACACCATCAAGACATCACAAGAAGTCTAGCTCCTTCAAAAGAGGCATATTCGTTTGATCATAGATCTTAAGTTTTCACCATGGAGGAAGTCTTCATTCATAAAACAATGTCTTCAACAAGGTCATTGTCATGCATAACCAACTAAGCTTAGACCTTGGATTTTCACCCCGAAAGTTAATACTTTGAGCTTCTCCTATGTTGCCCCCCGCCCCCCCCCCCCCACTTATGATGTCGCTGCTCCAAATCACGAATCACCAACCAATTACCCATCAACACAAAGACTCGAATCACCATTGCTAGTCCTCAGATCTCGACTTCCATGACATTCTCCGCCAGCTGACTTCACCATGGAACGAGAAAGCGTGCCCCATGATGATAACAGTCAGTAGAGCTTCGCAATGCTCCTTATGAAACCAAATGGCCAGAGAAAAACATGGGTGCACACAACCGAATTCCACCGGTCCAGCAATCTCCAAGCATGAATTGCCTACTGGAGTTTGTCGGTGGAGCCTTTCGGAACACGGCACGCCAGCCAGATCGATGGGGGCAGGCATCCGATAGATCATCATCTTGGTGGGAGTTGGAAGCCTAGGGCCACCACCTTTATTCAAGCCTAGCTATTATCCCCCATGCCACCCGCTGGTACCCTATTGGATCTTCCGCTCAGAACCTCACCGGCTAGGCTAGCATCAAGGAAGCAAACGACAGAACATGGACGATCTTTCGCTAGATCTGGCTGAATCGTGCAGCGAGGAGGAGCCCCCGCCTCCGGTCAAAGAACCACCATGGAAGACCTCCGCCACCACCTGCATTCCACATGTGTCGTCCCGGTGATGGCCCGCCTCGTGTGTAGGAGATCGTTGGACCTTGCTTGCCCTCACCCCTATCTTTGACAGTCTGGGCGTGGCTGCCACCGCGAAGGAAGATAGTGGCGGTGGCTGTAGATCAAGCGACGGGTTGCTAGGGTGGGAGAGGGGCCTCTGGAGTCGCCCCACATGAGGCGACCCGGGAGGGAGGTGAACAATGGTGGGCTAGTGGCGGCGATGGCGCTATTCTACTGGGAGTCGCTAGGAACATTTTTATACTGACAAGAAGATCTATGGTGTCTTCTTCTAATATAATTGTATTCCTGTGATCCACGAGCCTCCAATGGCCAACTATAACAAAATTATGGAAGGGCTTTTCTCTCCTTACCATCCATAATCAAATCCGTGATATCCACATTCGGTTTACATCCATGGTTAAGTTTCCACCAAAAGTCCTGTGTATAATCACACTTAAAAGAAAACATGTCTCTTGCTTACTTCAATGTTATCAAAACACAAGACACATGAGATGCTCTCCACATAAACTTTTTCCTAGCCATGAGCTCTTTATAAGAAACAAATGCCATCCAATGACCTATTTGTATTTTTATTACTTTTTGGCTCATTTGTATTGTTGTCGATGATTATTAATAGATTGGTTGAATTTCGCAAAAAAGAGTATAAGAGTACTATTATTAGAGCATATCCATATTGGTCCATATTCTAAAAAACCGATGAAGTCTCTATAAATGAAAATTCGAGTGCTCTAGCAGATTTTTGAAACGATTTTCAATCCCAAAAATAATTTGGAACTTCATAGAGAAGGAGGGAGGAGGTAGTTTCTATGGGTTTTGATTCAAAAGATTTTCACAGAGAAGTAGCCATGTAAATTTTGATCAGAGTTATTTTTGGTGAAGTAGCTGAAAGGCTACAGTGCCCCTACTCTACCCTCACCTGTTGGCAAAAAGAGAACAACAGCAGTTAGTACTGTGCATGCCCCGCTGATGGCATTATGCTAGGTCCGGCATGGGCCTGTTTGCTACTCTGGATGATGTACAAAGATACGTGGCCTGGTGGTATACAAACTGCGAACATGTACACAAACAGCGAACAGCAGACACCGACCGGATTAAAGTACCATTTAAAATCGAAAGAAGCTATCGGAGAAGTACTACTCGCCGTATTCGACAGGGTCTTTATTTAGAGGATAGCCGAGTAATTTTAAAGAAGACCAAAGAGCTGAGATAAATAAAGGCACAGGGGCAGAGAAGACTATGCATGCAGAAACGATTTGACCGTACACGAATCAAAGAGGCGTGCGCGTGCGCATGCGCATATCTTAGTCCAGATTTTTTTTCATTGCCCGGATTCACCTAGATAAGACTAGTCATAGTGGAGAATAATAATAAAGTATGTATCGGTGATACTATTTGATTTTCTTTCTCAACGCATAGAGGTCTAGGACTATACTCATTATCAGCATCTTATACTTATTTAAGATTTAATTTTGACTAACAATTTTATTAATTGTAATATTAGAATTTGTTTTAAGAAAAATCAAAATAATAGTCCTTCATCTTAAATTAGATATCAAAGATTTATCTAAAATCATATGTATCAATACACAAAAATGGTTCTATGGTTCTAAGTATATGCAAATCTAAACAAATCTCTGACATCTATGGTTCTAAGTATGTGAAATATAGACATTTCTATATACTTGGTTAAAGTTATGAAATTTGACTTTAAAAATATATTAATATATACATTTCTATATACTCTCTCAATCTCAGAATAGATTTCACGGGTTTTTTAAAAATTGAATGAATCTATATACTAAACTCTATCTAGATTTAAATTTTGATAAATCTGTGACATCTATTTTGAGAGGAAGGAAGTGCTTATTTTATATCAACTAAACACTTATATAAAAATAACATAGATAGTATAATTAGGAAAGTTAATTAGTTTTTGTCTCCACAACAAATAGCATGCACAAAGTCGACCTGATCAAGCTACATGCAGGCACTGATCCATGCGATGATCTGACTCTGTTCGCAGGCCTCAATCTCAAAAATCCGTACTATGCCATATTTGTTTTAATTGATATAAGCACAGACGTTTGTCAGTTTTGTGCTGGCGGAAGTCTTTGGGGTTTCCCGCTGGGTCAGATTATCGTATCTGTTTATATTCTTTCTTTTGTGATAGCATTCATGCAATCATATACGTAAGAGAATTTTTATTTCTTGTACCGAGAGAAGTAACCGATATACGGGACTTCATTATTTTTATATTAAGCATAAAATTTTGGAAAGGGGAAAAGAAAATACAAGCAATCTAAAATAGCTCAAAGGAGTTCCAAGCAGTCCTGCATACCCCCTCGTTAAGATTAGGCTTAGTTATATTAATGATACGTGAGAAGTACATTTCTAATATTTGATTATATAGATTTTTTGATAAAAAATATATATTAATATCACGAAGATATCAAATACATCCAACCTTTGTAAGCATTGCCCTACCAAACTTAAGGATGCACACGGCAAAAAAAATTACAATAACAGAAAAGTCCCGCTATAATGATCTATTCCTTGTAGCGGTACTAACATCATCAAGACATCACAAGAAGTCTAGCTCCTTCAAAAGAGGCACATTCAAGAAAGTAACAGTGCACAAGTGCCGTTATCGTCTGATCATAGATCTTAAGTTTTCACCATGGAGGAAGTCTTCACTCACCAAACAATGTCTTCAACAACATCGTTGTCATGCATAACCAACTAAACCTAGACCTTGGATTTTCACCCTGAAAGTTAATATTTTGAGCTTCTCCTATGTTGCCCCCCACTTACTATGTCGCTGCTCCAAATCACGAATCAACAACCAATTCCCCATCGCCACAAAGATTCGAATCACCATTGCTAGTCCTTAGATCTCGGCTTCCATGACATTCTCCGCCAGCTGGCTTCACCATGGAACGAGAAAGCGTGCCCCATGATGGTAATAGCCAGTAGAGCTTCATAGTGCTCCCTATAAAACCAAATGGCCAGAGAAAAACATGGGTGCACACAACCGAATTCCATCGGTCCAGCAATATCCAAGCATAAATTAACCAGTGGAGTTTGCCGGCGGAGCCTTCCAGAACACGTCACGCTAGCCAGATCGATGGGGGCAGGCATCGGACAGATCATCATCTTGGTGGGAGTTGGAAGCCTAGGACCACCACCTTTATTCAAGCCGAGCTAGTAGCCCCACGCCACCCGCCGGTACCCTATTGGATCTTCCTCTCAGAACCTCACCGGCCAGGCTAGCATCAAGGAAGCAGAAGGAAGAACATGGGTGATCTTTCGCTAGATCTAACCGAATAGCGCGGCGAGGAGGAGCCCCCGCCTCCGGTCAAAGCACCGCCATGGAAGACCTCCGCCACCACCCATGTTCCACATGTGCCACCCCGGTGACGGCCAACCTCGTGCGTAGGAGACTGTTGGACCTCGCTTGCTTCACCCCCATCTTTGACAGGCTGGGCGTGGGGGCCACTGCGGAGGAAGATAGCGGTAGTGGCTATAGATCAAGCGAAGGTTTGCTAGGGTGGGAGAGGGGCCTCCAGAGTCGTCCCGCATGAAGCAACCTAGGAGGAAGGCGAACGATGGTGGGCTGGTGGCGGCGGCGCTATTCTACTGGGAGTCGCTAGGAACATTTTTATATTGATAAGAAGATCTATGTTGACTTCTTCAAATATAATTGTATTCCTGTGATCCACATGTAGGGGTTCGTAGCATGGAAAACAAAAAATTTCTACCGCATGCACACAAACAAGCCAAGATCTATCTACTAGATTGTAGCAACGAGTCGATAGAAGAACTCACCCTCGAAGATTCCAAAGCGGTTAATGAGAGCAGATTCTCGTGGGTGATGTAGTTGTACACTTGGCGATCTCAAGATCGCGTAGACGATCCTTTCGGCTGCGTTAACAGCGCTTCTGCGATCGGTCCGTTAAATTTTCGATGAAGACCTTCCTCTCCCTTGTTCCAGCAGACAGCGGAGGTTGTAGTACTCTCCCCGTGATTCCGGCAGCACGACAGTGTGGTGTCGGAAGTAGAGGGAAGATCCCACAGGGCTTCGCCTAAGCCGGAGCGAGTATGGTGGAGTAAGAGAGGGCCTTAGCGATCTACAGTTTAGAGGCACCAAGGGGGGTGGTGTAGTCGGCGGCTAGGGCTTGGGGAAGCCCTAACTCGGCGACTTGGGAGGAGCCCTAGGCGGCGGCAGCACTTGGAGGTGGTGGTGCCAAGGAGCTAGGGTTTTGGGTGTGTGAGGGGTAGGGGTGCGCCCTACCCCTCCTTATATAGGTGGGGGGAGGCGGTTTGGGAGGAGGGATTCCTCCTCCAACTCCTCCTCCTTGGCCGGCAGGTGGAGGGAGTGGGACTCCTACCCTAGGTAGGTTTCCTACTCTCCCTCCACCAAGCAAACTTCGGATTTGACTTTCCAAATTGGCGTTTGACTTTCAAACTTGGATTTGATTTCTCTCTTCATATTGCCCAGCCAAGTGACCTAGTACATGATGCAACCATTCCACATTGTCATGACACATCCATGTACCCTTCCCTCCAGTTGGGACCTTCCAGACCCTTCTAGAACATTCCTGGTGAAAACACCGGAATCATTTCCGAACTCCGAAACAGGACTTTCCTTATATGAATCTTATTCTCCGGACCATTCTGGATCTCCTTGTGATATCCCGGATCCTATCAGAGACTCCGAACAACATTCGGTTACTCATCATTCCATAACTACACAACAACATCGAATCCTTAAGTGTGTCTCCCTACGGTTCGTGAATTATGCGGACATGACCGAGACGCTTCTCCGATCAATAACCAATAGAGGAATCTGGATATTCATATGGCTCCCACATATTTATACGATTACTTTGCGATCGAATGAACCACTTACATACGATACCAATTTCCCTTTGTCACACGATAGTTTACTTATCCGAAGTTTTGATCGTCGGTATCTCTGCATACATAGTTCAACCTCGTTACCGATAAGTAATCTTTTCTCATTCCCGTGATATGTCACCTTTATAGCCCTCTCGGTATCCCTTGTGAGCCAGTCACATGCTTGCAAGCTAATTGGATGACATTCCACCGAGAGGGCCCAGAGTATATGACATATCACGGGAACAGAGGGAAGAGTACATGAATGTCATGAACAATGTGGAATGGTTGCATCATGTACTAGGTCACTTGGATGGTCAAATAAAGAGAGAAATCAAATCAAAGTTTGAAAGTCAAACCCCAATTTGAAAAGTCAAATCTCAGGTTTGCTTGGTGGACGGAGAGTAGAAACCCTTGGGAGGAAGTCCTCCCTCCACCCGCCAAGGAGGAGGAGTTGAGGAGGACTCCTCCTCCCAAGCCGCACCTCCCACCTATAAGGAGGGGTAGGACTGCCTCCTCGCACACCCAAAACCCTAGCCTCCAAGCCGCCGCCTCCTCCAAGTCGCCGCCCGTGGCCTCCTCTAGCTCGGCGAGTTAGGATTTCCCAAACCCTAGCCGCGTGGCCCCTTCCTTGGTGTCCTCTAAACCCTAGATCACCAAGGCCTCTCATACTCCACCATACTCGCTCCGGCTTAAGGCGAAGCCTGATATCTCCTCTGCTTCCGACACCACGCCGTCAATCGCGGAATCACGAGGAGAGTGCTACAACCTCCGCATGCTGGAACAAGGGAGAGGAAGGTCTTCATCACAGCGATCTTGAGATCGGTGAGTTCTCTATCGACGTTGTTACAATCTAGTAGATAGATCTTGGCTTGTTTGCATTAGACATTTTGTTTTTCCATGCTGAACCCTCAGCCTTCCAGGAGTTCTTGTCGCGATAGGCAGGACTGCGTCCTTGACGGGAGGTGCCTCATCTCCCGCTCGCTGGGCATGGCAGCCCTGGAAGCGGATCTGCACGGCCATGACCTGCTCGCGACGGTTCAAGGTCCGCGATCACCCATCTCTCTGGCGGCACTTGTCCAAGCCCTTTCTCGCCAGGCTGGCGTGCCGGAGCGGCATGTGCGCGTGGAGGTCTCCTATCCGGCAGACTTCCTGGTCTCCTTCGGCTCTACAGCGGATTGCCTGCGGGTCTACGGCTTGTCAGGTATCATTCGCTGCAATGGAGCGCGGGTGGATTTCAAGCGCTGGCACCGCACCTACCAGGCCACCGGTGGCAAGCTTGAGTTCCTCACCAAGCTCAGCTTTGATGGAGTCCCGGCGGATGCTTGGGATCAGGATTCGGTGAGGCAGGTGGTCAATAGCCTGGGAGGGCATCTAGTGGAAATTCTTCCCTCTTCAGATCGCTGGTGCCTTATGCTGAAGGCCTGGGTGCGTAACCCCAATGATGTTCCCAAGGATTTCGAAGTGGAGATTCCTGAACCGGAGGGTTTTCCCAACTTTGCTCGTGATCCAGAAGATCAATCCTCACCGCCACCCCCGCAGGCACCCCTGTTCAAGCGTACCCTCATTCACCCCTTCCTATTCATATTCATGATGTGGTGGATAGATCCCCCCTCATTACGGGAGGAATGGACCTGGGATCGGATGACGAAGATGAAGCCATCACTTGACGTCATGTTTTCGACTGCTGGGGTGGCCGAGTGGATGGCTACGGCTCCAGAAGCGCTGCATACGGCGGCGGTCATATCTTTGCTGCCCCCAGCGGTGCTAGTTCCTCGGGCAACTGGGAAAACCGTCGTGAAGGTCGCTTTCGCGAATCCGGTCCGGCGGGTGGCTGGGGCGCGCGCCGCTGCAGGGGCATCCTCGCTCCAGCTGGCGGGCTACAACTCGAAGTCCCTGTTGGTCGTCTCCATCTTGGTTGGCGGTCTTCTCCAGGCTCGGCGATCTCCCCTCCGTGGGCTCTGGTGTGCTCCTCGCCGGCAAAGGAGGCATCTCTGACGGGGGGTGGAGTGTTATCCGTCTCCTCCACGGATGTGGGAGACTCCGCGCTGGGCTCTACTCCTCTGGCGTCTGGGGGTATCCCCAGGCCCCTTCGCGAACCTCCTAGTCCGCGAGCCACCCTCTTCTCAGAAGGCTGTGAGCACAGGCTCTCGCCATCTCCAGCAAGGTGCTCTCCGTCGCCCTTCACCGCCTCCCCCAGGTGTGCTTTGATGACAAGTGGCGGCAATGCAGCAACCTACGATAGGCCAGAGGACGGCGTTGCTTTTGATGGGCGCTCTCCACCGCTCCCCACCGCCCCTTCCAGGAGTGCCTCGATGACATGTGGCAGCATTGTTGGGGCCCTCTGCATGCCATCAAGTTGTGCCGCCACCGAGGGGTGCCTCCCGTTGCTCTTGACCGCCCCTTCTGAGCATGACTTGATGACGAGTGGCAGCCATGCTAGAGCTCGCAGCATGCCAATGAACGGCGCTGGCTACGATGCTCCGGCCCACGAAGCTTCCAGAGAGGGTCATTCTTTGGAATGCTCACATGAAGGTCGTCGTGAAGCCTCTCCAACTTCGGATATGGGGCCCAGGTCGGCCCAAGGCTCCCCGGTTTTGGTCCAACATGGCCGGTCCAACGTTAACAAAGCTCTTCTGTTTGAGGCCTCCTCCAAGGAAGCACAGCTCCCAGCGGCCCAAGGTGAAGGCCCTCTTTCGGCTTCTGCAACTCTTCTCTAGGCTTTATGCCGCTCACCGGAACCCTCGGTACTGGGGCCCAGGCCCTCTGCCTCTGCCCCGGTTAGAAGGAAGAAGACTGGGCCGCCTGACTTTACTCTACGCCGCAGCGAACGCCTCCGCCTCAAGGATGATGGTACAAACAAAGGCCCAGTGGTGAAAGCTCAAACTCTTCTGGTCAAGCGCTTGGGCCTGGCTCGGGGCGAGGAAGAAATCTCTAAGGAATCACTTGATGAGTACCTGAACCTCTTCAAGGAGCCGCTGGCACCGCAGCACATCAAGGCAATCGCTGCCCTTTTCGATCCTGAGGGGGTAGCGTTTGATGAACCAGCTCAAGATGGTTTCGCCGCGTTCTCTCTTCCGATGGAGGTCGAGCCCAGTGGCGCCTAATGCCACCGCTGCAATCTGTTTCAGAGGTCATGTCTTTCCCTTTGTTTCTGAATGGCATATCTAGGCGTCCTCATCTGGAATGTAAGGGGTCTTAATGGTCGAGCTCGGAGAAACGCTATTAGACTCTTTGTTCAGTCCCTTCGTGTCTCCATGGTTTGTTTCCAAGAGTCAAAGCTGGCTTCGGTTGATGCAACTGTTATTGCTGAAATCTTGGGTCCAGCGTTTGACGGTTTTGCCTATCTACCTGCGGATGAAACTCGTGGTGGTATCGTTCTTGCTTGGAAATCTTGTGATCTGGCCGTCTCCGGGGTTAGCCTTGGAGAATTCTCAGTTTCTATGGAGGTGCATTCCTTGGCAGATGATAAAAGATGGATGCTGACTTCGGTCTATGGGCCGCAACTTAGAGAGGAGAAGCTGCGTTTTCTGCAGGAGCTGTCCCAGATTGGAGCTAATATCCAGCTGTTGTGGATTATGAATGGTGATTTCAACCTGGTATGTTCTCCGGAGGAAAGAAGCAATGTAAGAATTGACCGCAGGATGGCTAACAGGTTCAGGCATACCATCAATGCTTTGGGTTTGCAAGATATGCATTTGCCGGGTCGTCGCTTTACCTGGAGCAACAACCAAGATGACGCGCTTATGGCTAGGCTGGACCGTGTCCTTTTCTCTCCTGCTTGGGAGGAAATTTATCCGATCAGTGACCTTCTGCCGCTCAGCTCAAGTATTTTTGACCATTGTCCTATCTTGTTGTCCTGCTCTGATAATAGACCTAGATCTTTCAGATTCAGATTTGAGCAGTTTTGGGATAAACTCCAGGGGTTTCAAGATGTTGTTAAGCTTGCCTGGAATCAGGAGGTGGAGGTCTGCGACCCCGTCCGCTCCTTCGACATCAAAATTCAGCGAACTACTAAAGCCCTCAGACAGTGGGGACAGCGGCAACAAAGCTCCCATGCCCTTATCTTTCAGGTGGCCAATGAAGTAATTTTGCGTCTTGACGGTGCTATGGAAAACAGGCAGCTCTCGGCTGAGGAGAAGCGGCTGCGGTCTTTTCTAAAAGGTAAATGTTTGGCCCTCGCCTCGCTTGAACGAGTTCGGCTAAGGCAACGGGCCCGCATCCGTGATCTCTAGGAGGGAGATGCTAATACCAAGTTCTTCCACATGAAGGCTAACTCCCGCAGACGCAAGCATTGGATTCCTATCCTCAAACATGGTGAGAGAACGGCTACCACGGTCGAAGACAAACTAGAGCTGGCTCGTGGTTACTTCTACAACATTATGGGCTCAGTGCCGGATCGTCGTCGTCTTGTGGCGCTGTCCCAGCTTGTTCTCCCTCGCCTCTCTTCGGATGAGGCCTTGGCTCTTGAGGCCGCCTTCACCAAGGAGGAGATTCGTAAGGTGATTCTGGACATGCCCTCTGATCGTGCCCCCGGCCCGGATGGTTTTTCGGGTCTGTTTTTTAAACTCTGCTGGGATACTATCGCGGATGACTTGATGTTGGCCTTGTATCATCTCTCTCTGGGCCACTGTCAAAGCTTGGGATGCATGAACTCATCAATCTTGGTGTTGCTCCCTAAAGTTGAGAACACGCTGGAGATTAAGGATTACCGCCCAATCAGTCTCGTGCATAGCTTCTCCAAAATCTTCACAAAGTTGCTCGCTGCTAGGCTTGCGCCCCTACTGCCTAAACTGATCTCCAGCGCCCAGAGCGCCTTCATATCTGGTCGCAATATACACGAGAACTTCAAGATGGTCAAGAATACAACCATGTTTCTCCACAGAAGGAAAACTTCAACAGCTCTTTTGAAAAATGATATTTCCAAGGCCTTTGACTCGCTATCTTGGGAGTTCTTGCTTGAGGTACTTCGCAGCCGCGACTTTAGCTGCAAGTGGCGTTTCTAGATCAGCTGTCTCTTGGCTTCTGCTAGCTCTTCCATCTGCATAAATGGGGCCAGAAGCGACTCCTTCAAGCTGGCGCGCGGGGTTCGTCAGGGTGACCCCCTCTCCCTGGCCCTCTTTATCCTCGCCATGGATGCTCTCCAAGCTATGCTCCAGTGGGCCGCTGAGCACTATTTACTGACGGACCTGGGCCTCCATCGACGGGTCCCTAGGGCATCCATGTATGCTGATGATGCTGTGGTTTTCTTGCGACCCTACCCAATGGACTGTGAGGTAATCTGCGACATCCTAGATCTCTTTGGGGAAGCCTCGGGAGTCGGGACTGGATATCAACCTGCAGAAGAGCACTGTCACTTGTATCCGTTGCGATGAAGCAGTGACCCAGGAGGTTGCCACCCGCTTGCAGTGTCATCCGGCCTGCTTCCCCATCCGTTACCTTGGATTTCCCCTCACCATTGGTCGTCTGCGGCGCTCAGATATCTGGCCGCTCATTGACTGGTTCTCGGATAAGCTTCCTGCTGGATTCCTCGGCTTCTCAACCCCGCTGGCCGGGTGGTACTTACTCGCGCCGTCCTTATGGTGATGCCCCTCCACTTCCTCGCTGTGCTTCAGCTTCCCCTCTGGGCCTTGCGCATCTTCAATTGACGGTGCCGAGGCTTTGTTTGGCGTGGGGAGATGGAAGTTAATGGAGGCCATTGTCTCCTCTCTTGGTCCAAGGTCTGCATGCCACTTCAATACGGCGGGCTCGGCATCCTCAACCTTCAGCACTTCGGCTGTGCGCTGAGATGCCGTTGGCCTTGGCTGCGTTGGGCCCGGGATCCTCGACCTTGGTGCTTCGTTCCTGGGGATGATGATCAGGATGCAGTCTCTCTTATCACCGCTGCCTCCCACGTCCGTCTGGGCAGTGGTTCCCGGGCCAAGTTCTAGGTCGACAGGTGGCTGTCTGATGGCCGCTCGGTTGCTGAAGCCTTTCCCGCTTTGGCCTCCTTCGCTCGGAGCTCTAGCTTAACTGTGGCACAGGCTGTTCATGGCAACCTCTGGATTAGGGATATTCAGGGCGGCATCTCTACCAATGCTATGGGTCAATATATGCACCTCTGGGGCCTTGTCAACACGATCCAGCTCGACCAGGCGGTGGAAGACAAGCTCGCCTGGAAGTTCTCTGCAAATGGATGCTTCTCTACCAGCAGCGCATACAACCTCTTATTCGCTGCTAATGTGTTGTTCCCTTGTGCAAAGGCCATTTGGAAATCCAAGGCTCCTCCACGATGCAAGTTTTTCATGTGGCTTACTGTCCATCAGCGTTGCCTCACAGCTGACAATCTGCAGCGGAGAAGATGGCCCTGCTCGTCGACCACCTGTCTGCTCTGCTCGTCTGAACCTGAAACTTGCACCCACCTGTTTGTGCACTGTCAGTTCACGAGTCAAGTGTGGCAGCTGATCAGAGACTGGACGGCGGCAGACTTCCCCATCCCTAGCACCAGCTTTGCTAGCTCCGAAGACTGGTGGCTGCAGGTGAGAAAACGGGCTCCCAAGAATATTCACCGAGACTTTGACATGGTGGTGATTCTGGTGCATTGGCGCATCTGGAAGGAACGCAACTCTAGGGTGTTCGACAACGTCCAACATCCAGCGGTGGAGATTTTTGAACTGATTAGAGAGGATTTGAGGATGTGGCGTCACGCTGGCAAAGTGATTGCGCTAGGTAGCTGAGTTCTTGCCTCTCCTGGGGGTTTCTTCCTGTTTTCCTGGTGGCGAACTGGGCTTGTCCAGTTCATGTTCTTTCTGTGCTCCAGCTCGGAGCTGTTATCTGTATTTCCCCTTCCTTTCCTTAATAAAGATCGGTCTCTGGCTTTTCGATAGATCTAGTCTACTGTGTTGGGAAATCTGGAGGCTGAAAGGCTACAGTGTACAGTGCCCCAACTCTACCCTCCTCACGTGTTGGCGAAATAGAACAAGAGCAGTTCGTGCATGATGCCCGGCCCGCTGATGTCCGGCATGGGCCTGTTTGTTAACTCTGGCTGATGTACAAAGAAAGATACGTGACCTGGTAGTATACAAACAGCAAACAGCAGACACCGACCGGATTAAAGTGCCATTTACCGCCCCCCCAGGCAGCACTGTACGGCTTCTTCTTCCTCTTCTTCGTCTCCTTCGTCTCGCCCAAGACAGCTCACCCGTTCCTTTAGCTCCATTAATTTCTCCTGCTCCGGAGGTGATTCGCGAAGTGCGCTCTGTCCCTTCTCACACGCACCTGCCTCCTCCACCACCTCCTCCTCCTCCTCCTCCTCCTAAAACAGCTCATCTGCTGTATGGCTTCGTCCATCACGAGGAAGAAGACCGAGGCCAGGCCGGAAGCCCAGACCGAGTTTTACCGCCTCCGCCCACGAGCGTACGTGCAGTTCCCTCTCGAGTGGTTTCTTTCTTCTCCTGCTTTCTATCATATGGTGATTTTTCCTTGTGTACTTCTATCTGTGATTACTGCTATATACAGCACGTTCGTCGCTGCTGCTCCTTCTGCACCACCCATAGCTTCGGCGGCTGCAACAAAGAAGGCCGAGCGGCACAAAGAAGGCCGGATGGCCGTCAGTCTGCACGGCGCGGTGGCAGAGCGCCACCGCGTGCTGCGCCCACGAGCGTACGTACGGTTCCCCTCTCGATTGCTTTCTTTCTTCCTTCCTGTGAATCTGTGATTATTTTTGCGATTGTGGTATCTTGGTTCATTCACATACGGTGGTTTTTCCCTGTGTATTTTGATCTGTGCTTACAGCAGGCCTGTGGCTACGCCGGCTAGCAGCAAGAAGGCCCAGCGGCACGAAGAAGGCCGGGCGGCCCTCAGGATGCTGCACGCCGCGGCGGCGGAGACAAACTTCACGAAGCAGCACAAGGTCCCCGTCACGGACACTGTCGACCTCACCGGCGACTCACACATGGCCGCCGAGGAGGAGCCCATGGGCAACTTCCCTGTCGGCGGCGCGCGGCAGCTTGTCTATGCGCTAGACACTGTTGACCTCACCACCGCCGACACGCCTGACACCGTAGACCTCACCGCCGATACGCCTCCCGATGCCATTGAGGCTGACGAACCGCCCCTAAACTTCGACGACTTCCCGGAGGTTCCGAGTACGCTGGGCCTCCTCTCGGGCGGTTCAGGGGATGTTTCTCGTCAGAGATGTGTCTAGGTTTCCCTTCCATGCTATGTTGATCTACCTGCAACCGCTGATGACGTGTGCTACATTTTTAACCAGGATGCCTTATTTTGGGATTGCTAGTCTTGCTAGGTGGTTCGACGCTGAACTAGAGCTCATCCAGACTTCTAGTGCAAGCCTCGTTCGGCTTTCATTGGATGTGCTAGCTTTTTAATTTCATGTGTGCTACAACTTCTAATAGCTTTTGTACTTATAACTTAAGTATATATATATATATATATATACATACATATATATATATATATATATATATATATGTATATATATATATATATATATATATATATATATATATATATATGGACCTTAAAACGTTTCAACATGCCATGTGTTCTATTGATAAAAAAACAATGAATTTGACCATCATTACAACATTATGGTTAGAAGGAACATGTTTGTAAACCTAACGCCCTTCACTTTATCATCTGATTAATGTCTGTCCTTTTAAAATATTCGACCATTTACTTGATTTGTGATTTAGGGTATCCATGATATGATAATAAAAACAATGCTCTATATAAGTTGTATATCATAATAAAGTAGTATTTTAAATAAGAAATTACCACCGATCACCCCTTGTTCTTGTCGTTCCATTTATAACATGTGATTAATCATTCGTAGAGAAACTTGTAAATTGATCCAGATGGACGCAATATAGACAATTAAGAGAAATAGCTCAACATAAAGTACTCCATCAGTTTTTTATTACTTGCGTTATGGGTAGTCAAAGTCAAACTTTGTAATGGTTGACCAATTATATAAGAAAAAATATCAACTCTAAAATCAAATGTATATGATATGTAAATATGTTTATGATTCTAATACTATTAGTTTTTTCTTGTAAAAGTTAATATTTTCTCATCTGTAGTTGGCCTGGTCAAACTTTACATAGTTTGAATTTGAACAAACCTAGATCGCCGGGTGATTGTGAATGTGGGAGTCAGAGTGTTTTGATAATTTCATGTTAATCCCATTGGGGTGCATCATAGTCTAAGTGTTTGATAATGGTAGACTCACACCTAACTCATCGCCCAAATTCAAGCATGGATATAGTTGTCATGAGGTGCTACTCCGACCCCAAACTTGGATTAGCAAACATTTGGCAAACATGTGGTTGTTGGAACATGGTGTATGTATTAGTGCATATAATGTTCTCTGCTGCCTTGCTTAAGCTCATCCATTAGATCGTGAGCTTCGACCAGAACATGCTCGTCCAATTTTCTTGAATGGTCACCCGGGGGAGGGGGTGATGCCCCACCTGAATTTTCATTGGATAAAAAGGCTCAGGAGACAGATGTTTGTAATAGAGACTGGCAAGAATAGAGAGACAAAGACTAAAAGGGAGTTACAAGAGGAGACTAGACACGACGATGGAAGCCGGACATCAGGATGTCCGTCTTGTCATGGCACGACAACGACACTCGAGCCGTCCAAAACATGGCACCTTCCGGGACATGGAGAGGATCCGTGAGAGAGATGACTAGTCACCGCCGAAGGCCACACCATTAAGGTGATTTTAGAGATTCCAACAATAGAGGATGACGAAGGTCGATGCGGTTGTGTGGCCAATTATGACGGGTGCACCATAGGTGTGCAAATTCCTGACATTCACGCCCTGAGGGAAGTGCCCATTGTTGGTGGACGAGAAACGTGCCGCAAAGGGGCACTCAAATATGATATGATTTGTCGTCTCTCTCACGGCATTTCAAATGGGAACTCAAAGATGATATGGTTTGGTGGAGATTATCCATCTAATCCCCATGAAAATCTAGTATCAAACAAGGCCTGATGGTGCGAAGCTAGCTTGCAAGAAACCAGCCAAAAGGGCGGTAACACCGTCGTACTGATGTACTAGGTCAAGTGTGCCCACGTCAATATCCCCACACTTCTTTGCGCACCAGCCGTGTGCATGGGAGCCAGGACGGAGGAGAGGTGCACCTCGGCAATTGAAGGGAGGAGGGAGGCAGCCTGCAACCCGTCACGAACAGAGGCAGCATGCACTAACGGCAGCTCCACCAAGCCGACCCAAAAGGCCACGACATGGCCGAACATGTTCGAACAGACAAGGGATGCAACCTAACGACATGACCCAAACAGATTGAGTATCTCGGACCATTCCACGACGACCCATTTCCAGCCCTAATTTGGACTATATTTGCATTGGCTTAGACAACGCGCATGTCCGGGTGCGTCTCCCTCTTGTCCTCCCCTTGCCCGCTCACCAGTGGTTGACAAAGCTATTTTCCCCTAATTCGACCTCCACCCATCCACGCCGTTGATGCATGTAAAATGCATACATGAACTTTGTAATTTGTTAACATGTTTTTCCACATATTTGCATCATATATAATGTTATATCCATGTTTTATATTGATTTTTGGGGATTGATCAATGATCCCCTTTATTTTGGCTATAACCCGACAGGACAGCAAAATCTTGTTTTCAATGTTTTTGATGTTTCAGTACCTATATGAAGTCAAATGGACCTGCACTTTTAGGAATGCCAATATTTATCCACGAGAAGCATCTAGATCACAAGAATTCCACCAGGAGGGCCAAACGAGCCCAGGTGGCACACCCAGCCCAGGTGGGCATACCACCCATGCTCGTTTGCTCCTCGGTCGTCCGATTGCCTCAATTCTTTCGCCCACGGAGTTCACTTGACCTAAAAATCCCTATATAAGGACCCCTAGGAGTCCTCGATAGAAGCACATCAGAGACAAAAACACCACCAAACAGATTCAGATTCAGCAAAGATTGGAGGGGGAAACTCCGCCGAAGCCACCTCCGGGGAGATATCCACCCTCTCCAACATCTCCGGCATCATCACCATGATGAAGAGGGAGTATTCCACCTCCGAGCTATGGGTTTGTGGCAGTAGCTTGATCTATTTCTCTCTCGTTCTTCATAGATCTAGTACCATATGAGCTTCCCTACATGATTATAGTCATATTTGTAATTCCTATGTGGTGGATCTTTGTTCTGTGATTTGATATTTGAGATTGGAATCTATTTTGTGTAAGATGTTTTGATAGATGCATATCATGTACCCCTTTGTTAATTGCTTGTTTTGATCCAACTTGTATGCAAGAACTTGTATGGGGAGAAGTGTGCGTTATATGGAGTAGCATGGTGGTAAAGATTGAATTGTGACACATAATATTCAAGTTCTATTTTGGTTTTTACCTTTCTTTTGCTGCCTCACTAGGGATAAAGTGAAATCATGTGACAGTGTGATAATCTTGTTAGATCAAGGTAGCATATTTGTATTTCAAACATCATATAATATTGCTTAAAGCTATACACTGATTTGTTCTTAATTCAAGATTGCATGGAAATTTCCCTTTCTTGAAGAGTTAAGAGAGAGATGTATTCCATCTCTTTGTTAGAATATGATGCCCATATTAATTAATTTATCAAGCGCATATAGAAATTCCATGAATCTTTATCATTGATGAATTGTTTTGTGATCACAGCAACTTAAAAAGAGAGTAGACAAGTGAACCCATGAACCCCGGTCCAATTTTTATCATAAGAAACACCTTCTCATTGCATCAACTAGCCTTTTATTTTCTGCAATTTATTATTTCGAAAATACAAAAATACTTTCCCTACTTGCAATCACTCATAAAAAACCCAAAACAGCTCTACTATCTTCTATATCATCTAGTTTGCATTACTTTATTTACTTTAGTTTGTTTTTTATTTTATTTCATATTACTAATATGAAACCTTGTGCTTGACAACCACTTGGTGGAGTTGGGGACACAAGATAAATTATTTTACTTTACAAGTTACTTGAAGAGGAGAAGACAAATATCCTTCCATAACCAATTCCCCGAGAGTTCGATATAAACCCTCGAGTCACCCTTGTGGAGAAAAGAAGCTTGCTACAACACTCTGCACTTGGAGTCCCAACGAAAAGTGGCCACATTTGTTGCCATCAGCCGCCAATATCTAAACTCTAGCCAATCCTCCACCTGCTTGTGTCACTTTCTCATCGTCCCCATTCACCATCCCCATAGGCAACCCTCTTTCCAACGTTGGTATCAATTTCCACCCCCCGAAGATCTCGGTTAGCATAGATGTCCCCTTAGTCGATTCGTGTGTTCATCATGGTCACCACCGTACCGCCAGACAGCGTTGTCACCGAGGTCCTTGTGTTGCTCCACCCTGCTTCCTAGCGTCGTCACAGATGTCCCCATAGTCGATCCGTATGCTCGGACTCTTAACTTCACCCAGCGCCCAGGACCTGCTCGTCCAAGTGCATGGCTAAAGACGATGGCAACTACTTCAAGCTCCATGAAGTTCTTCTTAAAGCATGTGGTGGACACATCATCAGACGGCGACTCTAACAGAGAAACTGAGCTTCTGATGGCCGCGACGACCCTCATCCATGACCATGCCAAGAGTTATAATGGGTCTCGATAAAGGGACACAAGGACAACTTGAAGTATGATCAAGAAGGTGACCATAAACGACTATACAAGGACTACTTCCATCCTATGAATCCACTATATCTGGAGCACATATTCCAGCATCAATTTCGGATGTCAAGGAAGTTATTCTTGACAATTCTTGATGCGCGAGGGACTTTGGTTTGTACTTCGAATGCAAGAACGATTGCACTGGTAAGATTGGCTTCACTTCTTACCAGAAATGTTCCGCAGCTATTTTCAATCGTGCATATGGAGTATCCGGTGATCTTGTGGATGAGTACACGTGTGTGAGCGAGAGAACTTGCCTCAAGTCGATGTCCAAGTTCTTGAAAGCGGTGATTGCGGTTTTTGGCAAAGTTTACATGAGAGAGCCAAATGTTGTTGACACTACCCTCCTTTTTCCCATCAACAGGAAAAGAGGGTTCCCTGAGATGCTGGTAATCATAGATTGGATGCATTGGGAGTAAACAAACTATCCATTTGCTTGGCAGGGACAGTTTGTTGGGCATGTGGATGGGTGCACAGTGATACTTTAGGCGGTTGCCTCACAAGATCCGTGGATTTGGCACACTTTCTTTTGCATGGAAGGTTCTAACAATGATATCAACATGCTCCACCAGTCCTATAGGTATTCTCATGGCTCGAGGAAGGAAATTCTCCAATGCTTCACTATGAGATCAATGGCCATCCATATGACAAAAGGTATTATATAGTTGATGGCATCTATCCTGATTGGACAACACTTGTGAAGATAATCCATGATCCTAGTGTTGAAAATTGTGTGAGGTTTGCAAAGAAACAAGCGTCTTTTAAGAAGGATTTGGAGCGGGCATTTGGTGTGCTCTAATCTCGGGGGACTATTGTTCAGCACCTTTCTAGAACATGGAGAAACGAGACTATGTGGGAGGTGATGACTGCTTGTGTGATCATGCACAACATGATCATGAAGGATGAGCATGATAATAGACTCTTTGACCAATGGTGGTAATTTGAAGGTCAAGTAGTAGAGTCGATGCCTAGGCCAACATCCTTCAACGAGTTCCTATTGGTTGGAAACTGCATTGTTTTCTATGCAAAATAGTTGAAAAATTGAGAAGTACTAGCATTATCGTACCAATAGGCCTGGCTGGACCAACTGGCTTGGCCAGAAAAAATGGGTCACGACGCTAAGGCTATCCCACCCCGCACCAAAAGCTGGCTCAGACCACAAAATGGTTGTTTTCATGTCTGCAGGGTGACCTGTACAGACCGATTTAGACACACTCACTACCTGAAATGGGTCGATCCGCTGGAGATGGCCTAATAGAGCACACCGCGGGGCAAACCAAGTCATCGAGGTAGAAGATTGTCTTGTTGTCACCCATGGAGGGGACAAAGATATCACGGTACAACAGCATGAGCACCGTGATCATGTTCTAGTGTAGCCTAGCAGCCATAGCTCTTCCCAACCCTTATAGGGTCGCCGATCAATCCCACTCTTAGATTGCCCAGGAGGAGTCGGGATGCGAGTGCAGCCGATGAAGAATGTTGACCCAGAGGCAAGAATCTGCACCGAGAGGCAATTGATCCCTAAGATTGCCTTTGCACTGCAAATTCCGGCCTAGGCGATGAGGCGTTTGGCGATGGGGGTGTTCTTCTCGAAATCCGAGATGAATAGTTGCCGCAGGGCCAGTGGCGGAGCCAGGGCCCGGCGACCCCGGGCAGCTGCCCGGGCTGTTCCGGGCAATCTCTACTAATTAATTATGTTTACTTAGTGATTAGCAACTAAATTCACTGGGGCAAACATGAGTTAATGTCACAGTCAACATGTCTTGCCCAGGCTCCTTCGGCTGGCGGGCTCCGCCACTGCGCAGGGCATCAATGACATGAAGCATAGTAGTAGGGAGTTCCACAACCCCCATGGCGTATGCTGGTAGGGCATCTATGACCACTTTCCGCCTACAGAGAGCAAAACTGAGCACCAGCTTGAAAATTATTTATCGATTTCTACTATAACAAGCACGAAGTAGGTACCTCGGCTTCTCAAAGGTAAGGGGAAGCCCGAGATAGGTCTACGGGAACCCCTCCAAATGGCACCCTAGCTCGAGCGTTATATCGGCGACCAGAGGATCATCCACGTTCATCGGCACAATCGTGCTTTGTTTTTTCGTTCATCAGCGCAAATTGATCCAATAAGAGCTTGATTCGTCGGGCCACGACCCCAACTGCTCTAAATAAGATCATAGTGTCATCGGCATAGTGTGGTGCACCAGCACGCTCTGAATAAGATCATAGTGTCATCGGCATAGTGCAGTGCACCGGCACGCTCTGAATATATTGTAAATGCGCTTATCCATTTCAAATACTTTTACCATCCCGCAAACTCCAATGTCCAATGAGTTGATGTATCAGCATGCAACCTTATCGTATTTTTAATATGTTGTCGTATTTTTAATATGTAGGTTCAAAAAGAAATAAGTGTATTTACACACTAAATATGTGTAGATATATATGTTTTGAGAAAATACTAAAACATATTATATTTTGCAACGGAGAAGTTGATGCTACCTCGATCTAGACGCGGCGGAGACGACATGATCAACTTGGATGTTGTGTATACGTTGAAACTATATATGTACCATGCCTACCAAATATATAACCGTGGTCGAGTACTTATATTGGACATGGACATTGGTTGCCGATTACCGAATAATAACGCATTTGTCTATCACGGTTTTTGTTCTTCCGGATCAAGCGCTGCTGTTTTGAAATCTCTTGTTTTTTTTTATATATGAGTCACTTCTCTTCATGATTTGACTGCATGAATTAAAAGAGTAGAATTTTCTATAACAATTAACTGCAAATATAGTTTATAATTAACGTAAAAAAAATTTTATAATCACTGTTATTTAATATGATATAATCTAACTGACACAGCAGGTGGGCGTAAAGCAGCGCAACCTAGTGAACCTAGGGCCGCACTAGGTTCCGCTGCTCCACGCCACCGTCGGCTGTTATTGCATGTCCACCCGTCGCATGCGGTTTATGAAGAGGGGCAGCACGTCTAACGAGGAGAGGAGAGAGGGCAGCTGCTGCATGCATATTTATGGAAGCTGCTGTCAGTCGATGGAATATACTATACGTATGCGACCGGCAAACTTGTCCAGGCAGATGGAGGGAACAGAATGGTAGGGCCTGCTCTCTTTTCCAACGACAGCGGCAACACGCGTCAGGTGTTTTTGCTCCATCTTCTCCGGCAGTACGTTCGTACCTGTGTCCGTCGTATATACGGTCATTTCTACGGTACCAGAAATGTGAAGCACGAAATGCTACGGCTGAAATGCTTCCACGCTGCCGCCGCTTCTCCTCCTCCTCGGTGCGCAATGTTCGCTGTCGCCGGCGCCGGCCGGGCCGGCGTGTGTCCTTCTGCCTGCCGTCGCGCCGGCTTGGCACGCAATCTACATTTGATTTTCTTCTTACGTGGTGCAGTAGCGCAACGCCAACGGGTAGGGGCATTTCTACCGGGCCGATTCATACTGTCGTCTTAAACGGTTTGTTTCTATCCGTTTGTGTCGGGCCGCAAACGATTTAGGGAGAGGTCCGGTCTGTCCGGCCAATCGCGCACAGCGGTCTGATCCATTTGTCCGTTCTTGGCCATTGTCAACGCTGGCGTATTTTTCGTGTCTTTCTGTAGCCACGCCGTCTCTTGCCTTTCTTTTCTGCCGCTTTCCGCGACTCGGCATTTCCCGCCGCGTCTAGGTGCGTCCATAAAAAGGGGAGGTCGTCGAGCTATCTTCGACCATACCCGCGCAACCCACAACACAAAAGAACACCATGCATGGCCACCGGTGTCGACACGATGAGCTCCGTGGCAACCCCGATGCCGGCAGAGAAGAGGAGCCCGAGCAGCCGCTGCTATTGTGGTGGCCGAATCCGCCGGAGTTGTCAGACGTGCTGCCTACTCCAATTCTGGGGCGCCCACAGATTTACAGGATGGGCACACCACCGGTTCGCCCTTTCTATAGCCCTCACGTGACCACCAGTGAGCCTTTCACGACGGCGGTGACGGAACGCGTCTTTCTGCCGGAATACCGGCGATTGGATCAACTCGGATTGGTGTGTGGCGACCTCCGGAAAGCGGTGCGAGCCAATCCTGACGATGCTTTCCTGCGTGCCCGCCTCGACCGATCTGAAGAGGAGGTGCATACACAACGAGCGCTCACCAATTCTCTCAATGACGAATGGTGTATCTGACCCGCCGCAGCCGCCGCCACTAGCGCGAGTGTAACGATATTTTAGGGCTTGAATAAATATTTTCATTTTAAATGACCAATGCCTACATTCATACATCATACATGGCACGCGCACAGCCTAGCCTATTTGTCGGAGTCGGAAGAGGAGCAGCAGTGGCACATGGTGTGGTTAAAGACGCTGACGCTGAACTTTCGTTCGCCGTCATACTTGAAGACGACAGCACTAGCGATGGTGATGGCGCTAGCGACGGTGATGGTGCTGCGATGGTGGCGGTGCTAGCGACCGGAGTTGGCACGGGTGAACTCCATAGAAGCATGGGCTTGTTGGCCTAGATCTGAGCCCTTCGCGCCCGATCTGGGTTGGAAGGGTCGTAGCCGGTCTGGTCCACTTCGCGTGGATGATCACCAACTTTTTTGCCCTCCTTCCCAAATCCAGCCCTAAAATGCGACTCGGGTGAACATGATGGCAGATGCATGTCTTGGAGCGTCCGGGTAGCGAACCAAGCTGCCCACACGAATGCCCTTGCTAGAGCCGTATTCGGTCACATGCGGCTCAACGCGTCGGGGTGGCGTTGTCCTCACGGCTGCGGGCCTAGTTGCGTCGTGCTGGTTAGACCGATTCTCTGGTGGGTAATGTAGTCATCAAGCGACATTTGAGTTATCCGTGTTGTTGGGAGAGCGGGGCATCATTGGCAATGTGAGTGTCACAACAACTAGAATGACCAAAGGTCGTAGGTTCTACAGGAGGTGTGCTTGATGTGCGCTGGCCATCTTGGTTACTCGTGCCTGGGTGGCAGAAGCCCGGTGGGAGGCGAACGACGACATCCCCTATAGGCCTTAAGGTGCAACGTGTCATGGCCTCTGTTGGCAGTATGGCGAATTAAACAAGTTCAGGCTCTAATGCGATTTTCGAGGGTGATAGGTTCTTGTGGCGGTGTTTCTGCGAGGTTGTGTGGAATTCATGTGGAGTGGCACTCCGGTCTATGGCCCTTCTCGACCTTGCTGGTGTCGGCGATGCCCTCGAGCGTCGTTTCCCTCCTCGATGGCAACATCAAGGAACCCTGATACACTCCATAACCTCTTGTATAATCCTCCGGGTGAAACCCTAGGTCTGGCTTTTGGAGCCGGATGAGACAACGATGACTTTATTGATCTTGCTACTTTCTTGTAGGTGTTGTTCTTGGAGATTGGACTCAAAGTTACAAGAAAGTATCGGGGTTGTAACTTTGAGTCCAATCTTGCACTAAATGGATTTCAGCAGGTTCACCGGTGTCGCGCGAGCATGGTTTCTTGGGTAGCATGGGTAGCAAACGACAGAGGATTGATGCTACAACATCTTGGACGCACTAAATGGATTTCAGCAGGTGATAGTAGACACATGTGGCAATGAACAGGGGTTATGGTGTTTTAGTGCGGTCCGGCATTAGGGTCTCCATTGGCGGTTGGCGGATTGAGGCGAGACCTACAATCCACAACGTCTTTGACTCTCTGAAGCCGGTGTGGCCTAGTCCCGCCCTTCTTTGCACCCCTTCCCCTCCGGGGATTTAGTGGGTTAAGGCATCCTATGCTTGGGTGGTTGGCTTCTAGTATGGAGTTATCCGCAATAACTTGTGTCTTTCCACCTGTAGTTGCAATCTTGTCTTCAATGATGACTGTATCAACATTTTCTTAGCTTGTAAATAAACATATTTTCTACCAATGAATCCAAACGTAAAGCTTTTATGTTTTTGCGAACAAGAGGAGTAAAAAATTTACTCGGTTGTGGCTCGTCCAGATAAAAACCCCACCCTATTCGGTAGATCTTTTTTTCTCTGCCAGGAACCAGATTTGAACTGGTGACACGAGGATTTTCAGTCCTCTGCTCTACCAACTGAGCTATCCTGACCTTTTCCTCCAGCCTGCATCGACTGGCTCCTCTGTAGACACTGCATCGTCGCCACCATTAGGCTCCACCAAGACTCCACAGCCTTCGCTGCCCTCCTGCCCCACTCCGACTCGTTAGCTGGTTGCTATTGTCGCAGGAATTGAGCCATTGTTCCGCAATGGCCATGTCGATTGCATCGCCCAAAACCACAACCGGTGACCTTCAAGCTCCATCGTCCTCTCGCCGTCTTGCAGCCTCGCCACTTTTCTCATGTCGATGTAGTCGTCGGAATCGAGCCATAACTCCACGTGGCCGTGTTGATTTTATCGCCAAAAAATCCAATTGGTACCACCAACGTTCGTCCTCTATGCCCCTACGTCGACTTCCGTCCATCTCGCAGCCCCTCCAGCCTTCTCACGGCTTTGGCATTAGCTCAAAGAAACAAGACGACCTTCTCATCTCCTCGTCCCACTACAGGACGCGCGCGCTACGCCGAGGGCAAAAAGCCGTCGGCGTAGGCCAAATTGCCCTCGGTGTATGGTACGCCGAGGGCTGCCCTCGGCGTAGCCTCCTCGGCAAAGGTCTTCCTCGGCGGAGCACATAAAGGCCGTCGGCGTATGCTATGCTGACGGCTTTGCCCTCGGCTTAGCGCCATCTGTATAGCCTGTCAGCAGGTTGCAAAAACATTTTTTTAAAACAAATTATTTTTTTCTCAATTTTTTTAATATTTGAATTGTTAGAATTGTTAATCTCTCAGGTTCCTTCAGAATCTGTTTCCGCAAAGTAATTCAAACATTGTTGGCAATACTATGATATCAATCCTATTAACTCTTATATCATCATGTCACATGTTTGTATTTTTTGGAATTATAAATAATTATATAAGTAAACATTAATTAATAAGTAAAAATATTATTGAGTTCAAATAAAAATACAACAATTTTACTTTTTGTATTTTTCAATTTAATATGGAATAATTAATATCTTTAAACCCGTAAATCGGAATTCGACAAATAATATGTCTAAATTGATCAGAAAAATAAGAGGAATCCAAATATGATATCCATATCAACAAAAAACTAACCCTCTATTTTTGAATTAGCTATTTGGTTGTTGCTTCAGAAAATCCCCCTTTTTGCGCTTGGAAAATAAAAAATGACTTTTTGGTGCGATGAAAAGGAAAATTTGTATTGGATCTTTGATAAAATAGCATATTTTAAACCTAAAAATGACTTATCTAAAAAAACATGAGCTTCGGATCATGTACCTGTAGTTCATATATGACCCACTTCCTACCGATTTGGCAAGAATTTGTCTTTTTCACTAGAGGTGGACGGAAAGGTTTCGGATCCCCTTATTGGAAAATTGTCCATATAAGGTGGTCTAGTATTTTTTTTAAATGTGGTGGTAGCATTTTGAATTAGCCATTTGGTGGTTGCTTCACAAAACCGTTTGTTTTTTGTGCTCAGAAAATGGAAAATGGCTTTTTGGTACGACGAAAAGGAAAACTTTCTAATGCAATATTGTTCGCCATCTCATGATGCACATGTATGAACAATATGGGCATATTATCACAAACTATGCCTCGATTCTAGCCATAACATTGGTCATTTGACCCGAAAGCCAAGAAACCTCGAATGAGATAGGTCATTTTGTGAAGGTTTTTTCAGACATAATCAATATACCAGGTTTGATATTCTTCCTTGTAACTATGTCACATAATATGACACCACGCGAAGGTTTCGTAGCGTTTCGATCATTTTTGAATTTTTTATGCCCGTTTTAAACTATCGTCAAACTTTGTCGAACAACGGGCATGAAGATTCTTAGCTCGGGGCCAAGCCTCGCTAAACTTGCATTGGATCTTTGATAAAATAGCATATTTTGAACCTAAAAATGATTTTTGTAAAAAAACATGAGCATAAGATCATGCACATGTAGTTCATATCTGACCCACTTCCTACCGATTCGGCAGGAATTTGTCTTTTTCACCAGGGATGGACGGAAAGGTTGAAGATCCCCCTATTGGGATATTGTCCATATAAGGTGGTCTAGTATTTTTGTAAAATGTGTTGGTAGCATTTAGAATTAGCCATTTGGTGGTTGCTTCACAAAACCGTCTGTTTTGGTGCTCGGAAAATGAAAAATGGCATTTTGGTGCGACGAAAAGGAAAACTTTCTCTTGCAACATTGTTCGCCATCACATGATGCACATGTATACACAATATGGGCATATTATCACAAACTATGCCTTTATTCTAGCCATAACATTGGTTATTTGACCCGAAATCAAGAAACCTCGAATGAGATAGGTCATTTTGTGAAGGTTTTTTCAGACATAATCAATATACCAAGTTTAATATTTTTCTTGTAACTATGTCACATAATATGACACCATGCGACAGTTTCGCATTGTTTCGATCGTTTTTGAATTTTTAATGCCCGTTTTAAACTATCATCAAACTTTGTCGAACGACGGGCATGAAGATTTTTCGCTCAGGGCCGAGCCTCGCTAAAATTGCATTGGATTGTTAATAAAATAGCATATTTTGAACCTAAAAATGATTTTGTAAAAAAACATGAGCATCGGATCATGTACATGTAGTTCATATCTGACCCACTTCCTACCGATTTGACAGGAATTTGTCTTTTTCACCAGGGGTGGATGGAAAGGTTTAAGATCTCCCTATTGGGACATTGTCCATATAAGGTGGTCTAGTATTTTTGTAAAATGTGATGGTAGCATTTTGAATTAGCCATTTGGTGGTTGCTTCACAAAACAGTCCGTTTTTTGTGCTTGGAAAATGGAAAATGGCTTTTTGGTGCGATGAAAAGGAAAACTTTCTCCTGTAACAGTGTTCGCCATCCCATGATGCACATGTATGCACAATATGGGCATATTATCACAAATTATGCCTTGATTCTAGCCATAACATTGGTTATTTGACCCGAAACCAAAAAACCTCGAATGAGATA
Organism: Avena insularis; assembly: GCA_023614405.1. Taxonomy (NCBI): domain Eukaryota; kingdom Viridiplantae; phylum Streptophyta; class Magnoliopsida; order Poales; family Poaceae; genus Avena; species Avena insularis. Next base: position 79,908,569 of record CM042695.1, on the reverse strand, counting down.
GGTCATTTTGTGAAGGTTTTTTTTCCAGACATAATCAATATACCAAGTTTGATATTTTTTCATTATAACTATGTCACATAATATGACACCACGTGAAGGTTTCGCATTGTTTCGATCGTTTTTGAATATTTTATGCCCGTTTTAAACTATCATCAAACTTTGTCGAACGACGGGCATGAAGATTTTTATCTTAGGGCCGAGCCTCGCTAAACTTGCATTGGATCTTTGATAAAATAGCATATTTTGAACCTAAAAATGATTTTTGTAAAAAACATGAGCATCCGATCATGTACCTGTAGGTCATATCTGACCCACTTCCTGCCGATTCGGCAGGAATTTGTCCTTTTCACCAGGGATGGACGGAAAGGTTTAAGATCCCCCTATTGGGACATTGTCCATATAAGATGGTCTAATATTTTGTAAAATATGGTGGTAGCATTTTGAATTAGCCATTTGGTGGTTGCTTCACAAAACCGTCTGTTTTTTGTGCTCGAAAAATGGAAAATGGCATTTTGGTGCGACGAAAAGAAAAACTTTCTCCTGTAACATTGTTCGCCATCCCATGATGCACATGTATGCACAATATGGGCACATTATTGTTGGAATTATTCCCTAGAGGCAATAATAAAGATGTTATTATTATAATTCTTGTTCATGATAAAGTTTATATTCCATGCTAGAATTGTATTAAGAGGAAACTTTAATACTTGTGTGGTTTGTGAACAACACCGTGTCCCTAGTATGCCTCTATGGCCTAGCTCATTGATTAATGATGGTTAAGTTTCCTAACCATAGACATGAGTTGTCGATTAATAATGAGATCATATCATTGGGAGAATGATATGATGGACAGACCCAAACTAAGCGGAGCAATTAGATCGTGTCATCGTGTTCATCTTTGCGAAGCTTTTCCTATGTCAAATATTGTATTCCTTAGACCATGAGATAATGCAACTCCCTGGTATCGGATGAAAGCTTTGAGGTCATCAAACGTCATCCTATGAGAGGGTGATCATAAAGGTGTCTCTCAGGTGATCGGAAAGTACCTGTTGGGTTGTATGTATCGAGATGGGATTTGTCCCTCCCAAGTCGGAGAGATATACTTCGGGCCCACTTTGAATCGATATCAACACCGCTTGCAAGCACGTGGTTAAGGAGTTAATCACAAAGTGATATCGGATTACGGAACGAGTAAAGTACTTGCTGTGAACGAGATTGAACTAGGTATGACGGTACCGACGATCAAATCTCGGGCAAGTAAAATATCGCGAGACGAAGGGAATATATATATGGGATTGAATGAATCCTGACATCGTGGTTCATCCGATATGATCATCGATGAATGTGTGGGAGTCAATATGGGTTTCCAGACCCCGCTGTTGATTATTGATATAAGATCATGTCTGCATATTCTCGAACCCGAAGGGTCACACACTTAACGTGTCTCGACGCTAGGATAGATTGGATAATTGGTTTATGAGTTTTTGTTCGGAGTCTCGGATAGGATCCGGGACATCACGAGAGGTTACGGAATGGTCCAGAGAATAAGATTCATATAAGGCAATGCAGTTTTTGGAGTTCGGAATTGTTCCGGGTTAATCGGCATTGTACCAGAAGCTTCTAGAACCTTCCAGAGTGGGAACAACATGGCCCCACTTGTCGGGAGGGGGCATGGGCCTATGAGGGAGTGCCCTGGCCGCATTGGGACAGGGGCACAAGGCCCCATAGGGCCCAGCCGGCCAAACCTAGGGCAAACCCTAGGGGAGCTTCTAGAAGGGAGGGGGGAAACTTGCCCCCCACTCCTCCCTCCTTGGCCGCCGGCCTAGGGCTTGGGGGAGGGGCTAGGGCTGGCGCCCACCCCTCTATATAAAGAGGGCTGGGGGCACACCCTCCCCCTACACCTCCTCCTCAACCCTAGCCGCCCTGCTGCCCCTCCTCTCTCTCTCCCTCCCGACTGCGCGTAGGCGAAGCCCTGCCGCAGAAACTCTCCACCGCTTGCACCGCGCCATTGCGTTGTAGATCCAATCCATCTCTCCACCCCACTTGCTGGACCGAGGAAGGAGGAGACGTCGAGGTGCCGCACGTGTGCATCTCTCGGAGGCATCGCCACTTGCGGTGTTAGATCGGATCGGATCGCGAGGAGGAGAAGCGAGTACGACTACATCACCCACGTTCCGTCGAACGTTCCGCTGTGTGAATCTTCAAAGGTATGAAGATCTCATCTATTCCCCCTCGTTGTGTGCATCTCCTAGATTAGATCTTGGCTTTCCCCGTTCGCATCCGTAGAAAAATTTGATTTACTATGCTGCGAAACCCTTCAGTGGTATCAGAGCTAAATCTATGCGTAGATGTATTTCACGAGTAGAACGCAACATGGTTGTTGCGGGCGTTGATGTTTTCTGTTGCAAGCCTCTTGTTTGTGTACTTCTTATGACGCGGGATAGTGAGATTGAAGCGGTCCAGGCCAACCTTACGCGACATCGTTCGCGAGACCGGCTCTGCACTTGACGTGTGGCTTGTTCCACACATGCGGCTGGTGGATGCCAGTTTCTCTCACTATAGTTGTCATGGGATTTACACCGGAGTTTGGCAACCATAATATCACCGTTGTGGCTTTCCGTAGGTAAGAATCGTTCTTAGCTTGCTACTCCCATAAGCCACGTAAAACATGCAACAACAAAGTAGAGGCGTCTAACTTGTTTTTGCAGGGAGTGTTTTCTGTGATATGGTATGGCCCAAGATGTGATGTGTATGTTGTATGCAATGATCATGTTTTGTAATGTTTCACGACTTGCATGTCAATGAGTACACAACCGGCAGGAGCCATATGGTTGTCTTTATAATTGTGTATGACCTGTGTGTCAACTTCTTATACGCCATGTAATAGTTTCACTTTATCGCTAAGTAGTTAGCAATAGTTGTAGTTGCTATTCGTGGTGGAGGCAATCATGGTGGAGTGATGGAGATCATGCCGGCACGCACAAGATGGAGATCATTGCGCGAAGATTGGCTATACCATGTCACATAAAGTTATATGCATGTGATGTTATCCTTTTATGTATCTTATTATGCTTAGATCGCGACGGTAACATTATAAGATGATTCCTCACTTAAAGATCAAGATAAAAACTGTGTTCTCCCCATGTATGCACCGTTGCGAAAGTTCGTCGTGTTCAAGCATCACGTGATGATCGGGTGCTATAAACTCTACGTTCACATACAACGGGTGCAAGCCAGTTTTGCACACGCGGAAATACTTGGGTTTGACTTGACGAGCCTAGCATGTACAAACATGGCCTCGGAACACAAGAACCGAAAGGTTAAGCATGAGTCATATGAATGATATGATCGACACTTTGTTGTCTACCATTGAGACCACATCTCTTCTCGTGAAGATCGGATTAGGTGTGGTGAATTTGGATCATGTTCACTAAACAACTTGAGGGATGTTGATTTTAGTGGGAGTTCATCTAGTAATTTGATTAAATTGAACTAGTTTTCATGAACATAGTCTAATTTGTACTTGCAAATACTGTAGATCAAATGGCTAAGTCCAACTTCAACTTCAACGTTTTTCTGAGATAGAAAATCTTAGAAACAATGGGTCTAACTTCACCAACTGGTTCTGCAATCTGAGAATCATTCTCGCTGGCGGACAAAAGGACTATGTCCTTGAGAAAGCACTAGGTGACGCCCATGCTATAGATGCGTCGGTTGATGAAAAAGATGTTTATCAGTCGCACAAGGATGATTATGATTTGATTAAGATCACCATGTTGTTTGCTATGGAATCGGACCTTCAAAATCATTTTGAGGAGTTCGCCGGGCCCTTTGAGATTCTTGAGGAACTGAAAACCATGTTTCAGACTCGGGCCCATTCTGAGAGATATGAGATCTCTGAGAAATTCTTTAACTGCAAGATGGAGGAAGGGAGTTCCGTTAGTGAGCACGCCATTAAGATGTCGGGCTACACTCAACGCCTTGAGCAACTGGACAGCAAGATTCCAGAGGAGCTCAAGATTGACAGGGTTCTGTAATCACTCCCTCCTAGCTACAAAAGTTTTGTAGTTACTCACAATCAGATTGGTTCCACTGATATGATAACTGAGCTCTTCGCTAAGCTGAAAGTTGCGGAGGTGGATATCAAGAAAGATAATCATGTGTTGATGGTCAACAAGCCCCCCAGCTTTAAGAAAGGTAAGGGCGCAAAGAAGCCCTTCAAGAAAGGTAGCGGCAAGCGCGTTGCCCCTACCGAGAAGAAGCTCAAGTTTGGACCTAAGCCGGACACTGAGTGCTTCTATTGCAAGGACAAGGGTCACTGAAAGCGCAACTGTCCGAAGTACTTAGCGGACAAGAAGGCTGGCACCATCAAAGGTATATTTGATATACATGTTATTGATGTTTTCCTTACTAGCCCTCGTTGTAGTGCCTGGGTATTTGATACTGGTTCAGTTGCTAATATCTGTAACTCGAAACAGGAGCTACGGAATAGATGGCGGCTTGCGAGGGATGAGGTGACGATGCGCGTTGGCAACAGATCAAGAGTTGATGTGATGGCCGTCGGCACGCTCTCCTTAGTTTTACCTTCGGGATTAGTTTTAAACCTCAATAAGTGTTATTATGTGCCTGCGTTGAGCATGAACATCATATTTGGATCGTGTTTATTGCATGACGGTTATTCATTTAAATCTGAGAATAATGGTTGTTCTATTTATATGAGTAACATCTTTTATGGTCATGCACCTGCTGTGAATGGTTTATTTCTTCTGAATCTCGAAAAGGATGAAACACACATCCATAACATTGAGGCTAAGAGATGCAAAGTAGATAGTGATAATACTACTTATTTGTGGCACTGTCGTCTAGGTCATATTGGTGTAAAGCGCATGAAGAAACTCCATTCTGATGGACTTTTGGAGTCTCTTGATTTTGAATCATTTGACACATGCGAACCATGCCTCATGGGCAAGATGATCAAAACCCCGTTCTCCGGAATAATGGAGCGAGCAACGGACTTGTTGGAAATCATACATACCGATGTATGCGGACCGATGAGTGTTTCGACCCGCGATGGATATCGCTATTTCCTCACTTTTACCGATGACTTAAGTATATATGGGTATATCTATTTGATGAAACATAAATCTGAAACATTTGAAAAGTTTAAGGAATTTCAGAATGAAGTGGAGAACCATCGTAATAGAAAAATTAAGTTTCTATGATCCGATCGTGGAGGTGAATATTTGAGTTATGATTTTCTCACGCATCTTAAAGCAAGCGGAATCGTTTCGCAACTCATGCCACCCGGAACACCACAGCGTAATGGTGTGTCTGAACGCCAGAATCGAACTCTATTAGATATGGTCCGATCAATGATGTCTCTTACTGATTTGCCGTTATCATTTTGGGGTCATGCATTAGAAACCGCTGCATTCACTTTAAATAGGGCACCATCTAAATCCGTTGAGATGACACCGTATGAACTGTGGTTTGGTGCTAAACCTAAGTGTAGGGTTTCGTAGCATGGAATACAAAAAATTTCTACCGCATACAAACAAACAAGCCAAGATCTATCTACTAGATTGTAGCAACGAGTCGATGGAATAACTCACCCTTGAAGATTCCAAAGTGTTTAACGAGAGCGGATTCTCGTGGGTGATGTAGTCGTACTCTTCCCGATCTCAAGATCGCGTGAGACGATCCTTCCGGGCTGCGTTCGGCAGCGCCCCTAATCGGGTCACACGTTCGGTACTCGACAAAGACCTTCCTCTCCTTGTTCCAAGAAAAGGAGGTTGTAGCACTCTCCTCGTGATTCCGGCAGCACGACGGCGTGGTACCGGAAGTAGAGGGGAGATCTCGCAGGGCTTCGCCTTAAGCCGGAGCGAGTATGGTGAACTATGAGAGAGCTCCTTGGCGATCTAGGGTTTAGACGCACCGAGGAGGAGGCTTGGCCGACGGCTAGGATTAGCTAGGCGGCGGCTTGCCCTAGGGCAGCGGCGGCTGCAGGAGGGGCCGGCGGCTAGGGCTGGGGTTTGCGGGTGGAGGTGTTGGGTACTAGGAGGGGCAGCCCTACCCCTCCTTATATAGGTGGATGGGGCGCGCCAAGGGAGGGGAGTCCCTCCCCAACTCGGTTTCCCAAGGGGGCCGGCGGTGGAGGGGAGGAACTCCTCCCCAACTCGGTTTCCACCTTCCCCTCCACTTCACAAAATAGTCGTTTGACTTTTCAAATTGGCGTTTGACTTTTCAAACTAGGATTTGATTAAACCCTTTATTTTGTTCAGCGATGACACCTAGTACATGATGCAATCATACCAACTTGATATAACACATTCATGTACCCTTCCCCTCCGGAGTGCCGGACATTCCGGAACCTTCTAGAACATTCCCGATGAAAACACCGGAACCATTCTCTAACCCCGAAGCAGGACTTTCCTTATATGAATCTTATTCTCCGGACCATTCCGGATCTCCTCGTGATATCCCGGATCCCATCTGAGACTTCGAACAACATTCGGTCTCTTACTCATCATTACATAACTACTCAAACAACGTCGAATCCTTAAGTGTGTCTCCCTACGGTTCGTGAAATATGCGGACATGATCGAGACACTTCTCCGAACAATAACCAATAGAGGAATCTGGAAATTCATATGGCTCCCACATATTTCTACGATTACTTTGCGATCGAATGAACCACTTACATACGATACCAATTTCCCTTTGTCTCACGATAGTTTACTTATCCGAGGTTATGATCGTCGGTATCTCTGTATACCTAGTTCAACCTCACATCTTGATAAGTACTCTTTTCTTGTTCCCGTGATATGTGATCCCTTGTGAGCCAGTCACATGCTTGCAAGCTAATTGGATGACATTCCACCGAGAGGGCCTAGAGTATATCTATCCGTCATATGGATGGACAAATCCCACTCTTGATCCATGTGTCTCAACAATACTTTCCGAACACTCAATGCCACCTTTATAGCCACCCAGTTATGGTGTGGTGTTTGATGTCATCAAAGCATCCTTCCGGTGAAGGTGATATGCATGATCTCATGGTCGAAGGAATTAGGTTACTATGTATCAGAAAGCATATAGCAATTGAACTATTAAAATGACTTGATCTTTATGCTACGCTTATCTATAGGAGTATGTCCACCATATCATTCTCCTAACGATATGATCTTGTTGTTAATAACATCTCAATGTTCATGATAGGGAAACCACAATCATTTATTAACCAACAAGCTAGTATTATAAAGAGGCTTTACTAGGGACTCTATTTTAGTTTACAAATTCACACAAGTATTAATGTTTCCTTGTTAATAACATTATAGCATGAATGTAAACATTTATCATAAACACAAAGATATAATAATAACTACATTTATTATTGCCTCTAGGGCATATCTCCAACAGTCTCCCACTTGCACTAGAGTCATCTAATCTAGATTACATGGTAATATACCGAACACCCATGGCAGTTTGGTGATGGTCATGTTTTGCCCTCGGGAGAGGTTTAGTCAACGTATTCACCACATTCAGATCTGTGTGTACTTTGCAAATCTTTATGTCCCCATCTTGGACATGTTCTCGAATAGCGTGGAAACGTAGCTTGATGTGCTTCAGCTTCTTGTGTGACCTTGGTTCTTGCGCATTGGCTATGGCTCCCATGTTATCACAGTAGATAGACATTGGGTCCAGCGCACTAGGAACCACACCGAGCTCTGTAATGAACTCTTTCATCCATATCGCTTCTTGTGAAGCCTCTGAAGCAGCCATGTATTCCGATTCAGTTGAAGATCTCGCCACAACGCTTTGCTTTGCACTCCTCCAGCTAACTGCTGCACCATTCAAAGTAAATACGTATCCAGATTGTGATTTAGAATCATCTGAATCGGTGTTCCAACTAGCATCGGTGTAAACATTAACAACGAGTTGTTCATCACCTCCATAAGAAAGAACCATATCCTTAGTTCTTCTCAAGTACTTAAGGATGTTTTTGACCGATGTCCAATGATCCGCTCCTGGATCACTTTGATATCTGCTAGTTAAACTAACAGCATATGCAATGTCGGGTCTAGTACATAGCATGGCATACATTAGAGATCCTATGGCTGAGGCATAGGGAGTTTTACTCATCCTTTCTCTATCTTCTGCCGTGGTCGGACTTTGAGTTTTACTCAACGTCGTATTGGGCAACATGGGCAAGAACCCTTTCTTGCTATCTTCCATTCCAAACCTCTTTAGAACTTTGTCCAAATATGTACTTTGTGACAATGATATTAGGCGTCTCGATCTATCTCTATAAATCTTTATGCCTAATATGTAAGCTGCTTCGCCAAGATCCTTCATTGAAAAACTATTATTCAAATATTCCTTGACACTATTAAGAAGGTCTACATCATTCCCAATCAACAATATGTCATCTACATATAGTATTAAGAATGCTATAGAGCTCCCACTCACTTTCTTGTAAATACAAGCTTCTCCATAAGTTTGTATAAATCCAAAACTTTTGATTACCTTATCAAAACGTTGATTCCAACTTCGGGACGCTTGCTTCAATCCATAGATGGACCGTTGAAGTTTGCATACCTTGTTAGCATCTTTAGGATCGATAAAACCTTTGGGTTGCATCATATACAACTCTTCATCAATGTCTCCATTGAGGAACGCTGTTTTGACATCCATCTGCCATATTTCATAATCGTAATATGCAGCGATTGCTAACATAATCCTCACAGACTTTAGCTTCGCTACTGGTGAGAAAGTCTCATCGTAGTCAAATCCTTGAATTTGTCGAAACCCTTTTGCGACAAGTCGAGCTTTATAGACAGTAACATTACCATTAGCATCTGTTTTCTTCTTGAAAATCCATTTGTTCTCGACAGCCTTCCGACCATCCGGTAAGTCCACCAAAGTCCATACTTGGTTTTCGTACATGGATCCAATCTCGGATTTCATGGCTTCTTGCCATTTATTGGAATCTGGGCTCATCATCGCTTCCTCAAATGTCGCAGGGTCATCGGTGTTGTCCACCAACATGACACTCATAACGGGATCATACCAATCAGGAGTGGTACGAGTTCTCGTTGACCTGCGAGGCTCTGTAGCAACTACAACTGAAGTTTCATGATCATCATCATTAGCTTCCTCTCTAATTGGTGCAGGCACCACAGGAACCACTTCCAGTGCTGCGCTACTTGCAAGTTCGAGAGAAGGTTCGACAACCTCGTCGAGTTCTACTTTCCTTCCAGTCACTTCTTTTGAGAGAAATTCCTTCTCTAGAAAGGATCCATTCTTGGCAACGGAGATTTTGCCCTCGGATCTATGATAGAAGGTATACCCGATAGTTTCCTTCGGGTATCCTATGAAGACGCATTTTTCCGCTTTGGGTTCAAGCTTGTCCGTCTATAACTTCTTTACATAGGCTTCGCAACCCCAAACTTTAAGGAACGACAATTTAGATTTCTTCCCAAACCATAATTCATACGGTGTCGTTTCAACGGATTTAGATGGTGCCCTATTTAAAGTGAATGCGGCTGTTTCTAATGCATAACCCCAAAATGATAGCGGTAAATCTGTAAGTGACATCATAGAACGAACCATATGTAAGAGAGTTCGATTACGACGTTCGGACACACCATTACGCTGTGGTGTTCCTGGCGGTGTTAATTGTGAAAGTATTCCGCATTTCTTCAAATGCTCGCCAAACTCGTAGCTTAGATATTCACCTCCACAATCAGAACGTAGAAATTTAATCTTCTTGTTATGTTGATTCTCAACCTCACTTTGAAATTCCTTAAACTTCTCGAAAGTTTCAGACTTATGTTTCATGAAATAGATATACCCATATCTACTCAAGTCATCCGTGAAGGTAAGAACATAACGATAACCACTGCGCGATGCTACACTCATTGGACCACACACATCGGTATGTATGATTTCCAATAAGTCCGTAGCTCGCTCCATCATACCAGAAAATGGAGCCTTAGTCATTTTTCCCATCAGACATGCTTCGCATCTTTCAAGTGATTCTAAATCAAGTGATTCAAGAAGTCCATCGGAATGGAGTTTCTTCATACGCTTCACTCCAATGCGACCAAGACGACAGTGCCACATATAGGTCGAGTTATCGCTCGATTTCAAATGTTTAGCCTCAATGTTATTAATATGTGTATTTACACTATCAAGATTCCATAAGAATAGACCATCTATCAAAGGTGCATGTGCATAAAACATATTACTCGTATAAATCGAACAACCATTATTCTCGGACTTAAACAAGTAACCATCTCGCAATAAACAAGATCCCGATATAATGTTCATGCTTAACGCAGGCACCAAATAACAATTATTTAAGTATAAAACTAATCCCGATGGTAGATGAAGAGGTAGCGTGACGTGGCGATCACATCAACCTTTGATCCATTTCCACGCATCGTCACCTCGTTCTTCGCTAGCTTCCTTTATTCTGCAGCACCTGTTTCGAGTTACAAATATGAGCAACCGAACCAATATCAAATACCCAGGCACTACTACGAGTACTAGTGAGATACACATCAATAACATGTATATCAGATGTACCTTTCTTCTTGATGTTGCCGTTCTTCAAATCCGCCAAGTACTTTGGGCAATTCCGCTTCCAGTGACCTTCTCCCTTGCAGTAAAAGCACTCAAGATCGGCTTAGGTCCAGCCTTGGTCTTCTTCGTCACGGTAACTTTCTTACCACCCTTCTTGAAGTGTCCCTTTTGCTTAGACTTGCCTTTCTTGAATTTGGTGGTCTTATTGACCAACAACACTTGGTGCTCTTTCTTGATCTCCACTTCTGCAGATTTCAACATGGCGAAGAGTTCTGGCAAAGTCTTGTTCATGTTTTGCATGTTGTAGTTCATCACAAAGTTCTTGTAACTTGGTGGTAGTGATTGAAGGACATGGTAAATCCCCAAAGCATTAGGAATCACTATACCCAAGCTTTGGAGTTTGTTTGTGTGCCCAGACATCTTAAGCACATGCTCACTGACGGAGCTGCCTTCTTCCATCTTGCAGTTAAAGAACTTTTCAGAAGCCTCATAGCTCTCAATCGCCGCGTGAGTCTCAAAGATCAATTTGAGATCATGGACAATATCATGTGGGTCTGAATTCTCAAACCTTTTCTGAAACTCTGATTCTAAACCATACAAGATAGCACACTGAACTGTGGAGTACTGAGTCTTCCGAGTGAGGTAAACATTCTTTACTTCATCGGTAGCAGTAGCTGCAGGTGGGTCACCTAGCGGTGCATCCAGCACATAGGTCAAATTACCAGCTATGAGGACAATCCTCAAATTGCGGAACCAATCCGCAAAGTTGCTTCCATTGTTTTTCAACTTTTCTTTCTCTAGGAACGCATTAAAATTGATGGTAGGGGCCGCCATTGATCTACAACTTATTTGCAATAGTTTAGACTAAGTTTATGACAAATTGAGTTCTAATTAATAGTTAAATTAATCTAGGTGAACTCCCACTCAAAACAATATCCCTCACATTGTTTTAGTGATCACACAAACCAAATCCACCACATCAAAACCGATCATCACGAGAGTTGATGTAACTTCAATGGCGAACAATCGACATGTTCATCATATCTTCCATATGATTCATGCTTTACCTTTCGGTGATCCGTGTTCCGAGACCATGTCTGTACATGCTAGGCTCGTCAAGATCAAACCTTAGCTTCCGCATGAGCAAATCTGGCTTGCTCACGTTGTATACACTTGCGGAATCTAACACACCCGATCATCACGTGGTGCTTCGAAACAACAAGCTTTAGCAACGGTGCTTACTAAGGGTGAACACTTTAGGACTTGAAATTCATGTGCATGAGGGATCATCTTATAATGCTACCGTCGTTAACTAAGCAATACAAGATGCATAAAGGATTAACATCACATGCAATTCATAATATGTGATATGATATGGCCTTTCTTCTTTGTGCTTTCGATCTCCATCTTCCAGCACGAACATGATCTCCATCATCACCGGTATTGCATCAAGGTCAATGACGCCGCTTCATGGTTGTCGTCCACCAGCTTCAACTATTACAACTACTTTGAATAGACACGCGGGTCTTAACATAAATTAAAGACAACCATATGGATCCTGCCGGTTGCCAACTTACAATAAGGAACATTGCATACATCAAACATAATCACAATCATGGCCATATCACATCACATCACACCCCTGCAAAACAAAGTTAGACGCCTCTACTTTCTTTGCATGTTTTACGTGGTTTGGGGCTTTCAATAAGTGTCGTTCTAACTTACAAACAAGAACCACAACATTGATACTAGTATTGTCAATCACCCGTTGTAAATTGAATCTTAACTATGTTGGGAGAAACAGGCACCCGCAAAGACACTTATGCAATACAAGTTGCATGTCAAGCATGGAGCAAGTCTCATGAACGATGTCATGTAAGGTTAGCCCGGGCCGATTCATCCCACCATCCCGCAAGATGCAAAGTACACAAGAAGCAATCGACAATAAAAGCATCAACGCCCACAATGACCATTGTGTTCTACTCGTGCAACAGATCTACATATAGACACGGCTCTAATACCACTGTGGGGTTTCGTAGCATGGAAAACAAAAAAATTCTACCGCATACAAACAAACAAGTCAAGATCTATCTACTAGATTGTAGCAACGAGTCGATGGAATAACTCACCCTTGAAGATTCCAAAGTGTTTAGCGAGAGCGGATTCTCGTGGGTGATGTAGTCGTACTCTTCCCGATCTCAAGATCACGTAGACGATCCTTCCGGCGCTGCGTTCCGGCAGCGCTCCTGCAGTCGGTCACACGTTCGGTACTCGACGAAGACCTTCCTCTCCCTTGTTCCAACAGGCAGCGGAGGTTGTAGCACTCTCCTCGCGATTCCGGCAGCATGACGACATGGTACCGGAAGTAGAGGGGAGATCTCGCAGGACTTCGCCTTAAGCCGGAGCGAGTCTGGTGGACTATGAGAGAGCTCCTTGGCGATCTAGGGTTTAGACGCACCGAGGAGGAGGCTTGGCCAGCGGCTAGGGTTAGCTAGGCGGTGGCAGCGACTTGCCCTAGGGCGGCGGCGACTGCAGGAGGGGCCGGCGGCTAGGGCTAGGGTTTGCGGGTGGAGGTGTTGGGTACTAGGAGGGGCAGCCCTGCCCCTCCTTATATAGGTGGAGGGGCGCCAGGAGGAGTCCTCCCCAACTCGGGTTTCCCAAGGGGTCAAGTGGAGCGGAGGAACTCCTCCCCAACTCGGTTTCCACCTTCCCCTCCACTTCACAAAATAGCCGTTTGACTTTTCAAATTGGCGTTTGAATTTTCAAACTAGGATTTGATTAAACCCTTTATTTTGTTCAGCGATGACACCTAGTACATGATGCAATCATACCAACTTGATATAACACATTCATGTACCCTTCCCCTCCGGAGTGCCGGACATTCTGGAACCTTCTAGAACATTCCCGATGAAAACACCGGAACCATTCTCCAACCCCGAAACAGGACTTTCCTTATATGAATCTTATTCTCCGGACCATTCCGGATCTCCTCGTGATATCCCAGATCCCATCTGAGACTCCAAACAACATTCGGTCTCTTACTCATCATTCCATAACTACTCAAACAACGTCGAATCCTTAAGTGTGTCTCCCTACGGTTCATGAAATATGCGGACATGATCGAGACACTTCTCCGAACAATAACCAATAGAGGAATCTAGAAATTCATATGGCTCCCACATATTTCTACGATTACTTTGCGATCGAATGAACCACTTACATATGATACCAATTTCCCTTTGTCTCACGATAGTTTACTTATCCGAGGTTATGATCGTCGGTATCTCTGTATACCTAGTTCAACCTCGTTACTGATAAGTACTCTTTTCTCGTTCCCATGATATGTGATCCCTTGTGAGCCAGTCACATGCTTGCAAGCTAATTGGATGACATTCCACCGAGAGGGCCCAGAGTATATCTATCCGTCATATGGATGGAAAAATCCCACTCTTGATCCATGTGTCTCAACCAATACTTTCCGAACACTCAATGCCCCTTTATAGCCACCCAGTTACGGTGTGGTGTTTGATGTCATCAAAGCATCCTTCCGGTGAAGGTGATATGCATGATCTCATGGTCGAAGGAATTAGGTTATTATGTATCAGAAAGCATATAGCAATTGAACTATTAAAATGACTTGATCTTTATGCTACGCTTATCTATAGGAGTATGTCCACCATATCATTCTCCTAACGATATGATCTTGTTGTTAATAACATCTCAATGTTCATGATAGGGAAACCACAATCATTTATTAACCAACAAGCTAGTATTATAAAGAGGCTTTACTAGGGACTCTATTTTAGTTTACAAATTCACACAAGTATTAATGTTTCCTTGTTAATACCATTATAGCATGAATGTAAACATTTATCATAAACACAAAGATATAATAATAACTACATTTATTATTGCCTCTAGGGCATATCTCCAACCCTAAGTTGTCGTTTCTTAAAGTTTGGGGATGCGAAGCTTACGTCAAGAAGTTGATGCCGAACAAGCTCGAACCCAAAGCGGAGAAATGCGTCTTCATAGGATACCCTAAGGAAACTATTGGGTATACCTTCTATCACAGAACCGAAGGCAAAGTGTTTGTCGCAAAGAACGGATCCTTTCTTGAGGAGTTTCTCTCGAAAGAAGTGAGTGGGAGGAAAGTAGAGCTAGACGAGGTTATTAAACCTTCTCTTGAGTTGGAGAGTAGCGCAGCACCTGAAATTGTTCCAGTGCCGCCTGCACCAACAATAGAGGAAGCTAATGACAAGGATCATGAAGCTTCAGACGATGCTACTACTGAACGTTGTAGGTCGACAAGGTCGCGTGCCCCTCCTGAGTGGTACGGCAACCCTGTCTTAACAGTCTTGTTAGTAGACGACAGTGAACCTGTGAACTATGAGGAAGCGATGATGAGCCCAGACTCTGAGAAATGGCTAGAGGCCATGAAATCCGAATTGGGATCCATGAGCGAAAACCAAGTATGGACTTTGGTGGACCCTCCTAGCGACCGAAAGGCCATTGAGTGCAAATGGATCATCAAGAAGAAAACGGACGCAGATGGTAATGTTACTATCTATAAAGCACGACTTGTCGCGAAAGGTTTTCAACAAGTTCAAGGTGTTGACTACGATGAGACCTTCTCTCCCATAGCGATGTTTAAGTCCATTCGTATTTTATTAGCAATTGCTGCGTTTCATGATTATGAAATATGGCAGATGGATGTCAAGACTGCGTTCCTCAATGGCAACATTGATGAAGGGTTGTATATGATGCAACCCGATGGTTTTGTCGATCCTAAGGATGCTGATAAAGTATGCAAACTTCAGCGTTCCATTTATGGACTAAAGCAAGCATCTCGGAGTTAGAACCTTCGTTTTGATCAAGTGATCAAGAGCTTTGGATTTGTTCCAAATAGCTACGAAGCTTGTATCTACAAGAAAGTGAGTGGGAGCTCAGTGACATTTCTGGTACTATATGTGGATGACATATTGATTATTGGAAATGATATTGACATGCTTAATGATGTGAAGAGTTATTTGAACAAATGTTTTTCAATGAAAGACCTAGGGGAAGCTGCTTATATATTGGGCATTAAAATCTATAGAGATAGACAAAGACGCCTGATAGCTTTAAGCCAAAGTACATACCTAGACAAAGTTCTGAAAAGGTTCAGAATGGATAAGGCAAAGAAAGGTTCAGTGCCTATGTTGTCAGGTAAGATATTGAGCAGGGCTCAGTGTCTAGCTACGGTAAATGATAGGGAAGCTATGAGCAAAGTGCCTTATGCCTCAGCCATAGGTTCTATCATGTATGCCATGTTGTGTACTAGACCGGATGTGTCCAATGCTCTTAGTTTGACGAGCAGATACCAAAGTGATCCAGGAGTGGAACCTTTGGACAGTGAAGAACATCCTAAAGTACTTAAATAGGACTAAAGAAATGTTCTTAGTCTATGGAGGTGATGAACAGCTCGTCGTAAAGGGTTACGTCGATGCTAGTTTTGACACCGACAAGGATGATTCTAAATCTCAGACAGGATACGTTTATATTTTGAATGGAGGAGCTGTGAGCTGGAGAAGCTGCAAGCAAAGCGTGATCGCGGGATCTACAGTAGAAGCGGAATACATGGCTGCTGCAGAAGCGTCAAGTGAAGGACTTTGGATCAGGAACTTCATCACTGAGCTTGGTGTGGTTCCAAGTGCATTGGAACCACTTGAGATATTGTGTGACAACACTGGCGCCATAGCACTGGCTAAGGAACCAAGATATCATCCAAAGACCAAGCATATCAACCGCAAGTTTCATATAATCCGAGATTATATAGTAGATGGAGATCTGAAGATTATCAAAGTACATACGGATCTGAATGTCGCAGATCCATTGACTAAACCTCTTCCACGTGCAAAACTTGATCAGCACCTTAGTACCATGGGTGTTAGATTATTGCCAGATGTAAACTAGATTATTGACTCTAGTGCAAGTGGGAGACTGTTGGAATTATGCCCTAGAGGCAATAATAAAGATGTTATTATTATAATTCTTGTTCATGATAAAGTTTATATTCCATGCTAGAATTGTATTAAGCGGAAACTTTAATACTTGTGTGGTTTGTGAACAACACCGTGTCCCTAGTATGCCTCTATGGACTAGCTCATTGATTAATGATGGTTAAGGTTTCCTAACCATAGACTTGAGTTGTCGATTAATAATGAGATCATATCATTGGGAGAATGATATGATGGACAGACCCAAACTAAGCGGAGCAATTAGATCGTGTCATCGTGTTCATCTTTGCGAAGCTTTTCCTATGTCAAATATTGTATTCCTTAGACCATGAGATAATGCAACTCCCTGGTATCGGATGAAAGCTTTGAGGACATCAAACGTCATCCTATGAGAGGGTGGTCATAAAGGTGTCTCTCAGGTGATCGGAAAGTACCTGTTGGGTTGTATGTATCGAGATGGGATTTGTCCCTCCCAAGTCGGAGAGATATACTTCGGGCCCACTCGGTAATCGATATCAACACCGCTTGCAAGCACGTGGTTAAGGAGTTAATCACAAAGTGATATTGGATTACGGAACGAGTAAAGTACTTGCTGTGAACGAGATTGAACTAGGTATGACGGTACCGACGATCAAATCTCGGGCAAGTAAAATATCGCGAGACGAAGGGAATATATATATGGGATTGAATGAATCCTGGCATCGTGGTTCATCCGATATGATCATCAATGAATGTGTGGGAGTTAATATGGGTTTCCATACCCCGCTGTTGATTATTGATATAAGATCATGTCTGCATATTCTCGAACCCGAAGGGTCACACACTTAACGTGTCTCGACGCTAGGATAGATTGGGTAATTGGTTTATGAGTTTTTGTTCGGAGTCTCGGATAGGATCCGGGACATCACAAGAGGTTACGAAATGGTCCGGAGAATAAGATTCATATAAGGCAATGCAGTTTTTGGAGTTTGCAATTGTTCCGGATTAATCGGTATTGTACCGGAAGCTTCTAGAACCTTCCGGAGTGGGACCAACGTGTCCCCACTTGTCGGGAGGGGGCATGGGCCTATGAGGGAGTGCCCTGGCCGCATTGGGCCAGGGGCACAAGGCCCCATAGGGCCCAGCCGGCCAAACCTAGGGCAAAC
This sequence comes from Avena insularis, assembly GCA_023614405.1. Classification (NCBI taxonomy): domain Eukaryota; kingdom Viridiplantae; phylum Streptophyta; class Magnoliopsida; order Poales; family Poaceae; genus Avena; species Avena insularis. Next base: position 79,890,838 of record CM042695.1, on the reverse strand, counting down.
CCTAGGGGAGCTTCTAGAAGGGAGGGGGGAAACTTGCCCCCACTCCTCCCTCCTTGGCCGCCGGCCTAGGGCTTGGGGGAGGGTCTAGGGCTGGCGCCCACCCCTCTATATAAAGAGGGCTGGGGGCGCACCCTTCCCCTACACCTCCTCCTCAACCCTAGCCGCCCTGCTGCCCCTCCTCTCTCTCTCCCATTGCCAGCGTGGCGAAGCCTGCCTGAAACTCTCCACCGCTTGCACCGCGCCGTCGCGTTGTAGATCCAATCCATCTCTCCACCCCACTTGCTGGACCAAGGAAGGAGGAGACGTCGAGGTGCCCCACGTGTGCATCTCTCGGAGGCATCGCCACTTGCGGTGTTAGATCGGATCGGATCGCGAGGAGGAGAAGCGAGTACGACTACATCACCCACGTTAAAATCGAGCGTTCATGTCTTGAATCTTCAAGGGTATGAAGATCTCATCTATTCCCCCTCGTTGTTTGCATCTCCTAGATTAGATCTTGGCTTTCCCCGTTCGCATCCGTAGAAAAATTTGATTTACTATGCTGCGAAACCCTTCAATTATCACAAACTATGCCTTGATTCTAGCCATAACATTGGTCATTTGACCTGAAAACCAAGAAACCTCGAATGAGATAGGTCATTTTGTGAAGGGTTTTTCAGACATAATCAATATACCAAGTTTGATATTTTTCCTTGTAACTATGTCACATAATATGACACCACGCGAAGGTTTCGCAGTGTTTCGATCGTTTTTGAATTTTTTATGCCCGTTTTAAACTATCGTCAAACTTTGTCGAACGACGGGCATGAAGATTCTTAGCTCGGGGCCGAGCCTCGCTAAACTTGCATTGGATATTTGATAAAATAGCATATTTTGAACCTAAAAATGATTTTTTTTTAAAAAACATGAGCATCAGATCATGTACCTGTAATTCATATCTGACCCACTTCCTGCCGATTCGGCAAGAATTTGTCTTTTTCACCAGGGATGGACGGAAAGGTATAAGATCCCCCTGTTGGGATATTGTTCATATAAGGTGGTATAGTATTTTTTTAAAATGTGGTGGTAGCATTTAGAATTAGCCATTTGGTGGTTGCTTCACAAAACCGTCTGTTTTTGTGCTCGGAAAATGGAAAATGGCATTTTGGTGCGACGAAAAGAAAAACTTTCTCCTGCAACATTGTTCTCCATTCCATGATGCACATGTATGCACAATATGGGCATATTATCACAAACTATGTCTTTATTATAGCCATAACATTGGTCATTTGACCCAAAAACCAAGAAACCTCGAATGAGATAGGTCATTTTGCGAAGATTTTTTCAGACATAATCAATATATACCAAGTTTGATATTTTTCCTTGTAACTATATCACATAATATGACACCACACGAAGGTTTCGCAGTGTTTCGATCGTTTTTGAATTTTTTATGCCCGTTTTAAACTATCGTCAAACTTTGTCGAACGACGGGCATGAAGATTCTTAGCTCGGGGCCGAGCCTCGCTAAACTTGCATTGGATCTTTGATAAAATAGCATATTTTAAACCTAAAAACGATTTTTTTTTTAAAAACATGAGCATCAGATCATGTACCTGTAGTTCATATCTGACCCACTTCCTACCGATTCAGCAGGAATTTGTCTTTTTCACCAGGGATGGACGGAAGGGTTTAAGATCCGCCTGTTGGGATATTGTCCATATAAGGTGGTCTAGTATTTTTATAAAATGTGGTGGTAGCATTTAGAATTAGCCATTTTGTGGTTGCTTCACAAAACCGTCTGTTTTTGTGCTCGGAAAATGGAAAATGGCATTTTGGTGCGACGAAAAGGAAAACTTTCTCCTGCAACATTGTTCGCCATCCCATGATGCACATGTATGCACAATATGGGCATATTATCACAAGCTATGCCTTTATTCTATCCATAACATTGGTCATTTGACCCGAAAACCAAGAAACCTCGAATGAGATAGGTCATTTTGTGAAGGTTTTTTCAGACATAATCAATATACCAAGTTTGATATTTTTCCTTGTAACTATGTCACATAATATGACACCACACGAAGGTTTTGTATTGTTTCGATCGTTTTTTAATTTTTATGCCCGTTTTAAACTATCGTCAAACTTTGTCGAACGACGGGCATGAAGATTCTTAGCTCGAGGCCGAGCCTCGCTAAACTTGCATTGGATCATTGATAAAATAACATATTTTGAACCTAAAAATGATTTTTGTAAAAAAACATGAGCATCAGATCATGTGTATGTAGTTCATATCTGACCCACTTCCTGCCGATTTGGCAGGAATTTGACTTTTTCACCAGGGGTGGATGAAAAGGTTTAAGATCCCCCTGTTGGGACATTGTCCATATAAGGTGGTCTAGTATTTTTGTAAAATATGGTGGTAGCATTTTGAATTAGCCATTTGGCGGTTGCTTCACAAAACCGTCCGTTTTTTGTGCTCGGAAAATGGAAAATGGCATTTTGGTGTGACGAAAAGGAAAACTTTCTCCTGCAACATTGTTCACCATCCCATGATACGCATGTATGCATAATATGGGTACATTATCACAAACTATGCCTTGATTCTAGCCATAACATTGGTCATTTGACCCGAAAGCCAAGAAACCTCGAATGAGATAGGTCATTTTGTGAAGGTTTTTTCAGACATAATCAATATACCAGGTTTGATATTCTTCCTTGTAACTATGTCACATAATATGACACCACGCGTAGGTTTCGTAGCGTTTCGATCGTTTTTGAATTTTTTATGCCCATTTTAAACTATCGTCAAAGTTTGATATTTTTTCTTGTGAAGGTTTCACATTGTTTCGATTGGTTTTGAATTTTTTATGCCCGCTTTAAACTATATATAATATTTTATGTTTCACTTAATTTTTATTTACAAATGTATAATATTTGAGTGTAGGTAGATAGGTCTTATTTTTCTGCAAATTTTGATATATTATTTGTATTTTTCTGAATTATAATGATTTAATTATGATTTTTCAAAGTTTAATGAGGTAAAAGAAAAAATAGTTACGCCGAGGACAGCCGTCGGCGTAGCATAGAATATGCCGAGGGAAACTATACGCCGACGGCTGCTTGGCGGGACTGGTCTGGACGATGGCTACGCCGACGGCCCCGACGTTTGGCCGTCGGCGTAGTTTCCCATTCCTGTAGTGGCCCTCAAAGGATCCATAGATTTGGCATTCATACTTCAGCTAAACGAGTACTTCGACAACGTTTATGAATCGAGTTTGCCGGATTAGTTATAATCAAATTTGCATGAATTTGTGTTTTTAAGATTTAAGTTTAAGGGGTCAGCTAGAAACCGCTAATTTTAGAGGAGCAAAAGAGGCAGTATAACCAACTAAATTTTATGGGGTCGGCTATAGATGCGCTTGGATCCAAAATCTTGCTATTATATTAGTAGAAGATAACAATTCCTCGCAACAAAAGAAAACTAATTTCCTGGCTGACTAGGCGTCAAGAAAAATCCAGTTTGACTAGTATTTCTTTCTCAATACGGAGATTGGAGAACTCGTCAATGCGCCTGAAATTAGCTGAGTGAGAGCCGCTTGCCAGACGAAGCAAATGTCCCTTCTGCAAAAGTTGACTGATAGCTAGTCAATCGGATGGCTGGATTACAATGAGGAGGCATAGCCTCCCCAAGTAAAATTAGCAAAGCTTACATACATGGCTGGCTCTACACTAAAGGGCTTATGCTGTCAGACAGAGTTGCATACCGATCAGTTAGAACAAAGGAAGATCTTGTGATCAGTTTCTACCAAGCAAATGCCCCTTCTGTAAAGTTGTCTGATAGTCAACCGGATGGCTGGATTACAATCAGGAGGCATAGCTTCTGCAAGAAAATTTACTCAGCAAAGCTTACATACATGGCTGGGGATTGTGCATACTGATGAGCTGCAACAAAGGATGATCTTCTGGATACCTAGTCCTGGACTACGATCTCTCCATGAAAGCAAAAGCAAACTAGTACTAGTAAGGATTACAGCAGCGCAAAAATAAGTCCTAACCACCCTGATTAGGACTCAGCAAGGTTCATCGTCATCATCATCAGTTTGCTAGCTGCGGGGGCGCTTCGATCATGTGGTCCGGCTCTCCCGCAGTCCCGCCATGTCCATGGCCAGCTTATGGAGAATTAGTCCTCCTTTAACCAGCGCCTCCATGTTCTGAGCCTCGTGTACGCACGCACATACGGCATAACTAAATCAGCACCAACTATACACAGTCACAAGGCATGCAATGCAAAGAAGGGCCATCGAACTTACATCGGTGGAGTCCATGTCCTTGAGCAACTCGACCACCTGTTGCCACTCCGCCGGCGACAGGTTGACCGAGAGCTCGTCGTGCCGCATACCTTGGCTGTCGTAGCCTCCCAGCGACACCGCAACATTCCCCTTCCTGTCGCGTATGTGCGCAATGCACTCGCCGCTGGGTTGCCGGCGGGCGGCTCGGCCGCCCGGCTCGGACAGAAGCGGAGAGACGACGCCGTCGCCAACTGCGGCCGGCTGCTTGAAGTTGGTTATTGCCCTCGCGCCGCGCAGCTTCACGGCCGCGGCGTCGTAGGCTCTAGCAGCGTCCTCGGCGGTGTCGAAAGTGCCGATCCAGGCTTGAGATTTTCCCTTGGAGCCCCTGATCCTCGCCCCGAACCTGCCGTTCTCTTGCCGGCACACGCCGAGGAACTTGGTCCCGCCGTCGTGGCACCGCCGTGCGGACGGCTCGGCTCGGACATGCAGGAGCGAAGAGGCACCGCCACCGCCGTCAATAACGGCCGGTTGCTTGAAGTTGGTTCTCGCCGCCGCGCCGTGCACCTTGACGGCCGCAGCGTCGTACGCTCTGGCCGCGTCTTCGGCGGTGTCGAAGGTACCGAGCCATCGGTGAATCCCCTTGGGCTCTCTGATCTGCGCCCCGTACCTGCCGCTCGGCTGCAAGGACACGCCGCGGAATTTGTTCCAGGGGTCCAGCCTCGCTTTGTTCCTCCCGCCGGCGCTCAGACCTGGATAGTGCACTTCCTCTGCCCCCTTCGCTTTCCCACTCATGCCGAGCGCTTCAGAAGCTTCTCCGCTGTAAGCGCCGCCTTCATAAACGCGTGAAGTTTTGGGGGGGGAGGGGGAGGGGCTCGGGTTTAGCTGCTGAGGACGAGTGAGTAGAGGTAGAGGGTGCGGAGGAGCGAGACGGAGGCTCTGCTTAAGATTTCGTGGGCGTGTAGTACTTTGTAGTGGTTCAGTCCGTCAGTGCAAAAGGCTTGCAATGAAAAAAAGAGAAAATTCTAGGCACAAGTCTCCACGCTAACCTAGATGGCCTAGATAAATACTACCTCCATTTTAAGGCTTAAAACATAACTTTTTTAAAAGTCAAACAACCTAAAGTTTAACTAAGTTTTAAAGAAAAATATTAATATTTACAGTACGTAATTCATATGTTTTTATACATCATGAAACATATTTTCATATGATATCTATATAATATAATATTTTTTATAATTTTTTCTAAAAGTTTATTCAAACTTTATATGGCTTGACTTTTTAAAAAGTTATATGCCTTAAGGCTTAGGATGGAGCCAAATGCAATATGTAGATGGTAAGAGAAAATTGCTCAATAGACCACATTAAGTTTTTCGATAGTTTGACATTAATCAAGGGGTGTGTCATAGTCAAAATGTCTGCTAATTGTATGAGTAAACGAGACTGGCGGTCATTAAACTTATATCATACATGCATTTAAGACAATTATCTACAAAACTAAACTAATCGGCCACTCAACTTGTATTTAGGTGCACCTCAGGTCGCAAATCGGTCCACTACCCGGTTGTACATGAGGTCGTTTTTTGCAGATACCCCCTATCCAAACTGAATCATTAACTTTTTTTTCTCTCAAGATGGTTTGGTCAAACCCGAGTACAGCAAGCGACTCGATCTCGTTTTGACCCGTGACTCGCTGCTCCCGTCGTTGGCTCGTTGTGCATTTGCTCCCGTCGGTGTCCATGGAGGAGAGGACCTCCAGCCCAGAGGATACGCCATAAGAAGGGGAGATGGCTGTGAGATCCAGACATATGGCTTAATAGGATTGATAGGATACTCATACCAACAATTTATAACTTTTTTCGGAAGCTCATTCAAAAAGAACTCTGATGTCAAGCGTGCTTGGCCCAGAGCAATTTGAGAATGGGTGACCGACCGGGAGATGGGTAGAGTGCGCACGAGTGAGGACAAAGTGCGTAGAAAAACTAGTGTTGGTCTATGGGGCCAGTCTAGAGATCTTATTAAGCTGCTAGGAGTGACACCCCCAGGGCCAAGAGGTAACGGGATGCTAAAAGTGGTATCAGTGTCAATCCTCGCGGTTATACGGGTGTGCAGATCAGTGACGGGACATGTGGCGCATGGCCCAGAGTGGACACAGCATGGCACATGTGCCGACACTAGACACACATGCGTGTGCCAAGAGGGGACGTTCCTGGGGTGTGCTTGATCGATGAGGGCATCGATCTTCTAAAGTGTGGGTGTATGTGAGATTCAGGCACATGGCTTAATAGGATTGATAGGATACTCATACCAACAAGTTGCAACTTCTTTTTTGGAAGCTCATCCAAAAAGAACTCCGATGTTAAGCGTGCTTGGCCTAGAGCAATCTGACCGGGAAGTGGATACCGGGTGCGCACAAGTGAGGACAAAGTGCATAGAAAAGACTAGTGTTGGTCTGTGTGGCCAGTCTAGAGATCCTATTAAGCTGACAGGAGTGACACCCTCGGGGCCAAGAGGGAACAGGGTGCTACAACGACGAAGGCAGGGATATGGTGGTGGTCGTCGGGGCCCTTGGCTCAGGCTCGAGTGGTAGGCGACCCCGGTGCACACTAAGGATTTCTCCCTAAAAATCTAGGGTTTGAGGTTTCTATAGTCGACAGCCGCTGATGTTGCTCGTAGGTACTACTGCAATTAGGCTTGGTTAGGGGATTATTAAAGAGGTTAGGTTTGCTTCAACACAAGTTAGACTTGGTTTGAGGTTTCACATATGTTATTGGGTTTTACCTTGATGAATTTTGCTCGAAATTGTAATGGTTTATGTTTTGGTTCCTTTAGGTCCTGAATCAATTAAAATCAATGTTGAAGTTCACCATGGTGCACTAGTAGGAAAATCGTTATAATAGTCATTTTTGCTAGTGATGCGCATAATATAATACACACCACCACTTCCTTGCAAAATACTAATGGTGTTCGGATAGTCACGAACGCCCCTAGCAAACTCTAGTGGTGATACGAAAATACAAACATCACCAGAAAAATGGGCCCCGCAGGTATAGCCAGAGAAAACGTAGTGCCGAATAAAATGAATGCCACTGACATATTCTGTATTGGTAGTGTTGATATTTTCGAACGCCATGGCTAAAGTTACCCCATTGATATTCCCCACCCGGCCATGTCACACACACACACATACATCTCATTCCTCTCTCCACTCACCCCCTAGGCGCATTGGTCGCCACCATCCCCCGCATCCAACGCTCTCCCAATCCTCTCCCTACCAGCAATCGCGCGCGTCCGTCGCTGTGTGCCCTGCATTTGATGCCCCTCAACCTCCCTCCTCTCTCTCCCTCCACCCCACCAACACCGCTCGATCCGCCGACCGCCGCAAACGCCCCGTCCCCATGCCTCCGGGACCACGGTCGCCTCGTCCCCGTGCCTCCGGTCGTCGCAACCGCACCATCTCCATCCTTGGTGAGCCACCCTCCACGCCTCCCTTTTTAATAGCAATTTAGAAATTCTAGATAGATAGTGTTTTAGATAGTGTTTAGATATTAAATGTGGACTCATATTCTAGATAGATATGTTAGATATGTTTTAGAGATATTAAACTTGGGCTCAAATATATGATTTAGAGATATTAAACTTGGTCTCAAATTATAGATAGATATGTTATATATGCTTTAGAGATATTAAACTTGGGCTCAGATTCTAGATGGATACGTTAGATAGTGATGCTAAAGTCTGAGACCAAATTATATACAAATACATCATCTCGTAGCCCCAAAGTGTAAAGAAGACAGATAATCGTGACATTATCTCTTTTCTTTATACATTGGTGTGATTGATGAGATATTAGAATATGCAGCGATCTCTCTTCTTTAGGCTTTTGCATTAATCAAATATCTCATATTGTAGCCTTGAAATCGACAGATAATTTCACGGTTCATATAGCATGGATGAGATAAAATTGTGCTGGTTGAATCAAGTTCACAATGTTGTCCTCAACCATGCTATCTGAACCGTGGCAATATCTCGCTTCTTCAGATTTTGTCAAGATATTTGCATATGCAGCTGATGTGTGTAAAATGCATAAATGAAATTTGTAGTTTGTTAACATGGTTTCCCACATATTTGCATCATATATAATGTTATATTATGTTTATATTGATTTTTGGGGATTTACCAATGATCCCCTTTATTTTGGCTATAACCCTGCATGGCAGAAAAACCCTATTTTCAATGTTTTTGATGTTGCAAGACCTTAACAAAGTCAAATAGACCTGAAATTTTAGGAATACCAATATTTATCCATAAGAAGCATCTGGAGCACGAGAATCTCACCAAGAGGGCCAAACAATCCCAGGTGGCGCACCCAGGCCTGGTAGGCGTGCCACACATTCTCATCATCGTCCTTGCACGTAGGGGGCACTCTCATTTGAGGCTGCTAGCAGAGGCACCTCCTTGGTTGGTTGTAGCCTCTTCGGTGAACATGATTCTTACGTCCATCGGGTACTTGACAGAATGGCCGATAATGGGTGTGTCAGCGCCTTGTTTGGTATGATCTGTTGTGAGGGTGATTACTATGCTAGTGAAGGGGAAGGGAGGTGGATATGAAGGAGTATGATGAGGGGGAGGAAGAGGAAGTGGTGGATCTTGATGACAAGGGCAAGCTAGAAAGGAAGTGTGCCGACAGCGAGGGAATTCATTGGAAGATGGTCAAGGACCAATGTTTGACCGATGCTTGGAAGACCATGGGCCTTGACCCTATCACCGGCACCCAACAAACCGACTGTGCATACTGGAGGAGGATCTATGAACAATTCGAAAAAGGCGAGCTCTATGCAAATTACGCGAAGATGCACATGATCTGTAACCAAAATACATTATCTCATAGGTGGAACCATTCAAAAAGCTTGCAACAACCTTCATAGATGTGTGGAGACCGTCCACCGAAGGAAAACAACTGGCACGAACTAAAATTATCCTTTGTGGAAGACTTTGAACTATTTAGGAGCCTATGATTTATTTGAATTTGTCCTAAATGATTTGAGAGCTTGAGATTGTTGGGACCGCGGTGTGGGAAGGTCAGTCCAATCCGCCAGTTGTTTGGTCAGGCTTCCCCAACATCAGTTCTGGCGCACTTGTTGGCCGTTCTTTCGGGCGCTAGTGAGGATGCTATGCACCTTAGGGCATCTCTAATTGATTCCCAATGGTTAGATGAGTAAAAATACTTCCTAAAACTTAGAGGAGTAAAAATACCCCTCTAAAGAAAAGCGATTTCTAACCGATCCCAAAAACATAGAGATGTAAAAGAAATTTTGTCTACAAATCAAACTATTGGAATCCAAACACTTGGCATAGTGCAAATATAATTAAATAACATGTTTACAAATGAATAAAAATTATGTTCACAAACCAAATAATTGAGAAGACTTGGGAGTCTTCTGGCTAGCACATGAGGTAGTGTGCTAGACAGGCCAAGTTCAAATCTCATCTTCTCCTATATATGAGTAGTTGTCTAGTTCCTCCTAGACACTCTTTCATCACAAACAAAATAATTCAAAGCCAAATCGCATGGTAGGGTTTAGATGCAACGAATATGAGAATAGTTCAAACACAACTAGGTAGCACTATGGAGACGTCAGTGATGCTCAACATGATCATGCTACACCTGGTAGTGCACCTCCTTGTTCTCAATGTACCAATGGGTTTCTAGGAATTTTTGTATCATGTTTCCATTATGTGATGGTTCTACAAGATCACCATTAGAGATGTATCGAAAGTTCTCTATCATGTAGCGCTCATATTCAATGATCATGTTATACAAGATAATGTAACATGTCATTATTTGCCAAAGTACCTTGGGCTTCCAATACTCTATAGGGCCTTTTATTATGCAAAAACTCTTTTGAAGCACACCGAAAGCACAATCAACATCCTTCCTTGTGGACTCTCTAGCCTTGACAAAGTGAGCCTTCTTGTGGCTATTGATGACCTTCTTCGGGATTGTCTTCACAAAGGCGACTCATGGAGGGTAGATGCCATCTGCAAGATAGTAACCCATGGTGTAATCATGGTTGTTGACTTCATAGCTGATACCAGGAGCATCTCTGGCAACAAGCCTAGATAAGAGAGGTGATCTAGCAAACACATTCAGGTCATTGATACGTCCAATTTGCATCACCTTTCTATATCATAATTTACCTCTATTCATTGATGTTTGTCTTATTATGAGGTATTACTTATGGCTTTTTCATTTGTTTATGCATGTTGGATGATTCCTGGAGGATGGACTACCGGAGTCTGGATTCTGATGGAAAAGAAGGCGTTTCGGTGCAATTTCGCGAAGATCAGAAAATACCAAAAAAATATGGAAACATATTATTTTACCAGAAGACGAAGGAAGCCAGAAGGAGGGATGAAGTGGGGCCTTAGGGGGCCCACACCCCTAGGCGCGGGCCCACCTGACCCCGCGCCTAGGGCAGGTGTGGCCTACCTGCCCGGCCTCCGACTCCGCCCTTCACCTATATCTTCCCTACGGAACCCTAATACCAGGGGAGCGACCACAGATAGATTTCCGCCGCCTCTAGGGGGTGGAAAACACCAAGAGAGAAAGATCTCTCCGGCAGACAGATTTCTGCCGGGGGAATTCCTTCCCAGAGAGGGGAGACCGTCGCCATCAACACCGTCATCAAGCTAGTCTTCATCGGGATCATCATCATCATCCACACCATCATATCCACCAGCACCATCATCACCACTCCGTCCCGCTGTAACAATTGTGTTGGATATTGCTTTAGTTCTTAGGAGAAACTTTGCTGGTGTTAATTACTATTATAGTTGATGCTTGTGAGTGGAACCATTGGATTATTGTTTATGTTCAGATTGTTATCCATTATCATATCATCTTTGATTTTGATCCATATGATGTCTTGTGAGTAGTTCGTCTAGTTCTTGAGGACATGGGAGAAGTCATGTTGTTAGTAGTGAATCTGTGTTGAGTTATTATTCAATGGTTTAGAATTTAAGTTGTGGTGCTATTCTTCTAGTGGTGTCATGTGAATGTCGACTACATGACACTTCACCATTTATGGGCCTAGGGGGATGCATTGTGTATTTGGCTACTAATCATGAGGTTGCTGGAGTGACAGAAACCTGAACCCCCGTTAGGACACCTTTGCACAAGGGAGTGTAGGATCTCAGAGTTTAAGGATGTGGTTAGATTTATATCTTAATTACTTTCATGTAGTTACGGATGTTTGCAGGGTGTTTAATCACAAGTATGTATTAGTCCTAGGAAAGGCGGTAAGTTAGTACATGTTCACCCACACAACACTTACAAACACCAAAGAAGAGTACTCAGCTATTTGAAGCGAAAGCACTTGACAGAATTCCCATGTGTCCTCGAGAACGTTTGGTCCTTATAAGTATTTCCACCGGCTTATCCTTTGCTAAGAAAGGATTGGGCCACTTGCTCCATTTGTTCGTTACCTTTGTTACTTGCTCCTTATTTTGTTGCTTTCTCAGAAAACCACTAAAAATCCGTTTGTTAAGTATTCATAGGAATTTCCTGCTCCATACCACTATTCAGCACCTTCTGCTCCTTGTTGGGATCGATACTCCTATTTATCGAAAGTACTACGATACACCCCTATACTTGTGGATCATTAGTCATTGTGAGACCTAAACAATCCAAAGAAGGCATGCCAATAGATCTTTTCATGCTACCACGCCTCAAGGATGATAGTTGGATCGCTGCAATGGCCTTTGTACCAACCATTCCATCCAGCAGGACAATTTTTCCATGTACAATGCAAGCAATCTATTAATCCAAGCATCCTCGGCAATCAGCTTTCTCCACTCTCACGCAAGAGTTCCCGATGTCATCATCATTGGGTTCCCTAAAATACTCCCCTCCGAAGATCTCAATCACAACTTTTGTGTACCTCCGGGCAGCCTCCAAGATTGTATCTTTACCAATGTGAACATAGTCGCCAATCGACATCTGCACAACACCCATATGCAAGCACTCGAATAGCTGCAAGACACTTCATCAATGGGCTTGCGCTTACCTTGGTGGATGCACTCCTCCAAAGCTTGAACCAACCATCATGCTTCTCGACCGCATTTGCAATGGTGAGAAAGAGGATCTTGTGCATGCGGAATATCCGGCGAAAATATTTCTCTAGATAGATGGCATTTTTGTTGAAGTAGTCTCGCATGATCTTTGTGTGGCCCTCGGCTCTATCCCAGTTTATGTACATGCGGCCAAACTGTGATCCTAGCCTCGGCCACCAAACTTCATCGTTCAAAATGATAGCATGGCCATATTGATGTTCTCACCATCTTACTCCTCCGGTGATGATGATGAGTCATCCATGATGTACTTCCTAAACCTATTCATGTACAAAACGGCTCTGGTCAAAACTGAAAAAGAAACAAACAAAATCATCGGAAAAAATTCACCTAGCGATTCGGTCGAACAATTGTTGGCCGGAGGAGGTGAGGTGGGTGGCCGGACGTCGTCTGCTTTTTCTCCGAGGCGCTTCACGGGCAACGGAGTTGTAGCAAAGGTGGCGAGTCGACGGGGAGGTTTGGCCAACGAAGAATCGTCGGGTTTTGCCGACACCAACCTCACCGCGGCCACAAATGGTCTCTGTCATGAGGCTCCGATGCCGGCCTTCTACTACCTTCCCATCCTCCGGTTGCTCCAGTTTGCAAAAAATCGAGACCGATGGTGGCCGATTTGCAATAAATCGGGGCGGTGGCCAGCGGAATCTCAATATCCTAGTTGATTCTGGCGACGACGAGGAGCGGCGGGCGACGGAGAGGTGGGCTCGAGGGCGGCATAGGGTCTGGGATGCCGACGATGAGTTTTGGTGGTCACTAGAGGCGAAGCTTGCCTGAAAGGGGCAGCAGGGTAGGAGGTCGGGTTTTTTTTTCTCTAGAGTGGTCGACAACTCTTATATTTAGGAGTCTTTTGACTCCTGAAAAATTTAATCCTCTAACAGTTCTACTAGTTTGGTGAGGTCTGCGTTAGAATAGTAAAAGCGTAACTTTTACTCCTCTGACCATTTTTTAACGATCGGTTAGAGATGCCCTAATCGATCCTTAGCTTGACCATCCTCTCCTTGAGCATGTTGACCAATATGACGAACTATATAAACAAATATAAAAAATATACTCTCTTCGTCTAAAATTAGTGATTTGATCTGTTAAATTTGTATAAATCTAGACACTAAAATATGTCTAGACACATATGAATTTAAGCAAATCTAAGTCACTTATTTTAGAGACGTAGGGGTATAAATGAATCAATATTGCTAGACTATTGTAAAATATTGTGCATTTGCAGTCATAGCTGCTGCTACTTTTCTACACATTTGATAATATCTTACAAAGTTTAACATTGGCAAAAAAAAATATAACATGTTTTAAGTGGGAGCTTTAGCATGGCAGGGCTTCGACGTTGGAGCTGAATCTTTCAAACTCCTTCTTGTATCTCCTGTCGCTTCACACATGCATGCTTGACGAGACTTTAAATAGGCATGCGCCCTGCGGCAGCAAATCAACCAACCCTATTTTCTACACTGGCAGACGCATGGCTAAGCGATGCATGCGGTAGTGCTAGACATAGGCAATGATGGCCTCGAGTGCTAGCTAGGATCTCCATCACTTTGTCTCTGCTTGCGTGCAGTAGCAAGATTTGTATGCCGGGTGGCTTCCATCAACACCTCGTCTTCTGAGTGTATATATTGATTTATGGTGAATCTAATCTGAAGCTATAATAGATACAAGTTTGACCAACAACTATTATAAGTGATGATAATTATTAGGTCTAGACTTGTATGTCTCGGAAAGGATTAAAATTATTAGTGCAGCTTAGCCAAATAAATGCTATGCAAAAGAATTCAGAGTAAGATACGCTGCACATGCATGCTCTCGTCACGTCAAATCTTCCGTCATGTCTCGTTCTGTTGTCTTGCATGACTCGGCAGCATTTGGTTTTGCCTGACTCGGCAGCATTTGGTCTTGCTATATCCTTTATAAGATTCTTTTGAAAGTATTACAGCCTCGACAAGTGACATAGATTTATTCCTTTTATCCTGAAATAAGTGACTTTGTAAATCTCTAAATTTGTAAATATCTAATATTAAAATGTGTCTAAATACATATGAGTATTGATAAATAGAAGTCATTTTTTGAGAACAAAAGAAGTATATTAGATACACACATGTTCATACGCTATCGTACTTTGAATGTATGAGTTGGTGAAAATACATAGATGGACCATTGGAGCCCATCCCAGTTCCCACCGTCCGCAAATAAGTGGACATTTAGGAATTTTAAGACAAATTATGGGATGGAGTAAAAATGCATTGGAAATGTGTTAGCTATGTTCTCTCTCGTCTTTAATTCTCCCACCTTCAATGAGATAAGTGCATGTATAAAATAAAGAGACTATTTGCTAAATGTTATTGGGATTGATTTCCGTAAAGCAATTTTTCCTACTTTAAAGTGCATTGGGAGGCTAGAAATACAGTTTTTTATGATAAATTTTAAACCCAAACGTACACTTATTTATGGACACAGAAAGTAGCTCTTATGGGAGTTCTCGCACGAGTTCTTTTAGCGGCAGCATGGGAGCTCATTACGGTGGACACAACGTCTAATTCAAAATTAACAGTAGATACAAGTTTAACTAACAAATGTTGTTTGTATCTCAAAAAAAACAAGTGTTGTTTGTCTTCTTTTATTAACCTGCAGGCCGTGGGAAAGATCAAAATATCGATTTAACTTATTCGAATATACTTTTACTATATAATGTGCGACATGTGCTCTGCTCACGTCATATCTTCCGCATGTCTTTTTTATTCCATGCCTTACTGCAGTCAGGTGGCTCACGCGCGTCTTCGTGTCTCCGTCCTAAAAACTTCCTGCGCCTGGCCGATCGTTTCTCGTCATCGCTGCGGTTTATACGCCTGGCCGATCTTTCTCCTCTTCGCTGCAGTTTATAAAAGACAACAATTCTAAGTAAAAAGAAACATCGCCGAAAAAACCACTAACCACGTCTTGCCGTAAGATTTTCCATGCCGCCGCCGCGCGCAGAGAGGCGGAAATAGCGCAGCGCAAGCACACCTCCGACGCGGCAGGGAAGGAGGAGCGTGTGGCCAATGCCGTCGAGGCGGCGGCTGCGTGGGCTCTCGTCGACAGAGACAAGATGGGGGTGGAGGAGGACAACAAGGAGCAGTCGTAGGCGGGGGAGGAGGAGGGGAGGAGGCGATCGCTGCCCCTTGCAGATCATGCAGGCGTTGGGTCTCGGTCCCGACGGGCTCCGGCGAGGGTGACCCGATGGAGAGGTCACAGTGCAGGGAGGCAGAACGCGACCTCTGGACAGAGGCCGCGACAACAAGGGCGACGACAGAGCTGGAGGCATTGGAGGCGGCTCGAGCCGAACAGGAGACGAGGGACTACTAGGAAGCCGACATGGAGAAGGCCCTGGCCAACCGGGCGGCGGTGAAATGCCAGAAGGCGGTGAGCAAGACAGCGGACTGTGGCCGAGCACGCGACTGTTACCATGAACTCCTCCAACAGCATGACATCTGGGTGACGAGGGTGGTGATCGATGGGGCTAGCGGTAGCAGCAATGGTGGCCACGGCAACAGCGACAAGTAGCCATAGAGGCGGCCTCCTTCAGCAATAGTAGTCCTCTTTTTTATTTTGTTCAAATGTGCCTTTTTGTAATAAGCAGGGCCTAGTGTAATGGAAAAAAGTTTAGTACTAATGTTTTACTTACATATAGGCCTAAGCGGCCGACTGACAGACACCCACGCGGTCCGCGCGCTATTCAGGCCGACATAACCGTTGCCCAAATTTAGTACACGAAATGGATTGAGCCGGACGCGTCAGTCTGGATGGATCATACCGCTATATAGGCCACGCATGTCCACGTGGATGTGTTGGGTCGTATCGATGGAGATGCCCTAAGACCATCCCAAGAGGCAGGCCACAAAAGAGACACCCAATCTGTCTGATTTGGCGATTCAGTCACCCAATCTGTCTGATTTGGCGATTCAGTCAGTTTCAGGCGCGTCTAGGACACGTTGTCTGGCCCTGTCCACACCCGCACCCAACAGGGTTGAGCATTTTTTTGACTTTCAGTCTACCCCTAGCTCACTAGAGCCTACAATGGCAGGCAGCCGTCACGTTGGCGGTCATGCTTCTCGCTCGCGGCGATAGAGTTTCTCGCGCGACAGCCAAGTTCTTGTGCGCGGCAGCCAGTTTCCCAGGCTCCCCTCTTACTGTTTTCCACGTGCGATGGCCTTTCTCGATATTCTCCGCCATGGGGCTACAAATAGGGGCTACGCCGGCGGCACCATCCCTATCCACTAGCCAAAATGGCTCAGGCGAAGCAGCAGGCCGAGCGGGCTGCAGAGCGTGCGAGAGGCCATCGCGTCAAGCGCGAGATCGCCGAGGAGGGCATCGAGCAGGGCACCGATGAGGTCGACCACTACAACGACCTCCTCCTACATGCCACGCTCACAGAAGGGGCAACAGTGGTTGGGAACCTCCCAGCGCCATTTCCAGCGACGCACAACGGTAACCCCGGCGGTGGAGCGACATTGCGCAGCCTACATCGAGAGGTACACAAGGAAGGAGCGCGAAGGAAGCAGCAGCAAGGGCCGCGGCTGCGGGTGACACACGGTCGCCAATGGAGAGCACAGGGAGCTACCCGCGTAGCACGACAGGCCCAGACTCGGGAACCCTGTAGGGTATAGAGTAAGGTAGCATCATGGCGTCCTCGTCGGCCCGAACTCTGGCAATAGTATTAGGTGATCTGCAGACACCATGTATCTGCTTTAATTTTAATGGAAATTATATCTTATCTCAATGACATGTGGGTGTGGGTGGACACTGAGAGGAAGCATGCACCGTCCGCGCGGACACGTGCGAGCGCAAACGCGGCATAGAATTGGACCGCGAATGCGCTGGTCCGGGGCCAGCGGACCATATGCTCCCCCCGTTAGGGCATGTCCACCGGGGGCAACCCAAACAGTCTGTGCGTGTCCGAAACTGTCCACGTGGACGCATGGTGCGTGCGCGGCACCCCAGCGGGGTCACCCATCCGGCGAAACGCGTCTGGCCCGACCCATCCATGCATCTAATTGGGGCTCGGTTGCGTCGGCCCGGACGCGCGCGGACAGCGCGGACATCGTTCCCGCGTGCGCTACTGGCCCACCTGTCAGCCACCTTGACCTGCGGCATTGATTTCAGACGAGGTCAGTGATGGCTCAGTTGATGTGGAGCCTGTTGGAAACCCCAAGAGCAAGTGTGAAGCAGCACAACAGTAAGTCTTCCTTCTGTAAGAAACCGAGGTTATCGAACCAGTAGGAGGAAGGAAACATCACACGGATGTTGCAAGAAACGTGGAAACCTGCACAACACAAACTCAAGACTTTGCCCCAACTAACAGTGAGGTTACCAATCTCATTGGTTGATGTAACAAAGGATTAAACGTATGGTATGGATAATGGTTTGCAACAAGTAAACAGGTAACAGTGGAAGATGTATCAATAGTAAAGATTGGACAGGGGTCCATAGTTCACTAGAGGTGCTCTCCTTAGATAAACAACATGGCATGAAGGGTAAACAAATTACAGCAGGACAATTGACAGGAACTGAGCATGGCATAACAATGCAATACTAGACAAAAAGACCATATGATATTCGATTGGGAAATACAACAATATATATAGGCCGCCATCCAACTGCATCTATGACTACAAGTCAACCTTCAGGTTATCATCCGAACCCCCTCCAGTATTAAGTTATAAGCAACAGACAACTGCTTTAAGCAAAGTGTGTAAGGTAAATAATCCACTTATTCTATGAACAAGAGACCATTGTTTTCTCCCTAGTAGTAACAGCACATCTACAACCGAAGAGATTTCTGTCACTTCCCTTGGAAACTAGAGGCATGAACCCACTATCGAGCATAAATACCCCCTCTTGGAGTCACTAGCAACTACTTGGCCAATATAGCTACTAAACAATGGAGAGCATGCAAGCTCACAAACAACACAGATATGATAGTATCAAATAAACAAAACCATTAATAAATCTGACATAGTAATCTCAATATCCATCGGATCCCCGCAAACACAACATGCATGATTACAAATAGATTAGATCTTGATCATGAACGGAGCTCACAAGATCTATACATGAAAGCATAAGGAGGAGATACAACCATCTAGCTACTACATGGACCCGTAGTCCAAGGTGGAACTACTCACGCTTCATACCGGAGAAGAAGGCCTCCGGGATGATCTCCCCTCCGACAAGGTGCCAGGAAGAACTTCAGATTCCCTCGATCTAGGGATGATGGTGGCGGCGGCTATAGTAGGTTTCGTGGAGTTTTGATCGGGTGCCTAGGGTTTCTGTATCTGGGGCTTCTTATAGGCGAAGAGGCGAGGCTAGGAGGCGACCGGAGGGCCCACACCCTACCCAGGCACGGGGTGGGACCACCCACGCCTAGGGGTTTGCGGCCTGGCTCGCCTCCGCTCTCTCTCGGACTTCGTGGACACGGTAAAATATTGACTTTGGCTTTTGTCCCGTCTAATTCCGAGAATATTGATTTTCTGCCTTTCTGGAACAAAAAACAGAAGAAAACAAGCAACTGGCACTGTGTCAAATTGTTAATAGGTTAGTTCCAGAAAAGATATAAAAACACCTCAAAGTGTAGACAAAGCAAAGCAAAGTAGATAATAAACAAGCATGGAGCATCAAAAATTATAGATACGCCAACGTATCAGTCAACGGCACCGATTCAGACGCACGCAGCGGCAATGATTCAGAGGCGGAAGGCTGACCGGCGGCAGCCTGCGCCATCAATGGCGACGCGACGGCATGCTGACTGACTAGACGACACACTCTCCACCGCCGCTGCAGGCGCTGCCCGACGCCTTCCCTACTGACTGGACACTTCAATGCCCCTCTTCGGCCTCCGCGCCGGCATCTGATGCCAGCCCTTTTTAACCGGCCACCCGCGGCCATCTTCTCCCACACAGAACACCATCCCTCTCCTCCTTTCCCTTTTCCTTCTCCATTGCTTGTAGCTAGCCATGGCCAGCAGCGCTGGGTCGAGGGGAGGCCGTGGCGGCCGTGGATACCAAGGGAGACGTGGAGGACGCGGCCAACTCACCGCGCCACCACGCTCTCCCTCAACGCCGTCGTCGCCCAAAGATTTTGACCCAGGCACCCAGTTTGTCGTGGCCATCCACCATGACATGTCACGTGACAGGCTGCTCCTGCCCTGCGGGTTCGTGACGCTGATCAGCGACGAGCCGCCCTCGCTCGCCATGTTGCGGGCAAACGACTTCAGGACAGGCAGGTACCCGGTCACCCTGCAGTCCGACCACCTTGGCCAGATGTACCTTGGCAACGGCTGGGAGTGCTTCGCCCGCTCGCACCAGATCGAAGCGGGCAACATCGTCGTCTTCAAGTACGACGACAAAGGAAAGTTCGGCGTTAGCGTCTTCGACCACACCGTGTGCCGCCGCTGCTACCACTCTGACTCCTCCTCCGACTCCGACGAGTAGGCTAGACTGTGCGCGCATCATGTATGATGTATGAATGTAGGCATTGGCCATTTGAAATGAAAAATATTTATTCAAGACTTAAACCATCATTACACTCATGCCACACAACCTAAGACTAAGCGCGGCCGCCGGTGTTGGGCGGCGGCTGTGGCGGGTCAGATACAACATTCGTCATTGAGATAATTGATGAGCGCTCGTTGGGTCTGCACCTCCCCTTTAGCTCGGGCGAGGCGGGCACGCAGGAAAGCATCATCAGGATTGGCTCGCACCACTTCCTGGAGGTCGCCACACACCAATCCGAGCTGGTCCAATTGCTGGTATTCCGGAAGAAAGACGCGTTCCGCCACCGCCGTCATGAAAGGCTTGTAGGGGTTCGTAGCATGGAAAACAAAAAAATTCTACCGCATGAACACACAATCAAGATCTAATCTATGATCAAGCCAAGATCTATTTGTAGCAACGAGTCGATAGAATACTAACCCTCGAAGATCCAAAGTGGTTAACGAGAGCAGATTCTCGTGGGTGATGTAGTCGTACACTTCCGATCTCAAGATCGCGTAGACGATCCTTCCGCGCAAAGCGCTTCCTGGCCGCAATGGTCACACGTTTGGTACTCGATGAAGACCTTCCTCTCCCTTGTTCCAGCAGGCAGCGGAGGTTGTATCACTCTCCTCGCGATTCCGGTAGCACGACGGCGTGGTACCGGAAGTAGAGGGGAGATCTCGCAGGGCTTCGTCTTAAGCCAGAGCGAGTATGGTGGAGTATGAGAGAGTCCTTGTCTATCTAGGATTTAGAGGCACCAAGGGGGTTTGATGTAGCCGGCGGCTAGGGCTTGGAGAAGCCCTAACTCGGTGACTTGGGAGGAGAAACCCTAGGCGGCGGTAGCAGCAGGTGGTGGCACCTGGAGCTAGGGTTTAGGTTGTGAGAGGTGTCTCAAGAGGGGGCACCCCTGCCCCTTCTTTTATAGGTGGGAGGGAGGCGCGGTTGGGAGGGGGGAGTCCTCCTCCAACTCCTCCTCCTTGGCCGGCGGGTGGAGGGAGTAGGACTTCCTCCCTAAGTAGGTTTCCTACTCTCCCTCCACCAAGAAAACTTGTCGTTTGACTTTTCAAATTGGCGTTTGACTTTTCAAACTAGGATTTGATTTATCTCTTTATTTTGCCCAGCCATGATACCTAGTACATGATGCAATCATTCCAACTTGTTATGACACATTCATGTACCCTTCCTCTCTGGAGTGCCGGACCTTCCGGACCCTTCTAGAACATTCCCGATGAAAACACCGGAATCATTCCCCAACTCCGAAACATGACTTTTCTTATATGAATCTTATTCTCCGGACCATTTCGGATCTCCTCGTGATATCCCGGATCCCATCCGAGACTCTGAACAACATTCGGTCTCTTACTCATCATTCCATAACTACTCAACAACATTGAACCCTTAAGTGTGTCTCCCTACGGTTCGTGAATTATGCGGACATGACCGAGACACTTCTCCGATCAATAACCAATATAGGAATCTGGAAATTCATATGGCTCCCACATATTTCTATGATTACTTTGCGATCGAATGAACCACTTACATACGATACCAATTTCCCTTTGTCTCACGATAGTTTACTTATCCCTGGTTTTGATCGTCGGTATCTCTGCATACCTAGTTCAACCTCGTTACCGATAAGTACTCTTTTCTCGTTCCCATGGCATGTGATCCCTTGTGAGCCAGTCACATGCTTGCAAGCTAATTGGATGACATTCCACCGAGAGGGCCCAGAGTATATCTATCCGTCATATGGATGGACAAATCCCACTCTTGATCCATGTGCCTCAACCCATACTTTCCGAATACTCAATGCCACCTTTATAGCCACCCTGTTATGGTGTGGTGTTTGATGTCATCAAAGCATCCTTCCGGTGATGGTGATTAACATGATCTCATGGTCGAAGGAATTAGGTTACTATGTATCAGAAAGCTTATAGCAAATGAACTATATTAAGTGACTTGATCTTTATGCTACGCTTAACTATAGGAGTATGTCCATCACATCATTCTCCTAATGATATGACCCTGTTGTTAATAACATCTCTATGTTCATGATCAGGAAACCATGATCATATATTAACCAACAAACTAGTTTAACAAGAGGCTTTACTAGGGACTCTTTTATGTTTACAAATCACACAAGTATTAATGTTTCCTGTTAATACAATTATAGCATGGTATGTAAACATTTATCATAAGTATGAAGATATGATAATAACCATTTTATTATTGCCTCTTGGGCATATCTCCAACAGTCTCCCACTTGCACTAGAGTCAATAATCTAGTTTCAAACCTTTGTGTATTCAACACCTATGGCTTTCCGGTGTTGTATGTACACGATTGCTAGTGGTCAACTGATCTCTGGATCTGACACTTCTAGGTCTGTGTGTAATTGCATGTCTTTGCGTCTCTACGCATCACTCATTCTCTAATGAGATGGCTTTGTACAAATTTGGTCCTTTGGTGTGACCTTTAGTTCTTTGGGGTTAAAACATATTGATAATATTGTCATACAATATATCTTCATAGTATTATCCCTGCTGTGAACTACACTTAGTTTGATAACAAACTACTTGACACAAATGCCCTCTTTTGCTGCTATAATAGCAGTTATATACTTAGCCTTTTGTTGTAGTATCTGTCACAATGTCTTAACTTTGGAACTCATCCAAATCCATTATGGAACTTACTTTCTATCATATTGTGTCACCCTTAGTTTAGATTGAGATAAACTTAATTTGTACTTTGTGACAAAACTAGTATCAACGTAGTACTTTTACAATGAACTAACCATCTATTTGCCACTTATACAAAATAATATATTCTTAGTTCTTTTACAAGATCATAAGAATATCCTTACTATCGTCCAATGATCATATTATGAATCATTCTGGTATATGCTCATAACATTTAGAGCATAGGACATATCTAGATTTGTACATATCACAGTATGATTGATATAAATACTCTTTGTGATTTTATACATCAAGTATCAATCTATACTTAAATCTTTGTTTTACTTACCAAATGTCAATACACTTGAATATATCATCAATATTGAACTCATTCAATCCTTTCTGTGCGACAAGAACCTTTCTTGTAATTTCTATATTGAACTCATTCAATATATCATCTATGTACTTTCGACACAACCATATTAGCGTCTATTGATGCCAAATATTTGGGTTTTGCCTAAGTCTTTCATTGAGATGAAATTCTTATCCTGTGTTAATAAAAGATACATTATTTCCAATCAACAATATGTCTTCCACATAATGTATTAGAAACATGTCTTAGCGCTCCCACTTAATTTCTTGCAAATGCAAGCATCTTCATCGTCTCCGATGAAATTAAACTCATTTAACAGTTTGATCATAGTGAAGATTCCAACTCCGCGATGCTTACTTCAACCATTGAAGTTTGCATATGCTTTTAGCATCCTTTGAATTAACAAAACCCTTTGGACCGTGTCATGCACACGTCCTTGGTAACCATTCTATTAGAAGAACTTGTTTTGTTTATTCAACTACCACATAACAAAATTATATGTAGTGGTTGCTACATTAATCCGTCTAGACTAAATATCGCTATGAAAGATCAAATCTTGTTATAGTCAACCTTTGAACATTGTTGTGAATTCTTTCCCAACATGTCGATTATTTCATAGATGTGAAACATCCATGTCTATTTCTTTATAGATTCAAAACATGACTGTAAGGTCTTACACCTTTCTCGAGGGTCCTTCAAGTTCAAAACTTGATTTCTCGTGTATGGAACTATCACGAATTTTATGGCTTCAAGCCATTTTATGGAGTCAGGGCCCATCATTGCTTCTTTGCATGTAGTACGTTCATTATTCTCAAATAATAATTCAACCCTCAAATCTTGGTAGTTGATTGTTTACTCGACCTACTTGGTTCAATAGAAACTTAGATCTCCGTGACCACAATCTTTGAGGCACGTGAGCCATGAGCATTGTTGCTGCCTCCGGAACACTTTTCGGCGCTGCGCAACTTTGCACATATATCTAAGGTTCTTTTAACCTTATCAAAGTTCTATTGTCCTCCCACTTAACTTTTCATGAAAAATTCCTTCTCTAAGAAACGTGACGTTTTAAGCGACAAACATTTTTGTCTCCAATGTTATGGAGGAACAGTTATTCGAAATAACATACAAAGACAGGTTCATCCGACTTTGGTTGCAAACATCTTTCTTATGCATAGCATACCAATGTTTAAGAAAAGACAATTTGGGTTTTATCCCAAACCATAACTTTATATGGTGTCAATTCAACGGATTATATGGAGCTCTTTTCAGTGGAAAACGAT
The DNA here is from genome assembly GCA_023614405.1 of Avena insularis. NCBI lineage: Eukaryota > Viridiplantae > Streptophyta > Magnoliopsida > Poales > Poaceae > Avena > Avena insularis. Next base: position 79,866,600 of record CM042695.1, on the reverse strand, counting down.
AGTCTCTAAAGCTTTTAATCTTTAAAATATAATGACAGTTTTATGAATTATACCTTTGATCTTACCATGTCAAACAAGGTTTAATTACAAATCTCGAATGCTCCATACTCTTATGGTGTTTCGAAAAAATGCAAATCCACGGAACGATTCCTTAAATCTTAGGTATTATGCTAAACTTGTAACTCAAATATCTTCCTTTATGATCTTATCATAAACTATTTATATTCTTGTTACAATGATTTTGCACTTCATCTTGAAAGTCTTTGAACTTTTCAAATATTTCATACTTCATTCTTATTAAGTAAATATTCATATATTCACTCAAATTTTCGAAGAAAGCATATGAAGTTGAAATCCATCGCTCTTGACTACACATAATGGACTTCATACAACAATATGTACAAGTTCTAATAAGCTAGTCATTCGTTCCCTTTTGGCCTATGAACGAAGTTTTAATTATCTCTAGGAAAGTTTCACAAGCATCATTTGATCAAAAATCAAAAGACTCCAAAATTCCATCCACATGGAGTTTCTTCATGTTTTCTTTCCAATATAATTTAAACAGCAATGTCATTTCCTAAGTGATCTTTTAATCAATTTGTCTTTCGACATTTTTAGCACTCGTTTTATGGATGCGATTTCTCCAACGAGATTTGTAAATCATCCATCTTTTATGGATTACGGCAATTATTTGAACAACCCTTTTGTTCTCATAATACCTGATAAAACAAATCTTGAAGGCAAGCTTTTAACGAGCAACACAATAACCCTTTATTTGTTCTCGATGAACATCATCACATATTCTTTTTCTAGTTACTTAGGCCATTGTAGTTCATGAATTCTGTTGTTTCGTATGACGATTCATACCAAGAAATTCAGTATCAAATACTTAAGAACCACATTGTTTAACAAGCAAAGAATATAGCCATAACACGTATATCTTTTATATACCTAAACTGAATAATTCTAGTCTTTTCTTTTCTGCCATATATTTGTGAGATTCTCTTTCAGTATTTCTTTTTCTGTTTGAAAGAATCTATCAACATCAATAGTGGAGCCATACACATGACACATAGTCCAAAGCGTGTATAGTTAAATACCAATGTCTTTGGACTTTCACTTTGAAGTAGATTACCATCATCAAATGTTTGGTGTTCTTTCAAATTCCTTTCTTTAGTAATCTCTTGGTGTAGTAAACATTTTACCTACATCAAATATTCACCTTTATCATAGAATCATCCATGATCAAGCTACTTTTAGCTTATAACGGTGAATCACGAGTATAATGTTGCTCTCCAAAATCTTTTGGAGTTTAAGGACAACTAGTGTCTCCAACCTTTTGCAAATTCTCATCAAATATGAGAACATGACTTTTGCCATATTATACTCTATCATGTTACAACCAAAACTTCGTTTCAGATATCACAATATCTTCCACACATCATGGTTCTTGAAACAACTCTTTCAACTCCTAGATTACCTTGATATTGAAACTATCTTTCGAATATCAAAAATCATGGAGACGAACATGATACTTATATACTAACACTGGAATTGTCACTCTTGATTTAATACCAATTATTAAACTTCATGGAGTAACCAGAACTTACTGAAAGTTTGCAATAGGAGTTTTAAACTTTAGATTAACACTTCAAAACAATACGATACCAGTTCGTAAAGTAACTAACCAGAATTCTATAGTTCTATCATCTCAATTATAACTAAGCGCAAGGTGGTAAACGGATGCCAATGACTACAACAACTATGCAAATGCACTTTGATTTAATTTATGATAAATAGTGTTCAACTTTTAATCAAATTACTGTTGAACTCCCACTCAAAATAATATCCCTCACATTGTTTTAGTGATCACACGAACCAAATCCACCACATCAAAACCGATCATCACGAGAGTTGATGTAGCTTTAATGGCGAACAATCAATATCCCTCATGCAGGCCACTAGGTAGCTCTGCATAATTACATCTTAGGCCGGTCCTAGTGAAAGTATCATAGCTAATATTATGCATACCATGGTGACAAAAATTTAATGTGACACAACAATTAATAAAAAAAGAGATGGTTAGAGTATCATAGGTAGATATCGTATCATAACACGTAAACTAGAAAATCTACATACAAATAAATCTGATACACAATTTTGTATTAAGATTCTACAAATCATTAAATATAGTGCCATATAATACCATGCACTATAAAAATAATATCATACACTAGTATGATATGCATAATACTAGTAGTACGATACTATCACTAGGACCAGCCTTAGGTTCAAGTAGTAGGTCATAGACATGTAGAGCTAGCCGGTGGACTGCGTGGCTACAGTCTAGGTTCAAATACTAGGCCGTAGACATGTCCGGCAACACATGCAAACCAAAGCAAACGATCGGTGTGCAGAGAGTAGAATCGTTCGTGTCCCAAGGTCATGCAGAAGCCGGTCGCTCCGTCGCGTCACAAGTCTTCTAGTCCCCTCCCTCTCCTCCCTCATTGGAAGAAAAATGGACGAGACGCATGGAAACTGGGGCGACCAGAGAAATGGTCTTGCCATTACAGCAAATCACACGGCTGTCAGCGTCACGACTCCGTGCACTCCCGTCACATATCGGCCCGCATCATGTCGGCTACACACGCTGCAAGTTTGACGTGCAAAATTGCAGCCGTAGGATAAACTTGCTGGTAGTTGTTGTATTGCAGCTGGCGCGCGCGGCGACAGGTTTTGGATCGGCTTCACTGAGGTTAATATCGTGACGTTAATGTATGGTGAACAGAAAGAGGCACGGAATTAGCAAAATTAAGGAAGAAACTCCAATGCATTTTTTTTTGTAGACCTACAATGTCAACCACACACACTTTGACCGTATCGCGTGGAACACAAATATACGGCTGATTTGGACGGGAGATATGTTGCACAATGCCTACCTCAGCTATATATACATCGACTTTATTTCTCCACCTACGACATCAATACCGTACCGGTTGGAAGAAAACCTTCAACCATCACTACCCCCTCTCAATATCTGGAGTAAAAGAAATATCTAGATACTTCTAGAATGGACCACTTTTGAGTGACGTGGCAATCTTTTTGCTCACATAATAGTACCCATGCAAAAAAAATATGTACTAACCACCAGCCATATTTTGGGAAAACCAAAATATAAATATTTTAAGTAGTAAAAAATATTGATATGTTGAAAAAGGTAGACAACCCCATAACTTCAACGGTTGTGAGATACTCTCTCCGTCCCGGTTTAAAGGACACAATTTGCAAACCATATAATCTTAAAATACTAGACATAAAAGCATTTAATCTCTATAATTACTCCAGTCATTACTAGGAAAAGGGCTATAGGTAATCCGTACATCCGTGGCTCATATGATTAAAGTTCCCTACGGATAAAATAGACGTGACTCACCTATTGACAGTGTCCTACTAGTAACTAGAACAACCGTGACCCACATGGGGTATGTGCGTCATAGATATGTATGGGTCAGGGGCCTGCCAGCCGCATGCAAATACCCGTAGCGCACATGGGGTATGTGCGCTACGGTTGTGGTCATGTGCGCCACGGATGTGTAAACTTAGTAGTAGGGCACCTTGCCCTAGTACCCTACGGCTAAGTACCCTACACCAACTCCATCCCCGGTGGATCGCCTTTTTAGGCTTTGCAAAAAATAAAATAAAATGAGAAATACTTAAAAAAATAAAATCATTTTATATGTACATAGGTAATGTGGTATAGTTTGTAGGAAGAAAACCTTCAACCATCACTACCTCCTCCCTCAATATCCGGAGTAGTAAAACAAATATCTGGATACTTCTAGATTGACCACTTTTGAGTGACGTGGCAATCTTTTTGCTCACATAATAGTTTTTTTTTTGAATAACAACAGGAGACTGCTATATTCATTACGATAGTAGAATAGTTTTTACAGACAGTTAAGTCTCTGCCCATTTGACAGAAACAAAAGAGCACCCCTTACATGCATTCAACCAGGGTCAAAAGGTGTACCTCCATCATGTATTACTAACGGAATTGGTGCCCCAGCTAGCCTCCAGTTAGTAGCTTCTTCTTTTATCCTTTCGCATAGCGCAGAGGCCGTTATCTCATGCTTTTGAAATATCCTCCGATTTCTTTCTTTCCAAATTTCCCAGCAGATTAACTTTGTTGCCGTGTGCGCTAGCCTTCTGCTGGCCGCGGGCACCCCCAACTACAAGACTTCTATACCAATCCTGTGTAGAGAAAGCTCTGGCCTGCCAATCTTGTGCATCGAAGGATTTTATCTTGAAGTAGGCCGCCAAAACAGTCCACACTTGGCGGCTGTATGGACACTCGGAGAGCAAATGACGAGATGTCTCAAGATTCCTCCAACATAGAGGGCAAAAGTAGTTATTTTCCCACTGTCGCAACAGTAGTTTGTCTGCAGTTAGCACTCTGTCGAGCATAAGCGTCCAAATAAAGAACTTGCATCTTGTCGGCGCCCATCCACTCCAGACAAACTTCCTGTGGTCTGTGCGTATTGCCCCAAAAAACTGCATTTTGTAAGCGGACCGAGAGGAGTATTTTTCGTCTTTTCCAAAACGCCAGGAAATTTCATCCTCATTCTCCGACAGTTGGACGCGTCCAACATTTCATTGAGTTGACTGAGCTGAGGAATGTGTTCCTCGGCCAGGCGAAACCTAAGGTCTTGCAACCACTTCATGCCCGTGAGAGCCTCTTTGACCGATCTATTCTTACGTATCGAAATGGTGTAAAGGTCTGGTGCAATGTCACGAGGCGCCATATTTTCCAGCCACCTATCATTCCAGAAATTAGTCGTTTGGCCGTTCCAAATGGTTATCTTGGTTGCCGCAACAAACAGGTTTTTTCCATCTTATTGCATGGCGTGGGCATCTGCGCCGATGGCTTTTGCGGATCTTTCCATCTTTGCCATAGCCATCTCAACCGCAGAGCTCTGCCAAAGAAGTCAATACGATGAACGCCTAATCCTCCGAGCTCCTTGGGCCTGCAAACCATATTCCAGTTCACTCTGCATTTTCCCCCGCTACATTTGTTCTCTCCTGCCCAAAGCCAAGCTCTCCGTCGCCTGTCAAATTCCTTTCTAACCCAGGCAGGCATATCATTTATTGTCATCAGGTAGACCGCCAGGGAAGTTAGCACCGAGTTAAGCATCTCCAATCTCCCTGCCTTGCTCATTAATCTTGCCTTCCATACCGCTAGGTATTTGTCCATTTTGTCCAGAAGTCTCTGCCAATCTACCTTTGTAAAAAAATTTACAGACAATGGCATGCCTAGGTATAGACATGGGAAGTTGGTGATTGGAATGCCCAAATCCTGGGTGAGGCTCCCCAGTTCAGCCACATCGAGGCTGATTGGTGTGACCGAGCTTTTGGTCAGGTTTGTGATCAGTCCAGTGGCTTGGCCAAATTTCCCAAGAGTGTCGCAGAGCCCCCTAATGTCCCCCTCTGTTGGATTTAGGAATAGTGCAACATCATCCGCATAGAGAGAGGCTCTGAATTTGCAGTTTTTTTCCTTTGAGCCTAGAAAGCACACCCGCCTCCGTGGCTAAGTCCAGCAGCCGGTGAAGTGGCTCCATTGCCAGGTCAAAGAGGAAAGGGGAGAGACTATCCCCTTGCCTTAGGCCTCTTCGATGAGTAATTGCCCTGCCCGGGACCCCATTGATCATGGGTTTTGATGTCGCGGTTCTGAAGAGAAGCGCAACCCAGTCCCTCCATCTTTGTGGCAGCCCTCGAGCTTCTAACATGCTCAAGATGTATGTCCATGAGACGGTGTCGAAGGCTTTGGCAATATCCAGCTTGAGAAGTAACATTGGCGTTTTGGTCTTGTGGTAGTACTTTGCCATGCTTTGCACGTAGAGAAAGTTTTTCCTGGATGCTGCTTCCCGATATGAAAGCACTCTGGCATGGGGACACTAACTCTTCCATTCTTGGTTGCAAACGTAGGGCGAGGATCTTGGATATCAGCTTTGCAAAGGCGTGGATCAGACTGATCGGTCTGTAGTGTGATATTTGACTAGGCTGTTCAGTCTTTGGCAGCAGGACAAAGAAAGCAGTGTTTAGACTGTCAAACGACTGATCATTGAGGCAGTAGAATTTCTGCACGGCAAGGAAGAGATCCTGCTTGATCACATTCCAAGAGGTTTTGAAGAAACCCCCCGAGAACCCATCAGGTCCAGGCGCCTTGTCGCTAGGGGTTGCGAATACTGTCGCCTTCAATCCCTCCATAGTGAACGGGGCGTCTAGCTCCGAAAGGTCAGGAGAAGGGAGGTTTAGCTGGTGCCAATCAAATTGGTTGTTGCAGTTGATGCGAGCTCCGATGATCGCAGACAAGTGAGAGTTAATGACCTCTTCGATTTCCCCTGGTGAGGTTGCGGTGCCGTTGTCAGAATTTAGTGAGTGGATTCTGTTTTTGACCCTGCGGTGGGCAGCCTTAGCGTGAAAGAACTTCGTGTTGGCGTCACCAAGCTTTAGCCATTTTATTTTCGCCCTTTGGCGAGCCTTAACCTTATTCAGCACCGCGAGCCCGACAGCCCGCGCCTTCAGGTTAGTTCTTAGCTCACGCTCGGCCATGGTAAGTTGTCTACCTTCCTGGGCCGAATCCAGCCGAAGGACGATCTCCTGCCCCAGAAGCATTTGCTTCCTTATGTCACCCACATAGTTTTTGGCCCAAGATGCGAGGTGCTTAGCAAGCCGCTTTAGCTTGCAATCCAGAATGGCGAAAGGGTTTGTGAGATTGCACGGCTCACCCCAGGACTGCTCCATAACCTCATTGTATCCCTGTAGAAGGGGCCAGTAGCTCTCGAACCGGAAACGGTGCGGGGCCCTCGTGAGGATGTCCTGGACCATAAGAATAGGGCAATGGTCAGACATGGAGGAGGCTTGCGGGAGGAGCTTCGGGGCCGGATGCATGTCCTCCCAAAGGTTGTTGCAGAAGGCTCGGTCAAGACGGACAAGGGTGGGGTTGTCTTGCTCATTACTCCATGTAAATCTTCGCCCAACCAGCCTCACTTCCTTAAGGAAACTTGCATCAAGCACGGATCTAAAACGCCTCATCCAACTTCTATTTACCCGCCGGTTGTTCTTGTCTTGGTCATGAAGGATTAGGTTGAAGTCGCCGATGACCATCCACGGGCCAGCATCCCAAAATATGTTGTAACCACCATCCATATTTTGGGAAAACCAAAATATGAATATTTTAAGTAAAAATATTGATATACTATTGAAAAGGTAGACAACCCCATAATTTCAACGGTTGTGAGATAATAGTTTGAAGTGCCTGGAAACAAAATAATTGTTTATAAATACTCCCTCTCCATTTGGGCCGCTCATATGTTTTCTGAGGTCTATGTGTGACCATCAATTTAACACATGAAACATGGATTATATGTTACAAAAGTTATATCATTCGAATAAAAAATTCTAATAGTATTGTTTTTTGAACAAGTAACACGTGTACTACTGGTCAAATCAGTAGTCAAATTAAAACACAAAAAAGTAGAGGGCCACATGAAGTTGGAAGAAGAAAGTAGAAAATAAAAATGTGAGAAACGATCTATCATATTTTTGAATCCATATGGAACTAGGAACGGTTCGGGTTAAGTTATTAGGCTAGCCATAGTGCTAGTATCATAAGAAATATCATCCATGCCATATTGGTAAAAATGTGATGTGACACCATAATTAATAAAAAGAGAGGTGTTACTAATATCATAAGTATGGTACTATATCATAGCACGTGGAACTAAATAATTTAATGGCAAATAGATCCATACACACAATTGCATTGAGATTATACAAATAATTTAATGTGATGTTATTATGATACTACTAGATGATACTAACCACTATAGGGGTAGTATCATAAACCAATATCATATGCATGGTACTAGTGTATGATACTTTGCACTATGACCAGCCTTACTCGTAGGCGGAAACTATGCATTCTTCATGGGCTCTTGTGCATGTTATATCGAGGTGGGAAGAATCCGCACTGTGGCAAATAGATCCATACACAAAATTGCACGGATATTATACAAATAATTTAATATGATGTTATTATGATACTATTAGATGATACTACCTCCGTCCCAAGGCTTAAGGCTTATATTTTAAAAAAAAAGTCAAACTATATAAAGTTTGACCAAGTTTGTAGAAAAAAGATATTAATATTTATAATATGAAATACATACCCTTTAATACATCATGAAACATCTATTCATATGGTATCTATATAATATCATAGTTCTTGATAGTTTTTTCTAAAAACTTGGTCAAACTTTTCATATCTTGACTTCTCAAAAAAGACCTTAAGCCTTGGGACGGAGGGAGTACTAACCACTATAGGGGTAGTATCATATACCGGTATCATATGCATGGTACTAGTGTATGATACTTTGCACTATGACCAGCCTTAGTCGTAGGCGGAAACTATACACTCTCCATGGGCTCCTGTGCATGTTATATCCAGGTGGGAATAATCCACACTGTGGCAATGTACATGAGATGTACCATATAGGGTGGTGTACTATACCATGTATATACTGTATATTACATATAGTTCAATAGCCCTTGTAATCTAAACTTCACATGTCTAAACTCTAGAAGATTTCTAATAGGAAGTGCTTTGGTAAAACCATCAATAACTTGATTCTTACTAGATACAAACTTGATGTCCAACCTCTTATTTGCCACTCTCTTTTTTAGCAAAGTGGAAATCAATCTCTATATTTTTGTGCGTGCATGAAAAATTAAATTTATAGAAAAGTATGTTGCACATAAGTTATCACATCATAAACTAGGCTTTTCATGTAACTTGACTCTAAGCTCACCAAGAAGTCCTTCAACCCATACTAACTCCGTTATAGCATTGGTCAAAGACTTGTACTCATCATTTGTATTCTGTAGCATGTTTCCTCACACTCCACGAGACAAGATTTGGGCTAATAAATATATCAAAACCTCTGGTAGAGTGTCTATCATCAAGACATCCGGCCCAATCTGTATCTGAGAGGCACTTAAAAGAGTATAAGTGGACTATTGGGAAGTGATTCCAATATTTAAAGTATCCTTCACATATCTCAGAATTCGTTTGACTGTTGTCCAATGAGTGGTTGTTGGGGCATGAAGATATAGACAAATCTTGTTAACAGAGAATGATAAATCTATACATCTCAAAGTAAGGTATCGTAAAGCACCACCAATTTTGTGATATCATGTACTGCCTTCAGAACCAAGAGGCTCCCCTTCGGCAAGAGAAAGTTTATCAATGGAGGATAAAGGTGTGGGCATAGACTTACATTGTTGCATACTAACTCTGTGAAGCAAATCTAAGACAAATTTTTCCTGTGTCAAAAGGAGACATCATGTATTCTCTTGACCTCAATGCCCAAGAAAAATGTAAATAAAAAGATCCTTAACATAAACTCTTTTCATTGAAATCTTGAAGTAAAGCAGAACTAGCTTGATTAAGCAACATATAGCTCATATTACAACATAACATACTCAGGTTCACATATAGCGATATTAAGCAATGTCTTCAAGCTGAAAGGTTATAACTTGTCATCACAAATGCAAACATGGTTAAAAAACAACCAGGTTTGACAAATAATGGATGTTTCTTTGTTTCGGCAAGGATTATCATAAGGTTTGCATTGGCTTTATTTAGGACCCATTTCTTTTTCAACCCGTCCAGCATGTCTTGAAGATACTTGAACTTTGTGGTCATCGGAAACAAGAATGTCATAAGCTACTATTAGATCATCTTCTCCCATCCTGATATTGCATTAGGAGCAACAAGTATTTCTTCGAGATATGCAAGTTCCATAGGAGGTTCAGAGACATTAGCTTGAAAGGCAGCTCTGAAGTTATCCCTTGTCCCTAATAATTTCATGGAGGGTATGAGCACATGCATCCAGGCCTGGCCCTAGGGCAGGGATGGCGGGGCGGCCGCCCCGGGCGCGAGAAAACTAGGGGGCCCAAGTACATGAGATATGTATTGCTAGTAGTATTGCTTCTCTACTTGGCCTGGCCAGGGTATGGAAAGAAAACTGAGTAGGCCGGCTGCAGCGGGACAAGCATTAAGGGCCACGACCACAAGGATTCAACCGACGTTGACTAGCTGGGCAGATCGTGCCGCAGTTCGCCCCCAATTCCATTCATCTGTGCACAAGTCTCAGCCAAAAGCTCCCGCTGGATGGCCCTGTCCGTTCGCTGGCTCGCTGAGTTCTTCGAGGAAACGACGGCTGCCTGACCTCACCGGCGCCGGACCACGTGCTCCCTACCGCTAATATAAGATCGTCAAATCGACCACCGCTACGGCGCCACTGCCCAGATGTATGTCAGTAATTCTCTACTTTATATGTGCTTGCCCTATACCATGATGTTTGATTGATCGTTGAATCATAATTAAATTTTACAAATGAGGGGTAATTGGTAATCAATTGATTAATTGTTGTTTAGGGATCTATGATTTGTGAGTTTGGCATGATGATTGGTTAGATCTTCTTGAGTTTATCTAGTAGATTGTATCTTTACGGATGTTTTTGATGAATATTTAGCCTTTTAAATTTTGATGATGTAAAGTATTGTTGCCTCTACATCGATCTAGCGGTGAGAAAAAGAAAAAGAGGAAATGATGAATATGATCTGGGAAACATTTCACATATATACACATGATTATAATTTTGATACCTGTATTGACGGTTTTGAACTCACTAAACTCTTCAGCTATTAGATGTTGACACGTAGAAACTATTTGCTAAAATTTTGGATACGCTATAGTTACAACTGAAATTTTCTTTTTGGTGTGAAGCTAATTCACTTTCCAGTGAATGCCATTAGATCCCTTGTATTAAGGGGCCCTGAGTTCTAAGTTCACCCTGGCCCCCGAAATCTCAGAACCGGCCCTGCATGCATCAATGATGTCTAATTTGGCCAATGGTTTGCTTGATCTATGGGTTTTCACTGTGAAAAAAACACATATGTGGTGTCACTCCGCCACGTGTAAGGAGGGCACCCAAACACTATGATGAACCAAATGCACATGTTTCTCCATCGGTGTCACTCCGCCATGTGTAAGGAGGGCACCCAAACACTATGATAAACCAAATGCACATGTTTCTCCATTGGTGTCCTGTGGCGACTAGGTGAGAGGGAGGAGGAGGTGGTGGAGGGCCAACCTCACGCTGCACTCTAGTTTTTTCACTTGTTAGATAACAATCCTACTTTTGAAAACCTCTGTTAGGATATTTATGAGCATCTTGCGATGAAGAGACATCTAGGATTTTTTTTAAGATACTATTCAGATGTTAAAAATGCCCTGTACACATATATTGCGAGAACTAACTTCATAGATGATTCTGGTTTCATTGTCTCTTACAATTTCCATCGATTTAAATAGAATCCAGATAGAAAATCAACCAACAATTTTAGTTTAATATAATCTCCATGACTAAATTAGAATCTAAATTAGGTGACAATCTACTTTGGTAGTTAATATTACTGACAAATATATGATTTTTATGTTTTTAAATACAAGATAAAAACATTGAGATTCTATGGTAAAACTTACATTAAAACAAGTTAATTTTTTGTAACATGATAAGTCATATTAAGGTAAATATGTTTAGTATAAATTTGTTAGAACAATTTGGAACTTAAACCTTTGTGGCTTTGGTAACTTATGGTAAGTTGTAGAACCAACAAACCTTGTATAGGCAGTCGTGATGCAAGTGGACACGAACATCCGTGAATTTGGTTGTCTATGTTTGCCTAAACAAACAGCGTTGGGGATGGGTATACGTACGGATGGACATCGTCCGCTTAGCCCGCTAGGCCGGTCTATCCTACTAAGGAAAAACAATTACCTCGTAGCAAAGAAATCGAGTACCTAGCGTCTATACAGAGTCAAAGATAAACTTGAGCTAGCTGCTCTTGAGTTAAAGTTGCTAAAATAGACGAACACTAAAGATTTCAATTTGTCGCGCAAGATTTATCATCTATAGTGGAACATGAGCAAAAGAGTCTGATTTTTTCCATGAGTTGTTTCCCATTTTACAGACATGAGCAGCCAAGAGTAGCAAGTGGGATGTGTGAATCTCTCCCCGTAGCTCTTGCTAAAATTAGCATTTTTAGAAAACTGGTAGTGTCCTTGTTTGTGCAAATTTACCATCTAGAGATTAAATAGGTTAACGTACTCCCGATAGTGGAGCATGATGAGGTGGTTTGTATACTAATAGGCCGATGAGTTTTGACTCCAGATTTTCCTTCCTATTTAGATAACTGAGAATACCTCTAATTGGTCCTGTTTGATTGTTTGCATGTTCATTCTTGAGTTTTTTATTGACATTGTAATTCATTTTATTCGAACCAAAGGTACAGGATTACAATCTGATTAGAGAATCCTAAGGAAGAATTCATGTGTAACATCAAAGCATAAAGAGTCTACGCCAAGTGCTTCTTTGGCACAAGTATGAGCTGCACAATTGGGCAGATCTATTCAAATAAAGAAGCTTGAAATCCTGGAACGAATGAATGGTCTTTAATTCATCGAGAATATGGATACCCTCCATCCTCATATGTTGTGCATCCTGCCAGAGTGGTATCAAAGTACAATATGTCTGCACTACGACTCGGGGGATCTGGCGAGCTGCTGCGAGTCCCTCCCTACATGTTATTTTTTAATGATAGATGAGTGTCGCTTGCGGCCTCCTTCGATCAGCTTTTCTTCAGAATCTTGGATAACATAGCCGGAGCCTACAAATTTATTGATCAAATCAATAGAACCAGTATTGACAGTAACTCAATCCTGGGGGTGGGATCCATGAAACACTTCCAGTGGTACTGTCATCTTAGGCTTCATCTTAGGCTTCATTCTTGAGTTTGAATTGCATGGCTATGCTTCAGTTTGAGTGCTCAAGGATGCAGCACGAGATGCACATAGTCACAGCACATTGTTAGTAGGATCTGGTGTGCATGTATGGCAGTTCTAATCCTCTTTATTTTTCGGTAGCAACTCACCACTATAGTACATCAGTGATTCATTATGGCTCTAATGCTACAAACAGTACAAGAATGTGATACAAAAATGGAGCTCCAGATCCTATAATGCACACCCAACACAACATAATGCTCCTATTAGCTAGAGGTTGAACTCCTATGCTCGGGGCGAAACACATGGTCTCAAATTTTAAAATGAATTCGAGGATTCCCACCAAATTGATGGGAGAGTTCGTCTGGCACACCTTATTTTGTTTCATTTGGTAGAAATCAAATGAAAGGGCAGTGATGCCACAATTTCATTTGACAAATTTCAAATTCCAAGCAAAAAATCATGTTCTGCTGCCACAAGGATTTATGAAATGAAATGATTTCCAGAAGAATGACAGGGTTAGAGACATGAATTGACTTAACGCGCCATACCCATTCACTACAATTTCCAATTGAAATAACAGTGACAATTCCATGACAGCCAAACACATTGGACATGAAATAGTTTTTATATGTGAAGAATTGGAATGGAGCAGAAGTCACCACGATTACAAAACCTTGTTTTTCATATGCTTTACTTGGGGCATTTTCTCTAATAAACTTGTAAAGTCTAAAGTTTTCGAACAATAGAACTTGTGTGGAGTCCATCCTTTCTGTACAGGTATGGCAGCCATCCTCGCAAAACAAAAAAATACCAAAAATTGAGTATCATGCCCAGGCTTACATATAAAATGGCATATTTCTTTATCCCAGAACAATATCTATACAGGACCAGCAGATAACTTGAGTCACGCGAACATCCTCTGGCTTCATAGTCTGACATGGAAACAACTAAATGTAAGATTAGCAGCTCAGTTCCTGGACGGGTTTATACACATCAGTTGGGTTCCTTGGATCTGTCACTTGGCGAGTTGAAAATAACAACCTGTTTTCTATTTCCTTTCTTGTATATCAGACTCTTTAGCTTACGGGCTATAATCGCTTCTCACCCAATCGAAGAACTGTACAGGAATTGGAGATCTTTCACAATTCACAGCACCTCCTTTTCCAGCTTCAGCACAGCCATGAATGCCTCTTGAGGAACTTCGACCCTTCCGATTGCTTTCATTCTCTTCTTTCCTTCCGCCTGTTGGCAAATGTTAAACATATTATCTTGTCTATCATAAAGGAATGTTTGCTCTTGAATTTTTTACGAAATTAACTTCTATCAAGCACAATCAATTAATTCTCCAAAGCTAACTTTCATCAAAATAGTAGTCACTACGAAGAATTACCTGTTTCTTTAACAACTTCTTTTTCCTTGATATATCACCCCCTGCAAGTGAAAGAAAATAAGTGTGACTAATCTTTTGCAAAGCTGTGAGGACAAAGAGTAGCCATCTTATCATTTAAGAAAACACCATTGAAATAACCGATAGTAAAAAATGTTAAGATAAGTGTGCACAGGGTGAAAAACATGGGACACGGAACATTAACATTTGATGACGATGAAAGTGTCAGAGTACAAATTTTAGTATCTTTTATTACCGTAGCATTTGGATAAGACATCCTTCCTGATGGCTGATAGGGCTTCGCTTGCAATGACCTTTGCGCCAATACATGCCTGTCAAGGTGCTGATTAGCATATGGTTGCTATAAACTGGAGTACTAACTGAGTGGTTATGACTTATGGTTCTCTGAAAACATATGGCCGGCTTCTACTTTCCACCAAGACCAAGTTGCTGAGTATTTTTCTGAACTGACCTGGGCCCTCCTAAGACCTAAGCCAAGGGAGAGGCGGTGCCAGGTTGCTCCTTTAAAGTTTGTACTTAAAATACACAATCAATCCACGAAGAATTTGATTGATGTTCTTACTTAATATAGGTTGCCAAAAGTAGGTTCACATGTTATAAAACCCTGACCAGCACTCACAATCTCCAATGATCGTCTTGCCTAGCTTGCTATGCTGATATATTGTAAAAAAAATATGGGAACAAGACAGATGAACCTCACTTGAATAGGTATTTTAAACATTTGCCGAGGTATAAGTTCTTTGAGCTTTTGAGTGAGCGCTCTCCCAACAGTGTACGCCTAGAAAAATGGTTCAAAATCAGATTAGCTTGAGAAACTATTGAACATCAACCACTAATCCTTACGACTTGTTACTTCTCAAAACAAGTCGTAAAGACGTAAAGATAATCCATTGCAATGAAATATAGTTAATTGCACAAGCGTAAAGAACTGTAAACATGCATGTTTGGTGTTGGATTAGACGACATCTGAAGCTTTACTGTTGTCCAAAGGATTGGTGTATATGGTTAATGAAAATGTTAAGGGAAGACAAATACAGGAGTAATGGTGAAGAAAATACGAGACTAACAATGTGTATGGTTTCATACTGAAATGCATTTGCAAGTTCTTTTTTTCTCGGTCACGCACCCAAATGTATATCGTTTCGTATTATAGAATGAGCATCAAGATGACAGAAAACCCTACAATTCCACCTCACAAGAACCAAAATAAAAGAAAGGCAGAGACAGCTAAGAGCTAAAGCTAAGAAAGCAAAAAAACAAACTGTACAACCCCCATTGTATACACGTGTATTTTCAAGTTCTTACTACCGGTTTGCACTTCATAGTAAGTGTTTGTTTACATCAATCGTGTTTCTAGACAGTATAATTATCTTTGTGGTTTAAGATCTATATCTTTTAACGAAGTGATTGTGCATAAGATCCAAGAACTCCAGCTTTCAAAGACTCATGGAAGTGAGTAACACAAAGTAAGTCTGCAGTCAAGCTGACATACGGAAATGCATCAAGCTGACCTACAGGAGGTGTTTGTGTAGCTCATAAAATTAAATTGAAAAACAAATGTTTGACCCGACGGGTGCCTGAGGGTCGGGTTACCCGTCGGGTTTGGGCATGGGTCTGAACCCTGACCCATGGGTAGGGTCATGGGCAAGCCATTGACTAGATAATGGGTTTGGCATGGTTCTGGAAAAGGTCAACCTGACGAAACCCGACCTAATTGCCACCCTTATATATGTTCGAGAAAAAAATGGAAGGTCAGTTGAGTACAGTTTTATTGGCTACTTATATAGTAAGCAAGTTCCTTTATTACTAGGTAAAGCACCTTTTCTCTGTGTACAATTGTCGACAATGCTTCCACAGGCTCACCATTGATTTGTATGTCCAGCTTTACTAGGTCACTTTCCCTGTACCTGCCAATTAGGAAAAGATATATCTAAGCCGATTTGCACGAGGAACTATTGAGCAACAACAGTTGGCTAAGGTGTAGCTTAATATACAAGTAACAGCAATTCTAAAATCCAAACTAGAAACAATATTTTATGACCCGTAGTACAACTAGAATCAAAAAGTAGTCATCCTTAACAAGACGTGTAAAAAATAAAACATTTTTTCGAGTACATTGATCTATTCACATAAGCAACCGCTACATCATGATCATTACAGTGCCTTGGACAAAATCTAGATGGAAGCAACCTTGTATTGCTCTAGGCCAGTAAGACAACATGTATACTGCATCTGCATGTACTATATATGCAGCATACAATGGGGTAAGACAGAACAGGTATATAGTATAAACAGGTAGATGACATGTATCTAATAGTATATGTACCCGACAACTGCATATTCCATGCTAGCATATCCTTTGCTTCGAGATTTCAGTTGATCAAAGAAATCACCAACCATCTGCATTGCAGTTACAAATAAAAATCTACAGAAAATCCACCAAATAACTGGATTGGTTTCTTGAAAAAAACATCGAAAGACCTTCAGTACAATGCATGCATATTCAGTATTCACCAGAGTAGATGAGGCTTATTGATATACTAGTATTGATTATAAGTCAAGAAATATACTTTAGAAGAAGCTGTCAGAAAGTCGAGCACAAAGGAACAATGTTACAGAAGCAGCAGCATATAAAATTATCTGAAGTTGGGATGTGCTAAAATGCACAATCAGGTTGGCAGGTTGCCATTGGATGAAGTTAATAGTGAATGTGATGCTTACAATATGATTGTCAAGAAGTAGCAGGATTCCAATTGGCGTACATGATATTGATAAAATTATATCATGTCTACGAAATTCTTCTTTGGCAATGTTTTGTATATTTTGCAGATGCATAAAGGTATGCATCTCATTACTTCTCATAGTTTTTCCTTTCATTTGTTTCATGCAAACAATTCCATTTGACAAGTTACAACGAGGAAACTTTACATGTTTTTGGTCACAATAATGTTTTCCATACCTCTGCTAGTGGTAGCATATAAATAAGTTTGGCCCTATTTTCTGTAATGTAGTTCATTTCCTTGAATTCACCTCTTCTCTCTTGACCCAGCTCCATTATTGGGCCAATATAGTCCTTTGGTGTCAGCAACTCAATCTAAAACAGGAAAGAGCAGATACCAAATAGGAGAATCAAACACATGCAGAGTACAGTATTTCCAAAGTACAGGAAAATTAATACATGACTGTGAATGGATGGTGGAAGACTGTATACAGCAACAACCTTTACATACGGTTCTTCAATGGACCTCCGTTTACCAGCTTCTGGAAGCAAGGATGGATTTGAACACTCAACCTACATCACATCTATAAGTAAGCATATGTTTACATTGACATCGCAATGCCAAATAAATAAACTTGGCATGTCTAAAGAGTAGAGATATTAAACAGTGGGATTAAACTTACATATATAATATAAGCACTAGATGGGTCCAAAGAAAATACAAAAGTTCAGCATCATAGAACTTACAGTTTCATTATTGGCACAGTTGACACGGTAAACCACACTAGGTGCAGTAATTATCAAGTTCAAATTGTACTCTCTCTCGAGCCTTTCCTGAAAATATAGATCACATTATGGAAAAATCAGGTCACCATGGTTATAATGTGAGATGCATTGTTAAGAGCCAGTCGATTGTAAAAAACCTGAACAATTTCCATATGAAGAAGACCAAGGAACCCACACCTAAAGCCGAACCCCATGGCACTAGAAGATTCCGGTTCAAACTGCACCAATAACCAGGGTAAGTCCATATAGAAAAAACAAGAAAAGTAATACAATTCTACGGCTGACCAACAATCAACATCACAGAACAGAGCCCAAGAGAGTTTTATTGTACTGTAAATTTTCATTTGTTTTCTGCAATCTCTTTCATAATATTTTTTCATGTGTTCGAATCAGCCTGCTTGCATAATAAAAATCAAGGGAAAGGCTGCCTAGAAACACCCTTCCCCAGAACCTACAATGTGTGGGAGCTTTCAGCACTGGGTACACCCTTTTTTTTCTGCGATCTCCTTCACTCCATGCTTAAATGTTGTAAGAATGAGATTGCAAATCTAACAGTTTTCTTACCATGTAGAAATGGAACATTGATCAGATATTCATAAATGAAGACACTGCTTTTATTAGTTATCGGTGTTGTGCATGTTTTAACATAAGAATATTAAGTCTTGCTCGTTTGTGTGTCACATATCAGGAAACATGGGTTTGTGAAATCCAGGTTACAGTTACATATTTATGTTCAATTGATTCTAGAGTGTAAAAATACATCTTTTTAATCACTAACCTCAATACAGTGATCCTGTGGCATCATTACTTTTCAATAGTGTAAAGTATGAACTTAATATTCCTTGTTACTCCCTCCGATCCATATTAATTGACTTGAATTTGTCAAAATTTGGATGAATCTAGACGCTATTTAGTATATAGATTCATCCAAAATTTGACAAATCAAAGTCAATTAATATGGGCCGGAGGGAGTAGTATAATTTTCATAAATTGCTTTAGAACCTTTATGTCTTCCTTAGGGAAAAAACAATTACAAGCTAGTGTGCCAATGGAAATCGTGTATACAACAATCATAGTCTACTCACATGTTGCATCCGGTATGAATTAGATTATATCAGTTTTGCCTTTTAAATGTTAATATAGATGCACTACGGTATGAAGATATGGGTCAAGAAAAGAACAACCTGACCTTCAAATACTAGAAAACTAAACAACCAAATTAGTTTGACTCAGGCTAATCTGATGATCTTGCATCCATAGACTCATAGACATGATATGAATCCCACCTTTAGGGCAGCATCATTTAGCTGAAGTTTTCCCAATGCTTCCCGCAACTCCTCAAACCTATTGCCAACTTCAATGTCAATACAAGATAAATTATGCTTCTGTACAGAAGAACAAAATTCATTTCAAGGAGAAAGTACAGTACTGATCTGCCTCTAAAGGAAACAAGCCACAGAAAACCATTGGGGTAGCTTCTGAATATCCTGGTAAAGCAGATTCTGCTCTTTTTGCAAAATGAGTAATTGTATCACCCACTCTAGCATCTGCCACTGATCTTACGGAAGCAGAGAGATAGCCGACCTGTGAAGGAGTGGTCAAGGCATAAATAAAATTTGGTTTGGAAGAGTTATTGCAATACTATGAATAGAATTAGGATCTTTGAGTGCTCCCTACGAATATTGCAGGAATTTGGAGAGAGAAGGTACATGCCAGACACAAAGAAAAATTCCAAAGGGGTCTAAGAGCATCTCCAGCAGAGGCGCTATAATAACGCAGCGCTAAATTAACCGCTTTTTTACCCCGCGCTGCATACTCCTCCAGCAGAGGCGCTATAATCCCGCGCGCTGCAAAATTTTAGCGCGGCGCGGCATTTTGCGCTATTTGGAGCGGGATATATCGCGCTCGGACTACAGCGCGCGCTATCGCTCGGCTCGCGCGGGAATAGCCAACCGCCCAGAAATTTCCCCAGCGCGCGCGACCTCTCCCCTCCGACTTCCCCCTCCGCGCAGCCGCCGGCGCAATTCCGGCGATGGACGGCTCCCCACCAACCCCTCCCTACTCCGTCCCCCCACTGTCGGCGCCGGCGCAATCCAGCCACCGACCGCGCCAAACCCTAGCGCTGGCGCCGGGAACGGCTCGGGCGCCTCGGGGATCGCCGCGGGGAGCGCCGCGACTCGCCAACTCTTCGTGCCGCCGCGGACAAGCTCCGGCGCCGCGCAGCTCCCGCCAATAGCGCGGAGGCTCGCGCGCAGCCTACACCCGTCCCCGTCCCCCAAGCGCCAGCTACATCCGCTCCGCCTCCACCGCCTCCTCAACGTCCGACGCCAACCGCTGCCGCCGTCGCCGCGCGCAACATGCTCGATGAAATGGCAACAAGGTAAAAATTCTCTTCTTTTTTTTTAGATACATGTGAATGTTTTAGCATGGGAGGCTTTGGAGCACCACCAGCGGGCTATGGAAGCATGGGAGCACAAGCGGGAGGCTATGGAGGCATTGGAGCACAAGCAGGAGGCTTTGTAGGCATGGGAGCACCGCCGGGAGGATTTGGAGGCTATGGAAGCATGGGTCTTGGAAGCATGGGTGGGATGGGTGGCCATGGCGCCATGGGTGGCATGGGAGCACCGCCGGGAGGATTCATGGCCTCCTTGGTTGATCCATCTCCGCCTACCAATGAAGCATATGGAGCTTCAACCGGCAACACCATCGTCCAAGAATCCGATAAGACGGTGGAATGGATGATGTTGACAAGTGATGATGATGATGTGTGTATGTTGAGTTAATTTGTGTTTGAACTATGTCATTGAGGTGAACTATGTCATCTGTGGTTGAACTATGTCATTTAGGTGATTCGAGGATTTTTAGAGCCATTTATGCATGAATTATTTGGTCCATTTTGATCTTGTTTGTGATAGTTGCTATTGTGTTTTTGGTTTGCGCCGGTAGCGCGCGCTGTAGTTTGCAGCGCCTGGTGGAGGCAGAATTCTCGCCGAGCCGCGCGCGCTGCAAATTAGCGCCTCCGACGGAGGACGCGCGATTATCCAGCATTGTATTAGGATGGCGCGCGCTGCATCGCTGATTTGCAGCGCTGCAAAATGGCGCCTCTGCTGGAGATGCTCTAAGCTCTTGCTAAGATTCCTAATTTTTCACCAGGATTTAAGAAAGGAATTCGTAGGAATTTTGATGATCTCATTTCTTTGATCAAAAGCGCTTCTGTAGGAAAATTCCATCGTTCTGACATCCTACAGAATTTATTTAAAGGCCTCATTGGAATGTGGCATTCTAAGAACGTAGCATGAGATGGCGCGCGATCTAGAAGGAAACCCATAAAGGAAAAAAATTATGAGGTTAAACCTCCTTCTAAGAACCCTATGAAATTAGGGTGTAGAATAGAAATACAAAGGAAATTTGATGGTGTAATTCCTATTATCCGGAGGTAAAAATTGATGGGCCGAAATCCTACAAAATTCCTATGAAAATCCTTCAATCCAAATGGGACCTTAATGTGTAACATTTTATGTTGTCACATATGGTTTAATTCAGAGCATCTTGATCTCACCGAAGTCCCAATGGAACAGCAGCCTGCCCAAGGTATAGTAAAAAAAAATGCAATCCGTAGATTTTTTTAAGGAATTTTATAAAATCAGTTGTTTTAACAAGAGCCCTTTGGATCATTAGGACTGGGGTTGACAAATTCCTCCAATCCAATGGTGCATAGATGGCATATTTAGCCTAACCTAGCATTCTGGCATGACTAATACATGGTAGAAGTGTCCATTTCGTAAATAGCTAAAGTTGGTGCCAAGAGATAGGCGAACAGAGAACTAGCAAAGTTACCTCGCCCGCGTGCAGTTCATCAGCTTCCATCTGATTGGGGGATAGTACACCAATTTCATCAGCAACATATTCCTGTTTATTTTGACAATACCCTCAGCATAACATTCTATATCCTGGACAGCTAAGGTTCTAGGAAAAAAATTATAAAATGTCATAATTCAGAAATACTTCAGGGAAGTGTAGTGGCCACAATTTTGGTGTCGTAAATTAGGATGGAAACTTTGGATGGTAATTTACACAAGTGGTATGGGAAAAAAAGTACAATGGAATGTGTTCTCCAGATAACTACTGCACCCCCAAAAAACACTACCGTGGCCTTAGATGAACACGGTAGTTTACTGGAAAGGTGCCAGTTTTGCCTTAGTTACCTTTTTATTGGCCATAAAACATATCTTGTCTCCTTTCTTTATACTTCCATCAATAACTCGAAAATACACAATTACGCCTCTGTATGCATCATAATAGCTGAAATAATGTTGATAAACATGAAACAGAGTTCAGTAATATGCAGAATCTTATATAGATCAATTAATGGTGCACTCAGATATTTCATTGAAAAAATCTAACTGGACCAACTTCTTAAAGATCACCTGTCAAATATAAGAGCCCTGAGAGGATTTTTTAAAGTATCCTGTGGCGGGGGGACCTTGGTCACGATGGCATCTAGTATCTCAGTGATGCCGATGCCCTCCTACAGACATACCACAACAGCAGCAAAAATCAGAAGCTAAAAGATTATATCTGTTTGCAAAACGGGAAATAATACGTTGCATCTAAACTTGTGCATCCACTGTGTACGCTACTCCGAACAAAACAACGGTTAGGTAATGAAAACCAACCTTTGCTGAACACCTAATTGCATTACTGCAGTCCAACCCAATTATCTGGGAATAGAGAGGAAATGATGAACTTGACTAGTAAGAACCAATGGGGCATAATTTGGAAGATGGAAGAAAACAAAATTGGCAATTGGCAGGATAGTTAGAACAAAATTTTAGGAATACCTCTTCAATCTCTTGCGCGATACGGTCAGGTTCAGCACCAGGAAGATCAATTTTGTTTAGAACCTAGACTAAAACAAAGTCATCTGTCAAATACACAGAAGTGAGAAGCTATAACAGGACATCAAGCCAAAAAAATGTCCATTCCTCAATGGTATTCACAAAAGGATTTAGGAGAATTTACCATCCGTAGTATTCATCTACGAAGAGCAAATGCAACAAGTGCTTAGCCATGTTAAAGCTACTTCTCATCATTGTCCGAATAAAAGGGGAAAAGCATCTTGCTCAAACAATATATAGGCTGAAATATACTAATCTTTACTCAAATTTGCACCCAATTCCAGCAAGGAAAACATAGAACACTCAAAATAACTCTAGCACCAATTTATTAACAGCTAAAGGTAAATATTGTAAAACCAGAAGATAGGAAAGTTGTTATTGTGCGAATAAACTGACAGTTAAAACTGACCGGTATGATTTCGAGGTTGCTTTCCAGTGCAAGATACACGTTCGCTAACGTCTGGGCTTCAACACCCTGCATTCTCACATCAGATATCTTTTAGTATCTTGAAAAAAGATGTACAGGAAGCTGGTGATAACATTTAGCTAGCTTCCGTACACTGTAAGGCAGAAGGTAAATGTCTTCGTATACAAAGCAACTAAACTTACAAGGGAAGAAATATATATTGCACCTGAGAAGCATCAACAACCAGCAGTGCACCCTCACAAGCAGCAAGTGAACGAGAGACCTAGCAACCAGTCAGAAACTTCAGGACATGTTTCAATCGACTCCAAATCTTAAAAGCACGCTAGGATTTAAACTACCAGACTACCATCTCAGACACTTTACTAAAAAGAGCTTATAAATTTCAAGGGGGTGGAATATTCATGTTGAAAAAATAATCTTCGCTGTCTGGCAGGAGCATAATTTTCTATACCTCATATGAGAAATCGACATGACCTGGTGTATCGATTAAGTTCAGGCAGTAGGGCTCATTGTTCATGACATAACGCATCCGAGCTGCCTACAATAACAAACTATTAGAGCAACAGTACAGAAGCAAGAACATGCACATCGAACCTATCAAGTACAGGAAAACTTCATTTGAGATGAGAGTTAGGTGCAAGTAAATGACAGCGTAAGCTAACAAATTTTACAACAACATTTATGTGGAGTATCTGTTTGGCTAAAGAACGAGGAGATATAGCACGACGCCCCATAGTTTAACCAGCCGCAGCATCATTTCACCTACCTGCAGTTTGATTGTGATCCCCCTCTCCCTCTCCAGGTCCATGTTGTCCAGGAACTGCTGTTTCATATCCCTCTTCTGCACCGTCCCTGTCATCTCGAGGAGCTTATCCGCCAGCGTCGACTTCCCATGGTCGATGTGCGCGATGATGCAGAAGTTCCTGATGTTGGTGATGGGAACCTACCGGACCAGGCCACATCGAAATTGCTACTTCCAGTTAAATTTCAGGGCGGGCAAAATCCAAACAGGTACAATGCCATGACCATTAATGGACATAAAGCTCCACGTGTTGCGCTGCCCACAGGGGAGCCGGATGTTACCTTCTGGAGGCGGTCCTGGCCGGCCTCGGTGGAGGAGGCGGGAGCGGAGGCGGCGAGGCAGAGGACGTGGCCGCGGGAGACGGTGGAGAGAGCGCGCGGGCGGGAGGCGGCGGAGAAGCGGCCGGAAGCTCGGCGACGCCCTGGAGCGGACGGATACGGCAACGGCACCGGCGCGAGGACAGCGAGGCGGGAGACGGCGGTGGCCGTGGCCGTGGCCATGGAGGGAGTTCGAGGTAGGCAAGCGTCGGCGCTTCTGGGCCGCAAGGCTTTCCTGCCTTGCCGCCGTCTGTCTATCCACAGACGTTGTGGATTTTTGGTTGCTAACCGTTGTGGTGTATTTTAGTTTAGAAATTAAAAAATGGGGATATCTGACGGAATATTTTTGGCTCCCGTGCTCTTATTATTTTTAAAAATTCAAAACCATATTTATGAGTTTCAAAATCGGATGTAGCCCATGATTTATCCCATAGACGTGAAAAAAATTCAAATACTTTGTATTCTAAGCTATAAAAAATGACAACAATGTAGATATGTGCAAGTATCATTTTAAATCCCAAATTCTATCAGATTTATCTTTTTAGGCCAAAATACAAAGAATTTTGCGTCACATGCTTGTGGGATACAACATTGGTTGTGTCTAGAATTAATTTTTGATATTTAAAACCTGCAAAATATGATATTTTTTACTTTTTAATTGACCGAGAGCACTGGTGCTTGGCAGCCAAAGACACTTTCTGGGAAATTTCTCGCCTCCGAGCTCTAGTTATCTTTTTATTTTTAAAAATTCAAAAATAATGTTTACAGTAAAAGAAAAATTCTAGGTATACTTAATGATGTATCCTACAAAGGTGTAAAATCCTAATTTGAGATTCTTTGTACTTTTGAGCTACAACAAAATAAAAAAATGTATAGATCTGAAAATAGTGAACAGTGCATATTTTTAGAACTCTAAAATCTTATCGGATTTTATCATTTTTGTGTAACTTAGAATTCAAAGTAAATTCGGTATTGATATTTTTGATGCTAAATTGGTCTCAGATATTTTTGGAACATGTAAATATATTTGTCATTTTTTTTAAAATAAAGAAATCACTTAGCTCATGAGCCAAAGAGGATTTTTGGAGATGAATCATTTTCACCAAATATTTTGAAATTTTAGAAATATTCATTTTCAAGCTAGTAACCGTTGAATTATGTCTAGATTCGCATATATTTAGATAAAATTCAATCAATTAATTTGGTATGGAGGAATATTTCTTTTTCCAAGGCAATGCAATGAAAATAAGTTGTGAAGTACGGAGTGACACTTGGCCCTCTAGTTCTAATGATATTGTGCTAGACAATGTGTAACCTATTTTGTTCCCACTGAATTTTCACGAGGACAATATCTTGAAGTTCCATCAACCTTTTCACTACATCTTAGAGGTCCCATAAGAGGGATTTTTTCATCCACTAACACCGAGAGCATTTTTTTTCTACATAATTCCACCGATTTATTAATAATTATCAATAGTAGTAGAAAATCTAAAGTAATAAAAATTACAAATAAATTATCGAACCACCTAGTAACGACTAAAAACACTAGCACGGGCCCAAGACCCGCCACCGTCATCCCCCTTCCATCACCGAAGCTGAGTAAACGTGAGCATAGCAGAACTTGCTGTAATAGAGTGAAAGTCATCTAGCTTGACGACAATCGATTTGAAGAACCAAAGGGAGTGTGGACTCTTGATGTACAAGCGAAATTCCTTCCATGATCACAATAACATCCGATTCTAATGCATAATTGTGGTTCCATAAACCCATGTAAGATGTGGAGATCAACATCAATGGCGGACCTAGAAATTTATAGAAGCCTGAACAGACATATATATATATACTAATTTTTCAATGAAATTATGTAAAAATACATAGGTTACAAGGCGTTGCGTGGCCGGCAAGCCCGGACGGTGGATCCGCCTATGATCAAAACACCATTTGCATCTTGGTATACCGTAGCAGTGTATGCTCTCCCTTCGTTATTAACAAAGAGAGATGCCTAGCACTCTGCTGGCATAGGCCAGGGAGGCGCTATCCTCGAGCATTTAGCAGGCTTTGCAGTCTTAGGATGGAAATGTGCCGACCCAGCCCTGACCTTGGACCTGGCTCTGTGGCCCAGGGCCAATTTGTAAGGCCACAAGTAGACCCATATCATGAATAGTAAGTGACCTCGCTGGCCTAATGAGTATTTCGGGTTGACCTAGTAATGTGTGTTGTTTTCTTTTGTGCTAACTAAAATTCTATTCCCTCCGTTTAAAATATAAGATGTTTTAGGTTTGTGAAGAAAATATATCTAGACTATTTTTAGTGTAAATTCATTCAAGTTTGGAATGAACCTACATACTAAAACTAGTCTAGATACACTTCACAAAGCTAAAACATGTTATATTTTAAAACGGTGGGAGTATTAATACTAGAGTAGTAGCGTAGTGCAGGAGCAAAGAAGAATTTCTACAGGGATCCAAGTCAAGCTGCTGCATTCGGCATTGTACATACATGTGTTGATTTCCAAGTCATTGTACATGCATATGTGCTAGCGATCGACCAGCCATCCTCTAGCTGCCGCTAGTACAAAAGTGAGCATGCGGGCACGATGAGCCAGAGCTGGATGGTGCACGGGATGATGAACAACCGGCGAACGAGGTGAGCTGAACGTGAGCCAGAAGCAGTGCCGCCGGCGTGACATAAATCGGCGAGGGTAGGAGTAGACGGTGGCTACAAGGTGGGTCGGCCCTGCTGGCCCAACGGGTCGCTCGGTATCGGCTCCATTAACCCAAATTCCATTGATGCCGACCGACGTGGCCTATTTTCAATTTTAGGCCAGGTCAGCGATCTGGCGGGCCGACTTGCCCACTACCGCCCTAATCGCGGCCTTAAAAGGCACACTCCGGCTCCTGTCTTTAAGAATTCCCCACTCATCCTCATTTTGATTTGGAACAAAGTATTGACGTAGCTACATAAGGCTGGTCATAGTGAAAAATAATTTAGAATAGTAACATGTATATGTTACTAGTCTAAGTTACTATCTTCATAGTGTAAAATAACATAGATGTGATATCATGCAAAGCCTTATTTATTACAACTAGCATGGTGGCCCTCGCACATGCGAGGGCAATAATTTTCATGTGCTTAACGTATTTGAAAAAATAAGTTTATACTTTTCTAGATATTTGTATTGTATGAACTGAAATACTGCGGTTATAGCCACTGCAAATTGTATGCTAACACATAGTACTCACTATGGATTATATATCCTTCATTGGAAAGTGAAGTTAGGACAATCTATCAGTTGAATCAGAACAATAGTGATATCATGTTTATGTGAAATTATTAAGATATATTTTTTCACTTGCGAATGAGGTAAAACAGATCAAAAGTAGGATAACATTGAGATACATCTAGATCAAGTACCATTTTTTTCTCCATGTATTATTTTGTTAATAATCCGAACTTGTTATTTATCATGAATTTTGTTCGACTACCGACCTCCTTCTATTTTAACTACCCCTACTAAGTCCAATTCTAGTAAAGCTTTAATTAATTGTGCATATCTTACATTAAAGAAAACCACTACTCCCTTTGTTCCAAAATATAAGGTGCCTAAACAATAGTCAAAAGTCAATATTTGTAATATTTGTACTCTCTTTGATGAACAATGCCGGTGGTATATTTTGTAAATGACAGATGACAGATGTATATAAGCTACTGTAATAGAGATGAGGGCTAAGTCATTGGTTTTTTCAAAATGTGTACCGCGCATGTTTTAATATAAGCGAGGTAAGTAAAGGCACGATGGCTTCCTAAAATAAAGGCACGAAGGTAAGAGAGGAGTAGTTCCCTGGCAAGAGAGAGAGAGAGGAGTAGTTCGGAGAGAGTTATACTCATTGGCAGTTTGAACCGGGTAAAGTGTTTTAGCTATGTACGCGTGATTGTTTTTCTGATAAAAGTCTGGACGATCTAGCTAACTCAAGGTGCGTACACGGTTTTTTTTAACGGACACCGCTACAGGCATACGAAGATACCTCTTGCTATCGATCAATTTTGTTTTCCACATATTTTCTAGTACGGTGCTTAAGCATGTCAAAAAAGATTACACATGTAACGTAACAATTAATATCTTATTAAATCCTAACAATAAATTTTAGATCCAACTATCATAATAATCTGGAGGATGTGGCTTAACGCGATGGCTCTATTAGACATCTGTATATTACTTTTAGTATACAATAGAATAGATATAGACTCATTTTGTTTAGAAATATGTGATGTTATGGTAGTAACATAGCTAGTTACCACAAGCTCCTCTCTGATCATTTAATTGCATGCCATGTTATCTAAATGCTTATTTGGCAATACATGTAGAACTATGTTACTATCCAAGTTACCCCACTATGACTAGCCTAAGAACTGTTTACTTTATTCGTTTAATAATTTTATCATGGTTTTAGTTTATTGTGGAACGGGAGGAGTAGCTTCGGGAGTACCACCAGACCATCCATGCATGTCCGTCTAATCCAATTTTTCTAATCCTATAATCACTTGCTCACTATTACTCCCATTAAGGAAGAACGGCCGTATGGCTCCGTTCAGAGTAATGAAGAATGTAAGCCGAATGATTGAGTAATATAAATTTTGATTCGTAAAAAAAAATCATTTTTTAACTTTACATGCAGTGGGGTCCTCCTCATCCGATGGACTATCCGCTGGTATCTCTACTTTCGCCGGTATGCAAAAGACCATTACGCAATGGCCGGATCATCCATAAGAGCACTTGTTCCCTCCAAATCGTGTTGCCATGTGTCAATGATGAGTGGCCCCACACCTTCCTCGTACATGGAAGGAATCCGCATCAAGGTCCATATGCACGTCTTCACCACAAGCAACAACTCGCAGCTTCGGGGTATTGGGACTTGAGAGCTTCCGAAGCACCCTAGTCGGCTTTGTACGCTCCTATTGTACGTACATCCCCGACCATGTTGTCGTCCAGTGGTAAAGCTAGCGCACAGTACTATTGGGTTCAACTCCATTGACATGGTATAGTCTTTCACTAAAAGTCGGTGCGTGACTAATCGAGTGAAGGATTTGGCAAGCATTGGGTTCATTTGCACCCAATCAATGTGTATGCCAACTCCGCTATTGCTATCGTCTCGAGACCCTCTCCACTTCCTTGACAATGCTAGCTAGCTCCTTATCCAGCACCGACAAACTCCCTTGGCAAACAAGCTGCTCAGCGACAAGGTTTTGGCAATTTTCGCTTAGTCGTATCCTTCCTGGCATCTGCTGGAAATTCAAGAGCTGAACCGGAATGGCTTTACAGGCCCGTTGCTTGACTTCAGCCGCCTATGGAGTCTCAGGGTGGTCGATGGTTGCCTGTTGCCTCTTTGGTCGATCGTGTCGGGGTCGCTAGTTCGATTAGGAGATTTGGGCACATTATTTATCAAGCACAACTTATTCAAAGTGCTCTTCGCGAGCTTTCAGTTTCCCTCGTCATGAGCACCACACAGCGTTTCGCTTCCTGGAGATTTTGCAGCGAGCCGGAAGGAGAATGGAAGGGAAATATCATACACTTGACATTTTCCCTACTCCCTCATTTTAGAAAACATACGACCAAATAAAAAGGCCTGGAGTATGGTGATGGGATAAGGTATTCATTAAGGAAAACGATACGGATCCTCCGGGGATAACACCTCACGAGCAACCTCGCTCGCAGCCAGCTCGCGTGCCGATTCGTGGCAGGTCCCACCTACACGTTTATCTTATCCCTTCCTTTTTCTTCCCCAAATCGCTATCTTTAATCTTCTCGTGTATTTCTCCGTACTTCTCCCGTCAACGCACGCGCTCGGCTGCCGCGCCTCTCTGCTTCCGCGTGCCGCTGCCGCGCTCCCCTCTGCTCCCGTGCGTTGCCGCCGCCCTAGCCGCGTGTGCTGCCTCCCCTATCTCCCCCGAGGAAACTCACAGTTGCTCTGATGCCCGCAGCCATGCAGCGCCGCCATGGCCTAGTTGCCGGCGCTCCTACTTCTCCACCTAGCGGGCATCCTCCCCCGCGGTCGTCGCTCCCGACATCCCCCTCCTCCACAAGCCTGCACCATAAACCAATATGACGGCCTTGACGACAACGGGGATTCATTGGCCGTACGTGTTGCAGGTGGCTTTGAGGGACGTCTCACCGACGGGAGAAGGCGTTGCTCCCGTAGGTGAGCGTTGTTGCTCTCTGAGATGGACAAAGTTGCTACCGATGGTGCTACCATAGTTTAGGCAACTTGCTACTTTAGTTGGCCGTTTTCGCTGCTTTTGTGTCTGTCTTTGCTAGGAGCATTTTGCTACCTTAGCATATTATTTGTGCTATGTATTTGTATATTTTTTGCTACTTTCGTACAATTTTTTTGCTACAACCAATCTTCATGGTTTTGCTACGAGGTCTCCGGCGATGTCCCCTTTGCTATATTAGATTTTTTTTGCTACAATCGTTTTGTGTTTTTGCTACGATAGCGTAAATTGTTTGCTACTAGGTCTCCGACGATATTTTTTCTGGTGAGAGTCTCGGGCGAAGTCGGTTTTACTATACTAGGATATTTTTTTTGCTACACGGTCTTCGGCGAGGTCTGGTCTGTTTTGTATTTTCTGGGCCAAACCGTTTTTGCTACATATAGCAAAAACTGGTCTATATATAGCAAAAAAGAGAGCGTTTGTAGCAAAAGCAGGATAAAATGATGGAAATCGGATCTAACCGTCGATCTGGCAAAATCAGACGGCTAGGGACCCGGGAATGGAAAGTTTCCATCCCGGAAGACGCCTAGCACTATCCATTCATTAACGCTATACGTACGGGGAAATACTTACGAACTGATGTGGAATTTCAAGATGGAGAACTTTAGTGTGGGGACGGGACGACACATGCGAGTACACGGGATGAACTCAAATTGCCGCATGCCTTGGCCTTGCTGTCAGTTCTCCATCATAGAGAACTCTGCCAGACGGGACCGGTTTATAGATTTTGGGGGCTCTAGGAAAACATGAAATCAAGGGCTCCTTGTTTAATGTGTCATATTTCGTAGGTTCAAAAGATGCAATGGCCCTCCTACTCAAAAAATTTAGAGATGTATTTAATATTTATGTTAAACTTTTAAAGAGTACTCAAAGTTTATCATGATTAGCATTCTTAGGCGTCTCAACAATGCATGCAACCTCTGCCACTGGTTCACACATAAAATACTTAAAATATTAGTATTTTGGAAAATAAATTACTGTAATGCAATAGTAAATTAAATAATTTATACACTTGATATATCCATGATCTTTGAAATCTTGGTGAAGACATTCGAAACCACTTATTTCTATTGATCGAGCGAACTATATATAATGATAGTTATTTTATCAATTTCTACTTGTGTACATATGCATGTGCACAAAATGACTTGATAAGTAAACATATTAGGCACTAAATTAGTAAAAAGATAGAATAGTTTCTCAAACATACAAGATGAGGGCAAATAGAATTGTTGGGAACCATAATAGTTAATAAATATACTCGTAAACTTGTGTAAAGGAATGTGAGGACCGGTGTTATTCTTCACATTTGGGGAGACCAATAAAATAATGTCATCAAGCAAAAAATATTCGATAATATTAGAGTATATTTTTTTGAGAAATAGGAGTAAGAGTAGTCATGCTAGGCTATAGCTTAAACCATCTATATTTTTTCTTTTTCTAGACAACCATTTATATTTTTAAGAATTATTGTACACCACTGAACGTCAAAAATATTAGACAAATATAGTTATATAGATAAATCATGGGCCAGGGCCCCTAGACCATGGGGGCCAAGGGCGAGCACCCCTCTGCCCCTTCCTATGGGCTGGCCCTGTTGCCAGGCTGCCACCGTCGGACAGCATGTGTCTCAGTCGAGCCCTTGGTCATCAGCGTCGTTAATGACCAGGCTGTTGCGTAAAAGAGCAATTTACCAATCGAATTACACATAATAATCGCTAGTAAAATATGACTAGAATAATAGACAATATACTAATCATGTGAAATAGCGAATACATATTAAGGAAGATAACCAAATACACTCCAAGTCGTAAAACTTCAGATGCGATCAGAACAAGATTGAGAAGAAAAATATACACGGCAGTAGCAGCAGAGGAACCGCCGGCGTTCGGGTTGACATCGTTGTTAGCCATGTCGTCGAGGAAGAGGGTGCTGATGTCGAGGAAGAAGTCCTCGTCGGGAAAGACGTCGCTGCAGTTGCTATCCGTGAGGGAGTCCGTGACGAAGCCAGTAGTCGCGCCGATAGCGCTCTCCAAAAACCTTATTGCCCTTCTCCCATACAGAACTCGAAGCAGCGGAGTCTCGGAGGCCTACTGTCCCGGCTCGCGGTGCACGTCGCAAGACGGGATGGGAAAGACTGGGTAGCACAGTGCTCTGGAACTGGAGGCGCAAAAGATGTGTGGTAGTGTGTCTGAGAGGAGGCGCGACCTCTCTCTTATATAGGCACAGAGGGGACGGCAGATAGGCTGCGCAGGAGATGAAACGAACAGACAGAAGGTGAAGCAAACATGCGACAGCCCACCGGACAGCCTCCACTCAGTTTGTATTTATTTAGCTTGCATTAAAGTCCACTCAAGCAAAACGTTTTAGCTTCTGTACAACTGTTCATATACTATTCATACGTGGCAAAATAAAGCTCGGATCGGCGAGATTCTCGCAACCCGCAACCCGCGGCGCGCGTGTCGT
Source organism: Avena insularis (assembly GCA_023614405.1). Classification (NCBI taxonomy): domain Eukaryota; kingdom Viridiplantae; phylum Streptophyta; class Magnoliopsida; order Poales; family Poaceae; genus Avena; species Avena insularis. The sequence goes on along the minus strand of CM042695.1, from coordinate 79,833,597 downwards.
GACGTGATGTGACGAGGCGAGGCGTGCCGTGGCGTGACGAGGCGAGCGAGGAGGAGGAGGAGCGCGTGTGTATATGTCTTCTCTTCTCAAGCTCGTATAAGTGGTGGAAGATCTCTCCTTATAAGCTTGTCCAAGTTCCACTTAACTAGCAATATGTTTGTCTCAGCTCTTGCCTTACATGAATGGGCAAAATGGGCCTCTAGGATTTCAGGAATTTATTGGTATATAATAAATGGGCTGGGCCTATTTAGACAAAAAAATTAACAATCCCCCACCACATCCCAGAGGCACATGAAGTTTGCCTTTGGTTCCAAAACATTGTTTATATACCGGTACTGTAGTGGAGGCTGTTAAGCTGAACTTCCACCTAGAGCTTTATGTTATACTAGGCTGTAACTTGTAAAGTGGACTATGCCTTGAACTGCAAGTTTGCTGCGAACCTAGCTTCACAAAAAGTCTTGACCGATACTAGGCTACCGTGGGACTTCCCCGCTGATGGATCTTATATGTCATACTCCATGACCTTTCGTGAGTTTATTAGAGAGTACCCTACTCTCATAGACTGCAACGTTTTAACAGTCAGACTCATATAGGTGTGTTTTTTAAAAGATGTTCTGCAGAATAACATCTTTGCTTAGGATAAGCCACTTAAAACACATTAAGATAATAAATCAACCTACCATGCAGAATAGGAAAGTATTGCATCTTTATGGAGTGGTGTTTATTAAAGTAGGGATACTTTCCTCTCAGCTAACCAACAGCTTGTCTCCCAATTCTAATTCACGGGATCTCCGATCACATAGAGTGGTTTACCACTGTGGAAAGCTCAAATTGTGGGTTTGATACCCATCTCCTTCGATGCATTTTCTATCATGTTGCGTGATAGACCCTTTGTGAAGGGATTTGCCAAGTTTTTAGATGTTTGGATATAATCCAATGCAATAACTCCAGAGTTTCTCATTTTCCCGACAGATTTTAGTCTCCTCTTCACATGTCTTGATGACTTCATATTATCCTTAGAACTATTTACCTTGAAAATCACAATTTGATTATCGCAGTACATAAGGATTGCGGGTATTGGTTTTTCAACCACAGGCAAGTTCATCAAGAATTCGTGAAGCCACTCTGCTTTAACAGTGGCTGTGTCTAAAGTTGTGAGTTTTTCTTCCATAGTTGACCTCGTTAAGATGGTCTGCTTGCAAGACTTCCAAGAAACAGCGCCACCAGCAAGTGTGAATACATATCCACTTGTGGCCTTTATCTCGCCAGCATCACATATCCAATTTGAATCACTATAAACCTCTAGTACCCTCGGATACCCGGTATAGTGTATGCCATATCTCGCATTGCCTTTTAGATAGCGCATAAATCTCTCAAGAGCATGCCAGTGATCATCTCCTGGATTTGAAACAAATCGACTGAGTTTGCTTACAGCAAAGGCGATGTCAGGCCTCGTGGCACTAGCTAAATACATAAGCGAGCCAATAATTTGAGAGTAACTCAGTTGATCTCTAGCATTTCCTCGATTCTTTCGAAGCAATACACTAGGATCATACGGTGTAGGAGAAAACTTGAAGTCGCTATACCCGAAACAACTCAAGACTTTTTTCGCATAGTGGGATTGAAGCAATGTAATCTCACCATCATCATCTCTCAATAGCTTGATGTTCAGGATGACATCAGCTACTCCCAGATCCTTCATCTCAAAGGAACGAGATAAGAAATCTTTGACCTCCTTAATTGTATTAAGGTTGGTTCCGAAAATCAGTATGTCATCAACATACAAACAAAGGATGACTCCCTCACCCCACCATGGCGATGGTACACATATTTATCAGCTTCATTTACAACAAAGCCTGCAGCAGTTAAAGTTCTTTCAAACTTTGCATGCCATTGCTTAGGGGCTTGTTTTAGGCCATATAAAGACTTCAACAACTTGCACACCTTTTCTTCTTGACCATTTACCACAAAGCCATCTGGCTGATCCATGTAAATTTCCTCATCCAACTCTCCATTAAGGAAAGCTGTCTTAACGTCCATTTGATGAACGAGAAAACCATGAGAGGCGGCCAATGAGAGTAATACTTGAATGGTGGTCAATCTGGCAACGTGTGAGTAAGTGTCAAAGAAGTCTTCACCTTCTTTTTGAGTATATCCCTTGGCCACAAGACGTGCCTTGTACTTCTCAATAGTATCATCAGGTCTATGCTTTTTCTTGAACACCCACTTGCATCCTACAGGTTTGCACCAATAAGGGCGATCAGTGATCTCCCATGTTCCATTAGCTAAGATGGAATTCATCTCAGTATGGACGACTTCCTTCTAGTAGTCAGCATCAGGAGATGCATATGCTTCTGAAATGGAAGTGGGAGTGTCATCCACAATATACACAATGAAATCATCACCAAAGGACTTTGCAGTCCTCTATCTCTTGCTCCTTTTAGGAATTTCATTATCATCCTCCTTAGGACTTTCAGAGTGTTCAATTGGAATGGTAGGTTCAGAAAATGTAGCAAATTTCTGATTAGATGAACTAGGTATCTCTGGATTTGATGAGTTAAGTTTATCCTTCATAGGAAAGATATCCTCAAAGAAAGTCGCATCAGTACACTCCATGATTGTACCGACGTGAATGTCAGGTACTTCAGATTTTACTATCAAGAACCTATAACCAATGCTATGGAAAGCATAGCCCAGAAAAACACAATCAATGGTTTTTGCTCCAAGCTTGCGCTTCTTGGGGATTGGTACATTAACCTTTGCCAGACAACCCTAAGTACGTAAGTAAGAGAGTTTTAATCTTTTTTTCTCCCATTCTTCAAATGGAGTAATTTCTTTGTTTTTTATGGAAACTCGGTTTAGGACATGACACGCAGTCAATAGTGCCTCCCCCCACCATTCCTTGGAGAGACCCGATATGTCTAACATGACGTTAACCAAATCTGTTAGAGTACGGTTCTTTCGTTCGGCTACTCCATTTGACTGGTGTGAGTAGGGAGGCGTCCTCTCATGAATTATGCCATGTTCCGCACAAAAGAAATCAAACTCGTTGGAAAAATACTCTCCACCACGATCATACCTAAGCCTCTTAATCTTTCGATCAAGTTGATTTTCTGCCTTAGCTTTATAGAATTTGAAGAAACTTAAAGCCTCATCTTTTGATTTCAGAAGATACACATGACAATATCTCGTAGAGTCATCGATCAAAGTCATAAAATATTGCTTTCCATCTTTTGTCAACACACCATTCATCTCACAAAGATCAGAATGTATGAGTTCTAGTGGTGTTAAATTTCTCACTTCTGCAATTGTATGTGACTTGCGAGGTTGTTTAGCTTGCACGCAGACTTGATATTTAGATCCCTTAACAGTTGTAAAATCAGGGATTAAATTCATTTTGGCTAGTCATGTCATACAACCAAAATTAATATGAAAAGACGAGAGTGCCAGACATTTGATTCAAAATTTGTGTAAATATTGTTAACAACTTTATTATAAATGTCTGACAGAGATAAGTGAAACAAGCCTCCGCATTCATAGCCTTTACCAACAAAGGTTCCATACTTTGAAATTACAAATTTATTGGACTCGAATACAACCTTGTAGCCATCTCGACACAGAAGAGATCCGCTAACAAGATTTTTATTTATTGAGGGAACATGATGCACGTTCTTTAGGCGCACGGTCCTTCCCAAAGTGAACTTCAGCTCGAATATACCAACACCATGAACAGAAGCATGCGAGCCGTTCCCCATCAGCACGGTTTGAGTCTCTCTGACCTGATATAAAGAAAACATGAAAATATCAGAACAGACATGTACATTAGCACCCGTGTCAATCCACCAATCAGAAGAATGACATAATAAAAGAACAGTAGATAATATATCATACCCAACATCTTTCATCTCAGTGTCGCCCATAACAACATTAGCAGTCTTGCTGCCCTTCCCATGCTGGCGCTTGTCAAAGCGGTTGGGACAAGCAGAAGCCCAATAATCAGGATCACCGCACACATGACAAGCACCTTTTTTTCTTAGCAGTCTTCTTCTTGAAGCTGGTAGACTGTGAGGTGTTGTTCTTTCCATTGAACTTTCCTTTGTTGTCAAACTTGCCTTTGTTCTTGAACTTGTGAGGATGGAAGTTCCTTTTCTGTACCAGATTGGCATTAGAACCTCCCTCGATACCTCTAGCACGTGTGTATTTTGCTCTCGCCTTCTCTTCCACATCAAGAGTGCCAATAAGATCCGTCACGGAGAACTCTTGTTTCTTGTGCTTTAGAGAAGTAGCAAAATTCCTCCATGACTGGGGAAGTTTGGCAATAATGCCTCTGACAACAAACTTGTCTGGTAATACACAACTGAAGTGCTCAAGCTCTATGGCAAGTGACGGTATCTCATGAGCCTGCTCCATAATGGGGTGGTCATCAACCATCTTATAGTCATAGAATTGTTCCATGACATACAGTTCACTGCCAGCATCGGAGACTCCAAATTTTCTCTCGAGCGTATCTCACATATCCTTGCTATTGCTAAATGACAGATATGAATCGACAATATTGCCGCCAAGAATGCTGATCAAGGCAGCCTTGAAAGTGGTATCAAGTTTTTGGAACGCCTCTTCCTGAGCGGGATTGAGTTCTCCCTCAGGTGCGCCATAGATGTCGTTATAGCAGCTCATGGTCTGAAACCATAGCACTGCTCTCGCATGCCATCGTTTGTAATTCACACATTCGAACACAGGTGGCTTCATAGAAGCAACAAAGCCACTTGGGGCAAATTGCCTGAAATAAGGTTTTTAGAGTGTTGAGTAAAAGAGCAATTTACCAATCAAATTACCCATAATAATCCCTAGACAAAACATGTTTAGAATAATAGACAATATACTAATCATGTGAAATAGCGAATACATATTAAGGCAGATAACCAAATAGACTGCAAGTCGTAAAACTTCAGATGCGATCAGGACAAAGTTGAGAAGAAAAATATACACGGCAGTAGCAGCAGAGGAACCGCCGGCGTTCGGGTTGGCACCGTCGTTAGCCATGTCGTCGAGGAAGAGGGTGCTGATGTCGGGGAAGAAGTCCTCATCGGGAAAGACGTCGTTGCAGTCGCTATCCGTGAGGGAGTCCGTAACGAAGCCAGTAGTTGCGCCGATTGCGCTCCCAAAAACCTTATCGCCCTTCTCCCGTACATGACTCGAAGCAGCGGTGTCTCGGAGGCCTACTGTCCCGGCTCGTGGTGCACGCCGCAAGACGGGATGAGAAAAACTGGATAGCACAGTGCTCTGGAACTGGAGGCGCAAATGATGTGTGGCAGTGTGTCTGAGAGGAGGCGCGACCTCTCTTATATAGGCACAGAGGGGAAGACAGACAGGCTGCGCAGGAGATGAAACGAACAGGCGGCAGCCCACCGGATAGACTCCACTCAGTTCGTATTTATTTAGCTCGTATTAAAAGTCCACTCGAGCAAAACGTTTCAGTTTCTGTACAATTGTTCATATACCATTCATGCGTGGCAAAATAAAGCTCGGCTCGATGAGATTCCCATAACTCGCGGCGTGGCGAGCGAGGAGGAGGAGGAACGCGTGTGTATATGTCTTCTCTTCTCAAGCTCGTACAAGTGGTGGAAGAGCTCTCCTTATAAGTTGGTTCAACTTTCACTCAACTAGCAACGTGGAACTAAACATTTGTCTCAGCTCTTGTCTTTCATGAATTAGCCTTAGGATTTCATAAATTTATTGGTATATAATAAATGAGCTGGACAAAATTCCAACACCGGCTGCCGGCGATGTGGTTTTCCAACACGGACAACACACCCTCCTAAGAGCGTGTCGTCGCCATGGAGGACGTCGAACTCAGCCGCTCCGATCCTGCTAATGTTGCGCACATCCAGCCCTCCAGCGGACTAAGAAACAGAAGAACAATAGCTTGTACACACTCTTTTCGTGGTCAGAGCACTGCCGCGCAGCCTGTGACGAAGAGGTCACGGTGTGCCACATGCGTGCAAGAGCAAGCAGTTTCTATTCCACGCGTTAGCACGTAGGCTATTCTGTACGTAGGTCTAGCATTAGTAAATTAACAATGCGATTTGGTTACTTATTTATCTCCCGAACTCAAACCTATTAAACCATTTGGTGTAAAGGGTTAAAATAGATTAATCATTAGGTTATTAGATTAGAAATGGTTAACCATTGGTTATTAAGCAGTCCCCTCTCCAAGATTTGGGGCCTAGATGCGGCTGAAAAAACGGGGCCTGATTTTTTTCAAACTCAATAACTAGTAAAACAAAATCATATGCTCACTAATTACATAACTTTAGAATATGTTATTTCATACTACAACGTTATGAAATTTATCATAAAAGAGTAAATATAACACTAAAGTAGTAAATGAACCTCATGTCCTACCAAAAAGCATCATCCCTCCGATATTTTTGAAATAAAATCTTTAATCATATCTTTATAATTCATCTTCTCCGATATACCATTCGCAAGTACTATTGTCGCCAATCCGCTGAGTCTTTCTTGTGTCATAGTAGAACACATATAGGATTTCAACAACTTGATTTGAGACAAGCTCCTTTCCACAAATGCAACATTAACAAGAATGGTTAACAAAATTCTGTATGCAATATTAACAAAAGGATAAAAACGGCGTGTCTCCAAAAACTTTAGAATATCAAGCGGATACATAGATTTCTCAAGTAAATCCCAGATATAAATCAATTCTCTCATACGCAAGTCATACCATATACTCATATTTGTGATATGTTCCCTACTAGTTTCATGCTCTTGAAGTATATTGCTAATATGTATCCAGTCACTAAGATGTATCCAGTCGCTGAAACCCTCATTTGCTAATGATCCTCTCACAATTCCCTTCCGTAATAATTTGCAGCAAATTTTTTTTGCCAATCTCTTTACCGTAAACAAGCCACTCTCTATCACATGTTTTTCTATTTGGGAGAACTCTATTGTATGCAATGCATAAAACCTTCTAAATAATTTACCTCTAGAACCATGCTCAATAAATAAGTCACTTTTAGAGCAACTCTAGACAAAGCCTCAAAATCCGGTTAAAGGAGCAAAGTTTCGGTTTTTAGTCCTCTAAACGCCTATAGCCGTGTTAAAAAAAATGCCTATAGCCGAACCCCTATTGTCGTTAGAGGAGAAAAAAATAGGAACGGGCCTCCGCGGCTCTCAAATATAGGCGTCCGCGACCCCGACTCCTAAAAAATCTCCACCCACCCCGACCACCCCCCGCAACCCCCGCCGCGCCGCATCTTTGCCAGATTCGACTCCGGCGACCGGCCCGCCGACCACCCGCTGCAACCCCGCGTCCCCTGAGCCCAAGCCGACCATCCTGAGCTTCTCCGGCTTGTCGCCGCTGTCTGTACCCGTCGGAATCGACCCGCGTGACCAAGGGTTTCTGCCGCCACCGGCATCGCCGAATTCGACGGAACCAGGCCTCGTTGTCGATGCGTTTCGGCCGGATCCACTCGCCGCTCCCTCCGGTATGTCTTCGTCCTTCCCCCGCTCGGATCTCGCCGGTTTTGCACCTCCGCCGATGAAAAGACGCTCTGTGGGGAATGCACCGGCGCAGGTGGTGTCTTCCTCCTCCCATTCAGCTCCAGCAGCCTCTAGGTGAATTTGCACTACTTCATAGATGAATTTTGCAAGGAAATAGCATGAATTTTATGTGCTTATTCAAAGTTTACATTTTGTTGGAATTTAGCTCTATGGTGAAACCCAAGAAGAGAGCATATCCTCCATGTGGACGGAGGATGAAGATGATCGTCTCTACTTTGCGTACCATCATCAAACTCAAGTTGACAAGGCATTGCTACTTAACAATCAAGATGTCCAAACATTTGAATAATTTTGGAGACAAGTTCATGTAGCAATGCGTTACTTGCGTCAAACATTTGAATAATTTTGGCGGAACTGGAACTGCTAGCGGGCGTTGCGGGCGTTGCTCGCGCCGATCAGAACTACCTGAACAACGCCGTATGTCAGCCGGAACAATCGATGGATCCTGATCGGGAGTCCGACGACAAGAGATTGAAATTCTCGTACTATCAAATAGCTGGGCTGGGCCTCACAAGCAGACAATTGACTAGTGGGCTGTAATTATCCGGGGGGCTGTTCCATCGAACTATTGGAACGCCCTCATCGACGGGGCAGGTTCGGACCATTTGTAGCATTATGTAATATAGGAAATAGTAGGCTGGCACAATTCGTGAGAAAATTATATAAAACGTATAATAGCAAATTAGAAAAATGCTGAACACTCGTAAATCTCAGCATGCCGGCTCTGTTGTGATCACCTCGTAAACTATTGGCCAATATTGGAAGATAGTTAATTTCTCTGTTTTAAAATATACTTCATCCGTTCCATTCGAGAAAATGACGCAAAAGTACCACATTTGAGACGATCTTGTTAAAAATCTACCACATTTGAGTTTTTTGACACATAAACACCACTTTTAGGGTATGTGTGTGACAGAAAGCGCTAAATGGCCGTGTTTAGTCGCTCAACATTTACGGCGGTGGGGCCCGTTGTCGCGGTCTTGGCGTGGCACGCACATGACGGAGGGAGGCAACGGCCGTGAAGCGCGCGTTGACGGGGGTCGTTAGGGCAGCCCCTGTCCGCTCGCGGGCTGTTTCAGTTACTTTGCCGCTCGAACATCTCTCCTCACGAACAGCAATGGCGAGTGGCGGCGGGACAGAGGACGGCGACGAAGGGGGTTCAAGTGGAGGCGGCGGCGGTCGTTTCGTGCGGCAGGTGCTCTTTGGGCTTGGATTCAATATGGGGTCCATCGATTTGGACTCTGATGAAGACCGCGAGTCGATGGATCTCATGGCCGGGTTTCAGACGCGGCGCTGGCCGAGCAGAAGCTTCTTCACTCAGCGGAATCTTCTTCAACAATCAATGCTGGCTATGGCGAGCCAGCTAAGCGAGGACCCGCTCAGCCACTATGTCTCCGACGGCGGGTAAGGTTCATTTTTCTCTTTTTTGAATTTGGGGATTCAACAGTGTGATTTGTGTGTGATTTAGCAGTAGAAAATAATTTGGGATTGCACATTCTCTTATGATTGCACATTCTATTATCTTTGTTTTAGGCCATATTCAGAGATTTGGGATCTTTACATTCAATCTGATGGTGCTAAATTTGTGCAAACAAAAATGCTAAGATCAGATATTAGGTTTTTGAATTTGTTGTCACTGATGGAGAAGGAAGGTTATGGTCTTTCTGATTCAATGTACTATGTAAAATCAGAAGCGGAGGGACTGAATGGACTAGAAATTGTGGATAGCAACTGTAAGGTGGAAGAGATGGTCAGGAAGTATGAAAGGTCTAAAAAACTGGTTTTAACTGTGATAAGAGACAAGAGTAAACAAGCAATTATTGTGTCTCCTGTGAAGTCCAAGGAGGCAGAAAAATTATATGCAAAATCTTATCCAAGTCACATGTCATGTGATTTAGAGGAGGAAGAGCATGGTCATAACCTCATTGAAACCCAGAACAGTGTGTACTTTCAGCCTTTGTGCACACATAATGCTGACAATTGGATGTCAGAAGATGAAGATGAGGGAGATGAAGAAGAAGATGAGGGAGAAGAATCTGATGGCAGTGGCAGTTGGATGTATCCATGCCAGGTTGACCTGGTTCAGTTAGAGGAGATGAGGAGGAAGGAAATAGAGGAGAGTAAGAAAAGAATAGCAGCTAAGATGAAGAGGAAGGCTGATGAGCAACTGTATGAGGATGAGTCAGAGCCAGAGGATATTTTTATAGAGCAACAAGTGAAGAAAAGAGTGAGGAGGAGGAGGGACCCTACTACAAGGTCACATTGTGAAAATGAATTACCAGGAAAGGAAGACTGGGCTCCTTCTGATCCAGAAGATGATGAGCAGTTAGGTTTCCTGGGAGAAGAAGAGGATGATGGATTTGAGCCTCTACCATTTGTGCTGCCAAATGGGAGAAAAAGCAGAGCAAAGAAGCAACCAAAGAGGGTGTGGTATGATGAAACTAGGGAAAATCTCGAGCAAGCAGCTTTAGGCTGAAGCTATGTTTCAAGGATGTTTATCAGTTTAGGCAGGCATTGTGTCAGCTTCACATAGCTCAAGTTAGGAATTTCCATTACCACAGAAATGGGCCAGATAGAATTATTGTTTGCTATAAGCCAGCAAAGAAGGAGAAGTACAACTGCCAGTTCTTTATGTCAGCTTCAAAAATCAAGCATGAGAGCACTTTCTGTGTAAAGAAAATGCATTTGGAGCACTGTTGTCCAACTGAACCATCAAGCAATAGAGTTACTAGCAAGTTTCTGAGCAATGTGTATGTTGACAACTTCAGGTCTGATCCAAACACAGGCATCAGAACCATAGTTGACAAAGCAAAAAAGGATTTTGGTGTTGAAGTGCCAAAGAGAATGGCCTATAGGGCAAAGACTAGAGCAAGGGAAAAGGTGATGGGGGATCACAAGAGGCAGTACCACAGAATTAGAGACTACTTGCAAACTGTTATAGATAAAAATCCAGGTTGAAGGTGTATTGTGACCACTGTTACTGGCCCAACAGAAGAAGAGCAGGAAGCAATTAAAAAAGGGCAGCAAGTGTTTATCAGTGACAAGCCTAGATTTCATGGCCTTTTCTTTTGTGTCAATGCTGCAAGGCTTGGATTTCTTGAAGGATGCAGGCCCTTCATTGGCTTAGATGGCTGCTTCATCAAACTCACAACAGGAGCTCAAATTTTAGCTGCTACTGGTAGAGATGGCAACAATAATATCTATCCTATTGCATGGGCTATAGTTGCTAAGGAAGATACTGCTAATTGGCAGTGGTTTCTTGAACAATTGAAGGAAGCCCTAGGTGGAGAAGAAGGACAGTTTGGCCACTACACAATAATGTCTGACAGACAGAAGGGGCTAATCAAAGCTGTCTCAAATGTGTTCCCAAACTCTCCCCACAGATTCTGTCTTAGGCATATTTATGCCAACTTTCAGACAGCAGGCTTCAGAGGAGAGGATTTGAAGAAATGCATGGACAATGCTGCTTATTCTTACACCAAACATGGTTTTGACAGTGCAATGGAAGAAATGAAGAAGCAATGTGAGCTTGCTTGGCAGTGGTTGTCCAAAATTCCTGTGAACACATGGGCAAGGTGGGCCTTTGATACAAACTGCAAGATGATCCGTCAACAACAATTTGAGTGAAGTATTCAATGATATATTCTAGATGAGAGAAACAAACCCATTGTGACAATGCTTGTAGGGATTTATGACAAGCAGATGGTTAGGTTTGATGAAAAGAGGGAAGGAGGAGAAAGCATCATGGGAGATAACACCCTTTTATGCAGAAAAACTAGAATTGAACAAGAAATTTGCCAGGAATTGTGTGCCAAAAAGGGCAGATGATGGACTGTGGCAGGTGCAAAGTGGATATCACACTTATGAGTTGAATCTGATAAAAAGAAGTTGTTCTTGTAGGAAGTGGGATCTATCTGGATTGCCATGCAATCATCTTTATTAGTGCCATATACAAAGTGGTGAATATCCGTAAGATTATGTGTCCAATTCTACAAGAAACCTTTTTTCTTCAAATGCTACAAGCCTGTATTCTATCCCATGCCACAACAACATGGATGGACCAAAACTGACACTGAAGACATCATGCCACCTGGTTTTAAAGATCACTAGAAGGGAAGAAGGCAAGAAAAAAGAAGAAAAGGCAAATTTGAGGTGCCAAAGCCAAAAGAATCTTCCAGGATGGCCACTATCACCCGAAGAATCGCAAACCAAGGACACAAATATACAAGCTGCTCACAGCCTCTCAGACCAGATCTTGCATTAAGGAAAAACAATCACAAGGTAAAGAAACTACCAGTGATTAAACTATGCTTCATAACACCAGAGAAACTTTTCGCTGATTTAACTATGTTTCCTAACAGCAAACAGACAAAGCCAGATGGAGCATCTTCTTGTGTGTCGCACCTCCCCAAGCTCAACCAGCTCCAAGGCCACCAAGAACTCCCACTGTTGCACCTCCCCAAGCTCAACCAGCTCCAAGGCCACCAAGATCTTCCACTGTTGCACCTCCCCAAGCTCAACCAGCTCCAAGGCCACCAAGATCATCAACTCCTGCAGCAAGATCATCTTTTGTTGCACCTAGGAAAGAAAGAGGCTTCATGTCCTATTTAAATGCTGGGGCAAATGCATCTACTGGGAGAGATGCACATGTTGGACCTCTAGATTGGGGAAATGTGTGATTGCTGTGTCAAATGCATCTGTTGTCATTCTGCTACCTGGTGAACCTCTAATTTTAAGTGTTTGTTGTGCAAACTGTTGGACCTCTAGTGAATGAGACTATGTACTGGTATTTTGGAGAAAATGATCAAGTGAGTGTTATTATGCTGCCAGTAATTTTATCTGCCCTTCTAAATGAATGATACTACCTACACAATTTTCATTGTTCACATATAATTTCAATAACAAAGATGCTTTACATTGTTCGCAGATAATTTCAACAACAAAGAACAACAAGCTCATAATTCAGATAATTTCCACAACAAAGATCTGCCTTCACCAACAAGCTCATAATTCAGATAATAAAACCATTGTTCAAAGCTCATAATTTCCACAACAAAGATTGTTCACTACATATTACAGCTCACATCATAATAAAACCATAGTTCAAAGCATAATAAAACCATTGTTCAAAGCATAATTAAACCATTGCTCACATCATAATAAAACTACATCTCAACAATCTCCTTTATCTTCTTGAACTTGACCCTGTAGCCCTCTTTCTCCTTCAACAAATCTGATACAATGGACTGCAGCTTCCTCTTCTCCTCCATGTACTTGTCCCTTTCTCTCTCTGCCTTCACCAACAAATATTTGTGCATGTTGATGCTTGTTGCTTCAAAGGTCATTTTCTCCGAATTTCAGCCCTTGCGACCATGAGAGTTGTTCACTTTAGCCTTGAGGGCTAAAGTCACCTGCTTCTCTTTCACTTCTTTTTCAACTTCATCCTGAGCTTTCTTCAAATCTTGGTTCAACTTCTTAATTTGGTCTTCAAAATCAAACTTCTTCTCAACATTGTCCAGTGCATCATTCACCTTGCCTTGTTTAGCTTCTTCAAACATCTCCCATAGCTTGCCCATTGCTTTCATCAGAGAATCTGGCCACACTGGATCAACCCAATGCACATATGAACACTTCTCTCCTTCCTACATCATTTAAGGAACACTATAAATTAACACATACTAATTAACACATACTGACATTACCAGCACTGACTATCTATACTAATTAGGAAATGCTCACATACCTCCTGCCCTTCACAAGCTAGGTACCTCCTTCCAGTGTTACAGCCCCCCCAAGCTACAAACTTGGCAGCCACAAATCCACAATTGCAGAGCACAGGCTCCTCCCCATCGTCGGCTAAACCACAAAAATCTGAATCGTAGGTGTTGTTCATACTCTAACATGTTGAAACGTGGCAGAAATTAGACAAGGAACCACCTGAATCCAAATCTAATTCAACTATAAATCGAAAAAGGCAGGTGCAGGAGATCTACAGGTACTCACATCGTCAGACGAGGTCGGGTAGTACGTCGACTCTTCACCATCGCTCCACGAAACCATGGCGACAACGGTCGGTGACGGGAAGAAGACGCGGCGGCGGTACGGCGACACAGCGACGACGGGCTGGGGAAGAGTGGGGAAACAGAGCTGGACTAGCTGTTGAAATCGACAGGGACAGGGGCTGCCCTAACGCGCGCTTCACGGCCGTTGCCTCCCTCCGTCATGTGCGTGCCACGCCAGCACTGACAACGGGCCCCACCTGCCAGAAATGTTGTTAGACGACTAAACACGGCCATTTAGCGCTTTCTGTCACACACATACCCCAAAAGTGGTGTTTATGTGTCAAAAAATCCAAAGGTGGTAGATTTTTAACAAGATCGTCTCAAATGTGGTAGTTCTGCGTCATTTTCTCGTTCCATTCTATAGTGCTTATAGTTTCTGGCACGAAAATTAAGAAACACATATGGTAAGAAAATTTAAATGGTTTTGGGTGGCATTTCTCGTGACCAAAGGACATGATAAAATAGAGGAGTCTGCAGGAGACATGAAACGCTATTTATTTTATGTAAACTTTCTAAAAAAGTTCTCCAGATAAGTTGTGTAACTCAATATATCTTATATTTTGGATTTTTCTTAAAAAACTATAGACACTATAGAAGAAACGAAAGGAGATATAAAATATTTTAGCTTTGTGAAATAAATATATCTCTTATAATCACCTTGTAAACTAGATGATATACTAATTTTCCTTGCAGCAGCACACAACACGCACGGTAGCTAGCTCAGATAAAATGCACTCCTCCCAGCTTGCATCCACACACTACTAGTAGTACTACCTAGGAGCAGGAAGGCACCAGCCAGCCAGCGCCCGCCGTGAGCTGGCTGAGCGGAACTATCGATGTGCTCGGCGAGCTGATGTTTCTGCCGAGTCTCTCACTCAATCTGGGCCGGGGAGCTGACCGAGTTGACTGAGCGGGCCGACGACTTGCTGCAGCTGCCCCGAGCTTCGTGTGTACTAGCAAGCAGCCAAGCGACTGTACCGGCACAGCCAACTGCCCTGCGGGATGCCGGTGGAACGTGATCCGGGCGGCGGGACCTCAACCACGATACCCGTGGAGCCGAGCTCGTTGCTATGGGCAGCGATCTATGTTGTTGAAAACAGAGTGACAGTAAAAATAGGATCGGACCTAAATAACCTAAAGTATTTTTGGGTAAGTTAACCTAACCTATGGATAGGGGGGGCATTTGCCCTTCTCTAGTATATGGTAAAAAGCTTAATTAAAGCAGTTGGCCCGAAGTATAATTGATGATTCAGTATATTGAGAACCATCATCTAAGGTCCACTTTGCTAGGCGGGACAGGTTGATCATGGTGATCCTAAGTTCATTGCCAGGAAGGCTATCATCCACGTGACACACACATCGTTCATCCAGCTAGTGGCAAAGCTCTGCAGGTATATCCTGTTGGGTTTCGTAGCATGGAAAATAAAAAATTTCTACCGCATACAAACAAACAAGCCAAGATCTATCTACTAGATTGTAGCAACGAGTCGATGGAATAACTCACCCTCGAAGATTCCAAAGTGTTTAACGAGAGCGGATTCTCGTGGGTGATGTAGTCGTACTCTTCCCGATCTCAAGATCGCGTAGATGATCCTTTCGCGCTGCGTTCAAGGCGCTCCCATGATCGGTCACACGTTCGACTCGACGAAGACCTTCCTCTCCTTGTTCCAGCAGGCGGAGGTTGTAGCACTCTCCTCGCGATTCCCAAAGACAACGGGCGTGGTATCGAAGTAGAGGGAGATCTCGCAGGCTTCGTAAGCCGGGAGCGAGTATGGTGGAGTATGAGAGAGCTCCTCGATCTAGGTTTTAGACACACCAAGGAGGAGGTGCTAGAGCCGGTGGCTAGGGGTTTGGGGCACCCCAAGTCGGCTAGGGCAACCCTAGGAGGCGGCATTGCAGGAGGTGGTGGCGCCAAGCTAGGGTTTGGAGGAGAGGGACTTGTGTGTGCTAGGAGGGAGCCCTGCCCCTCCTTATATAGGTGGAGGGGCCGGCGGCCAAGGGGAGGGAGTGGAGTCACTCCCCAACTAGGCTTGGGTGGTGCGCCGGCTTGGGAAGGAGGGACTCCCTCCCCAACTCGGTTTCCCCTTCTCCCTCTTTTCCACTTTCCAAATTTAGCCGTTTGACTTTTCAATTTAGCTATTTGACTTTTCAAACTAGGATTTGAATTAATCCTTTATTTGGAACAGCGATGACACTTAGTACATGATGCAATCATACCAACTTGATACAACACATTCATGTACCCTTCCCCTCCGGAGTGCTCTTTTCTCGTTCCTGTGATATGTGATCCCTTGTGAGCCAGTCACATGCTTGCAAGCTAATTGGATGACATTTCACCGAGAGGGCCCAGAGTATATCTATCCGTCATATGGATGGACAAATCCCACTCTTGATCCATGTGTTTCAACCAATACTTTCCGAACACTCAATGCCACCTTTATAGCCACCCAGTTACGGTGTGGTGTTTGATGTCATCAAAGCATCCATCCGGTAAAGGTGATATGCATGATCTCATGGTCGAAGGAATTAGATTACTATGTATCAGAAAGCATATAGCAATTGAACTATTAATATGACTTGATCTTTATGCTACGCTTATCTATAGGAGTATGTCCATCATATCATTCTCCTAACGATATGATCTTGTTGTTAATAACATCTTAATGTTCATGATAGGGAAACCACAATCATCTATTAACCAACAAGCTAGTATTATATAGAGGCTTTACTAGGGACTTCAAATTAAGTTTACAAATCACACAAGTATTAATGTTTCCTTGTTAATACTATTATAGCATGAATGTAAACATTTATCATAAACACAAAGATATAATAATAACTACATTTATTATTGCCTCTAGGGCATATCTCCAGCCTCCCACTTGCACTAGAGTCATCTAATCTAGATTACACGGTAATATACCGAACACCCATGGCAGTTTGGTGCTGGTCATGTTTTGCCCTGGAGAGGTTTAGTCAACGGATCCGCCACATTCAGATCTCAGGTGTACTTTGCAAATCTTTATATCCCCATCTTGGATATGTTCTCGAATAGCGTGAAAACGTAGCTTGATATGCTTCACTTCTTGTGTGACCTTGGTTCTTGCGCATTGGCTATGGCGCCCATGTTATCACAAGAGATAGACATTGGGTCCAAAGACACTAGGAACCACACCTAGCTCAGAATGAACTCTTTCATCCATATCGCTTCTTGTGAAGCCTCCAAGCAGCCATGTATTCCGATTCGCTTGAAGATCTCGCCACAACGCTTTGCTTTGCACTCCTCCAGCTAATCGCACCATTCAAAATAAATACGTATCCAGATTGTGAATTATAATCATCCGGATCGGTGTTCCAACTAGCATCGGTGTAACCATAAACAACGAGTTGTTCATCACCTCCATAATAAATAACAATATCCTTAGTTCTTCTCAAGTACTTAAGCATATTTTAGATCGTGTCCAATGATCCACTCTGGATCACTTTGATATCTGCTAGTTAAACTAACAAAGATATGCAATGTCGGGTCTAGTACATAGCATGACATACATTAGAGATCCTATGGCTGAGGCATAGGGAGTCTTACTCATCCTTTCTCTATCTTCGCGATGTCGGACTTTGAGTTTTACTCAAGGTCGATTGGCAACATGGGCAAGAACCCTTTCTTGCTATCTTCCATTCCAAACCTCTTTAGAACTTTGTCCAAATATGTACTGTGACAATGATATTTGGCATTTTGATCTATCTCTATAAATCTTTATGCCTAATATGTAGGCTTCTTCTCCAAGATCATTCATTGAAAAACTATTATTCATATATTCCTTGACACTATTAAGAAGTTCTACATCATTCCCAATCAATAATATGTCATCCACATATAGTATTAAGAATGCTACTGAGCTCCCACTCACTTTCTTGTAAATACAAGCTTCTCCATAAGTTTGTATAAAACCAAAACTTTGATCACCTTATCAAAACGTTGATTCCAACTTCGGATGCTTACTTCAATCCATAGATGGACCGTTGAAGTTTGCACACCTTGTTAGCATCTTTAGGATCGACAAAACCTTTGGGTTGCATCATATACAACTCTTCATCAATGTCTCCATTGAGGAATGCTGTTTTGACATCCATCTGCCATATCTCATAATCATAATATGCAGCGATTGCTAACATAATCCTCATAGACTTTAGCTTCACTACTGGTGAGAAAGTCTCATCGTAGTCAACTCCTTGAATTTGTCGAAACCCTTTTGCGACAAGTCGAGCTTTATAGACAGTAACATTACCATCAGCATCTATTTTCTTCTTGAAGATCCATTTGTTCTCGAGACCTTCCGCCATCCTAAGTCCACCAAAGTCCATACTTGGTTTTCGTTACATGGATCCAATCTCGGATTTCATGGCTTCTTGCCATTTATTGGAATCTGGGCTCATCATCGCTTCCTCATATGTCTCGTGGTTCATCGGTGTTGTCCACCAACATGACACTCATAACGGGATCATACCAACTGGAGTGGTACGAGTTCTCGTGACCATGAGGCTCAGAGCAACTTCAACCAAGTTTCATGATCATCATCATTAGCTTCCTCTCTATTGGTGCAGGCACCACAGAACTTCTTCCGTGCCGCGCTACTCGCAATTTCGAGAGAAGGTTCGACAACCTCGTCGAGTTCTACTTTCCTTCCAGTCACTTCTTTCGAGAGAAATTCCTTCTCTAGAAAGGATCCATTCTTGGCAACGAAGATTTTGCCTTCGGATCTATGATAGAAGGTATACCCAATAGTTTCCTTCGATTATCCTATGAAGACGCATTTTTCCGCTTTGGGTTCAAGCTTGTCCCAGTAACTTCTTTACATAGGCTTCGACCCCAAACTTTAAGGAACGACAATCTAGGTTTCTTCCCAAACCATAATTCATACGGTCGTTTCAACGGATTTAGACGGTGCCCTATTTAAAGTGAATGCGCTGTTTCTAATGCATAACCCCAAAATGATAGCGGTAAATCTGTAAGTGACATCATAGAACGAACCATATCTAAGAGAGTTCGACACGACGTTCGGACACACCATTACGCTGTGGTGTTCCGGCGGTGTCAATCATGAAAGTATTCCGCATTTCTTCAAATGCTCGCCAAACTCGTAACTTAGATATTCACCTCCACGATCAGAACGTAGAAATTTAATCTTCTTGTTACATTGATTCTCTACCTCACTTTGAAATTCCTTAAACTTCTCGAAAGTTTCGGACTTATGTTTCATGAAATAGATATACCCATATCTACTCAAATAATCCGTGAAGGTAAGAACATAACGATAACCACCGCGCGATGCCACACTCATTGGACCACACACATCGGTATGTATAATTTCCAATAGGTCCGTAGCTCGCTCCATCATACCAGAAAATGGAGTCTTAGTCATTTTACCCATCAGACATGCTTCGCATCTTTCAAGTGATTCGAAATCAAGTGATTCAAGAAGTCCATCGGAATGGAGTTTCTTCATACGCTTCACTCCAATGTGACCAAGACGATAGTGCCACGTATAGGTCGAGTTATCGCTCAATTTCAAACGTTTAGCCTCAATGTTATTAATATGTGTATTTCCACTATCGAGATTCAATAAGAATAGACCATCTATCAAAGGTGCATGTGCATAAAACATATTACTCATATAAATCGAACAACCATTATTCTCGGATTTAAACAAGTAACCGTCTCGCAATAAACAAGATCCCGATATAATGTTCATGCTTAACGCAGGCACCAAATAACAATTATTTAAGTATAAAACTAATCCCGATGGTAGATGAAGGGGTAGCGCGACGCAATCACATCAACCTTTGATCCGCTTTCCAACGCGCATCGTCACCTCGTTCTTCGCTAGCTTCCGTTTATTCTACAAAGACCTGTTTCGAGTTACAAATATGAGCAACGAACCAAGATCAAATACCTGTGCACTACTACGAGTACTAGTGAGATACACATCAATAACATGTATATCGATATACCTTTCTTCTTGATGTTGCCGTTCTTCAAATCCGCCAAGTACTTTGGGCAATTCCGCTTCGATGACCTTCTCCCTTGCAAAAAAGCACTCAAGATCGGGCTTAGGTCTTGGTCTTCTTCGTCGTGGTAACTTTCTTACCACCCTTCTTGAAGTGTCCTTCCGCTTAGACTTGCCTTTCTTGAATTTGGTGGTCTTATTGACCAGCAACACTTGGTGCTCTTTCTTGATCTCCACTTGCAGACTTCAACATGGCAAAGAGTTCGACAACGTCTTATTCATGTTTTGCATGTTGTAGTTCATCACAAAGTTCTTGTAACTTGGTGGTAGTGATTGGAGACACAGAAATCCCCAAAGTATTGGGAATCACAATACCCAAGCTTTGAAGTTTGTTTATGCGTCTGCACATCTTAAGCACATGCTCACGACGGAGCTGCCTCTTCCATCTTGCGCTTAAAGAACTTTTAGAAGCCTCATAGCTTTCAATTGCCGCATGAGTCTCAAAGATCAATTTGAGATCCTCGACAATATCATATGGGTCTGAATTCTCAAACCTTTTCAAGCTCGATTCTAAACCATACAAGATAGCACACGAATCTGGAGTACCGAGTCTTCCGAGTGAGGTAAACATTCTTTACTTCATCAAGCATTAGCTGCAGTGGGTCACCAATGTGCATCCAAAGACATAGGTCAAATTACCACCGTGGAGGACAATCCTCAAATTGCGGAACCAATCCGCGAAGTTGCTTCCATTGTTTTTCAACTTTTCTTTCTCTAGGAACGCATTAAAATTGATGGTAGGGGCTACCATTGATCTACAACATATTTGCAATAGTTTAGACTAAGTTTATGACAAATTGAGTTCAAATTAATATTAAAATTAATCTAGGTGAACTCCCACTCAAAACAATATCCCTCACATTGTTTTAGTGATCACACGAACCAAATCCACCACATCAACACCGATCATCACGAGAGTTGATATAGTTTCAATGGCGAACAATCGACATGTTCATCATATCTACTATATGATTCATGCTTTACCTTTCGGTGATCCGTGTTCCGAGACCATGTCTGTACATGCTAGGCTCATCAAGATCAAACCTTAGTTTTCGCATGAGCAAATCTGGCTTGCTCACGTTGTATACACTTGCAGAATCTAACACACCCGATCATCACGTGCTTCAAACAACAAGCTTTAGCAACGGTGCTAACTAAGGGTGAACACTTTATGACTTGAAATTCATGTGCATGAGGGATCATCTTATAATGCTACCGTTGCCTACTAAGCAATACAAGATGCATAAAGGATTAACATCACATGCAATTCATAATATGTGATATGATATGGCCTTTCTTCTTTGTGCTTCCGATCTCCATCTTCTAGCACGAACATGATCTCCATCATCACCGGCATTGCATCAAGGTCAATGACGCTTCTCCATGGTTGTCGTCCACCGGTTTCAACTATTACAACTACTTTGAATAGACACGCGGGTCTTAACATAAATTAAAGACAACCATATGGCTCCTGCCGGTTGCCAACTTACAATAAGGAACATTGCATACATCAAATATAATCACAATCATGGCCATATCACATCACAAGACACCCCGCAAAACAAAGTTAGACGCCTCTACTTTCTTTGCATGTTTTACGTGGTTTGGGGCTTTCAATAAGTGTCGTTCTAACTTACGAACATGAACCACAACATTGATACTAGTATTGTTAATCACCCGTTGTAAATTGGATCTCCACTATGCTAGGAGAAACAGCACCATAAAGCCACTTATGCAATACAAGTTGCATGTCAAGCGTGGAGCAAGTCTCATGAACGATGTCATGTAAAGTTAGCCCGGGCCGCGTCATCCCAACATCCCGCAAGATGCAAAGTACACAAGAAGCAATCGACAATAAAAGCATCAACGCCCACAATGACCATTGTGTTCTACTCTGCAACAGATCTACATATAGACACGGCTCGATACCATTGTTGGGTTTCAGAGCATGGAAAACAAAAATTTCTACCGCATACAAACAAACAAGCCAAGATCTATCTACTAGATTGTAGCAACGAGTCGATGGAATAACTCACCCTCGAAGATTCCAAAATGTTTAACGAGAGCGGATTCTCGTGGGTGATGTAGTCATTCTTCCCGATCTCAAGATCGCGTGAGACGATCCGGCAGCAGGGCTCCCTGATCGGTCACACGTTCGGTACTCGACGCAGACCTTCCTCTCCCTTGTTCCAGCAGGCAGCGGAGGTTGTAGCACTCTCCTCGCGATTCCGCAAAGACAACGTGGTACCTAAGTAGAGGGAGATCTCGCAGGCTTCGCTTAAGCCGGAGCAGTATGGTGGAGTATGAGAGAGCTCTCACGATCTAGGTTTAGACACACCAAGGAGGAGGTGCTAGAGCCGGCGGCTAGGGTTTGGGGCACCCCAAGTCGTGACTAGGGCAACCCTAGGAGGCGGCACTGCAGGAGGTGGTGGCGCCAAGCTAGGGTTTGGAGGAGAGGGACTTGTGTGTCTGGGAGGGAGCCCCGCCTCCTTATATAGGTGGAGGGACGGCCAAGGGAGGGAGTGGAGTCCTCCCCAACTCGGCTTGGGTGGTGCGGCTGGGAGGAGGGACTCCTCCCCAACTCGGTTCCCTTCTCCTCTTTTCCACTTTCCAAATTTAGCCGTTTGACTTTTCAATTTAGCTATTTGACTTTTCAAACTAGGATTTGAATTAATCCTTTATTTGGAACAGCGATGACACTTAGTACATGATGCAATCATACCAACTTGATACAACACATTCATGTACCCTTCCTCCGGAGTGCCGGACATTCGGAACATTCTAGAACATTCGATGAAAACACGGAACTATTCCCCAACTCAAACGGACTTTCCTTATATGAATCTTATTATCGGCCCATTCCGGATCTCCTCGTGATATCCGGATCCCATCCGAGACTCGAACAACATTCCTCTTTCTCATCATTCCATAACTACTCAAACAACGTCAATCCTTAAGTGTGTCTCCTACGGTTCGTGAATTATGCGGACATGATCGAGACACTTCTCCGAACAATAACCAATAGAGGAATCTGGAAATTCATATGGCTCCCACATATTTCTACGATTACTTTGCGATCGAATGAGCCACTTACATACGATATCAATTTTCCTTTGTCTCACGATAGTTTACTTATCCGAGGTTATGATCGTTGGTATCTCTGCATACCTAGTTCAACCTCGTTACCGATAAGTACTCTTTTCTCGTTCCTGTGATATGTGATCCCTTATGAGCCAGTCACATGCTTGCAAGCTAATTGGATGACATTTCACCGAGAGGGCCTAGAGTATATCTATCCGTCATATGGATGGACAAATCCCACTCTTGATCCATGTGTTTCAACCAATACTTTCCGAACACTCAATGCCACCTTTATAGCCACCCGCCACGGTGTGGTGTTTGATGTCATCAAAGCATCCATCCGGTAAAGGTGATATGCATGATCTCATGGTCGAAGGAATTAGATTACTATGTATCAGAAAGCATATAGCAATTGAACTATTAATATGACTTGATCTTTATGCTACGCTTATCTATAGGAGTATGTCCATCATATCATTCTCCTAACGATATGATCTTGTTGTTAATAACATCTTAATGTTCATGATAGGGAAACCACAATCATCTATTAACCAACAAGCTAGTATTATATAGAGGCTTTACTAGAGACTTCAAATTAAGTTTACAAATCACACAAGTATTAATGTTTCCTTGTTAATACTATTATAGCATGAATGTAAACATTTATCATAAACACAAAGATATAATAATAACTATATTTATTATTGCCTCTAGGGCATATCTCCAACATATCCAAATGGAGGTCACTCTAGACGCCACATTGGCAACTTAGGCATGTAATTGTTGAACTCTTGATGTGTCCCATGTTTTTTTTGTGTATATATATGAAGCGGATTTGGTACGCTCATCCTCGCTAGAGGAAGCATCTATCACCACACATGCACTTCGCGATGCGTACCCAACGTCTATCCTTTTTGTTTTCCAATTTACATCAAGTATTTGTGAAACTACTTTCTCTCACCTAGCATATCACATACATAAGCAAAAGAGGAAACTTGTCATAGTATGGCAGTTCTATTTTAGTGGTGTTCACAGCTTTTGTTTGAATATTGGTTTGAAAATCTATCAAAAAAAGGTAGTAAACAGCTGCTGTTCGCAGTGGGCTGACTTCCTGTCAGTCAGCCCACAGATCTGTCAGCGCGTGCAGGCCCGTTTTGAAATTCAAACACCAGGTACCCGGGCATGGGCTGGCATGCTTCCCGGGTACTTAACTTGGGCTGGCATGATTCCCAGGTACTTAACTTGGGTTGGCATGCGTCTACAATACGAAAGCCGTCCAGTCGGCTGATCCTCTTGAACTGTGACACGGGACCACTATGATTAGGCCGCTCTGCTTTCCTCCTCTGGCCGCAATAGCGTTCTACCGACTCAGATCTTCACTTCCACTTGAGAGTGTTGTTGTAGACAGCAGACATTTGGAAGGCAGTTTGAGGTCTTCATCAGCGAATACAGTCCAGAAAACTTGCTGTAAACATAAATTGACACAAGATTTGTAATATTACCATCACACTCTACTGACATACATTTCTACTGAAGGGACTGCTATCAGTTACCTCGGGTTTCTGATAACTGATTCAGTGACAAGCCTGCTGTAGAGTGTCAGCTGCAGCTGTTGTTGCTGAGTATCTTCATTCAATAGCTTCATGTAAACAGTAATAAAAAAAGAGAGGCTGCATTAGATGAAACATGAATGGATATTCTTAGCAAAAAAAGGAAATTAGACTGCATACCTTCCCGATCTTGGAAAGCTTTTCAGAAACTGAACCAGTGGGATGCTACCATCAGTTCATTTAGCATCATGAAGTATGATCTTCGTAGCTTTGGCCTCTTTTCGATATATGAGCCATCGTTACTGGATAGCTCTGTTGTGGCGTTAGTAAGTCACTGTGCCATAGCTTCCTGAAGTTACGGAAGGTCAACTGTCAATGCACATGTAACTGACATTCCCTTGCCAAGATAATAAAGAGGTTATGTTTGTAAAGAAGATATATTAAAGAAAAGGAAGTCCACACACATGAAAAGACATCACAAATATTTTTCCATTCGTCTTAATATCATTCCAACTAGGATACATCCCACAATTAGCATATGAAAATATCCTGGCCTAATAATTTTTGTCAACCTGGAATGCTTTGGGAACAATTCAGAGTTATTATTTTATTTCAGGCACCCATAAGGCTATAACTAATGAACTATACTAGTAAATTCGTTTTTTTTTACACTAGTACCCTGTGTTGCCAGTACCATGACGAATCAATGAAATTGTCCATATCTCAATGAAAGATATAACATAATATCAACTCATGACCGAATCCAGATAGCATGATACTATGTAGTTATCGGCACCTTCACACAAATATGAGTATCTTCATGCAAACGGGCTAGGCACTAGGATGTGATAATTCTACCTAGTGGTGTGGTGCACAGCAAGAATGGTCATCGGCAAGGATACACACTATCATGAAATATTTGCTAGGGCATGATCCAATATTTGTTAGGGCATGATCGGAAGGTATCTCTAGGAATATCCTTAACTACCTTATACAATTTGAAAGATTCAGTACCTGCCATGTTTATGAGCACTCCTGACAAAAACCTCGGCAAGGGATAAAATAGAGCACCATGCCAAAAAAAATACCCATCTCAAATTATCTATACTTTCCTCTAAAAAATACTCACACAAATACAAGAGAATCTAGGCACTTCAGGTGACTAAAGTTGTTTTTAGGTCAAGTGTCAAATTCATCAACATGCATACCTCCTTAAGTACTCACATTCAGCACCCTTACTGAAATTCTTAGGTACCTTTGGAGAAATACAACAGGAAAACATGCTAGAATTTAACACCTAGGAAATGAGATCAGGCAATCAAATTCGCACCACGCCGTACCACATTAAGCACCTTGAGAAAGCACAATCAGCACCCCCAACAAGTGCACACGGATAAAACCAAGTATTACATTGTCCTGATGCATCCATTTGGGAACAAGGCCCTCATACTACAAGGCATCAGTCAGATAGAGCATTGAGTACTAGAACATCAATGACTCGGCGCTATATCCAGAGACCCAAATTACAAAGGCCTAGTCAGATGCAATCACACTATAAATTCTTCCACAACAAGAGCAAACGTGACTCCAAGTGTGTAGTCATTCTTTAGTGCAATATAATAGATCATAAATAATGGTTGTTAAGTACACAAAAGTACAGAACAAAGTAGTCAGTTAAGTTTCTCTCATACCAAGGTTATTACCTACGAACTAAAGAGATTTGCAAGACAAAACTCAAATAGGATGCGGTGACCCATGCCTCTACGATCACTGCTATGACGCCGGATAGTCGCCCGAGACAGGAGCGCCGCCTTCTTGAGCTCCCGCGCGGATTCCCCGACGGTCACTGCTACCCCTGCTTCCAGCTAACGTGCTCCACGATTTCTTCGCTGCCGGACCGGAATAGTGCCTCACCTACCCCTGCACAACGACAAGGGCGTGCCACCTCCCCGCATACCTCCCAGTCTTGCATTGCGGAGGGCACGCGCGCCATTCTCGGCCTTCTGACGCCACCGCCACCGTGACCACTGGTGGGGAACCAGCAGTTTCCCGAGCTTGATGTGGAGCACCTTCCTATCATTCTGGATTGGGCGGACGTTTGAGGACCGTCTTCCCGCCCCAACGACGGCAGATCTTGGACAACGGCCAACTGAATTCAGAGCGGAGGGTGGGAGACTGGCGGTGAACAGTGGTCGCGGTCAGATTGGATGGTGGTGCGGCGGGGAGTGGATGGGCCGATGGGGTGGGGAGTGGAGGCCTGGAGGGACGGGGGTCGGCATCTCGACCCCAGCGACGGTAGATCTCGGAAGGGCCAGCCAAATTGAGAGGCGGGGATGGGAGACGGGCGGTGATCGGCGGTGGCGGTCTTAGCGGATGGGTGCGAAACGTCTACCGAGTTGGGATTGATCTGGGATGACAGAGAATTCAGGGAGGGGAACCAGCGGTGGTGTGGACAGGAAGTGGTGGTGTGTGTTATTTAATGGGAAGACTCAATGGCTAAGGCACCCCGCGGAGATTGAGTAGCTTGTCCCGTGAGCTCTGTAATCATGTCATGAGGCAGGCCAGACTGTGGAGATGGCAGGAGGCTGGAGCAGAGCGACAGTAGTCAGTTAGAAAGAGGGCGAAGGAAATACCTCTTTGGATTATTAAGGGTGTGGCTGAAAATACACAAAGGAGAATATATTCTCTCGGATCACACGGATCTCCAAGCAACGAATGGTTCGAGATGCTTCCTCTATATAGACAAAACAAAGTGTATGTCCATCCGCGGGAGAGGAAGCATAATCCACCTTTCATTAGCTGGAGATCCGTGACAAGGAGAGAGAGCTGGCCATTTTTCTCTACTTTCTATCGATCCCTAATATTACCCAATGCGGAATTTCTCCATCTACCTTTCCGCTGTACTCTGTCGTGTGCTTTTCTGCCACCCTGTACACGACCCGTCACAGTAGCCTAATCCTATTAGAATAATGGAGAAGTTATCTCTCGTACCACTTGCCCATAAATTCCCCTCCCATGTGATCTCCTTCCATTATTCACGCTCCTCCCCATCGCTTCTGAGGACAACCTCTGCGCCGCCACAACCAACCAAGCGCCACCACGACCACGGACCACCCTTCTGCTGCCGCCGTGGATCCTCCCCTGTCGTGGGATCGACCGACGGCGGCCTGCCCCTCCCTTGACGCGAGATCGTTCGGCAACGACCCGACCTTCCACTGCCGCGGATCAACTGGCGACGACCTGTCCCTCCGCTGGCACGGATTGACTGGCGGCGGCCCGATCCTCGAGGGCGCGGAATCAACGGCAACTCCCGCACCTCCGCATGATTGCCTGATGCAACTGGGGTTAGGGGCGACACACTGCATCCGAGTGGCCCTATGGCGAAGCATGATGGCCGACTTGTGCAGCTGGGGCGACGCATTGCGGCCGATAGTGGCGTCGCCAAGCATTAACACACAACGGAGCTCTCCATCATCGGCCTGCTCCTATGCTGATGTGATTATCATATTGATATTTAGTTGGCATCCTGTAGGGAATAAAGCCTGCTCCTCTGCATTTTCAATTGCTTCATTATCGATGTTACAACTTCCATTCAATCAGAAACCTTTTTTTGATTCAATGAGACAGATGTTGTTTTCAAGGCAAATATTGTTAAGTTAAATTCAAAGAATGATTATCTTAATGCTAGAACTGAATAGCGGAAGTCTTTATATTAATCAATTAGCTTTCACCTTTGCATGTAAAGTTGTAAAGTCGGATTCTATAAATTTGCTTCAATGTCAATATTGTTAGACCAACATGTATTGGTGTCAATGCCCAAATATAGGTCATTTGATATATACTTTCTTGCACATGCTGATTGCCCATCGACCTCCTGTTGGAACCATGTTTGCTGTCCAAAGTACTTGATAATAAGGTTTATGCTAGTTCTTGGTGTAGGGTTTCGTAGCATGGAAAACATACAAACAAACAAGCCAAGATCTATCTACTAGATTGTAGCAACGAGTCGATGGAATAACTCACCCTCGAAGATTCCAAAGTGTTTAACGAGAGCGGATTCTCGTGGGTGATGTAGTCGTACTCTTTCCGATCTCAAGATCGCGTAGACGATCCTTAGGTCTTTGCGTTAGACGCTTCATGATCGGTCACGTTCGGTACTCGACGAAGACCTTCCTCTCCTTGTTCCATGAGGGCAACGGAGGTTGTAGCACTCTCGCGATTCGGCGACAACGGTGTGGTACCGGAAGTAGAGGGGAGATCTCGCAGGGCTTCGCCTTAAGCCGGAGCGAGTATGGTGGACTATGAGAGAGATCCTCGGTGATCTAGGGTTTAGACGCACCAAGGAGGGGGTTCTAGGGCCAACGGCTAGGGCTTGGAGCAGCCCAAGTCGATGGCTAGGGTTTCCCTAGGCGGCGGCGGTAGCAGGAGGTGGCGGCGCTGGTGGCTGGGAGCTAGGGTTTGCGGGGTGCGTGGTGTAGGTCTTGGAGCGGCAGCCCTGCCCCTCCTTATATAGGTGGAGGGGGCGCTCCAGGGGAGGGGAGTCCCTCCCCAACTCGGTTTCCCAAGTGGGCCGGCGGTGGAGGGAGGGAACTCCTCCCCAAGTAGGTTTCATTTCCCTCCACCTCACAAAATAGTCGTTTGACTTTTCAAATTGGCGTTTGACTTTTCAAACTAGGATTTGATTAAACCCTTTATTTTGTTCAGCGATGACACCTAGTACATGATGCAATCATTCCAACTTGATATGACACATTCATGTACTCTTCCTCCGAGTGCTGGGACATTCGAACCTTCTAGACATTCCCGATGAAAACAGGAACCATTCTCCAACCCCGAACCAGGACTTCACTTATATTAATCTTTTTCTCTGTACCATTTCTGATCTCCTCGTGATATCCCGGATCCCATCCGAGACTCCGAACAACATTCGGTCTCTTACTCATCATTCCATAACTACTCAAACAACGTCGAATCCTTAAGTGTGTCTCCCTACGGTTCGTGAATTATGCGGACATGATCGAGACACTTCTCCGAACAATAACCAATAGAGGAATCTGGAAATTCATATGGCTCCCACATATTTCTACGATTACTTTGCGATCGAATGAACCACTTACATACGATACCAATTTCCCTTTGTCTCACGATAGTTTACTTATCCAAGGTTATGATCGTCGGTATCTCTGTATACCTAGTTCAACCTCGTTACTGATAAGTACTCTTTTCTCGTTCTCGTGATATGTGATCCCTTGTGAGCCAGTCACATGCTTGCAAGCTAATTGGATGACATTCCACCGAGAGGGCCCAGAGTATATCTATCCGTCATATGGATGGACAAATCCCACTCTTGATCCATGTGTCTCAACCAACACTTTCTGAACACTCAATGCCACCTTTATAGCCACCCAGTTATGGTGTGGTGTTTGATATCATCAAAGCATCCTTGCGGTGGAGGTGATATGCATGATCTCATGGTCGAAGGAATTAGGTTACTATGTATCAGAAAGCATATAGCAATTGAACTATTAAAATGACTTGATCTTTATGCTACGCTTATCTACAGGAGTATGTCCACCATATCATTCTCCTAATGATATGATCTTGTTGTTAATAACATCTCAATGTTCATGATAGAGAAACCATAATCATTTATTTTCAACAAGCTAGTATTATAAAGAGGCTTTACTAGGGACTCTATTTTAGTTTACAAATCACACAAGTATTAATGTTTCCTTGTTAATACTATTATAGCATGAATGTAAACATTTATCATAAACACAAAGATATAATAATAACTACATTTATTATTGCCTCTAGGACATATCTCCAACAGTCTCCCACTTGCACTAGAGTCATCTAATCTAGATTACATGATAATATACCGAACACCCATGGGAGTTTGGTGTTGGTCATGTTTTGCCCTCGGGAGAGGTTTAGTCAACGGATCCGCCACATTCAGATCTGTGTGTACTTTGCAAATCTTTATGTCCCCATCTTGGATATGTTCTCGAATAGCGTGAAAACGTAGCTTGATATGCTTTAGCTTCTTGTGTGACCTTGGTTCTTCCGCATTGGCTATGGCGCCCATGTTATCACAGTAGATAGACATTGGGTCCAACGCACTTGGAACCACACCTAGCTCTGTAATGAACTCTTTCATCCATATCGCTTCTTGTGAAGCCTCCGAAGCAGCCGGATCATTAATCTTCTAGTACTAAAAATCCCTGGTTCTAAGTTCCCAGGTTCTAAGTTCCCTGGTGCCGGATCATTAATCTTCTAGTACTAAAAATCTCTGGTTCTTAACCGTCGATGCACTTGATATCCGGCTCTGCTCCTGGTTTTGTTTATCATGCTCTGCTGCTGCTACATGAAACATGCTTGCTCTTGGTTGCTAGTCTTCTTATACTTTTACTGTGCTCTGGTATCATGCTCTGCTAGCTGCTTCCTTCTCTTACATATAAGATGAATTGGATGTATTTTTCAATGGCAGTGCTTGACAAGTAATTGTCTCATGAAAGGACTTGCAGATACAGGCGATTATCACGTTTGGTTTTTCTGTGACTATTTGTTTGGGCATTTAAACTTTTTTACTGGGGTGTATTTAGGAAGGAGCATTATCTTCCTCTGATTCTTGCCCATCAGTTGTTTGTACTTTCTATCAGTGAGTACGTTTTGTTGCTGCATGACAAATTTGTGTAGTTCATAGTCATAAGGTAGGGCAATCTGATGTAGAGGTCTATTAAACAATTGATTCAGGCTTGCTTTGCATGCTGAATAGATTCAAGTGTGCAAGGTGCTCACAAGGACACCATATGGATTGAATGTGCGTCTTGCTGATGTCTACTTTTTGATTGAATGTTCTAGTAATCATTGACTTAGCTAGTAACCTCGAGATTGATTTTCCTGTGCATATATTTTTTGGCCAGATACATTCTTCCTAGGGTGCTTGATAGGTTAAGTTTGGTGCCTACACTTTAAATATTTAACATTTTTAACTGGGGTCTAGTAATCATTGTTAGTCTTTGGTGGAGACATATTGTATCTATTTATTAAGTACTTAACGATCTATGCTGGGGTGTCAAATGCATTTTGCAGGAGGAGGGTGCTTGACAAGTTAATTTGTGGCACCGAATAGTATGAACACATACATAGAAGGGACTTGTTGCAGCTTATCCTGTATCACTTGGTACCCCTGAGTCATGGTATATGATCTATCACACTTAAATATTCAGCTCCATACCGAATACCGCAAATTGAGTGAGGTACTTAATATTTTTAATCAGTGTGCTGAACAAGTTTTTGTATGGAGGGTGCTTAAAGAATGTGTTATCAAAACATGATACCTAGTAATTGTTATCAAAACCTGGTACCTAGTAGTTATTATATAAATCTAAAGAATGGGATATCAAAACCTGGTACCTAGTAAATTTTTTTAAACTGGTACCTAGTAATTGTTACACTGTTATCTTGTTGGTTCTAGTGAACACATCAATGGAGGTAGAAAAAAAGATATTGCTAGGAGGTGCGGAATCATATGGGTGTTTAACAAGTTTCTGTGAGGTGCGGAATGTGCGGAATCATATGTGTGCTTAACAAGTTACTGTGAGGTGCAGAATCATTAGCCATCCGCAGGTTTGATGAATCGGAGGCTGATACGTCACACTCTGCTGCCCTTGATAAGAGGAAGGTTTCAAGCCCGTGGATGCTCACTTGTCTCATGGTATGGTTGTCCAGTGTAGTGATCCACGATTCCAGGGCAATCTGGTTATGTTTTATCATCGTCATGCATAATAAAATCAAGCTGCACCTCGTTGAAAATTAGTACGTACTTGATTGTCAGTTTGTGTTTGATGTCGAAAGTTGTGTGTATTATCTAATTGAATTTCTGATGACCTGCTCGCTGCATCGATTCATCTTTTTTTTCTTTGAGACAAAGTACCGGTCATCTCTTCAGGATAAGATCAGGCTGACAAGCCTATTGGCACCGAACAGATACTGAATTAGATACTGGCCCGTAGCAGGTACCCTGCAACCAATATCAGCCCACTAGCTGGTGGAGAAGTACCGAGTGTTTGAATTTCAAAATTGTGGGTTTCCCTTTGCACGTTGTGATGGACAGTGGGCTGACAAGGTACAGGCAGCCTAGTATTGGGTACAGTTCTGCCTTAACTCTTTTCGCATCTTTTCAAACTTGGATTTGAAAAAAGGGCTGCAAACAGTCTCCAAATAGACCTGTCAAACTGTTACAAGTTTCTATATTTGCTTGGGAATGCCAAGTGCTAGGTGAGAGAAACTCATTTTGTAAATATA
The DNA here is from genome assembly GCA_023614405.1 of Avena insularis. Lineage (NCBI taxonomy): Eukaryota > Viridiplantae > Streptophyta > Magnoliopsida > Poales > Poaceae > Avena > Avena insularis. The sequence continues at coordinate 79,800,939 of CM042695.1, read as the reverse complement.
TGATTGAAATGGGAAAAGAAATAGAGGAGGCATGAGTACCCATCTCAGAGCACACTTGTGGTGTAAGATGCTTCCTCCGGAGAGGATGGACGTACCATAGTCGTTTCCTATATATATATATATTGGGCTGCGCATGGTGGCTGCAGCTCATAGGTTTTGTATCGTTGGATTAGATAAAGAGAGCGGGCGGTGTTAGACATCGTTTTACAAATTAGCTACCACCGTTTCTTTCCAGAGCACATGCATGCAGTCTTAGAGTCACAAAATCCAGCAAAACACACGCATGTTTTACGGTGCATGGCCATGCGAACCAAGCAAAATGCACCCATGTTTTATGGTGCATGGTTGACATGCATCCTTCATCCATAGCCATGCAAAACACATGTGTATTTTATGGTATCAAGCCGTTATCCATCAACAAACGTGTGTAAACCATTGTCATGTTGTTTGTGCACGGCTGCGGATAGATGTGGAAAGTGGTATTGGACGTACTTTAATAAATGGAACACATGCATACATCCATAATAGTGCTCGTTCTTCGGCTCAAGACGTCTCTCTCATCTACACTAGCCATTTGATAGCCATATTTTTCTTATTAGATCTTATACAGCAGAAATAGAATCAGGTGAGAAGGTAGTTCTTGATTGTACTCATACCTCACACCTGTATCATCTTCCTCCATGACGTGATTCTTGCTTTTCGATGCTTCAGAGTCAAAACGAGGACGTCGATTACATGAATTCGCACGGGAAATGGTGTGTAAGATGGGTGCGCCCGCGCGAGAAGCTTTTAATAGCACTACCTATGAACGAATGCATGCACCGTATCCATATCACAACATCATTTTCTCATTCAGCTCATGTTCATGAATGGAGCAAGGTCATTAAATGAACCGTAGCCATGTGCGACCATCGTTTTTGTATGTTGTTGATGTGCACTAGCGGTTCACGGTTATTGCATGCATTGGTATAAGCGATCATTGCATGTACCATCGTAGAGAAGAAAGTAGGACACGGTGTATGGCTTGATTAGCAAGATACTCAACTTCGTTAATCAGCCGGGCCTCCGTTACAAAGAGAGAACATGTACCACTGTCCAACGGTCACCACCGCATGCGCTGCAGCCCCCATAGCCATGAAATCCGCATTGAGTATATGTATATATATAGTTAAATTAACTGGTGCACCTTGGTGCCCAGACATCATAGGAAATAATGGACTATCTAGGGTGCTACCTATATATACTAATTCAACCATTGGATATTCTATGGAGAGCATGAATTTGAGCAGCCGGAACACAAAATATCTAACGGAAAACACCACCTCCGTTACATTAAGAGCATATTTTGCATGCACTTGCTAGTACATGCAAGTACCACACGCAAGCTAGCATATGCATGCAAACTAGCAACAACTCACGTATCACATGCAAGCTAGCAATACTAGGCCATTGGACCGGCTAAAATATAAAACATGCAAGCTAGCAATACATTTCGACCATTGAACCGGCCAAAATTTCAGCATGCATTCTAGCACTACATGTCGACCGGAAAAAAATCTATATATAAAGGAATGATCTGAAATCTATATATAAAGGAATGAATTTTGCGTTTTGTACTGAAAAAAATCTAGCAAAAACGGACGCGGGAAGCACTCCCGCGCTAAAACAAAAGCCACACACGAAAATTTTGGCTGAAATTCGTGCAGTCCAGAACACGTGATAACTTGCTTGCTATCTTGGTTTACTCTCATGGTTAGATTTATTATCAAAATTCGTGTATGTTTCCATGCCCGAATTGATGTTTACCATGCACACATATCATCAAGTAGTACAACTAGTCAGGGTCTAGCGCAGCAAGTACAACTAGCATACGTATACATCCGAGATTGTGGAAATTTTTGCAACAATATGGATTTTTTGATATGCTACAACAAAGTCTAGTCATGCTATTCTACAAACGGCAATAACACCGTTAACTGCATGCAAGATATTGACTCTCTCTCATCTTGGCAGCTAGTTCATGTACTTCATGTATCCAACGGCAACGCTTATGTACGTTGATAGCATCCTAGATAGCAAATCCACGTTATATATATATATATATATATATATATATATATATATATATATCTACTAATTTATACAAAGGTAGGTTCGTTCGACCCAGTTTTTTCGTTCCGATTTTCTATGAACGATTTTGCCCCTGCGCGTTCGGGGTATTTACAATGACTGCCACCGCCGAGTGACACCGAGGAGAACCCCAGGCCTTATCCCCTCCCGTCATCTTCTAGCGCCACCCGCTATGCCCTCAGCCGTTGTTCCCCTTCCTCCGCCGGCCTCCCCTCGTCGCCTCCACCGATTGGAACGGCGCCGCCGACCAGGACCTGCCCAAGCACTTCCCAGCGAGCTCGCTCCACCACAGACTGCCGCCCACCTCTACCATAGCTGGCTGTTATCGGGGCCATCCGATCTATTTCCTTCGTATAGCAACCACGCAAACGCGTGAGGCCAGATCTACCGGCCGTAGCCCATCAAAAATCTATAACATGCGGAGGAGGTCCGCGTACATGCGAGATTAATTGGTCGCGGAGGAGGGAGTCCAGTGGGGTTGACAGTGGAGCCATGCGAGGAGTACACCGGGCTAGAGGGGTCACGAAGAGTACAACGAGCTTGGGGAGCCTCATGAGGAAGGAGTCTAGCAAGCTCCGAGGAACAGGCGATACTCCTCCGGCCTCCTCTGCCCAGCTGATTTCCGATGGGTCTGGTGCTCCATATTTCGGCGAGGACCAACGCCACTGGTCTGCGGCGACCACTTGCAGCGCCTCCACTGGGTTTGATTCCACCCAACATGTGAGACTCTGTCTTTCCCACATCAGCGATGGCGCAGAACCAGTTCCGACCCCCATTAGTCTCGTGTACGCTGACCGATGGAAGAAATTGGCATAGCCCTGTCCTCTTCGATCCTCAGGTACAGAGCTGCAGCGGCCGGCCTCCTGCTGCAACAAAAATAACAGTGTAAATCGATCTTTTCTTTCTTGTGCTTCCGCTTAATTGAACAGGAAAACAGTTTTAAGAGAGGAAGAATCACAACTAGCATGTCCAAGGACCGGCATGAATTGCACAGGTGAAATTCATGCTTTTCTGATCTTGGTGACTTTCATGTGCTGGTTTATCATCAGATTTACCCACGACAGGTCCCATAGCAGCTTCATAAAAGTCTAGGTAGTAGCAAACTAATGGCACGTGCATATGGAGAAGTTACCTTTTGTCTTGTTCGCCACAGTGATAAAATCAAAGCACCACATCCCCTTGTCGTCAAATACAGCTCAAAGGTGTGGCAACCTTAGTATCAACATTGACGTCTATCAGACTACAGGGATCTTGAAGTTGCAATATTCCTATTAAATTGTGTACCCTTAGTTACACAGTTATCATTAACTGAATCTCATACGTCACTGCAGTGTGTCACCGATATAGGAGGAAAAATATAAGCATCTTCGGCAATCCACACCATTATATGAACTTTGTAAGGTTAATTTAAATTTTAGAGCTTATGTTTTATACAAGGAACTAGGACTAGATACTACTATTTTAACTTGTGTTTTCAACTCAAATCATATGCCTATCTGAACTTCCATAATCTTAGAAATATGGGTTCATAAGCCAAATGCAACGAGTTATCACCATATATTTATCCCAATGTGGCCATCATGTTTTTTATATTATTTTGTCCCCAGCAACGCGCAGGCAGTTCTCGAACTTATTGTTATATGCCTCCAAAAAGAAAGGCATGCAAATGCAAGATATATTTGCAAGATATATTTGCTAGCTGACCGAGATTCTGGTTTAAAATGTCTTGGTGCACACTTGCGATGGATTTATAGACAGATTCCATTTTAGAGTATATTTCTATATTTACTCTGTACATATGATCTTGATTTATGCAAATATAATTTTTTTAAATATCGCGTAGCCATCTTTTCTATATATATATATATATATATATATGCGATTGTATCTATCTACTAATTTACACACAGGTAGGTTCGTTCGCTCCAGGATTTTTTCGTTCCGATTTTTCTAGGACGAATTTGCCCCTCATGGTTCGAACGAATTACAAGTCTGCCACCGCAAAGTGATATGTCCGGTGAAAGAAAAAAAAAACTCAAAACTCCTCCCGATGGTCAACTCTCCGCGGCCGCCCGGAGCCGACGGCACCGGCTCGGGAGAGCGGGGGCATGGCGAGCGGCGGCTGAAACATACGGAGTGGTCCACATCTCCAAGCCCTCCACTGCCTTACCTTGCGTGTCGCTCCTCCCTGCCTCCCATCCCTTCCCCTCATCGCGGACCTCCTCTTGTGGTCTTCTCCGACGACTGGGAAAGAGGAACGAAGTGGTCGTCTTGTGATTGAAATCAATTCGCCATGCCCAGATCTGGAGATTCACCAGTCGGTAAAGACTTCCTCGGAGTTGAAGATCCCTGCTCTAGGAAGCCGTCGAGGCAGGCCACACGGCTGGCGGGCCCGTTGCTGTTCAGGTTGGGTGCGGTGGTCACAAAATTGGTGCTGCGAGTGTGGCCGGGTGTGGTGGCTGATGCATGTACGTCAGCCTGGACCTCCATCTCGTTCGGATTCCATTAATTGGTCGTCGCTGCTCATCGCCTTAAATCTGAACCTTGATGAGGGCTGTGCTGAGTATGTTAAACATGTCGTCCATGGAGGAGTAGAGCGCCAAGGAAGCGGCTTCCTTCTGTAGCGGCTTCGTCATCTCCAAAACGCCAAGGGACCTCTTTTGTAAGCCTTCCACCATGAGTTGCAGCTAGCTGTCCGGAGTACCGATCTGCTTAATGCTTTGCTATCAGATCAATTGGAAAACAGCAGGCCATGGATGTAAATATTAGCCAACGTAACGTATGTAGTCTAACATTACACTACAGATTCAGCACATATGCACCAAATGCCTTTTGCAGTAGGTGCCACCCTAATAATTCATGATATGTTGCATCTACAACCTACACCAATATATTGTTAGTCGGGTCCTTTTTCATTACTCATTCCGTCCTAAAATAAGTGACTTGTGTTTGTCTAAATTTGACAAACCTAAGTCACTTATTTTTAGGATGGAGGGAGTAATTTTTTTATGATAGAAAGCTCTTCTAGATAGCTATTTCGATTCTAATAAATATAATTTAAAAGAAGATTTTCAATCATCTTATTCAAGCTTTTCCAGAGTGTCTCAATTTTGTCTGTATCTAGACTCATTGTAGTGTGTAAATAGCCGCGAACTTAGATAATACCGAGAAAACTAATATTTATACAGAGGGAGTGCATTTTAAACAGAGTGTCTCAATTTAAACGAAGATTTTCAATCATCTTACTCTAGCTTTTCTAGAGTGTCTCGATTTTTTCTAAATATAGACTCATTTTACTATGTAAATAGATGAGAACTTAGACAATATTGAGACAACTAACATTGAGACGGAGGGGAGGGGGGGTTGGCATTTTAAACAATTGCCTTCACGCGTAACCTCTTTTTACATGTTGAGTAGTATTATCTATGTTCTAGCTTTAAAAAGTTAAGCCATAAGTCAAAATTTGCACTTCTGATTGTTTGCAATAGCTTTGATATACATGATTTTTCTCAAAATGTGTTTATGTATGAATAACTCCAAACCTGAATAACACATAATATAGTTGGGAATTTAGACCTAAGGTATTTACAAGAATTCGTTAAAAAAAGTTAAGATGCCCATGTTGATGTCCTGGTGGATTATAAATATCTTACTAATTATCTAAGTTTAAAAAAAATTAGACCGTAGCAACGCACGGGCATTCAGCTAGTATATACTAATTTCTTGACGTAGGTTGGTGCACATCAGTTTTTCCGTCCGCTTTTCCGTTGGACGATTTTGCCTATGACTATTCGGGATATTTACACTCTTTGCCACCGCAAGTCAACGGTTCGATGAAAAAAATTCCCCCAACCTCCAGACCGAGCTCTGGTCCGCCTCTACTCGCGGGTGCGCTGCTCCGCCTCCCTCCCGAGTCCCGAGCACCCCGCCTCTCTCTGGCCGGCGCCTCCCCAAGAACTGCACCGCCGCCGCCTATCTTCCCCTACGTGGTGCTCCTCCCCGCCGCATCCCCTGCGCGTGCGCCGCCCCCTTGCTGCATCTGCCGTCCTCCATGGGAGCTCCCTCCATGGACGCCGTCCTCAGCCTCCTCTCTTCCTCAACCCAGTGCTGCATGTATACCTGCATTTTCCTCCGTCTCCACAGCGAGGGGGACCGGCGGTTCGAGACCATGTTCCCCATCTACGTCATGGGCAGCTAGCGGACGCGCGGCCTGCTCGACGTCGCGGCGGGGGACCCCATATGGGACGCCGTCAAGTCGGAGGCCAGGTCCGAGGTGAGCACGGTTGTGAGCCAGGTCCTGCCGATCGATCAGAGATTTACTTAGAGTACTCATTTACTTGCGCCTGTTGAACTTGATCGCGGTTTCTGTTCTTCCGTGGCATGCCGATGCTGAACTTGGGGTCAGGGTTAGGAAAAATTGCAGTTGTTTTGGGTGGTTAATTTCTGCCTTTCTGGGTTCAGTTGACTAAATTTTTTATTCCATGCAGCCTGTAGAATATTTGTGCCTGTTCTTTTCAGTTTAGCCTTTTCTAGCTTCAGATTTTTTGATAGCACGTATGTCTACCTGCGTTTTCCTCCGTCTCCACAGCGCACCTCGCGCGGGCGTGGCCTGACCCCATCTCGACGCCGAGAAGCCGAGAAAGAGCTCTGGATAGTCATCGGGCTCCAGTAACGGGTCGCGTCAGCATCGCCCTGAAGGAAAAGAACTTCACCATGTCATGCGACACCAACATTCCCCGTCAGGAACCCCCGACCTCCAATTAGATCTAGCCCAGGCAGAGTTCGTTTGTTCTATATATTGTATAGTGTTATGATTTTGGCCGAATGCTCTTTCAGGTGATCACAAGAATGTGCACCTCAAGCAGCTGGACGAGGCCCCGGAGCAGAGGGAGGGGTGGAGGAGACAGGGGCATAGGGTATGATGGAGGACCCTGCGGCCGCCGCACTACTCTGCCGCAGCCCAACCTGAAGGCCGGCGACCGAGAGGGAGGTATGCGGAGACGAGGAGGGGATTCCATAGAGATCGATAAAGAGAGAGAGGAAGGGTGGCCCATGGAAACAAAAGGCAACCCGGGATGTTTGTTTGCTCTAGGCTTGAGCGTACAGTTGGCAACGAGCGCGACCACGATATTTTTTTAAATTGCGCAACCACAATATAGACGGTGAGTCGTGTCGTTAATCGCCTTCATGCCACAACCTGTAATATCAAATGCATGCACAGGGTGGCATAAGGAAGTTCAGCAAGTGTGCTGGTAGGTCAATCCGCATATGTGCTCACATCTCCAAGGTCGCACTGTTTTATTCATGTATCTACATGTAATTTGGATACCTTTTATTCATGTATCTAGGTGTGTAGTTTTGATAATAACCACTATTATTGTTGCCGACACTGCTATGAGAATACAATGACTAGGGAGCACAATGGTAAAAATGCTAAAGAGAAAAGGATGACTTGATGCAACTTTGTCGTGTCTTTGTAGTTTACATGTGAAGAAAAAAACATGACATTAGCAGAAGAACGTTCAGTATATATATATATATATATACTCTATTAGGCTCCCTGGGTGCAGAATAAGTAAGTCTGCACCCGGTCGGTCCAACGAGTCGGATGGTCTCCGGTGGGCGAGCCATGTAAATTCGTTTTTTTTTTTACCTCGGGCTCGGGCGTTTTCTTTTCCCAATCGTGGGCTCGTGTCGTGAGCTAGCCAACCACTCACCTGCTCCTGTTTTTTTCTCCCGTGATTTTAATCGAGCGCACACAGGCGGTTTGTTTGGAGCGGAGTGAGCGGCGGCGGCGAAGCCACCTGTGAGCGGGTCAGCCCGGCGACGGGTGGCGAGAGGGTCAGCGGCGCCGGCGAGCGGGTCACCTCGGCGGCCGATAGCGGCGAGCGGGTGGCTTAGGCTACGTGCGTTCATGCGGTTCATCTCGTTTACGACCTCCTTGCTGGTTCGGATCGAGTAGGGCGGCCTCCCCTCGACCTCGTTCTGCACCAGCACCCGAGGTCTCCAATCTCCGCTGAGCGCTGAAATCTACTGTGGATCCTGTACCTCAGAGCCACCCTTCGACTCAACGTCCAGATCCCGTCCATGTTCTTCGACTTTCAGATGCCTGCCAAGGTCAGGGATATTCCTCAACTTCTGAATAATTATTATGACTGTAGGAGCTGTCTGTATTATGAATGATCACAATTCCATATGTGTGTGAAGTTGTAACCAATTATTTGATATGGTGGATTAGATCTCCGCAAATACATTTAGTGTGGGACTGACATAACTACATTTCTAAGTAATCTCGTCTATGATTTCTCAAATGGAAAGTTGAACCTAATGGTGAAATTTATATTAATAGGATGCTATGTTGCTTTGGAGCTGAGGGATCACAATGTTTGGGTTGCCAGGGGGATTGATGGACAACTGAAGCTAACTGAAGTTTGCAAGGACATGTTTCTAGAATGGGGACATGCATGTTTTTCTTACTCGTTGTGGTTTTTTTTGGGCACACGAATCCGTACTATTAATCTTAGATGGTATGATATTAGGCCAACATCCCGCCATGCCACTAGTTCAGAATTTTTCCTTACATGCTTGTTTCTGTACAGGTATGGACAGAAACTTATCAATCCATCTTTTGAGGGCTAGAAGCTTATCAATTAATTGAATGATGAGTTTGGTGAAATTGCTAGCTCTCTCCCCGCAAAAGAAAAAGTAGCTGGTAAATCCTGCCTAATTTATTTAGCTCGTTTCTTCATCCTAATTGCATGACGAATGATGTCCAGTGCGATTTAGCTCTATCCTACCTTATTTGTTCAGTATTCAGCTTGTTTGGGAGGAGTAGATATTTTTTAGGTTCACTTGTAAGCATTTTCCTAATCTATTGCTAAAGATTCATACTTTAATATGGCTTGGTTTTATACTTTCATTTGATGCCACCAATGTTATGATTTTCATTTAAAAATAAGAGAAAATCTTAGCTCATCTTCTGCATGTTGTCATTGAATAACTACTGATGCTTTATGGAATGAATTTGTCGTTTTGTTTCCTTCTAATCATGCATACACCTGTCAGTTATTATTGAAAAAATTACATATGTGTTGGCTTTCTAATTTCAGCTGTACTTGGTTGTTCGAAATAGGTATATGTTCAAATAAGAAGTATGCATATCCTTCCGCAAATTAGTCTTTTTGCAGTTTCTTTCTTTTGCTTGGTACTTTTTAAGCTCAGCACATGGCCGCAGTAGATATATGGTCCTAGCGCATGTCGTTTGCTAGCTGCTCCTGGTACCTTTTGTTAGTCAGAAAATTACCTCTTTCTGCTTGGCTTTGTTCTAATTTAGTTATGCAGAAACGCTTCTCACCTTTTCAGATACCTGGTTATACTATATTCATGTTCATGAAGTTTGATCATAGCGTGAATGGGAAAATGCATGGAAGTTGGTTTAATTAGTTGCTTTGATTCGAGCTTTGATCGTGTTCCGATCGTCGTAATTTTGCGCTACGTGCAGATACAGATTAAGTATGTTGAATGTATTTTTAATCTGGCAAAAATCATTTGAGCTTATTCAAGTTTTCTTGCGGGGCATAGATGACATTCTAGGATTTTTAAGCGATAATTTATTTTACTCTAGTCTGAACTTTGACAGAATACTAAATGGTCACATAATACGGTTTTCTTGCACATGATGTTACATTGGTCATATTTTCTGCTTTTTTATTAGCACCTAATCAATTTATAGTCCAATTCTTGGTCATGAAGTTACCATGGAGCTCCTCATGTGCCCACATGAGCGATGTGTTGCATTGTTGCCCCCATGATGTCGAGCAATTTTAGGGCATGCATGACTTGTGGCTGCTGTAAGTGAGCTACCGATACGTGGTAATAACATGTAAGTCTTCCCTGGTGTTTGATGCCAGATACCAATTCATTATATCTTTGGGACTGTCTAAAAACTAGTGTTATCGTATCATGATGGTCATTGCATTGTTGTAAGTGTCTGTTCTAATTTAGTTTCATGTAAGAACTCTAGTTAGCTAAATTTTGTTAGATTACGTCCCCTAATGCAGAAGTGAAGAATTGAGTATTCTATCAGTTGTTCGGGCATAGCTAAACTACAAGTTTAATACTATCATTTTTTAATCAACCGTGGAAATTTGGCGTAGAATCCTTACATTAGAAACTGAAAATACATGGAGGACAACCTTTGTTGTGCATATCTGTTTACCAGGAGCAACTGGATTAGTTTCTTTTCATCACCGATAAAAACTATATTACTCTACTACTTTTCCTATATGATTCTTTTTCTCTATATACTCCATTTGGTTAAAGGTAAGTTTGTAATATACTTATCTCCTTCCTTGTACCATTATGCTTTATAAACTTTTTGGGATGCTCTTTACAGAATATTATCTAATCTTTCAGGCACTAAAAGCAAATTACTTACCATTGAGAGGAGCAATGGCTGCCAATTCTTTTTGCAACTCGGCAATTATGACAATTGTGTAGAAACGAGAGGATTTCTATACTCTCATCACTCAAGAGGCAGAACCAGCTTCTACCTGATTTAACTTAAGCTGCACAGATCATTGCACGGACTGTATTATTTCCTTATAGTATACATCTCGATGTTGATGTAAATGTAAAATGGTGTAACTTTGTACTATACAAACTATGAATAGAAATTACTCACCATATCGGTATATTTGTACGTGACATTATTATGCCAGCAATTATTACAATGCTTTTTTATGGATTCACCAAGGAGTTTGAAGTTTATGCAATTTCAAGAACTAACGTGACAACTTTATGGAGTTCAGATTTCGGCTTGTTTACATTGCTTGTAATTTAACCACGTACGGTAGTCCATGGAGCTAGCAGTCAATGCTGTTCCAGTAGTTTTCTTATGCTGCGCTATTTTTTACATCACACATGCATGTTCGTGGGCCTACTCGGATGGAACTGCAGCCCGCTGTTTCCTTACGTCGCACACTGCCCAAACTTACGTCGATGGAAAAGTTTTTTACCTGGCATGCAACCAGGCGCGGGCGCAGGCCACTGCAACTTACGTCGATGGTAAGTTTTTTTTTTTGCCGCGGCAGCCGATGGGGAGTTTCTGCCGCGACAGAATTTTGGGACCATTTTCTGCCGCGGCAGCCGATGGGGATTTCTCCTGTGGAAAAATTTTGGGGCAATTTTCCGCGGCGGCAGACGATGGGGGTTTCTGCTACGACAAAATTTTGGGGCTAATTTCTGCCGCGGTAGCCAAATGGGGTTCTGCCGCAACAGGAGGATAGGTAGAGGAGGGTTGCGTTTGGCGTAAAGTGACATGCAACGAAGGAACCCATTACACACAACATCATCATGATTATATAGATACAATTCTATATTACACACATATATATATGATTTGATTAAATGGAGATCATAGCCGTCAATTCGATTAGATGGAGATCATTAAATCACTAGAGTACCGAGGTATGGTATTTTCTTTTTGGTTTATGACATGGTCAACAACAAATCCCGCCAATTCCTCTTTAATTCCTACCAGACGCTCCCTTGGTTGGATATTCTCCCGCAATTGTTCCAACTATATATAAAAGAAGGAGATCAATATGAATATCAATTGTTATAACAAACATTATGAATGACACTCAACACATTTTGTGAATATATTGTTCATGTACTTCTATAAATGTCCCTCTGTCCCGCTCACTGATCTCTGAGTGAATGTACTCGCACATGAAGTATCCACACAAATTAGTCCCCTATGGCTGCCTCTCGCACTTTACGAGAATAGAATTCAATCGAATAATAATCAAGCATGATAAGAGATGTGCGGATCTAGCTCGTACTACTTACATTGACCCGATGAAAACTAAGCTCATCAAATATTAACTCCCCTATTTCCATATCATACTTCGCCCCATGTGCAAGTAACCAATTTCTTACCCTGATGGGCCATTCCTCTGTAGCTGGAGTGAGCCCTTGGGCATGCAAGGCTTTCTCGGCTTCCTCCCACTTAGGCACGGAAGTCCTGTAGCCACATGTCCCCATCTTATGGTTTTGCAGTATTTTCTTTATTATTTTCAGATCTTTTTTTGCTACTTCTGATTTTCTTGTAGTCCAGAAATCTTTCCCAGTGAGCCCGCTACTTTTCTAGTGTGCCAATGAATTCTAGAACTTTTTTCTCGAGATATTCATTCTATAATCTTTTCTTATAGTTATTGAACTGTTCGGCCATCTTCTTAAGAGAGAAATGCTTGACTTTCGACCTTATATCATCTATGGCCTTCTCAGACTCCAAGACCCGTAGGGTGAAATGTGAAATGGGCTTCTCCCATAGTATGTTTTTGTATCCACTCTCGATAAAACTCATAAGATTTCCAGCTTACTTTGCTGGCTTATTCCAGTTGATAATGCTGATCGGAACGTTGTCCCTAACAACAAATCCACATTGATGAATAAACGTGTTTGCGTTACTTATGGGAAGCAACGGTTTTCCCTCTAGAAATACCTCATCAATTGTGAGATGCGCATCGACGGCCATCCCTTTAGCCGGTTCTCGTTTACTATTTTTAACTGACTTGGTCGATGTGGAGGTCTAAAATAAGAAACATTCGTTAATATATATACACACAAATCAATTAATGCATCCATCTAGTGATAAATAGGCTTAATAATATACCTCGTCGGACTTTGTTAAGGCCGGTCCATCATTTTCTAAGCTGTCATCAAAATTAAAACTAGTATGTGCTTCAACTAGAGGTTCTATCTCCATTCCATCACCAAACTCATCCAGAAACTGTGAGCCATCTTCTGCTCCACAGTCTTCTGCTTCACCCTAATCAATGGGCTCTCCACCATGATAGGGGAGCGCTTCATCACCTCGTATCATGTCAAATAGAGGCTCTTGACCTTCTCTACCGCTGAAGTCCATAAAATAACTGCTATGACATAATGTGCATATGAGTAAATAATATTAACAATGTATCATATATCACAACAACAAAGTACTAATAATACATCTCAAATCATAACAAAGTACTAATATCATATAACATCTCAAAAAACAACAAAGTACTAATACATCTCGAATAACAACAAAGTACTAATATCATATAAAGAACAACATCTCGACGAATAACATCGCTCAAATTCAATGTCGACTCCCGGTTCCTGAGCCGAGGGATGTGAACACCCAAATAGTCGTAACCATCACAAGAGTATAGCTAGGGTGATATCCCTGAAGAACCTGCCAGGTATGGGGGCACCCTGGCGTCCAACATCACCATATAGCGATGGACGTGCTTGTCCTCCTCCCTAACACGATGTCGTACCACCTCCTTGAGGGTCGGCTCCCTCTGCACACTTCATGGACCACGTGACCTCCACCAACTAAGATCCGGGTTGACGACGACACCCGGATTCCTCACCAAGATACGCGTCCCTGAAGGTAGTACCTCCCAGTGCCAGCCCGGCGGAGCCTAGTCTCAGAAAGTCCGGCGGAGCGCAGTACTCCATCGTTGTCGTCGAGTCGACTACGAGGATGCGGTATAGACATATTCTAAAGTAGGAATGCATTTGATCAAAATAATGCTAAGTAAATAATTATATTTTAATACTAGTAACAATTCCCTAAATACTAGCAATACTATTAGAAATAATAGACTAGTAATAAGAACTAAAATAAAAACTAAACAATATATATCTAACTAAAACAATAATATATGTAACTAAAATAAAAACTAAACAATATATATCTAACTAAAACAATAATTAATATATCTAACTAAAATAAAATCTAAAGAATAATATATCTAACTAAAATAAAATCTAAACAATAATTATATATCTAACTAAAAACTAAACAATAATATATCTAACTAAAATAAAACCTAAACAATAATATATCTAACTAAAATTAAACCTAAACAATAATATATCTAACTAAAAACTAAACAATAATAAATCTAACTAAAATAAAACCTAAACAATAATATATCTAACTAAAATAAAACCTAAACAATAATATATCTAACTAAAAACTAAACAATAATATACCTAACTAAAACAATATATTAAACTAAACTAAAAATAGAATAAAACAGAAAAAAAGAGGCGTAAACACTTATAGTCTTGAGGCGGTGAGGGAGGGCAGGATTGGAGAGGAGGCGGAAGGCGTGGGGAACGGCTGAGGCAGTGGCGTGGCGTGAGACGGCGTGGGGACGGGATGGCGCGACGCGGGGGGTGGCGGTGCAAGGACGACTCCATGACAGGGCGCGGGCGGCAGCCTAGCAACGTCGATCTGCAGTTGTGAGGCCGTCCCGACTCGTGGTTCGACCCGGGAGGCAGAGGGGTGGGTAGTTATACCCACACCCTCTAGTCCCGGTTCTAGCCACCAATCGAGACTAGAGGGGGGCTCTAGTCCCGGTTCCAGCCACAGCCGGGACTAGAGGTCTATTCGGCCGTGCCGTTTTGGTAGTGCGCCAAAAACCTTTAGGCCCGGTTTTTTGTTTGAGCCAAGACTAGAGTTTTAATTTATTAATATTATTATTTCAATATCTATTATTCTGTAATGATGAAACATATGTATTATATATCAAAATTTACAGAAAAAAATCTATAATATAATTCTATTAGCATACTTTGTTATAAAACTAATATTTTGTTGACTTAAATAATATCTTTTGCATACTAGAGTTTTAATTTATTAATATTATTTTTCAATATATATTATTCTGTAATGATGAAAAAATATGTATTATATATCAAAAAATTTAGAAAAAAATATCTATAATATAAATCTATTAGCATACTCTGTTATAAAACTAATATTTTGTTGAATTAAATAATATCTTTTGCATACTTTCGAATTTGATAAACTTTCAACATAACAAGTGTTTAAATTTGGTTGACTAATCTAAAACCATTTTATGTTTTCTAAAATAGTTAGTCTAACTACCAAAACTACTAACTAGCACGATAGATATTTCGGGGGCCTTTAGTCTCGGTTTGAGCCACTAACCGAGACTAAAGATATCTTTCCCGCCATTTCCCTTTGCTTCCTGCCGTTTTTTTCCCGCACTTTCCCTCTATATCTAGGCCAGCCGTCTAAGACATCCACACATATACATCCGTTCTTGTACCTTGACCTGGATGGTGTCGCCAATCGGGACTAAAGATGAACCTTTAGTTTTGGTTGGAGACCCCAACCGGGAGAAAACATGAGTCTCGGGTGGAAGCACTAATGATAGGGGTGAGTGTTGATATTATGTCGGGAGTGTCGACACTATGTACTATAAATAGGCATCCTTGTACTATAAATAGGCATCATTGTACTATAAATATGTCATGCTGCTTGTACTATCCTCAGACATCTCCAAGATGGTTTGCGAGAGCAGGAACACCACTACGACCAACTTGAGGGAGATGCCGCAGGAGCCTAGTCCTCCGGCATCTCGCTTAAGTTGGTCATAGAGGCATTCCCTAATATGTGAAATTAGTTAGCTCCTAGGCGTATTGATCTAGATAGAGAAGTTAAAAGCTACAAGATGGTGTGCGAGAGCAGGAACACCACTTCAGCCAGCTTTAGGGATATGCCGCCGGAGCCAAGTGATGACCCACAAGTAAAAAAAAATATTGATTCGACACAAGGGGAGCCAAAGAATATTTATAAGCCTTAACAACTGAGTTGTTAATTCAGCAGCACCTGGAAATAGTCTTGCTCACAGTAGTTTATCAGTAGCAACAGTTTTGTAGTAACAATAGCAAAGTAGCAGCATCAGTAAAGTAAAGGCAATAGTAACAATTGTAGTAAACAACAGGATTTGAGTGCGGGAGGCATAGGGATGGATGGATGGGCGTTGCATGGACAAGACTAATCATATAATATCAAGATCAAGGGCATTTACAGATAAATAAGATAAAGCATCCAAGTATTAAATAATCATAGGCTTGTGTTCCATATATAGTGTAAGATCTCACCAAATAAGGTAGAGATCCCTGTGATTGCAATGCTAGTCCCTGGATCGAAATGCTAGCATCCATAGTTTAAGATGAAGTACATAGATACAAAGGTCTTTATTACATCGTCATTCCAGAGATAACATAGTCTTTATAACCCATTAGCCCAAGGCTAATACATAGAGTTCATAACATAAAGTAAATAAATAGAAGTCTTCATCTTCATGTGCCACAGGCAAACAAGTTGAGTATAGACTCATAACCCTAGTCTCCATCAGAGTAACCTGCAACATCATAAGTTACAGCTACAATGGGTCAATACATTTGGAATTGTATTGGCAAGTGATACCATAGTAGAATAGTAGTATCTAACATCTATATGAATTTGGCTAAGTGTAGCTTGGGCTTGCTTTCATCAAAATAGAGTTTTTCTTATTAGTTGAAAACACTAAGTTTTTGTTTGTCAAAAACACCAAAGGAGCCACCAATAGACATTGGTGAACCTTTACCCTTGTTCAACCACAAGTTTTTAACTTAGAAATTGGGATGAGGAGATCCTTATTTGCTTCAATGTCTTTGATGCTCAAATTGTCCGTTGCCGGGGACATGACTAAGTACTTAGGTTTTAACCTCTCGAGAGGTGGCGCACTTTCCCCACAAGACTCGACATGCATCGAGACAAGACCTTTCAGAAGCATTCCCTTAGACCACCATGGAAGTGTTCCATCCTATCAACCCTACCATCAACTATCCATCTGGCCAAGCTCTTGCAACCTACATGGTCAAGGCAGAGCCCATATGCCATGTGGTTGCACTAGAAGCTTCTCAACACTAAACATCTCAAATCCCTTTGTTCCTGGGTGGCTTTCCACAAGTGTGATACACAAGGTAAACCATATACATGGGCCTTGTGTAACCACTCAACATAAACCAACCATACCATTCCACCCAGGTGATTCATTCACATAGTTGTTTTATTAATCAAAAACACAAGTCATAGACTTAGCAATATTTAATAACATGAATATTCCACCTTTGTATTCTACTAGCTAGGCTAAGCATACTAGTAGCAAGTATCTTAACTTAGGGAAAAATCTACTAAGACAACAACTACTAGATTTCCCAAGGCATAACATAGTATATACTTAGCAAAATCTCCATGCAAGTCCTACTCAAAATATCACTAGTGCATAGCCAAAAATAATAGGACAAAAAGTATGAAGCATCAATTTCCTTGGTAACTAGGGGAGTAGCAACAGTCCTCACACTCACAATCACCACTATCACCAAAATCTACACATAAAATCATAACACCAAATTCACATTCAATAATTCAAGCAAAAATACATATGAATGCATCCAAATGCAATGGAATGATATTCTACACTAAACAAGTCAACCAAACATTACTGAACACAAAGTAATCTATCTAAAGTCTAAACAAACTCAAATTTTCTTTAAAACAATTTTCTAAACATTTTATATAGCCAAAATAGGCCTATAAATGGTTTTGCAAATAATACTATTTTTACAGAAGAAAAATATTAAAACAAGGCCACAGAGGTGTAGGGCTTAATTTTCTGAATCCAATGATATATTATTCGCAATTTTTGGACAAAGAGATTAAAAGTTATGAATTTTATAAGCTAAATCAACTAATAGATTCAAATTCAGATTTTAAAACAGAGCCAGCGACATGCGACGTGTTTCTATTGCCCTGTACCGCTTCACGCGGATCACGCCTCCACGCCGTTGGATCAAGTCAGATCCAACGCGCCAGATCTAAACAAAACGGTTCAGTAAGTGATCTAATCTACGACGCACGATCTAGATCTAACGGCTCTGGATCAAATGACCAAATGCGAGCGTCGCTGATGGCTACTGCGGCAGCGACGGCACTGCCGGTAACATTCCGGCGAATCTAGAGGGGGTTAGGGGTGGTGTCGACCCTTACCAGCATCGCGTGGATGTGAGGAAGCTCAAGGTGGTCGTGGTTTGGACAAGGGCATGCTGTTGCGACCGTGGGAGGTCGTCGGAGACCTCACTGGCGTCGGGTGGCTGCTGGCAGAGACAAAGGCGATGACCTAGGTCACCACAGGGCAAACGAGTGGCATCAGTGACTATGCAAAGACACGGGGAACAAATTCGTAAGGGGCAGAGGTCAAGGGGCGATCGAAGATTACCGTAATTGCTCGTCGGAGTCGAGCGGCGCCTCGGTGGTTCACAGGGGTTGACGGGGACGGCGACCTGGGGCGATTTGGGTCAAACCAGAGGCATGGTTACACGCGCAAGGAACTGATGAACAAATTCGCATGAACAAGAAACAGAGGGGTGCACTGGGCTCACCGTAATGCGTCGCCGGAGTTCGTCGGGTAGCGGCGGTGCAAGCTTAATTACTGGTAGCCTGGGGGCGCTTAGTGTGGGCTAGGTAAGTGGAAATGACCGCGGCGAGGTGGGGGTTAATTAGCAGGCATCGAGGGTGAGGATTACTGCCGAAATCAATAGAATTGATTCGACTTGATTTGTGGAAGAAATGGCTTGGCTGATAGTATGGTGGTCGTGAGTGGAGGAGGCACTGGCGTGACGAGTTGAGGGGGACGGCTTATCGGGCGGCGCGGCGGGTGAGTGTGTGGTGAGAGTGTAGTGGGTGAGGTGAGCGTCTGTGTGTGTGTGTGTGTGTGTGTGTGTGTGTGAGAGAGAGAGAGAGAGAGAGAGAGAGAGAGAGCAGAGGGAGAAAACCCCGGGTGGGCTTGCTGGGCCGAAAATGGGTCTAGGCTAGATAGACAGCGCTGGTTTTTATTTTCTTTAACCTTTTTCTTTTCTGTTTTGATTTTCAGAAATGGTTTTGAAACCCTAATTCAAATCCGTTTGAATTCAAACCTTCACCAAGTTTTCTATTGTGATCCTAGCATCCAAATGTGTGTCAAACACATCTAACCACTCAAAAACACTTTGGTCTTTGAAATAAAAGTAAAACCATGCCCCATATATAATATATAAAGAGGGGTTTAAATATGGTTTTATTTAGGGTTTTGATTTGAAACAATTTATGCAAGGTAAATATGGTATGATGATATGAATGCAATACATGGTTTTGCATTTGATGAAATTTGGGATGTTACATATAGTCATGCGTGCTCGCGATGAGAACTTGCACAACATATTTTGTCCTGTCAGCCTGTTGCAGCGGGGCCTCAAGGGAATCTACTGGCAATTAAGGTACTCCTTTTAATAGAGCACCGGAGCAAAGCATTAACACTCCGTGAACACACGTGATCCACATATCACAGCCATCCTCTCCGGTTATCTTGATTTCTGTCACTTAGGGGCCTCGGGTTCCGGACAATAATATGTGTATACAACTTGCAGATAAGACCATAAACAATAATATCATCATAAATCAATAACATGTTCAGATCTGAGATCATGGCACTCGGGCCCTAGTGACAAGCATTAAGCATAACAAGTTGCAACAATGTCAAAAGGCACTAACAATAGATACTAGGCACCATGCCCTAACAATCTTATGCAATTACATGATAGATCTCATCCAATCCCTACCATCCCCATAGCCTATCGCGGGGGATTACTCGCTCATGGATGGGGGAAACATGGATGGTTGATGGAGAGGCATCGGTGATGATGATGGTGGTGATATCCTCGAAAACCCCGTCCCGGCAGGGTGCCAGAATGGAGTTTCTGGTTCTGAATCGCAGTTTCTGGTGGTGGTGACGCAGCGGAACTCTCTCTGAAAATACGTTGAACCCCCGTCTGTTTTTTGGTCAGAGGGCTTATGTAGGCGAAGGGAGAGGTCGAGGTGGTGCCCGAGGTGGCCACACCACCCCCTGGCGCGGCCAGGCCTGGCCCGCGCCACCAGGTGGTGTGGGCCCCTCGTGGCTCTTCTCTGTCTTGTCTTCTAGCTCTGCGAGTATTCTTGTAAAATATGAGTTTTGCGATATTTTCCGGGATTTTTCATGAAAGTTGATTTTCTGCACAAAAACGAGACAGCAAAGCAATTCTGCCAAAAACAGCGTTAGTTCGCATTAGTTGTATCCAAATTACACAAATTAGAGGAGAAACAATAGCAAAAGTGTTTGGGAAAGTAGATACATTTTGGACATATCAACTCCCCCCAAGCTTAGCTTATTGCTTGTCCTCAAGCAATTAAGTTGAAAACTGAGTGCGATAAAAGAAACTTTCACGAACACATTTGCTTCATAAGATGTATATATTCTCAGCATATGATCGCATATTTAGGCAATTCATAATAAAGAGTATGCAAATAAGAATACTCAATAGAAATGCAAGCTATGAAGAGGTTCCAACACAATAATAAGCAACATGAAACATAAGCATAAGCAACATTGTAATGCTCATAAGAAGGTATGATAAAGTGGTATCTCGCTTGCCTTTGATTGTGGAGCAAAACATAAATGCCAAGGCACCTCTGAAGTTTAAATGAAGACTAGAAGTAAAAATATCAAAGATACAATGCGGTGACCCAGCATACCACTGCATGATGTAGTACACTATAGTCGTTGACATAACACCAATGAAACACCGTTCACTAGTATTACATCCCTCAGAGTTGTACAACAGAAACACAGCAGGTCCAAGACATGACTATAGGTTACAACTCAACTCTTTACACAAGATCCAGAGAACACTCTAGGTTAAAAAGAGAGAGAGAAACTTCTTACAAAGAAGAATCAGAGATAGACAACTCAAAAACTATTATACTATTAAGACTAGTATCTTAACTAATGGTCTGGAATTGCTGCTATTGCAATACACTACAGAAATAGGTGCTATGGATAGAGATGATATTCCTATCTAATCAGTAACTTCGTCTTCACTTGAGTTGATGTATATGTAGACTTTCTTGATTTCATTGAAGAGCTCGATCTTTTGATGATGATTCCTAGAGTATGACTTGATGTAGACATCGTCTGTACTGACTTTAGAACCTAGCAAGGGTTAAGAAGATACTTTGAGTACGAGCGTACTCAGCAAGTTCACTAGAAAAGGAGTGT
This sequence comes from Avena insularis, assembly GCA_023614405.1. NCBI lineage: Eukaryota > Viridiplantae > Streptophyta > Magnoliopsida > Poales > Poaceae > Avena > Avena insularis. The sequence goes on along the minus strand of CM042695.1, from coordinate 79,779,820 downwards.
TTGATGCACTATATCTACAGCCACAGACCGTAGATCGTAGGCAATGCAAGTTTTCGTAAACATTTCTTTAAAGGTTGCTTTTATTCCGAAAAGCTATGTCTGTCAGCCTTCACGGGTTTACCAGAACTTTCATGGAGTTCCTTTCCCACCGCGTTCGCAGCTCCTTCCCGAAACAGGGAGTAACAAGTTACAGTTCTTACACTCTGCAGAGGTGCGTTACTTTACCCATGAGAGATCTTAGCTTTGTTGCACATCCGGGTCGCGAACTGTAGGGTTTCGTAGCATGGAAAACAAAAAATTTCTACCGCATACAAACAAACAAGCCAAGATCTATCTACTAGATTGTAGCAACGAGTCGATGGAATAACTCACCCTCGAAGATTCCAAAGTGTTTAACGAGAGCGGATTCTCGTGGGTGATGTAGTCGTACTCTTCCCGATCTCAAGATCACGTAGACGATCCTTCCGGCGCTGCGTTCCGGCAGCGCTCCCATGATCGGTCACTGCGTTGATTTTCGACGAAGAACTTCCTCTCCTTGTTCCAACAGCGGAGGTTGTAGCACTCTCCTCGCGATTCCGGCATAGCGGCGTGGTCGGAAGTAGAGGAGATCTCATGAGCCGCCTTAAGCCGGAGTGAGTATGGTGGAGTATGAGAGAGTCCCTCGGTGTTCTAGGGTTTAGACACGCCGAGGAAGAGGTGCTAGGGCCAGCGGCTAGGGCTTGGAGATGCCCAAGTCGGCGGCAAGGAGATCCTAGGCGGCTTGGAGGCGGCGGCTAGGGTTAGGTTTGAGGGCAAGGAACTTGTGTACTAGGAGGGCAGCCCTGCCTCCCTTTATAGGTGGGGCGTGGCCTGGGGAGGAGTCCCTCCCAACTCGGCTTGGAGGTGGGCGGGTTGGAGGAGGGAACTCCTCCCCAACTCGGTTTCCCACTCCTCCTCTTTTCCTCTTTCCAAATTTAGCCGTTTGACTTTTCAAACTAGCTGTTTGACTTTTCAAACTAGGATTTGAATTAATCCTTTATTTGGTTCAGCGATGACACTTAGTACATGATGCAATCATACCAACTTGATACAACACATTCATGTACCCTTCCCTCCGGTCTTGGGACATTGAACCTTCTAGAACATTCCGATGAAAACACGGAACCATTCCCCAACTCGAAGCAGGACTTTCCTTATATGAATCTTATTCTCCGGACCATTCCGGATCTCCTCGTGATATCCCGGATCCCATCCGGGACTCCGAACAACATTCGGTCTCTTTCTCATCATTCCATAACTACTCAAAACAACGTCGAATCCTTAAGTGTGTCTCCCTACGGTTCGTGAATTATGCAGACATGATCGAGACACTTCTCCGAACAATAACCAATAGAGGAATCTGGAAATTCATATGGCTCCCACATATTTCTACGATTACTTTGCGATCGAATGAACCACTTACATACGATACCAATTTCCCTTTGTCTCACGATATTTTACTTATCCGAGGTTATGATCGTCGGTATCTCTGCATACCTAGTTCAACCTCGTTACTGATAAGTACTCTTTTCTCGTTCCCGTGGTATGTGATCCCTTGTGAGCCAGTCACATGCTTGAAAGCTAATTGGATGACATTCCACCGAGAGGGCCCAGAGTATATCTATCCGTCATATGGATGGACAAATCCCACTCTTGATCCATGTGTCTCAACCAATACTTTCCGAACACTCAATTCCACCTTTATAGCCACCATTACGGTGTGGTGTTTGATGTCATCAAAGCATCCTTCGAAAGGTGATATGCATGATCTCATGGTCGAAGGAATTAGGTTACTATGTATCAGAAAGCTTATAGCAAATGAACTATATTAAATGACTTGATCTTTATGCTACGCTTAACTATAGGAGTATGTCCATCACATCATTCTCCTAATGATATGACCCTGTTGTTAATAACATCTCTATGTTCATGATCAGGAAACCATGATCATATATTAACCAACAAGCTAGTTTAACAAGAGGCTTTACTAGGGACTCTTTTATGTTTATAAATCACACAAGTATTAATGTTTCCGGTTAATACAATTATAGCATGGTATGTAAACATTTATCATAAGTATGAAGATATGATAATAACCACTTTAATATTGCCTCTTGGGCATATCTCCAACAGTCTCCCACTTGCACTAGAGTCAATAATCTAGTTTTATACCTTTGTGTATTCAACACCTATGGCTTTCTGGTGTTGTATGTACACGATTGCTAGTGGTCAACTGATCTCCGGATCTGACACTTCTAGGTCCGTGTGTAATTGCATGTCTTTGCGTCTCTACGCATCACTCATTCTCTAATGAGATGGCTTTGTATAATTTTGGTCCTTCGGTGAGACCTTTAGTTATTTTGGGGTTAAAACATGTTGATAATATTGTCGTACAATATATCTTCATAGTATTATCCCGCTGTGAACTACACCTAGTTTGACAACAAACTACTTGACACAAATGCCCTCTTTAGCTGCTATTATAGCAGTCATATACTTAGCCTTTTGTTGTAGTATCTGTCACAATGTCTTAACTTTGGAACTCATCCAAATCCATTATGGAACTTACTTTCCATTATATTGTGCCACCCTTAGTTTAGATTGAGATAAACTTAATTTGTACTTTATGACAAAACTAGTATCAATGTAATTCATTTACAATGAACTAACCATCTATTTGTCACTTCTACAAAATAATATATTCTTAGTTCTTTTACAAGATCATAAGAATATCTTTACTATCGTCCAATAATCATCTTATGAATTATTCTGGTATATGCTCATAACATTTAGAGCATAGGACATATCTGGATTTGTACATATCACAACATGATTGATATAAATACTCTTTGTGATTTCATACATCAAGTATCAATCTATACTTGAATCTTTGTTTCACTTACCAAATGTCAATACACTTGAATATATCATCAATATTGAACTCATTCAATCCTTTCTGTGTGACAAGAACCTTTCTTGTAGTTTCTATATTGAACTTATTCAATATATCATCTATGTACTTTCGGCACAACCATATTAGCATCTATTGATGCCAAATATTTGGGTTTTTCCTAAGTCTTTCATCGGGATGAAATTCTTAATATGTGTTAATAAAAGATACATCATTTTTAATCAACAATATGTCTTCCACATAATGTATTAGAAATATGTCTTAGCGCTCCCACTTAATTTCTTGCAAATGCAAGTATCTTCATTGTCTCTGATGAAATTAAACTCTTTAACAGTTTCATCGTAGTGAAGATTCCAACTCCACGATGCTTACTTCAACCATTGAAGTTTGCATATGCTTTTAGCATCCTTTGAATTAACAAAACCCTTTGGACCGTGTCATGCACACGTCCTAGGTAACCCTTCTATTAGAAGAACTTGTTTTGTTTATTCAACTACCACATAACAAAAATTATATGTAGTGGTTGCTACATTAATCCGTCTAGACTAAATATCGCTATGAAAGATCAAATCTTGTCATAGTCAACCTTTGAACATTTTTGTGAACTCTTTCCCAACATGTCGACTATTTCATAGATGTGAAACATCCATGTCTACTTCTTTATAGATCCAAACACAACTGTAAGGTCTTACACCTTTCTCGAGGGTCCTTCAAGTTCAAAACTTGATTTCTCGTGTATGGAACTATCACGGATTTTATGGCTTCAAGCCATTTGACGGAGTCAGGGCCCATCGTCGCTTCTTTGCATGTAGTCCGTTCATTATTCTCAAATAATTATTCAACCCTCAAATCTTGGTATTTGATTGTTTACTCGACCTACTTGGTTCAATAGAAACTTAGACCTCCGTGACCGCAACCTTTGAGGCACGTGAGCCATGAGCATTATTCTTGCCTCGGAACACTTTTGACTGCGCAACTTTGCACATATAGCTAAGGTTCCTTTAACCTTATCAAAGTTCTATTGTCCTCCCACTTATCTTTTCACGAAAAATTCCTTCTCAAAGAAACTTGACGTTCTAAGCGACAAACACTTTTGTCTCCGGTGTCTATGGAGGAATACTTAACAGTAATACAAAGACAGTTTTATCCGACTTTGGTTGCAAACATCTTTCTTATGCATAGCATACCAATGTTTAAGAAAGGACTACTTGGGTTTTATCCCAAACCATAACTTTATATGGTGTCATTTCAGAGGATTATGATGGAGCTCGTTTCAGTGGAAAACGGTAGTCTCTAAAGCTTTTAATCTTTAAAATATAATGGCAGTTTTGTGTATTACACCTTCGATCTTACCATGTCAAACAAGGTTTAATTACATATCTCGAACGCTCCATACTCTTATGGTGTTTCGGGACATTCAAATTCACGTAAGCGATTCCTTAAATCTTAGGTATTATGCTAAACTTGTAACTCAAATATCTTCCTTTATGATCTTATCATAAACTATTTACATTCTTGTTACAATGATTTTGCACTTCATCTTGAAAGTCTTTGAACTTTTCAAATGTTTCATACTTCATCCTTATTAAGTAAATATTCATATATTCACTCAAATTTTCGGAGAAAGCATATGAAGTTGAAACCCATCGCTCTTGACTACACATAATGGATTTCATACAACAATATGTACAAGTTCCAATAAGCTAGTCATTTGTTCCCTTTTGGCCTATGAACGAAGTTTTAATTATCTCTAGGAAAGTTTCACAAGCGTCATGTGATCAAAATCAAAGACTCCAAAATTCCATCCACATGGAGTTTCTTCATGTTTTCTTTCCAATATAATTTAAACGACGATGTCACTTCCTAAGTGATCTTTCAATCAATTTGTCTTTCGACATTTTTAGCACTAGTTTTATGGATGTGATTTCTCCAACGAGATTTGTGAATCATCCATCTTTTATGGATTACGACAATTATTTGAACAACCCTTTTGTTCTCATAATACCTGATAAAACAAATCTTGAAGGCAAGCTTTGATGTTTAACGAGCAACACAATAACCCTTTATTTGTTCTCGATGAACATCATCACATATTCTTTTGCTAGTTGCTTAGGCCATTGTAGTTCATGAATTGTGTTGTTTCGTATGACGATTCACACCAACAAATTCAGTATCAAATACTTAAGAACCACATTGTTTAATAAGCAAAGAATATAGCCATAACATGTATATCTTATGTATACTTAAACTGAACAATTATAGTCTTTTCTTTTCTGCCATATACTTATGAGATTCTCTTTCAGTATTTCCTTTTCTGTTTGAAAGAATCTATCAACATCAACAGTGGAGTCATACATATGACACATAGTCCAAAGCGTGTATAATTAAATACCAATTTCTTTGGACTTGCACTTTGAAATAGATCACCATCATCAAATGTTTGGTGTTCTTTCAAATTCCTTTCTTTAGTAATCTATTGGTGTAGTAAACACTTTACCTACATCAAATATTCACCCTTATCATGGAATTATCCATGATCAAGCTACTTTTAGCTTATAACGGTGAACTGCGAGTATAATGTTGCTCTCCAAAACATTTTGGATGATTAGGACAACTAGTGTCTTCAACCTTTTGCAAATTCTCATCAAATACGAGAACATGACTTTTGCCATATTATACTCTATCATGTTGCAACCAAAACTTTGTTTCAGATATCACAATATCTTCCACACATCATGGTTTCAAACAACTCTTTCGGATCCTAGATAACCTTGATATTAAGACAATCCTTTGAATATCAAGAATCATGGAGACAAACATGATACTCATACACTAACACTTGGAATTGTCCCTGTTTTAATACCAATTATTAAACTTCATGGAGTAACCGGAACTTTACTGAAAGTTTGCAATAGGACTTTTAAACTTTAGATTAACACTTCAAAACAATACGATACCAGTTCGTAAAGTAACTAACCATAATCCTATAGTTCTATCATCTCAATTAAAACTAAGCGCAAGGTGGTAAACGGATGCCAATGACTACAACAACTATGCAAATTCACTTTGATTTAATTTATGATAAATAGTGTTCAACTTTTAATCAAATTGCTGTTGTACTCCCACTCAAAACAATATCCCTCACATTGTTTTAGTGATCACACGAACCAAATCCACCACATCAAAACCGATCATCACGAGAGTTGATGTAGCTTCAATGGCGAACAATCAACATGTTCATCATATCTACTATATGACTCATGCTTTACCTTTCGGTGATCCGTGTTCCGAGACCATGTCTGTACATGCTAGGCTCGTCAAGATCAAACGTTAGCTTCTGCATGAGCAAATCTAGCTTGCTCACGTTGTATACACTTGCAGAATCTAACACACCCGATCATCACGTGGTGCTTCGAAACAACAAGCTTTAGCAACGGTGCTAACTAAGGGTGAACACTTTATGATTTGAAATTGTGTGCTTGAGGGATCATCTTATAATGCTACCGTCGTGAACTAAGCAATACAAGATGCATAAAAGGATTAACATCACATGCAATTCATAATATGTGATATGATATGGCCTTTCTTCTTTGTGCTTCTGATCTCCATCTTCAAGCACGAACATGATCTCCATTATCACCGGTATTGCATCAAGGTCAATGACGCCGCTCCATGGTTGTCGTCCACTGGCTTCAACTATTACAACTACTTTGAATAGACACGCGGGTCTTAACAGAATTTAAAGACAACCATATGGCTCCTGCCGGTTGCCAACTTACAATAAGGAATATTGCATACATCAAATATAATCACAATCATGGCCATATCACATCACAAGACACCTGCAAAACAAAGTTAGACGTCTCTAATTTTCTTTGCATGTTTTACGTGGTTTGGGGCTTTCAATAAGTGTCGTTCTAACTTACGAACAAGAACCACAACATTGATACTAGTATTGTCAATCACCCGTTGTAAATTGAATCTTAACTATGTTGGGAGAAACAGGCACCCGCAAAGCCACTTATGCAATACAAGTTGCATGTCAAGCGTGGAGCAAGTCTCATGAACGATGTCATGTAAGGTTAGCCCGGGCCGCTTCATCCCACCATCCCGCAAGATGCAAAGTACACAAGAAGCAATCGACAACAAAAGCATCAACGCCCACAATGACCATTGTGTTCTACTCGTGCAACAGATCTACATATAGACACGGCTCTGATACCACTGTAGGGTTTCGTAGCATGGAAAAGAAAAAATTTCTACCGCATACAAACAAACAAGCCAAGATCTATCTACTAGATTGTAGCAACGAGTCGATGGAATAACTCACCCTCGAAGATTCCAAAGTGTTTAACGAGAGCGGATTCTCGTGGGTGATGTAGTCGTACTTCCCGATCTCAAGATCGGCGTGAAGCGCTCCCGTTCAGAGGGTCACACGTTCGGTACTCGACGAAGACCTTCCTCTCCCTTGTTCCAGCAGGCAACGGAGGTTGTAGCACTCTCCTCGCGATTCCGGCAGCATAACGGCGTGGTACCGAAAGTAGATGGGAGATCTCGCAGGGCTTCGCCTTAAGCCGGAGCGAGTATGGTGGAGTATGAGAGAGTCCCTCGGTGTTCTAGGGTTTAGAGTATGGAGTAGGAGGGGGGTCTAGGGCCGGCGGCTAGGGCTTGGAGATGCCCAAGTCGGCGGCAAGGAGATCCCTAGGCGGCGGCGGCTTGGAGGGCGGCGGCGGCTAGGGTTAGGGTTTTCGGGGCAAGGAACTTGTGTACTAGGAGGGGCAGCCCTGCCCCTCCCTTTATAGGTGGGAGGCGCGGCCTAGAGGAGGGGAGTCCCTCCCCAACTCGGCTTGGAGGTGGGCCGGCGGTTGGAGGAGGGAACTCCTCCCCAACTCGGTTTCCCACTCCTCCTCTTTTCCTCTTTCCAAATTTAGCCGTTTGACTTTTCAAACTAGGATTTGAATTAATCCTTTATTTGGTTCAGCGATGACACTTAGTACATGATGCAATCATACCAACTTGATACAACACATTCATGTACCCTTCCCCCCCGGAGTGCCGTACATTACGGAACCTTCTAGAACATTCCCGATGAAAACACCGGAACCATTCCCCAACTCCGAAACGGGACTTTCCTTATATGAATCTTATTCTCCGTACCGTTCTGGATCTCCTCATGATATCCCGGATCCCATCCAGGACTCCGAACAACATTCGTTCTCTTTCTCATCATTCCATAACTACTCAAAACAACGTCGAATCCTTAAGTGTGTCTCCCTACGGTTCGTGAATTATGCAGACATGATCGAGACACTTCTCCGAACAATAACCAATAGAGGAATCTGGAAATTCATATGGCTCCCACATATTTCTACGATTACTTTGCGATCGAATGAACCACTTACATACGATACCAATTTCCCTTTGTCTCATGATATTTTACTTATCCAAGGTTATGATCGTCGGTATCTCTGCATACCTAGTTCAACCTCGTTACTGATAAGTACTCTTTTCTTGTTCCCGTGGTATGTGATCCCTTGTGAGCCAATCACATGCTTGCAAGCTAATTGGATGACATTCCACCGAGAGGGCCCAGAGTATATCTATCCGTCATATGGATGGACAAATCCCACTCTTGATCCATGTGTCTCAACCAATACTTTCCGAACACTCAATGCCACCTTTATAGCCACCCTGTTACGGTGTGGTGTTTGATGTCATCAAAGCATCCTTCCGGTAAAGGTGATATGCATGATCTCATGGTCGAAGGAATTAGGTTACTATGTATCAGAAAGCTTATAGCAAATGAACTATATTAAATGACTTGATCTTTATGCTACGCTTAACTATAGGAGTATGTCCATCACATCATTCTCCTAATGATATGACCCTGTTGTTAATAACATCTCTATGTTCATGATCAGGAAACCATGATCATATATTAACCAACAAGCTAGTTTAACAAGAGGCTTTACTAGGGACTCTTTTATGTTTACAAATCACACAAGTATTAATGTTTCCGATTAATACAATTATAGCATGGTATGTAAACATTTATCATAAGTATGAAGATATGATAATAACCACTTTAATATTGCCTCTTGGGCATATCTCCAACACGAACCCGTTCACACTTCCTTGGTGTGAGGCCCAGACTAAGACCCAAGCTAATCACTGCCTTCTCCGCGACCCCGCATGTCTCCTTGGTGTACGCCAGCCTACCTATTGAATTACGGCTATTGGCAGTACAGACCGTTCATATGCCGGAACTATCGTGGGACGTTGAGGGATCCCACCCATATGTTGCATATCCTCTATGAATTACCAATTGATATGCACGCTACGAGTGATAACAACCACGACCCGCACATCCGGAAAAGATAAAGCTGACTTCTCTGCCCCATTCCAAATCTCATGGTCAACGCGTAATATACGGCGCAAGAATCACTTGCGACATTGGTTGTTAAGTCCTAGATAATATGTTCCTTTACCACCGGAACACTTATAGTAGGTTATTACCTCATGGTAAATAACCTATAACCACATTATTATGAAAATAGTGTTTTCTGTCCTTTTTCAAATGTGGTGATGACAACACTGAATTTGCAAAATACTTTACAGAAAATAATCAAAGGACATGAGCAAGTGTGAACTTGCCTTTTGTGATTGCAAGATTACGCACTCACGGTCTTCGAGACAATATAAGATCCAATATATGAAATCAACATCATTGGTCCGGTAAGGACTAATGTTTAAAGAAGCAATATGCTCTTATGCATAAGTAATGTGATGCACTTTATAAATGCGAATCCCGGAGATAACGTTGTTCTAGGGTTTAGATACTGGAAATGGTTTCTTTAGAATGTGTTTTCCTTTTAGATAAGTTTCACACGTGTGGTTCTTATTAGGGCTTGTGAGTGTGTGTGAACAACACATATCTATATAACAATAAGGTACACACATATGGAATGCTACTTGAAGACTACTTATATAATAATTGTTTATCTTCAAATTTACTTTACAAGTAGTGTCACTTATAAAGAACTTTAAGTGTTATTAATCCTAAATATATAAGTAAAGTATAAAGTAAGGTGTTTACTATTAATTGTCATATGTTGACTGAAGTGGCAAACGAATAACTTTTGAAGAAAAGATTCCTTTATTAAGGTTTAAACAATTCTTGTGGCTAATCAGAGTTGGTTGATGTTGTTTGTGCTTGTTGGAACAATTTGGATTTGAGATGCTTTATAACTTAATTATAACAAACCAAAGTTAACTATAAAGTATATAATAAAGTTTTTAGCATTATACTTAAAGTCTGGTAGACTAAAGTTAACTTTAAAACATAGATGGACTTTAGGTGTAATGCTTATTATACTTATACCTTGTTCACTTCATAATGTTTCTTTAAAGTTACTTAAGAATGGTATTACTTTTATTTGGTAGTGGTTTCTTACAATATAAATGTATAAAGGGATTTATCTCCCTATAAGGGCGTGGTTAAGGTTTGTGAATAAGTAAACAATATTATTTACTACTTATGAACTCACTATAGTGTTTTGATTTGTTTATAAACTTGGGGTTAAAGTAAAGGAATGGGTTTTATCTCGTTACAAATTATTCTTGGAGATTTTATATTGGATAAGAATCTTTTTAGAAAATAATCTACACTTATGGTTGAATGGTAATTCAATAAAATTGCATTTTTAAAATATATTGAACCATTTTGACTTCATATTATCAATATTGAAGACTAATACTATTTATTAGACTCAATTGGCCAATTTTTAGAATATTAGCAAATTTTATTTACCTTTATATGAATTATTTATTAAGGAAACAACTTTAAATTCATGTTGTTAAAGTGTTTAAATCTTTATTTACCTCAAAGGTAGGATATTATATTTTTAATATGTAGGTATTATTTTTGTGATCATTTTGGTATATTACACTTATTTTTGTGATTTAAAAATTATAAGATATGATTTTTATAATACTTATTACTTTATAAATACTTAATAAATAATAAATGTTTACTTAAGTGAAGTAAGAATGTATGATTATAGTTTTAAAGTATTGTTTTTATTTTTCTAAGATTTTTGGTATTTTATTTACATTTTTAATATTTAAAATATGAATTATCTAATTTTTATTACTTATAAAATCTTTATTGCATAATAATTATTTATATTATTAACATAATAATGTTTGATAATAGTTTTAAATTATAGATTTTATTTTTCTACAAATTGTTATATATTATACACATTTTTCTGAATTACAAAACAAAAATTATTAATTAAACAAGATTTAATCCTTTTATTTCATTTCTGGAATATTGATATTTGAATTTATATTGTGTTTATCAATTTTTACTAAACAGATAATACTTTTCTTACCGAGGCAAGACCTACCCAAGGTCACTGACCAGTGGGGTCAGTACCACGTTGGATGCCACATGGGCAAAGGACTAGTCATAGTGGACCTGGTCAAAGATGACGCAGACGTGATGCCACGATGACATCAACACGAACTTGTAACCTTTTTACACCCAGAACTAATCTAACCAGAGAGATGAACAAGTGGGCCCGTGGCCATGTTGGCTGCCACGCGGGCTCACCGGAGTTTCACTGGAATCTCTTTCGGAACGGTGGTAGAGAGTATGGGAGAGGACGCATGCGTGCTTGTTCGAATCAGTACAGTGAGGGTAGCAAGCTAGAGGCGGCGCCGCTGGTTTATGGTCACTGGCAAGTGGAGCACGACGACGACTGGCGGCAGTGCACGGCGACGCACGACGGTGGCTCGATACAGGAAGCGAACAAAGTAAAGGAGGGTAGTAGCACGCTCAACATCTCACCAGGAAGCTCGTGGAAGGCTCGGTGGAGGCTATCATGGCCAAAATCAGGGTGGACGGCGGCAGCCGGACTTCAGGAAGACAAGGTTGCCACATTGATTCGAGGCGCCCTTGCTCAATTCCTTCGGCTAGGAGACTCAGGGAGGTATGGCGGTGCTCACAGTATGCTTATTCTGCCATGGGGGAGGCTAGAACACCGGGAATCAACAACAATCAGAGGCTAGGGTTCCGGTCTGGGACCTGATTTGAAGAGGAAGAAGAGATTGGGGATAAGGACGAGGGAAGGCGAGTGTGGTGGTCTTATCTTCATCTTCGGAATACGACAGACGCTAGCGGGCATCGTGGCGCGCGGCCGCCGACGGACGGCATCAGCCAGCCCCACGCAGTTGTTTCACTGCTGCGAGGAAGACGATGACGTGCAGTTTTGCCGATAACCCTAGAAGTTTTTAGGAATCCATCCGCAATCCCTTGGCGGTTCCACCGGTCAGCCAGAGAGGAGGGCAGGCTGGGCTGGTCTTTGGCTATGGTTGGGCCGCTGTTGTATTGCTGTGGTTACTCGTGGGCGACGGATAAGAGAGAGGGGTAATGGGCCGTGTGCCAGATTTGAGTGATACTTCTTTTCCTTATCTTTTCTGTTTTCTATTTTTTAATAATTTGTTTTCAATTCAAATTTCTTCAAGGTTTTAAATACCATAATTGTTGTATAATATTTTAAATATTCCAAAGATAACTATACTGATTGATTACTCTAATCATGTTGATATTTTTCAATGCTCACAATTATATAAAAGATTTTTATTGAATGAAATAAATAAGAATTAAGGTTTTAGGGTTTTGTTTCTAGATTTGTATTTTAATATTTGATTTGAACTTTTCTTTAAGGAATTTATTTGCTGAATACTTGTAGCAACAATAAAGTTATTATAAATCAATTTGTGAACTTTTATTATATAGAGTTTTGTTTCTTTATTCTGTTGATATAGATCCTTCTAATATTTGGTACATGAAGTTTGGTGTAATTAATATGGTTAATATTATTCTCATAAATTTAAGAAATAGCAATGTAAATATTTTATTATATCTAACATAGTAGTTAGGGTTTGAATTGCAAATACTTACCCTAGGGTTTAGGGTTCTTAATATACTTATATTCTTTTGTTAATGTGAATAAATATTAATGGCTAAAAATATTGTCTTTATGTTTGTGATTTCTAATGATATCACCATTTAAAGTAAAATAGTGAGATTGTTTTCTAGGCTAACTTATGAGAAAGAATTGATAAAGATAGTTCTTAAGCACATGTGATCATGATAGTTGGAAATGATAAAGATGTGCTTAAGTGATTTGATATAGGAAAATATTCCTATGAAGCTTTGTGTAAATAAGATGACAGATTAATCAAGTGAAATGGATACTATGTTTGGTGAAGGATTTAGGGTTTAGTGTTTTACCAAGAATTCCTATCTTCCATAATTCACAATCCTGGACTTCTAATTAAGGAATTCTTTTCCTAGATATACTACTCCTTCATATCCATCATCATGTGTTAACATGATGAGCTTTACTTCACAAGAATATTCTTATCCACCTTTTATTCTTCTAATTCCACTTGTAAATCCAATGAGCTTGACACTGAAGCTTTCATAATCTTCTTATATCCATACTTGGTTATAACAACTACTCTACTATTAATAATCTCCAATCCAACAAGTGGTTACATCTAACTTCCATTCATGCTCTTCCCTTATCATCCCTCACTAATATCATTTCAATAGATGTATACATCAAATCCTACTTCACCTCAAGTGCTTAGTGTTTCCAAAGAGGAAAATACTACTTCTTTAATCCAATGTTGCTCTAACATCATCTTAATCATACTACCTTATCTCTACTTAACTCCAGTATCTAACATTCCAACCTCACATTATATTAATGTGACTTGTAATGGCTAACCTAGGATAATATATCTAGACTAGAGTTTAATCATGTTCTACCCACCAATGTCACTTATACAGGATATAAGCATGTTCTACCCACCAATATCACTTATACAGGATATAAGCATTCAATCTTGGTGAGTAAGGCATGATCATTATAAGCCTTTGATCCTTTATGGTTTAGGTTTCCAGTTGGCTAATCAAGGCTTCCATCCATACAACATTACAATTGTAGTATAATTATCTTATGTTTAGCTCTACTGGATTAAGATATATAATTCATTGACTATACCTACTTGATCCAATAGGACTGCTCCTTTGTAACTATCTTCAATGTTCATCCTTATAATCCTATTTGTTAACATATAATTATATCTTTTACATAACTCTTCTATCTATTCAAGAGTGGGTTAACTCCATCAAGTATTATAATGATTTCATTCTCTTCCAACACTCCCATCCTATTAGTTGATATTTAAATCTATCATTACCACTTACCTCTTCTTACTTATTTCTTTTAAGGACTAAAATGAATGCTATGTTAAGAGCAAGAGTTTCTAGATCAAGAATTGATAGGTTAATAATTGGTGAATCAATAGTTGATTACTCAACATTGATGAATCAACATATATAAAGATAGAGTTCCTTAGAGATGATAAAGATTGATATGGATAGAAAGATATATATGGTGGATGATCTTGACTTGGTTTCTTTCCTACTCAATATCACTAAAGAGTTAAGATTGTATTACCATGATGTTCATGGTATAAATAGATGAGATTAAGATTTTGTTGTTACATTCCTATTACTTAAGTTATGTTTATAAATTGGCATTCAGGGTTGTGTAATGAATATTATGATATGATCACCTAAGGATCAAACATAAATCATTAACTAATGTATTAGGGTTTAATTTTTATTACATTTGTTCTACCCTTAGATCAAATCTCCCTTACCCAAAATAAGATTTTAACAAAGGTCATATTGAAACTTATCGCAGTCAACTTGATGATCTACTTCAATTCCATCAAGTTAAGAGAAGCTTCAATCTCTTTGACTGTAGGGTTCGCAGCATAGAAAACAAAAAAATTCCTACGATGGGAACTATGTACCAATATCTATCTACTAGATAAAAACAATGGGCGGATGTATATCCGTAGAGAACATACCCTTGAAGACCGACAAAGCTTAACGAGTTTAACTCGTGGTTGATGTAGACGATCTCTTGCCGATCTCAAGATCGAGAGGAAGTCCTAGCGCCGCAAAGCAGCAGCACATCCGTGCTCGCACACACGTACAAGACACCGGGCAACCTCCGCCTCCTCACTCAAGCGATGCAGCGGAAGCCCAACCCTTTCTTGCCGAATAGCCACCGGGAACATGTATCTCGCTAGTCCGAGACCATGGGGGATAAATTCTAGAGGGGGAGAGAGATCCTTCACGAGGAGGTGTGAGAGATAAGTGAGGAGGGGGCTCCTTTTATAGGAGGAGGGGGGACCCCAAGGGGTTGGTCGGCGCATGGGGGCTGCCCCCTTGCCCTCCCCTCTTCATGTGGGTGGACACTCCACTCACAAAATTCCTTTAAATTCCCTCCACTCAAAAGTCCACTCAAATTCCCATTAAATTTCCACCAAATTTAATGCAAACTCTCATTAAATAAAACTCTTTTATTTTATTCAGAATTTTGTCAATTACTTTAATGACAAACATTCACAAATAACCCCTTGCTAGAATTCCATTTCACATGCATAACCACTTTATGCAATTTCACCCGAAAACCTGTTTCGGTAGCTAGTGAAATAAATTCCTGCACTTGTTTATTCTTTCGGCATGAAACATTTGCTCCAACTGGATGCCAGTGTCCCTTAAGTGTGTCACCCTATGGTTCGCGAATAATGCGGACATGATCGAGACCCTTCTCCGATCAATAATTAGTAGCGGACACAGAGATCCATCTTGACTCCACACATTCAACGATGACTTTTCCTGTGATCGTCGGAACCTTTTACGCTTGTATCTTAATCCCTTTGTTTCACGATATATTACATGTCCGAGATTCGATCATCGGTATCTCCATACCTAGTTTGATCTCGTTACTGACATGCACTCTTTTCTCGTTCCCGTGATATAACATTCTAGTGATCAAATCACTTGCTTGCAAGCTAACCAATGTGATATCACCGAGAGGGCCCAGAGCATATCTATCCGTCATCGGGATGAACAAATTCCACTCTTGATCCATGATTCTCAACATAACACTTTAGAAGCTTTGAAGCCATCTTTATAATCACCCGATTCACGGAGTGACGTTTGATGTCAACAAGAAACTCTTCCGGTGTTAGTGATTGGCATGATCTCATGGTCTAAGGATTAGGAATACTTCGTAGTTTGTTTATAGCAATATAAACTCAATGACTTTGATCGTAATGCTATACTTTGGATGAATGTTCATCACGCCATTACACTAATGTTGTGATCTCGTTATTAACAACATCCAATGTCTATGATCAGGAAACCGTGATCATCTTGTTAATCAACGAACTAGTTTATGAGAGAGGCATAACTAGGAACTTTCTGTTTGTTTATTAAACACACATGTATTAACGTTTCCGTATTAATACAATTATAGCATGCGAAATAAACATCTATCATATACTTGGAATACACATAATAAACATTTTATTATTGCCTCTCAGGGCATATTCCCTTCAGTCTCCCACTTGCACTAGAGACAATAATCTAGTTACATTGTGATGTATCTAACACCCATGGAGTTCTGGTGTAGATCATGTTTTGCTCTAGGGAGAGTTTTAGTCAACGGATCTGCTACATTGAGATCCGTATGTACTTTACAAATCTTTATATCTCCATCCTTGACATGCTCACGGATGGAGTGAAACCGGCGCTTAATATGCTTGGAATGCTTGTGAGACCTTGGCTCTTTGGCATTGGCAATGGCACCATTGTTGTCACAATAGATCACCATTGGGTCCAACGCGTTTGCAACCACACCTAGTTCGGATATGAACTCCTTCATCCAAACTGCTTCCTGAGCCGCGTCTGAAGCAGCAACATATTCGGCCTCCGTTGTTGATCCCGCCACCACAGGTTGTTTGGAGCTCCTCCAACTAACCGCTCCGCCATTCATGAGAAATACGTATCCGGATTGAGACTTAGAGTCATCCGGATCGGTGTCAAAGCTAGCGTCGACATAACACTTAGCGACGAGCTCTTCTTCACCTCCGTATACAAGAAACATATCCTTAGTTCTTCGCAAGTACTTAAGGATATTCTTGACCGCTTTCCAGTATTACGACACGGATCCGATTGGTACCTACTAGTCAAACTAATAGCATGTGCCACATCCGGTCTTGTACATAGCATGGCGTACATTATAGAGCCTATGGCTGAAGCATAGGGGACCTTGTCCATTATCTCTCTTTCTTCCACCGAAGCCGGACTTTGAGTCTTACTCAATGTCGTGCCTTGTGTCATAGGTAAGAACCCCTTCTTACTATTTTCCATTTTAAACTTCTTTAAAATCTTATCAAGGTATGTACTTTGCAATAGCCCTATTAGGCGCCTAGATCTATCTCTATAGATCTTTATGCCTAATATGTATGACGCTTCACCTAGGTCCTTCATTGAAAATTTGCTGTTTATATAACTTTTAACACTGTTTAAAAGCTCTATATCATTTCCGATCAATAATATGTCATCCACATATAATATCAGAAATGCCACATTGCTCCCACTCACTTTCTTGTAAATACAAGCTTCTCCATAAGTTTGGACAAATCCAAACTCTTTGATCACCTCATCAAAGCAGAGATTCCAACTTCGTGATGCTTGCTTCAATCCATAGATGGATCGCTGAAGCTTGCACACCTTGTTAGCATCCTTAGGATTGACAAAACCCTTTGGTTATATCATATACAACTCTTCTTCAATATTACCATTGAGAAATGCGGTTTTGACATCCATCTGCCATATCTCATAATCGAAATATGCAGCAATTGCTAACATAATCCTAACTGACTTTAGCATCGCTACGGGAGAAAATGTCTCATCGTAGTCAACTCCTTGAATTTGTCGAAACCCCTTTGCGACAAGTCGAGCTTTATAGACGGTCACATTACCATCAGCATCAGTTTTCCTTTTGAAAATCCATTTGTTCTCCACGGCCTTTCGGTGAGGTAAATCCACCAAGTTCCAAACTTGATTTTCATACATGGATTCCATCTCGGATTTCATGGCTTCTAACCATTTGTTGGAATCCGGGCTCATCATCGCTTCTTCATACGTCGCAGGGTCATCATTTTCATCAACCATGAAATTCATGACAGGATTTTCGTACAGCTCGGGAGCTGCATGCATCCTGCTTGACCTGCGAGGTTCGGTAGTACTCTCTTTTGGAGTTTCATGATCATTATCATTAGTTCCCTCTTCAACAGGTGGAGCCAACTCCGGAACAACTTCCGGCGCTGCACTACTCGCCATACTTTGAAGAGAAGGTTCAATAACCTCTTCGAGTTCTACCTTCCGACTACTCACACCTTTCGCGAGAAACTCTTTCTCTAGAAAGGATCCATTCTTGGCAACAAAAACCTTGCCCTCGGATCTGTGATAGAAGGAATACCCAATAGTTTCCTTAGGGTATCCTATGAAGACGCATTTTTCCGCTTTGGGTTCGAGTTATCCGGTTGAAGTTTCTTCACATAAACATCGCATCCCCAAACTTTAAGAAATGACAGCTTAGGTTTGTTTCCAAACCACAATTCATACGGTGTCTTTTCAACGGATTTAGATGGTGCCCGATTTAAAGTGAATGCAGCAGTTTCTAGTGCATAGCCCCAAAATGACAACGACAAGTCCGTCAGAGACATCATAGATCGAACCATATCTAATAAAGTACGATTACGACGTTCCGACACACCATTTCTCTGTGGTGTTCCGGCAGGTGTGAGTTGTGAAACAATTCCACACTCTTTCATGTGAGTGCTAAACTCGTAACTTAGATACTCACCTCCATGGTCGGACCGTAGAAATTTGATCTTTCTATTACGATGATTTTCCACTTCATTCTGAAATTCCTTGAACTTTTCAAAGGTTTCAGACTTGTGTTTCATCAAGTAGATATTACCGTATCTACTCAAATCATCCGTGAAAGTAACAAAATAACGATATCCACCTCGCGCCGACACACTCATTGGACCGCATACATCGGAATGTATGATTTCCAATAAATCTGTCGCCCGTTCCATTGAACCGGAAAACGGCGTTCTAGTCATCTTGCCCATAAGGCATGGCTCACATGTATCAAATGATTCATAATCAAGTGATTCCAAAAGTCCATCCGAATGGAGCTTCTTCATGCGTTTAACGCCAATATGACCTAGACGGCGATTACACATATATGCGGATATATCATCATTTAGTTTAATCCTTTTAGCATCAACATTATGAATATGTGTAACATTATTATCGAGATCTAAAAGAAATAAACCATTTATCATCGGTGCATGACCATAAAAGATTTCATTCATATAAATGGAACAACCATTGTTCTCGGATTTAAATGAATAACCACTTCGCATCAAACACGATCCAGATACAATGTTCATGCTCAGTGCAGGCACCAGATAACAACTATTCAAGTTTATAACTAATCCCGATGGCAAGTGGAGAGGCAGCGTTCCGATGGCGATCACATCAACGCTTGATCCATTGCCGACACGCATCTTGACCTCACCCCTTGCTAGCGGTCGCTTGTTCCGCAGCCCCTGATTCGAGTTACAAATATTAGCAACTGAACCGATATCAAATACCCAGGTGCTACTGCGAGCACTAGTCAAGTACACATCAATAACATGTATATCATATATACCTTTGTTTGCCTTGCCGGCCTTCTTGTCTGCCAGATACTTGGGGCGATTATGCTTCGATGGCGATCCCCTTACAATAGTAGCACTCGGTATCAGACTTAGGTCCAACTCGGGGTTTCTTTTCAGGCGCGGCAACTGGCTTGCCGCCCTTACTTCCCTTACGTTTTCCCTTCTTGTCTTTCTTGAAACCAGTGTTCCTATTGATCATCAACACTTGATGTTCCTTTTTGATCTCCACTTCTGCAGTTTTAAGCATTGACAGAAGCTCGGGGAGAGACTTCTTCATGCCTTGCATATTATAGTTCATCACGAAGCTCTTATAGCTAGGTGGCAGAGACTGCAGAACACGATGGATGCCTAAGTCAATGGGAATCGATATTCCCAAGGACACAAGCTTATCGGCGTAACCCGACATCTTGAGTACATGCTCACTAACGGAGCTGTGCTCTTCCATCATGCAGCTAAAGAACTTTTCTGAAGCATTGTAGCTCTCTACAGCAGCATGTGTGTCGAAAATCATTTTCAACTCACCCATTGTATCAAAAGCATTGCCGTTTTCGAAATGCTTTCGAAGTTCCGGCTCTAGACCATACAATATGCCACAATGAACTAAGTTGTGGTCCTCCTGACGAGTCTGATACACATTCTTCTCCTCGTCAGGGGCATCATCAAAAGGTGGGGGGCCTAACGGCGCTTCTAGCACATATTGCTTTTGTGCAGCAGAGAGGAGAATCCTCAAATTCATGGCCCATTCGGTAAAGTTGCTACCGTTCGTTGCTAGTTTCTCTTTCTCCATGAACACATTGAAATTAAAAGCAGGTGGTGCCATCTACAACAGAATTTGTAAAGTTTATACTAAGTGTATGATAGATTGAGTTCAACTAATCCATATTACGAATGAACTCCCACTCAAAAACGACATCCCTCGTGCCTTTTTGGTGATTACATGAACCAAATCCACTACACCAAGTTCGATCATCACGTGAGTCGGTGTAGCTTCAAATGCGAGCATCAAATGGGCATCATATCTACTATATGACTCATGCTTAACCTTTCGGT
The DNA here is from genome assembly GCA_023614405.1 of Avena insularis. NCBI lineage: Eukaryota > Viridiplantae > Streptophyta > Magnoliopsida > Poales > Poaceae > Avena > Avena insularis. The sequence continues at coordinate 79,759,158 of CM042695.1, read as the reverse complement.
CTATGTTCCGAGGCCATGTCTGTACATGCTAGGCTCGCCAAGTTAGAACCTTAGTATTCGCGTGTGTAACTGTTTTACACCCGAAATATGGTCGTGGATCCAAGAACACCCGATCATCACGTGATGTCTTGGAGCGACGAAAACATAATTGGTGCATACTAAAGGAAGAACACATTCTTATCTTGATATTTAAAAGAGGGATCATCTTATTATGCTAACAAAGCGCTAAACAAGCAATATAAGATGCAATCAAACATCACATGTTTATTAGTGAAATGATATGGTTCCCGCATATGATATCTATCATGTGCACCGTGGTATGATCACTATCATACCTATATGTGTAAGTCCAAGGTCTATGGAGATTACACATTATGTATGTTGTAAGAGTATCATCTCATACTTCTACTTACAACATCACCACATCATAACACTAGCCCAGCAACAATCTAAACTAGACGCCTCTAATTTATCCATTGCAAGTTTTACGTGGCTTAGAGCTTTCGAGATAGAACCGTTCTTACCTACGAAAATGAACCACAACGAGGATAACCAAATTGTTGACAACTCGCTTGTAAAATAGATATTGACTATAGTAGGAGAGACAGACACCCGCTAGCCACTTATGCAAACTAGTTGCATGTCAAGCGTGGAACAGGTCTCATGTGCGAGGACATGTAAAGTTTGTCCGGGCCGCTTCATCCCACTATGCCACCAATATCCAAAATTACAACAAAGGAGCAACAACATGATCATCATCGCCCACATACTCATATGTGTACTACCCGTGTAAAATATCTACGTATAGATCCGGCTCTGATACCACTGTAGGGTTCGCAGCATAGAAAACAAAAAATTTCCTACGAGGGGAACTATGTACCAAGATCTATCTACTAGATACAAACAATGGGCGGATGTATATCTGTAGAGAACATACCCTTGAAGACCGACAAAGCTTAACGAGTTCAACTCGTGGTTGATGTAGACGATCTCTTGCCGATCTCAAGATCGAGAGGAAGTCCTAGCGCCGCAAAGCAGCAGCGCATCCGTGCTCGCACACACGTACAAGACACCGGGCAACCTCCGCCTCCTCGCTCCAGCGATGCAGCGGAAGCACAACCCTTTCTTGCCGAATAGCCACCGAGAACAGGTATCTCGCTAGTCCGAGACCATGGGGGATAAATTCTAGAGGGGGAGAGAGATCCTTCACGAGGAGGTGTGAGAGACAAGTGAGGAGGGGGCTCCTTTTATAGGAGGAGGGGGGACCCCAAGGGGGTGGCCAGCGCATGGGGGCTGCCCCCTTGCCCTCCCCTCTTCATGTGGGTGGACACTCCACTCACAAAATTCCTTTAAATTCCCTCCACTCAAAAGTCCACTCAAATTCCCATTAAATTTCCACCAAATTTAATGCAAACTCTCATTAAATAAAACTCTTTTATTTTATTCAGAATTTTGTCAATTACTTTAATGACAAACATTCACAAATAACCCTTGCTAGAATTCCATTTCACATGCATAACCACTTTATGCAATTTCACCCGAAAACCTGTTTCGGTATCTAGTGAAATAAATTCCTACGCTTGTTTATTCTTTCGGCATGAAACATTTGCTCCAACTGGATGCCAGTGTCCCTTAAGTGTGTCACCCTACGGTTCACGAATAATGCGTACATGATCGAGACCCTTCTCCGATCAATAATCGATGTAGGACACGGAGATCCATCTGACTCCACACATTCAACGATGACTTTTCCTGTGATCGTGGAACCTTTTACGCTTGTATCTTAATCCCTTTGTTTCACGATATATTACATGTCCGAGATTCGATCATCGGTATCTCCATACCTAGTTTGATCTCGTTCTTGACATGCACTCTTTTCGTTCCGTGATATAACATTCTAGTGATCAAATCACTTGCTTGCAAGCTAACCAATGTGATATCACCGAGAGGGCCCAGAGCATATCTATCCGTCATCGGGATGAACAAATTCCACTCTTGATCCATGATTCTCAACATAACACTTTAGAAGCTTTGAAGCCATCTTTATAATCACCCAGTTACGGAGTGACATTTGATGTCAACAAGAAACTCTTCCGGTGTTAGTGATTGGCATGATCTCATGGTCTAAGGATTAGGATTACTTCGTAGTTTGTTTATAGCAATATAAACTCAATGACTTTGATCGTAATGCTATACTTCGGATGAATGTTCATCACGCCATTACACTAATGTTGTGATCTCGTTATTAACAACATCCAATGTCTATGATCAGGAAACCGTGATCATCTTGTTAATCAACGAACTAGTTTATGAGAGAGGCATAACTAGGAACTTTCTGTTTGTTTATTAAACACACATGTATTAACGTTTCCATATTAATACAATTATAGCATGCAAAATAAACATCTATCATATACTTGGAATACACATAATAAACATTTTATTATTGCCTCTCAGGGCATATTCCCTTCATTGACAAGTTTTTATTTAAAATCGCGAAAATTATTCGGATTTTCTATGCATGAATGCAATGCACACATCTGTGTTCAGCTTATTTCTAAGCTCTAATGCTGGGATGTTACATACAAGCATCAAAGTTATGTCACAATTAACCATTTTCTGGACAAGCACATTACACTAAGAATGACAGTTATGCTCTCAGGAAGGTGCTCATAGAATAAATGGTGACTCAACAAAGAAGTGAAAGGTTTTGAAAAGTTTGAAGGCCTTCCAAATGCCTGAAAGTATGGTACTCATTAGCTTTGAGCTCTCATTGCCCCTATCATAAGCATCTTTAAATGGTTAAGGTTAAAGTGAGGTCAAATACGAGTTATATGCTTGATAGACCATAAAACTGGAAATCTCATGTCCCTTGAGTACGAGGGTCGTTCCTCATGCTACTCAACTTTAGTCACCGGTAAGTTCTTGTCATTGTAAGTACATGTGTATCATAGAGAACCGCCAATGGGGTACCCCTTGCCCCATGACACATGAGCTATCCCATGTCAAAATGACAAGGTAACAGACAATGAGCAACTCAGCGGTCCTTTTATTTACCATGAGCATGGTGCATATTTTTTCTATTCTCTTTTTTCTATAGTTTTTTCTGGGGATGCTTCATAGATTGCTCATTATGGTTATGCTGCAAGTTTCCACCATGATTAGGCATGGCTTAGGCTAGCCGCCCAGGCATTTATCTAACACATATACATAACTCAAAGGACTTACAAGCTCCCCTTTTATTTCACACCGTCGACATCCGTAAACAAAAGAGCATGATATCAACTGGATAATATTTACAGGTGTTGAAAGCGTTCTTCATGACAACATGGTTCTGCTAACTCCCAGCCTATAATTTGCAAGCATATAACTTTCATGGACAGTCACAATGGTTCAAGTTTATTAAGTGCAAGAAAATAAAGTGTGCCATCAAGTTCGTGAGAGCTTTACTAACTAATTTTCTCATAACAAGCAACATTTTATTTGGAAGAAAACAAGGCATAATAAATATGCACGGAATAGCAATGATGCTAATAGGTAGATATGGTGGACACTTTTTGACAATTTTGGTTTTGGGGAGTTGGATGCACGATTAGAGCTCATACTCAGTACAAGTGAAGGCTAGCAATAGAAAGGGAGCAAAAATCGAGAGAGCATTAACTGTCATAATCATGCTAGCAACAAAACAAAATTAATTATGGCATAAAAATGACACAAGAACTCTGAGGCAAAATAAATCATCAAGGCTTAACTGACTTCTTGTTTAGTCATATGCATGCGTGAGCATGTGCCAAGTCGATTCAAATAAAACATTCAGAGGAGGATACCACAATGTCATACCAAGTTTTGAATAGAACAATGCAAGCAAACATTTATATGACATGCTACAAACTATTAGCAAGTTGGAGATAATCATAAGAGAGCAAGAACTACTAAGCATCCATTAAATAACATACACCCTACACGAACAGACTAAGCATGCCCACAATGATGTGTATATGTACAAAAATGAAAACAAATAGAGTTCATTACCAGCCTCTTACCACACCTCGAGTTGTCATAAATCATCATTATTGCCTTTCACTTGTGTGGCTTGAATAATAAGATAAAAACAAACTCCAAGAAGTCACTGAGGACTTGTTGAACCCTGCAACGAACTTTACAAAACCAGAGAAGAACAACAAATATTTTTGGGTTTTCGATTTTTAAAGACAAGAACTGAAGGCAAAAGCAAACAAAGCAAAATCTTTTTGGTTTTTTCAAATAATCAAACAAAACTAAAAGGAGTGAAGCAAACCAAAGCTAAAAGCTAGAGAAACAAACAAAGAGAAATAACAAAAATATTTTTGGTCTTTTTGTTTTTTGGAAGGCAGAAACAGAAACTAAAAAGAAAGCGAAACATGGATATGCAAAGTACCGACGGAACATGATATGTAGATGAGTGTGATGTCGGTATACCTCCCCCCAAGCTTAGGCTTTTGGCCTAAGTGGAGATAAATCCCAACCTGGCCAGGAAGGAACGCCTCTATAATATGACGAAGAAGCACCTTTGTCCTGATACGAACTCGAGGACGCCCCGACATAGTGCGCAGAGTAGTCATAAGAGGGTGCATCCCCCTGGTGGTGCCCGTGGAAACGAAGCAAGCGGAGCTTCTCGTCCATATCCTCCTTGGAGCGTGACCATGGCCTCCTACAAATACTGAACAAAGTAGACTGTGGCAAGGGAATTTCCTTCTCATCCCCGTCAGTAAACATCATCCTGTAAACTAGACTCTCAATGCTAGAGCTAGCAGTAACAAAGTGATGTACTTTCATGGCAGCTAGATCAAGCCTCTGTGGGGCTAGCACTGTATCATTAGGATCAACAGAGAGGTCCAAAGCATCCATTATGCGCGCAACAATAATGCCCCCATAAATGGTTCCCCTAGCAGCTAGGTGGCGAGCAATGAGAGAACCTAGATTGTTTTTGGTTTCATTATTAAGTGCAGCAGCGAGAAAAGCTAAATGATAATTGGAAATATTACTAGTGTTCTCCCTACCAAGAATGCTAGTGGAAAGATAATAAGCAAAATATCTAATAGTTGGGAGTTGAATGTTCCTTATCTTCTCGCATTGGGCTGCGCGGTCATCATCATTTGTTATCCCTTGATAGAGTTCTAGCAAATCAGCGGGTCGACCGTGGATTTCCTTCACAATCCGAGTCATGCCAATACCTCGAATGCTGCAAAATCTTTCCAATGGCATGGTGATAGGCTTATCATAATTTTCAATGAAAATTTTGAACTGAAAGGGATATTAGTAAAAGTGAAGCTTTGCACAAAAGTTTTGGTTAGCAAAGCATATTGCTCACTCTCATGCTGCATATAAGTGGTTAGACCAACCCTCTAAACAAGAATTAAGAAATCACCGAGGATCCCTGCAGCTTGCAAAAAGGCAAAACAAGGGAAGGTAGATGGGTGCGCATCTCCATCATCTCCCTCATTACCAAAGCGTGGCGCAATAAGATCTTCATTATATGATGGCCTAAATTGAGAAGATGATATTGAAGGCCTTGCCCTCCTGGGTGTATCTCTCTCAAACACTTCTCCAAAAGTATGGTTGTCCATATCTCTTTTTCTAAAATTCTTAGACAAACATCAAACCAAGTGATTTCCAAACTAATAAATGAAGGGGAACTACTATAGGGACTTGCAAGAGGGCTAAACATGCATCATAATGATTTCTCTAAGCATAGAACAAGCATGCAAACTCACATAACCTATCACCTATAGTAGCAAAATACTCAAGATATAATCCATCAATCACAAATCTACTTGGACAAGCGGAGGAGGCACATTCCAAGGAGTAATCCCTCAAAAAATCAGCAGCTAAGATGGACTAAGCAAGGAGATCGAAAATCGCGAGCAAAATCAGCAAGAACTCAAGCTTTGAGGAATTTCCGGTGTTTTCTCAGGAGAGAGAGAGAGAGTGGAGTGCAGCTGAGAGAGTAAGTGGAGGGCTAGGGTGGCCCACACCAGGGCCAGGCGCACCCCTGGTCTAGCCGCGCCACCAGGTGGTGTGCCTGCCTGGTGGCCCCCCTGGGTCACTTCAAGTACCTCTCTGCCCCAATTTTGACATAAAAATTTAATATGAATTTTCTGGAAATTTTTGGGAAACTTTATTTTTTGACCATTTTCAATTATGAAAAATGATTTTCTAGCAAAAAGATGATTTTTGAAAGATGCAAAAACAAACCAAAACTAAAACTACAGAAAGACACTCTAATATGCAATCTACTAGCAATACTAAGACAAACAAGGTGAAGAGCAAATATTGGAGTAGGGAAAGTAAAAGTGAGCAAGGATAATCATGGTGAAAACATTGTTTTGTTTATTTAAAATCCCTTTGTTAACAAGGTTGATCAAGTCTTGTTACCAAAAAATTTTTATATGAAACAAAACTTTGTATTTCACAAAATGATTATGTTACCTCAACCTTGATAGCAATAGTACCAATCATAATAGTTTCATAATTTTCTTGTGGTATGGGACAATATATTTCTCCAACTTTGATGTCCTCAATATTTTAAATTGAATTTAAGACATAATTCTTATCAATTTTCTTGGGGAAATAAACAATATGATCCTTGTCATTAATATTAAAAGTTACCTTTTCTTGATTACAATTTGATGACAGCATCTGCAGTATTAAGAAAAGGTCTCCCAAGAATAATATGCATATTATCATCTTCAGACATTTCAAGCACAACAAAATCAGTTAATACCAAACAATTATGAGCCACTTGAACATGAACATCCTCACATATACCAACAAGAATAGTATTAGACTTATCAGCCATTTGCAAAGATATATCAGTTGGTATCAATTTTTCCAATTGAAGTCTTTTGTAGAGAGAAAAGGGCATAACACTAACTCCTGCTCCCAAATCACACAAAGCAGTTCTAACATAATTAATTTTTAATAGAGCAAGGAATAGTTGGAATCCCTAGATCCCCAAGTTTCTTTGGAACCTTACCATTGAAGGAATAATTAGCAAGTAAAGTGGAAATTTCCTCATGAGGAATCTTCCTTTTATTAGAAACAATATCCTTCATATACTTTGAATAAGGAGGCAATTTAATAGCATTAGTCAAAGGAATTTGCAAAAACAAAGGTTTCATCCACTCACAAAACTTGTTATAGTGCTATTCTTCCTTTGACTTGTGTTTCTTATTAGGAAAAGTCATTAGTTTTTGCACCCAAGGTTCTCTTTCACTACCATGTTTATTAGCAAAAAAATCTTCCTTAGTGTACTTAGTATGCTATTCAGGTTCTTCTTCAATTTCTTCCTTATCAGGAGCATCATTGTTATCATTACCACTTTCAATTTTAGCATCAGAGATAGATATACTATTAGGATCTATAGCAGGTTCAGAAGATTCTACAACTGTTTTATGTTTCTTTTTCTTTCTCTTAGAAGAAGTACCAAAATTTTCAGCTTGTTGAGAATCCTACTCTATTCTTTTAGGATGTCCTTCAAGGTATAAAGGATTCTGAGTAGAAACACTACTCCTAGTTCTAATTTCATAAGCATGTTTATCTCTAAAGCATTAACTAGCATATCTTTTTGTACTTTAGCAAGTTGATCAATTTGAGTTTGAACCATTTGTAAATGTTTAACAAGCATTTTAACATCATTGGAGGTTCTTTCCACAATATCTTTCAACTCATTATAGCTCTAGAGTTTTCCATTAAATGATTCTTCACTCTCTTATTAAAATTATCTTGCTTAACAATAAAAATATCAAGTTCCTCTAAGCATTGATCAGGAGGTTCACCATAAGGAATATCACCTTCATCAAAATGTTGGAGAGAGTGTACCTCAATAGTGGATGAGTGGAAGATTGGCTTACATAATTCTTCTATAGGAGGTAAATTCTTCACATCTTCAGATTTAATACCCTTCTCCTTAAGACATTTCTTAGCTTCCTTCATCACTTCATCATTTAGTTCAATCACTCCTCTCTTCTTAGGTGTTGGTGTTGGGGTTGGTTCAGGCACAGTTGGTTCAGGTGTAGTTGACTCGGGTGTAATTGGCCCAGATATAGTCCAATCATCATAATTCTTGCTTGTTTTAGCCATTAATTCCTCAGCTTCTGCGGGAGTTCTTTTCTTGAAAACACAATCAGCACAGCTATCTAGGTATGTCCTAGACTCATCAGTTAGTACATAATAGTATATCTCAAGAAGCTCATTTTTAGGTAATGGGCATCCATGATGCACATGAATCAAAGCAGAGAACCTTGCCCATGATTCAGGCAATTTCTCCTTTTCTCCCTGTTTAAAATCAAAAAGTTTCTGCAAAACGGCATGTTGAGCACTAGGAGGGAAATATTTCTGAAAGAAAGTAGCAATAAGGGCTATCAATTGAGTCAGGAGGTAAATTATTAAACCAAGCTTTAGCCTCTCCTTTCAATGAAAAAGGGAAAATTTTAGCAACAAAGTAGGTGCGCATCTTAACATCATCAGAAAATAACCCACTCATAATAGAAAGCTCAGTCATATGTGCTATGGCACTTTCATTTTCAGCCCCACAAAAAGGTTCTTTCTCAACAATGGTTATATAGGATAAATCAAGAGAGAAATCATAATCCTTATCTTTAATGTTTATGGGGGATGTGGAAAACTAGCATCAGGAAATAGTTTAGATATAATAGTACGTCTCTCAAGAAGACTCTTAATGGCACTAGTACTGTGAGTGTTCCGACATTCTTCAATAAATTCACCAGTCATCTCAATATAACCGTTATTAATATCATAGCTCTCTCTAGACTTAGGTGAACTGACAGGTGTAGTACTATCTTCATTAGGAGTTTCGGTATTTCCTATTATAGTTCTAGCAGTTGTAGCATCTAGGAAAAGACCTAATGAACCACTCTCATCAAGCATAGTAGAAGTAACATCACGAGCATCTGAAGCAATTTCATATTCAGCAGTAGTAGCAGTATGTGTAACATGTGTGTGGTGGTGGCGTAACGAGCTTACTCATAATAGATGGTGAATTAAGAGTAGTAGGGATGTTCAGAACTGTACCTCTTCTTGTAGTGGATGGTAATATAGGAAATTTTCCATCACGAGTTTTCCCCATGATGAAATAATAGCAGCGAACAATAATAATTCCAAGTGAACTTTATAAATAAAGCTATGCTCCCCGGTAATGGCGCCAAAAAATAGTCTTGATGACCCACAAGTATAGGGGATCGCAATAGTCTTCGAGGGTGGTATAACCCAATTTATTGATTCGACACAATGGGAGCCAAAGAATATTTATAAGCCTTAACAACTGAGTTGTCAATTTAGCTGCACCTGGAAATAGTCTTGATCACAATAGTTTATCAGTAGCAATAGTTTTGTAGTAACAATAGCAAAGTAGCAGCAGCAGTAAAGTAAAGGCAATAGTAACAATTGTAGTAAACAGCAGGATTTGAGTGCGGTAGGCATAGGGATGGATGGACGGGCGTTGCATTGACAAGACTATTCATGTAATACCAAGAACAATGGCATTTGGAGATAAATAAGATGAAGCATCCAAGTACTAAATAATCATAGGCATGTGTTCCATATATAGCCATACGTGCTCGTAATGAGAACTTGCACAACATCTTTTGTCCTGCCATCCCGTTGCAGCGGGACCTCGAGGGAATCTACTGGCAATTAAGGTACTCCTTTTAATAGAGCACCGGAGCAAAGAATTAACACTCTGTGAACACACATGATCCTCATATCACAGCCACCCCCTCCGTTTATCCCGATTTCTATCACTTCGAGGCCTCGGGTTCCGGACAATAATATGTGTATACAACTTGTAGATAAGACCATAAAAAATAATATCATCATGAATCAATAACATTTTTAGATCTGAGATCATGGCACTCGGGCCCTAGTGACAAGCATTAAGCATAACAAGTTGCAACAATGTCAAAAAGCACTAACAATAGATACTAGGCACCATGCCCTAACAATCTTATGCAATTACATGATAGATCTCATCCAATCCCTACCATCCCCATTGCCTCCTGCGGGGGATTACTCACTCATGGATGGGGGAAACATGGATGGTTGATGGAGAGGCGTCGGTGATGATGATGGTGATGATCTCCTCCAAAAACCCGTCCCGACAGGGTGCCATAGCAAAGTTTCTGGTTATGAATTGCGGCTTCTAGTGGTGGTGGCGCAGCGAAACTCTCTCTGGAAAAATGTCGAACCCCTGTCTGTTTTTAGATCAGAGGGCTTATGTAGGCGAAGGGAGATGTCGAGGTGGTGCCCGAGGCGGCCACACCACCCCCTGGCGCGGCCATGCCTTGCCCGCACCACCAGGTGGTGTGGGCCCTCGTGGCTCTTCTCCGTCTCGTCTTCTGGTAAAATAGGAGTTTTGTGATATTTTCCGGGCTTTTTCCTGAAAGTTGATTTTCTGCACAAAAATGAGACACCAAAGCAATTCTGCTAAACACAACGTTAGTCCGCATTAGTTCTATCAAATCACACAAATTAGAGGAGAAACAATAGCAAAAGTGTTCGGGAAAGTAGATACATTTTGGACGTATCACCTGGTCCTCTGGCATGTGTCTAAAGTTGGTCATAGAGGCACTCCCTAATATGTGACCACGCACATTTGGAGATCAGAACTTCATGGTAAGTCAAAATCAGGACAACATCTTCATAGTTCGGGAAAGTCGTAGTACGAATCAGGACTAAAGGCCCCCCCTTTAGTTCCGGTCCAACCACAAAATGGAACTAACACTCAATATGGTTTGCGGACAACACTATCCAGTCCCTGTTTCCTAACTAGGACTACGGAATCGGGACTAAAGGCCCCCTTTAGTCCCGGTCCCGCCACAAACCGGGACTAAAACTCAAGACATTTATTAATATTAAAAAACTGAGACTACGGAATCGGGACTAAAGGCCCCCTTTAGTCATGCTCATATCTATACCTATAGTACACAACTTTAGGGTCGTCTTCGTCTTCATCATCGTCATCGTCGTCGTTGCTAGGCGCACACGGCTGGATCCTTAGCCTAGCCATGGCATATTCTGCGGGCACCTGCCACTCCGGCCTCGGATTGATGACGCGTGGGGGAGGGTTCCCGGATGACTACGCCGCTACATCCACGACCTTCACCATCGCCACCCTTCTTATGGCTCTTCAACGGCTGCGGGTACCGCAGGCGAGGATGATCTCCCTGCGCGATGTAGTGCATCACGCTGATGATAGTTCGGTTCGCCCACCACAGGCGGTGGACGGCTTCGTTGTGGTTCAATTGGGGAGGGTCGTCACCCTCGTACCTGGCGAGCACCCGTTCCTGCCAGTTAGTAAAGAAGGCATTCTAGGTGTCGTAGTTGTCGGGATCCCAATGGGGATCCATCCGCTGCTCCGTCATGAGCTCGAGGTAGAAGTGGTTCGTGACGGCCTCCTGGCGTGCGGAACCTTGAAGGACAGGAACCCCTCCAGCGCTCATCATCCAGTTGGTGGGCAGCCGGTAGCCCGGCGGGCATGGGTAGCTGGAGGCGCACAACACCTCGGTCTCCTCGAGGGTCAGAATTGTCCAGTATGCGTTGTCCATTATTGTGAGCGACGAAGGTGTGTATGTGTGGATAGCCATGGTGCGGTCGGCCTAGATATAGAGAGAAAGGGAAGGAAAACATGGTTGGAAGCGATGGGAAATAGAAGGAAATACCTTAGTCCTGGTTAGTGGCTACAACCGGGACTAAAAGCTTCGGTCAGAGGGAAAGGGCAGGAAAACTTGGCGGGAAGCGTGGGAAATGGAGGGAAATATCTTTAGTCCCGGTTAGTGGCTACAACCGGGACTAAAAGCTTTAGTCAGAGGGAAAGAGCGGGAAAACTTTCCAGGAAGCGGTGAGAAATGGTGGGAAATATCTTCAGTCTCGGTTAGTGGCTACAACCGGGACTAAAAGCTCTGGTTGGAGGGAAAGGGCGGGAAAACTTGGCGTGAAGCGGTGGGAAATATCTTAGGATGGCTTATGATGTGATTTGGCAAAACCGTTAATAGTTTGACAAGTTTGTATAATTTTTTTATAAAACATAAAAGATACCAAACTTGGTAAATTGATTATGTCTCAAAAAAACCTTGATATACATGTACATATTGATTGCATCTAAAAAACCGTGATGTCTACGCACTTCTATTCTTGTAGAAAGTTTTTGGGCCTCCAAGTGCAGAGGTTTGTAGAACAGCAGCAAGTTTCCCTTAAGTGGATTACCCAAGTTTTATCGAACTCAGGGAGGAAGTGGTCAAAGGTATCCCTCTCAAGCAACCCTGCAATCAAGATACAAGAAGTCTCTTGTGTCCCCAACACACCCAATACACTTTTCAGGTGTATAGGTGCACTAGTTCTGCGAAGAGATAGTGAAATACAAGTGGTACGGATGATTATAAGTGGTAACGGTGCCAGAAAAGAGCTTCTGACGGGGAGGAAAAGACTAAAGGCAAAAAGATGGAAGCAAGCAAACATGTAATAGATCTAGATGCAAACAGTGTTTCAATGTTTAGAAACAAGGCCTAGGGATCAGACTTTCACTAGTGAACACTCTCAATAAATATATTCTCTTCACAACACTACCCTGAACTACTCTCTAGTTGGACACTCTAATCCACGGTAGGGCTACAAAATCACACCTCAAAGCCCGCCTTCCCCATCTAGATAACCCCACATTGTCACCTTGAGCACTATATGGTTATAACAAACACCACAATTTCATCTAGACAACCAACTCAAAATATACTCATGATAAGTATTTATGAACTCTAGCCTAAGTGCCACCACGGCGTGCACGTTGTCACTTTCACACACGTAGGGAGAGCAGAGATCTATTGACGCACTTGAGTATTTATGTAAACTCTAGCCTAAGTGCCACCACGGTATGCACGCTGTCACTTTCACACACGTGGGGACAACTAGAGATCTATTAAAGCACTTGAGTAGCATAGTAGATCTACTTGATTAGAAAGCTCATGATCATAATATGATCACACATAGAGAGAGAGAGATGAACACATAGCTACCGATAGAGCCCTTAGCCTCGAGGAAGAACTACTCCCTCCTCCTCATGGTAATAAGCAATGGTGATGGATATGGTGGTGGAGATCGATGGAGATGGATCCGGGGGCAATTCCCCGTCCATGCAGAGTGCCGAAACAGAGACTTTCTGTCCCCGAATCTCCCTTCGGTGGTGGCAGCGCTACGGAACTTTTTGTGGATGTATGATGGACGATTTAGGGTTTTCTCATCGGGGGATTCTTATAGGAGAAGAGAGCAAAGCCGGTGGAGGCCTAGGGGGCCCACACCCCCTGGTGGCGTGCCCAGGGTGGGCCACCAGGGGGCCCACACCCCTGGTGGCGTGCCCAGGGTAGGCCCACGCCACCACAGGGTGTGGACACCCTGGTGCCCTCCTCCGTCTCTACTTTGTGTTTCCGTATTGCTCCGGGAAAAATAATAACTTTGGCTTTTATCCCGTCCAATTCCGAGAATATTCATTTTTACTTTTCTAAAACCAAAAACAGCAGAAAACAGGAACTGGCACTACGACATCTTGTCAATAGGTTAGTTCCAGAAAGTGTATAAAAATACCTCAAAGTGTAGACAAAACATAAGACAAATGATATAAAACAAGCATGGAGCATAAAAAATTATAGATACGTGTTACGTCGGAAATGTATCTATAATTTTTGATGTTCCATGCTTGTTTAGTATCTACTTTGCTTTGTATACACTTTGAGGTGTTTTTATATGTTTTCTGGAACTAACCTATTAACAAGTTACCATAGTGCCAGTTGCATGTTTCCTTCTGTTTTTGGTTCCAAGGCAGAAAATCAATATTCTCGGAATTGGACGGGACAAAAGCCAAAGTCAATATTTTACCGTGGGCAACAAGAAGCCAGAATACGAGACAAAGGAGTCTCACCAGGGGGCCACACCCCCTGGTGGCACACCCTAGGGCTGGCCGCGCCTAGGGGGTGCAGCCGCCCTGGTGGACCCCCTGCCTCGCCTCTTCGCCTATAAAGTCCCCCCGATGCCAAAACCCTAAACACCCGATCAATATTCCACGAAACCGTCTGTAGCCGCCGCCACCATCTTCCCTAGATCGTGGGGATCTAAAGTTCTTCCTGGCACCCTGCCGGAGGGGAGATCATGATGGAGGCCTTCTTCTTCATCATGCCAGCCTCCGGTATGAAGCGTGAGTAGTTCCACCTTGGACTACGGGTCCATGTAGTAGCTATATGGTTGTATCTCCTCCTTGTGCTTTCATGTATAGATCTTGTGAGCTCTATTCATGATCAAGATCTAATCTATTTGTAATCGTGCATGTTGTGTTTGCGAGGGATCCGATGGATATTGAGATTACTATGTCAGATTGATTAATGGTTTTGTCTTATTGATTCTATCATGTCTGTGTTGTTTGTGATCTTGCATGCTCTCCGTTATTAGTAGCTACCTTGGCCAAGTAGTTGCTAGTGACTCCAAGAGGGGGTATTTATGCTCGATAGTGGGTTCATGCCTCTACTTTTCAAGGGAAGTGACAGAAATCTCTTCGATGGTAGATGTGCTATTGCCACTAGGGAGAAAACAACAGTCTCTTGTTCATGGAACAAGTGGATTGTTTACCTTACACACTTTGCTTAAAGCAGTTGTCTGTTGCTTGCAACTTAATACTGGAGGGGGTTCGGATGATAACCTGAAGGTGGACTTCTAGTCATAGATTAAGTTGGATAGCGGTCTATGTATATTGTTGTATTGCCCAATCGAATCTCATAGGATCTTTTTGTCTAGTATTGCATTGTTATGCCTTGCTCAGTTCCTGTCAATTGCCCTGCTGTAATTTGTTTACCCTTCATGCCATGTTGTTTATCTAAGGAGAGCACCTCTAGTGAACTATGGACCCTGGTCCAATCTTTACCATTGATACATCTTCCACTGTTACTGTTTACTTGCTACAAACCATCATCACCTTTCACACCATAGAGTTAATCCTTTGTTACAGCAACCGGTGAGATTGACAACCTCACCGTTCGTTGGGGCAAAGTCTTGAGTTTGTGTTGTGTAGGTTTCCATGTTGCTTGCAACACCTGTGTGATGTTTCCTTCCTCCTACTGGTTCGATAACCTCGGTTTCTTACTGCGTGAAGACTTGCTGCTGTGCTACTCCACATCTTGCTCTTGGGGTTTCCCGAGGAAGCGCTTCTAGGCGCCATCAACAAGTTTTCTCGCGCCGTTGCCGGGGAGGCTAACGACGTCTTCACAAGGGGAGTCCTCCTCAACCTTTCTATTTACTTTGTGTTTAGTTTGCTTAGTTTCTTTTGCTCGGTTTTGTTTGCCTCTTTTTATCAAAAACTCCAAAAAAAATAGTTTAGTTTGGTTTGCTTTCTCTTATAAAAATCACAAAAAAATTAGTTCCTGCCCTAGTTGCTACCATGTCTGGTTTGGTCCAATCTCTCTGACACCTATGGAAGAGATCTTCACTTTTAGGCAAAAAAGTGAAGAGAATTTCAAAGAAGCTTGGTCTAGAATCTCTTCTTTACAAAGGGAAACTGAACCTAAGATGAGTCTTAGCTTGTTTATTAATAGTTTTGACCACGAGATTGCTCTTTGTTATAGATATGCTCTGGATGCTGTGGCTTAGAAACATATTTTTCAATGTACTGAGGATGAAGCTTTTGATGCTATAAAGAAATTGATTATAATTTATAATACGCCTGGTAAGTCTGATTCCTCTTTCATAGATATTTTTGCTAGGTTGAACACTCTTGAGTCCAGTATTGCTGCTTTGAACAGTTGCTATCACACACTTAGGGAGTACCATAATTATGTTCCAATGAATTTTGAGCCTTCAAAGTGGTTACCCACAATCAAAGTCACTATAAATAGTGCAACTTTTGATGCTTGTTGTGATATCATGTCTGAATTTTGCCTTATGTCTAAGGATATTTATGAGTCTTTGGGGACTTTCTAAAGGAGGAGAGGAAATATCTCTTACTAATAATGCCACTTTATTACCCATTGGAAAAGCTAAAGGTGTGTTTACAAAAATCTCAGGGAAATGGTGTCTATTGTTTATCTTGTTATTGAATGTGTAGGCAAAGGACAGATTACACTTGGAATATTCCTGTTGAAACACCTTGGAGTAATAATAGATGTGGGAAAAGGAATTATGCATTTTGCTCCTAAAGTAAGCAATCATATATTCCCTAAATAGAAGAACAAAGTTAAGAAAGGGAGGATCAGGAGAGTTAATAACTCCTCACTTGAAAATACTTGATTTCTTGCTTCTTGTGCCTAACTTAAAGGTGTTAAAGAAAAGTACTTATTGGGAGATAACCCAAGAGTTTCCTTGAGTCTTGGAAGTTATTACTTCAGTAATGACCTCTTCTTATCCTTTTTTTGTTTGCTTTTTGTGCCAAAAATGACCTCTAATGAGAGGGATGTAAGATTTGGGGAGTTGCTGTCCCGAAACAGATTTCTGTCCTCCACCATAAAAATTCGTGAGGAGTCTATGTAACATGGATTGAGCTGAAAATTTATGAATAAATCCCCCAGTATGTTAGATAACTTTCGTTGGTGCAACACTTTTTGATTTCAGCAACAAAAGATTTTCTAAAAAATCGGTTTCTACCTGCTGGTCTGTTTTGACAGATTTCTGCCATTATTTGCATTTGCTTATCGATTTCTTTTTGAGTTCTCTTTTGGAGAATTGAGCTTTTCAAAGGAAGTTGCTTTAGTATCTTATGTTTTTAGTGAAAGTTTTGTTGTTCCAAAGCTAAACCCAAAAGTCTATTATCTTTTGAATACACTAATGTTGCAAATGAAGATTGTGTGAAGTTTTGTATGAAGGAAAATTTCAGGTGTAGAGAGAGAATGACGTAATAAGATAAAGAATGGACAAAATCTCAAGCTTGGGGATGCCACCATGGTGTCATCCCAAAAAATATCCAAGAGGTACAAGCGTCAAAGCTTGGGGATGCCTTGGGCATCCCCTTCTTCATCAATAAAAAGCTCAGGTCTGTCTAGACACTTCATTTTATTGTTTCATGCACATTTGTGTTGTTCTTGGAGCGTCTTAGTTTTCGTTTGATTTGCTTAGTTTGTTTATTTTGCTTGAGTAAAGTAGTTTGGACCCCCGTTCTCGCTGTGTTATTTCAAATAAGTCGATTGGTGTTGGAAAGGAGTAGAAAGTTCTTGCTTGGAAGTGCAAGAGGAGCTTGCATTGACTGTGACTTAGACTTTAGCATGACATGCTAGGTGTTGTTTTGACCTTATTCTTAGTGATTATTGTTGTAGCATGTCTTGTTCCAAACAATTGAGATTGCTTAGTGTGCCTTGAAAGAATCATGCGTTGTTTTAGCATACAAAAGCATAGTATTGTGGTTTTCTCCTTTGATGCTTTTGTTTGGGTTGACTTGGCACATGCTCACACCATGTTATGACTATGAACAAGTCACCATAGCCTCTATGATCATTTAGTCCTTGACTTGTAGTACCACTCTATGCTTTGATTAGTAATGTTTTGTTGCTCTACATGATTATGGCCATTATTGCTCTCTTAGTTGGTTGCTCCCAGTCTTTTGCTAGCCTACACTTGTATGAGTAATCTCTACTCATGCTTCCAACTCCCAAGAAACCAAGTTATTCCAAAGTGTCCACTATAAACTCCTATGCATGGTGTGTTACACCATTCCAAGTATATTCTTGTTTTTAGCTATCTTCCAATTACTTGATGCCACACTTTATATTCTTTGCCCCTAATAAACTTGAACCAGTGTGTCATCTATGTTGTATATGCTTGCATTTATATGTTGAAATTAGCAGAACCATACTGTCATGGGGAACGTTTTCAATATTGCACTTGTACTTTGTACTTAGTTGATATCATGCTCTTTTGTCTATGGATGTCACCGGTGTGAAATAACGAGGGAGCTTGTAAGTCCATGGAGTTATGTACTTTGTGTTAGAGAAACGCCTGGGCCGCTAGCCTAAGCCATGGCTAATCATGGTGGAAACTTGCAGCATCACCATAGTGAGCTATCTGTGAAGCATCCTCAATAAAAAAACTATGCATATAGTAAATAAAAAGATTGTTGAGATGCTCATTGTCTGCTTGCCTTATCATTTTGGTTATGGGAAAGCTCCTGTACCATGTGCAATGGGTACCCCATTGCGTTTCTCTATGGTACGCATGTACTTACAATGACAATAACTTACAGGTGACTGAAGTTGAGTAGCATGAGGTGTGGCCCTCATATTCAAGGGACTTGAGATTGACAACTTATACTTTGTCAAGCATATACTCCATAGTTTGTTCACTTTAACCTTAATCACTTCAAGATGCTTATGATAGGGGCAATGAGGGCTGAAAGCTAACAAGTACCATAATTTTTGGAAGCTCTTTTTGAAACTTGAAATCCCTGCTTCCCTTATGAAGGGCCTTTCTTCCACTATTATATTGAGTCTCCACCTTCTACCTTTAGGCACCATTAAGAGAGCATAGTTGCCATTCTTAGTTCTATGTGAAGTGTCCCAAAACTTATTAATTGATGCATATTGTGATATTGCTTGTTCTTGTGCTATTTGTTTCTAGTCACTCTTATGAACTTTGAAGGTGTCGTATGCTTCTATTTGCCACTCTATGAGGGACAAGCTGATTTCCACTATGCCATGTTTTCTGTATGTGAAACAAACAAACGTTTTCCAATGCATGTTATTCATGATCTTTGTTTGTAGCCTTTCATGTTGCATGCATAGTTACTTTGTCTTATTGTTAGAACTCCGTCTTTCATGCACATGTTTAGAGTTCTTTGATCCCAGCTTTCAATGATTGCAAATGGTTTGATCTTGGTTTTGATGGTGCATGTCAACCTCAAAAATTATTCTTTTATCACTTACCTACTCGAGGACGAGCAGGAGTTAAGCTTGGGGATGCTTAATACGTCGGAAACGTATCTATAATTTTTGATGTTCCATGCTTGTTTAGTATCTACTTTCCTTTACTTTTTCTACACTTTGAGGTGTTTTTATATGTTTTCTGGAACTAACCTATTAACAAGTTGACACAGTGCCAGTTGCCTGTTTTCTTCTGTTTTTGGTTCCAGAAAGGCAGAAAATCAATATTCTCGGAATTGGACGGGACAAAAGCCAAAGTCAATATTTTACCGTGGGCAACACGAAGTCCAGAGGAGAGATGGAGAGGCGCCACTGGGCGGCCAGACCCCCTAGGCACGGCCAAGCCTTACCCGCGCCTGGGGAGGGTGTGGCCCCCCTAGCCGCCCCCTGCCTCGCCTCTTCGCCTATAAGAATCCCCCGATGCAGAAACCCTAGACACCCGATAAAAACTCCATGAAACTGTCTGTAGCCGCCGCCACCATCGTCCCTAGATCATGGGGATCTGAAGTTCTTCCCGGCACCCTGCCAGAGGGGAGATCATCCCGGAGGCCTTCTTCTCTGGTATGAAGCGTGAGTTGTTCCACCTTGGACTACGGGTCCATGTAGTATCTAGATGGTTGTATCTCCTCCTTGTGCTTTCATGTATAGATCTTGTGAGCTCCATTCATGATCAAGATCTAATCTATTTGTAATCATGCATGTTGTGTTTGTGGGGATCCGATGGATATTGAGATTACTATGACAGATTGATTAATGGTTTTGTCTTATTGATTCTATCATGTCTGTGTTGTTTGTGATCTTGCATGCTCTCCATTGTTAGTAGCTATCCTAGCCAAGTAGTTGCTAGTGACTCCAAGAGGGGGTATTTATTCTCGATAGTGGGTTCATGCCTCTACTTTTCAAGGGAAGTGACAGAAATCTCTTCGATGGTAGATGTGTTGTTGCCACTAGGGAGAAAACAAAGATCTCTTGTTCATGGAACAAGTGGATTGTTTACCTTACACACTTTGCTTAAAGCAGTTGTCTGTTGCTTGCAACTTAATACTGGAGGGGGTTCGGATGATAACCTGAAGGTGGACTTCTAGTCATAGATGAAGTTGGATAGCGGTCTATGTATATTGTTGTATTGCCCAATCGAATCTCATAGGATCTTTTTGTCTAGTATTGCATTGTTATGCCTTGCTCAGTTCCTGTTAATTGCCCTGCTGTAATTTGTTTACCCTTCATGCCATGTTGTTTATCTAAGGAGAGCACCTCTAGTGAACTATGGACCCTGGTCCAATCTTTACCATTGATACATCTTCCATTGATACTGTTTACTTGCTGCAAACCATTATCACCTTCCACACCATACAATTAATCCTTTGTTACAGCAATCAGTGAGATTGACAACTTCACCGTTCATTGGGGCAAAGTCTTGAGTTTGCGTTGTGCAGGTTTCCACGTTGTTTGCAACACCTGTGTGACGTTTCCTTCCTCCTACTGGTTCGATAACCTCGGTTTCTTACTGAGGGAAGACTTGCTGTTGTGCTGCTCCACACCTTGCTCTTGGGGTTTCCCGATGAAGCGCTTCTAGGCGCCATCAATACGTTTACGACGTATCAAGCATCCCCAAGATTAATTCCTGCTCGTGCTTGAGTACGTAAGTGATAAAAAGAATAATTTTTGAGGTGACATGCACCATAACAATCTTGAACAAACTATTTGCAAGCATTGAAAGCTGGGATCAAAGTACTCTAAACATGAGCATGAAAGATGAAGTTCTAACAGTAAGACAAAGTAACTATTGTTACAACATGAAAGGATACAAACAAAGATCATGAATAAAAATGCATTGAAAGACGTTTGTTTGTTTCACATATAGAAAACATAGCATACTGGCATTCAGCTTGTCCCTCATGGAGTATCAAAACATAAATGCATAGGACACCTTCAAAGTTCATAAGGTTGACTAGATACAAATAGTTCAATAACAAGCAATATCAACATTATGAATCAATCAATAAGTTTTGGGACAATGCACATAGAACTAAGAATGACAACTATGCTCTCTTAATTGGTGCCTAAGAATAGAAGGTGGAGACTCAATCTAAAAGTGGAAGAAAGGCCCTTCCAAGGGAAGCAGGGATTTCAAGTTTCAAAAGGAGCTTCCAAAAATTATGGTACTTGTTAGCTTTCAGCTCTCATTGCCCCTATCATAAGCATCCTGAAGTGGTTAAGGTTAAAGTGAACAAAGTATGGAGTATATGCTTGAAAAACTATAAGTTTGCAATCTCATGTCCCTTGAGTACGAGGGACGCTCCTCATGCTAGTCAACTTTAGTTACCGATAAGTTCTTGTCATAGTAAGTACATGTGTATCATAGAGAACCGCCAACAGGATACCCCTTGCCCCATGATACAGGAGCTATCCCATATCAAAATGACAAGGCAAGAAGACAATGAGCATCTCAGCAATCTTCTTATTTACCATGGAAAATGGTTCTTTTTTCTCTCTTTCCTCTTTTTCTGTGTCTCTCTTTTTTTATAAGAAGAAAGCTTCATAGATTGCTCACTATGGTGATGTTGCAAGTTTCCACCATGATTAGGCATGGCTTAGGCTAGCGGCCCACACGTTTTTATAACACATATACATAACTCCATGGACTTACAAGCTCTCCTTTTATTTCACACCGACGACATCCATAAACAAAATAGCATGATATCAACTGGGTAGATATTTATAGGTGTTGAAAGCGTTCCCCATGACAGCATGGTTCTGCTAATCCCAACTTATAAGTGCAAGCATATACAACATAGATGACACAATGGTTCAAGTTTATTAGGTGCAAGAAAGTAAAGTGTGCCATCAAGTTCGTGAGAGCTTTAATCACTAATTTTTCACATAACAAAGTGACTTTTTAATTGGAAGGTAGATAAAACAAGAATTTACTTGAAATGGTGTAACACACCATGCATAGGAATTTATAGTGGACACTTTGGAATAACTTGGTTTCTTGGGGGGTGGATGCATGAGTAGAGCTTACTCAATACAAGTGGAGGCTAGCAAAAGACTAGGAGCGACCAACTAAGACAACAATAATGGCCATAATCATGCAGAGTGACAAACCATTATCAACCAAAGCATAAAGTGGTACCACAAGTCAAAAACTAAATTATCATAGAGGCTAAGGTGACTGGTTCATAGTCACAACATGGTGTGAGCATGTGCCAAGTCAACCCGAACAAAACATTAAAGGATAATACCACAATATTATGCTTTTGTATGCAAAAACAACAGATGATTCCTTCAAGGAACATTAAGCAATATCAATTGTTTGGACATGCTACAACAATAATCACTAAGCATAAGTTCAAAGCAACATCTAGCATGACATGATAAAGTCTAAGCCACAGTCAAAACAAGCTCCCTTTTGTACCACTTAAGCATGAAGCTTCCTACTCTTTTCCAACACCAATCGACTTATTTGAAACAACTCACAAAGATAATAATCAACAAAGATCAGTGAGCTTATCTCACAAATCCACAAATAAGAACTAAAAAGTTATAAGCTGAAAGCACAAGAAAACTAAGGCTAAACACAGTGCTAGCAAAAGAGAACACTCACAAGATAATAAGAATGAAAACTAGAGTGTTGTAGGTAATGAAAACAGAGTGTGTCTCTCTCCAAAATAAGTGTGCTGGGATCCAACCAACTTATTGCAGCAAAAAAAGCAAAGGAAAACTAAAAAAAACAAAGACGCTCCAAGAACAACACAATAGTGCATGAAGCAATAAAAATAAAGTGTCTAGAAAGAAAACCTGAGATTTTTATTGATGAAGAAGGGGATGCCTTGGGCATCCCCAAGCTTTGGCGCTTGTACCTCTTGAATATTTCTTGGGGTGACACGGGTGGCATCCCCAAGCTTGTGCTTTTTTCCATTCTTCATCTCATCACATCATTCTTCCCCTACACTTGAAAATTTCCTTCATACAAAACTCCGCACAATCTTCATTGGTAACGTTAGTGTATTCAAGATAATAAGCCTTTGGGTTTAGTTTCAACTCAAGTAAAAATTCCATTAAAAAACAAGCTACTGTAGCAATTCCTTTTAAAAGCTCAAGTGATCAACAGAACTCAAAAGAAACCGATTAAGAGGCAAATACAAATAATGGCAGAAAACTGTCAAAACAGACCAGCCGGTAAAGAGCGATTTTTTCAAAGACTCTATGTTGCTCAAATCGAAAAGTGCAAATCTAACGAAAGTTAGATAACAACCTGGGGCATAAGCAAAACAAATTACAGCTCAATCCGACATAGAGGGATTTTTCACGAATTTTTACAGTGAAGCACAAAAATCCATTTCGGGACAGCAACTTCCCCAAATCTTACTTCTCTCTCATTAGAGGTTATTCTTGGCACAAAAAAGGATAAGGAGAGGTTATTACAGAGGTAATAAATTCCAATACTCAACTAAAACTTTTGGATTATCTCCCAATAAGTAATTTTCTTTAACGCCTTTAAGTTAGGCTTGATAGTTTGAGAAGATGCTCACATAAGAAATATGAATTGAAGTAAAAGAGAGCATCAAGAAGCAAATTCAAAAGACATTTAAGTCTAACCGACTTTCTATGAAAAATAATCTTGTAAAGAAACAAGTCATGAAAGCACAAAGCAACACGCATAGGAAAGCAAAACAAGTGTAACTTCAAAATTTTCAACATAAAGAGGGGAAACTTAATATTATTGAGATGCATAAAACCATGTTTCCCTCTCTCATAATAACTTTCAGTAGCATCATGAATAAAATTAACAATATAACTATCACATAAAACATTATTATCATGAACCACATGCATCAAATAATTATTACTCTCTATATAAGCATAGTCATTCTTATTAATTGTAGTGGGAGCAAATTTAACAAAATAGCTATCATTATTATTCTCATCACCATAGTCATCAAATATAGGAGGCATATTGTAATCATAATTAATTTTCTCCTCAATAGTAGGTGGATTGAGAATATCATATTCATTATTGTAATCATCATATATTGGAGGTATAGTATCATCATAGCAAATTTTCTCCCTCATAGTAGGTGGACTAAAAATATCATATTCATCATTGTAATCATCATACATTGGAGGTATAGTATCATCATAGCAAATTTTCTCCTCTAAAGATGGGGAACTAAAAAGACTAGCTTCCCCAAGCTTCGACTTTTACATAGCATTAGCAATAATGGTGTTCAAAGAATTCATACTAACAACATTGCTATTAGCATGCAAATAAAGTTCCATAGGTTTTTTAATTTTCTCTTCAAACACTTCTTGTCCTAACTCAAGATAAATACTATAAAGCTCTCTAATTTTGTTGTTGTTTTCCATTAAACCTAACTAGTGAAAACAAGAAACAAAAAGATAAAATTGCAGAATCTAAAGGAAATAACTTTGAGCACTCACACACTAGCAACGATACTAGAAGATAGCTTAGTAGCCAGATGATGTGAGTACCTTTTACCTTACCTCCCCGGCAACGGCGCCAAAAAAGAGCTCGATGTCTACGCACTTCTATTCTTGTAGATAGTTGTTGGGCCTCCAAGTGCAGAGGTTTGTAGAATAGCAGCAAGTTTCTCTTAAGTGGATTACCCAAGGTTTATTGAACTCAGGGAGGAAGTGATCAAAGGTATCCCTCTCAAGCAACCCTACAATACAGATACAAGAAGTCTCTTGTGTCCTCAACAGACCCAATACACTTGTCAAGTGTATAGGTGCACTAGTTTGGCGAAGAGATAGTGAAATACAAGTGGTACGGGTGATTGTAAGTGGTAACGATGCCAGAAAAGAGCTTCCGACAGGGAGGAAAAGACTAAAGGCAAAAAGATGAAAGCAAGCAAACATGTAACAGATCTAGATGCAAACGGTGTTTCAATGTTTAGAAACAAGGCCTAGGGATCATACTTTCACTAGTGAACACTCTCAATAAATATATTCTCTTCACGATACTACCCTGAACTACTCTCTGGTTGGACACTCTAATCCACGGTAGGGCTACAAAAGCACACCTCAAAGCCCGCCTTCCCCATCTAGATAACCCCACACTGTCACCTTGAGCGCTATATGCCTCCAACAAACACCACAATTTCATAGAGACAACCAACTCAAAATATACTCATGATAAGTATTTATGAACTCTAGCCTAAGTGCCACCACGGCGTGCACACTGTCACTTTCACACACGTGGGGAGAGCAGAGATCTATTGAAGCACTTGAGTATTTATGTAAACTCTAGCCTAAGTGCCACCACGGTATACACGTTGTCACTTTCACACACGTGGGGAGAGCTAGAGATCTATTAAAGCACTTGAGTAGCAGAGTAGATCTACTTGATTACAAAGCTCATGATCTCAATATGATCACGCATAGAGAGAGATAAACACATAGCTACCGGTAGAGCCCTTAGCTTCGAGGAAGAACTACTCCCTCCTTATCATGGTAATCCACAATGGTGATGGAGATGATGGTGGAAATCGATGGAGATGGCTCTAGGGGCAATTCCCTGTCCCGGCAAGGTGCCGGAACAGAGACTTTCTGTCACCATAATCTCCCCTTTGGTGGCGTCGGGGTTGCGGAACTTTTTGTGGATGTATGATGGACGATTTAGGGTTTTCTCATCGAGGGCTTCTTATAGGCGAAGATGGCAAGGTCGATGGAGGCCTAGGGGGGCCACACCCCTTGTTGGCGCGCCTAGGGTGGGCCCACGCCACCATAGGGTGTGGCCACCCTGGTTCCGTCCTCCGTCTCTGCTTCGCGTTTCCGTATTGCTCCGGGAAAAATAATAATTTTGGCTTTTGTCCTGTCCAATTCTGAGAATATTCATTTTTTAGATTTTCTGAAACCAAAAAAGCAGAAAACAGGAACTGGCACTGCGGCATCTTGTCAATAGGTTAGTTCCAGAAAGTGTATAAAAATACCTCAAAGTGTAGACAAAACATAAGACAAAAGATATAAAACAAGCATGGAGCATAAAAAATTATAGATACGTTTACGACGTATCAAACCGCCAAAGGCAAAATTCAGAATATATCATATGGCTTGCTTATGACTGTGTGGCCTTAACCATGGAGCATTTTCATCAAGTAACATGATGCTTGGGTCATCTTTCACTGCGAACGATGGAATTTCATGAAACTTGTCATAATCTTCTGATATGTCTGTCTTGTCCTCCACTCTCACGGTGTTTCTTTTTCCTGAAAGAACTATGTGGCGCTTTGGCTCATCGTTTGATGATGTATTTGTTTGCTTATATTTTCTTTTTATTGGTTTGGTAGACATGTCCTTCACATAAAAAACCTGAGCTACATCATTGGCTAGGACGAATGGTTCGTCTCTATACGCATTATTGTTGAGATCCATTGATGTCATTCTGTATTTTTTGTCTGCCTCAACCACGCCTCCTATTAGCTTGGCCCACTTGCACCGAAATAAAGGGACCTTAAAAGTAGGTCCATAGTCAAGTTCCCATATCTCCTCTATGTAACCATAATATGTGTCCTTTGACCCATTGTCGTTTGTTGCATCAAAGCGTACACCACTATTTTGGTTGGTGCTCTTTTTTATCTTGGGCGATTGTGTAAAATGTATTCCCATTTATCTCGTACCCTTGGAAAGTCCATATAGTCGAAGATGGTGAGCTGGCCAACAAGCACAGCTCATCACAAACAGTGTCGTTATTCATTAGATGTGTATGCAACCAACCACCAAAAGTATTCTGTGTTTATCTCTAATCAAGGAGTCAGGCTTTTTCGGATTTTTGGAGCGTACAATATTCTTGTGTTCCTTGATATACGGAGCTACCAAGGTGGAATTTTGTAGAACTATGTAGTGTGCTTGAGTGAAAGAATGTCCGTCCCTACATATTATTGATTTCCTTCCTAGTGTGCCTTTTCCACTCAGTCTCCCCTCATGCCGCGATTCAGGAATACCAATTGACTTAATATTAGGAATGAAGTCAACATAGCCCTACGAGATGCTTCCTTCTAGCCTAGCATAGTTATGAACATATTTCTTCAATACTCTCATGAACCTCCCAAAGGGGAACATATTATATAGAAATATAGGACCCAAAAAGGTAATCTCGTCGACTAGGTGTACCAGGAGATGCGTCATAATATTGAAGAAGGATGGTGGGAACACTAGCTCAAAACTAATGAGACACTAGACCACATCATCCTGTAACCTCGGTAGAATTTCTGGATCGACTACCTTCTGAGAAATAGCATTAAGGAATGCACATAGCTTCACAATGGGTAGTCGAACATTTTTCGGTAGAATCCCCCTCAATGCAACCGGAAGAAATTGCGTCATAAGCACATGGCAGTCATGGGACTTTAGGTTCTGGAATTGTTTTCTCTGCCATATTTATTATTCCCTTTATATTCAATGAGAAGCCAGATGGGACCTTCATACTGCTTAGGACTTCAGAAAATATTTCCTTCTCTTCTTTGATAAGAGCATAGCTGGCAACACTTAGACGTCCTTTATCTGTTTTCATTGGATGCAGGCCGTCTCGGTCTTTCATACCTTGCTGGTCCTGCTGTGCTTCTGGTGTATATTTCGTCTTTCCATACATGCCCATAAAGCCTACCTGGTTCACACAAAGATTCTTCGTCACGTGCAACACGTCGATTATAGAGCGGACCTCTAGAACTTTCTAATATGGTAGCTCCCAAAATATAGATTTCTTCTTCCACATGGGCGCATGTCCATCAGCGTCATTCGGAACAGATTGAATGCCATGGCCCTTTCCAAAGATTACTTCTAGATCCTTGACCATACCAGATATATCATCACAAGTATGGAGGATAGACTTCTTCCGGTGATCTGCCTCACTATTGAAATGCTTTCCTTTCTTTCTTGCGGGATGCCTGGCCGAAAGAAATCGACGATGCCCCTGGTACACATTCTTCCTACCTTTATCCAAATATATACTTTCAGTATCATCTAAACAATGCGTGCATGCATTGTATCCCTTGTTTGACTGTCCTAAAAGGTTACTAAGAGCAGGCCAATCATTGATGGTTACGAACAACAACACTCGTATGTCAAATGGCTCATGTTTGTGCTCATCCCACATACGTACACCTTCGTCGTGCCACAACTGTAGTAGTTCTTCAACTAATGGCCTTAGGTATACATCAATGTCATTGCCGGGTTGCTTCGGGCCTTGGATGAGCACTGACATTATAATGAACTTCTGCTTCATGCACAACCAAGGAGGCATGTTATATATACATAGAGTTACAGGCTAGGTGCTATGACTGCAGCTCTGCTTCCCAAAAGGATTCATGTCATCTGTACTTAGACCAAACCTTAAGTTCCTTGCGTCACCTGCAAAGCTCGGTACTCTCTATCGATTTTTCTCCACTGCGACCCATCAGCGGGGTGTCTCAACATCGTGTTTTTCTTGCGGTCTTCTTTGTGTCATCGCAACAACTTGACATGCTATTTGTTTCTAAACAAACGTTTCAACCATGGTATTATAGGAGCATACCACATCACCTTTGAAGGAACCCTCTTCCCGGGGCGCTGCTCGCCCTCAACATCACCAGGGTCATCTCGTCTGATCTTATAATGCAATACACCGCATATGCATCCAAATTCTCGTACTACTCACTGCGATAGAGGATGCAGTCATTAATGCATCCATGTATCTTATGCACCTCTAGTCCTAGAGGGCAGACAACCTTCTTTGCCTCGTATGTACTGACAGGCAATTCGTTATCCTTTGAAAGCTTCTTATTCCAAATTTTCAGTAGCTTCTCAAATTCCTTGTGAGATAAATCATTCTCTGCCTTCCATTGCAGTAATTCCAGTGTGGTATCGAGCTTTGTGTTGCCATCTTTGCAATTTGGGTATAACAATTTTTTGTGATCCTCTAACATGCGCTCCAACTTCTTCTTCTTGTTTTCATTTTTGCATTCGCTCCGTTCATCAAGAATGGCCTGATGAAGATCACCAGCGGTCTCATCTAATGCATGTTCTTCACCTTCTTCTTGTTTGCAGTACCACCTTATTCAAGAAACATTGGATAGTTGTCATCACTCTCTTCTTCTTTGTTATCTTCCATCATAACCCCTCTTTTCTGTGCTTTGTTGTAACACCCTCAGAATCGATCCTATGCAAGTTTCAGCGATTCCCGCCAAACCCGCATAGAAACGATTCAAAGGTGCCCACCAGGCACTTTCGTGCGGGTGGAAAATGAAGTAATACCATTACACAATAGTCCACGATGGAACCCACAGAACAGATATATTCAACAATGACTCAAAGAGTCAAGAATACAGATATACCATACAAAGATCCAAATCACCTTGAAAATGATACAACGTCCAACTACGGACAAGATGCAAATGTGGCTAAGAGCTCTGAAGAATAACCAATGGCGTCCATAACCCTGCCCAGGCCAAGCCGGAAGGGTAACCCTGCTAACGGCGTCGATCTCAAAACTTGCTTAACAAAAGGGGTGCTGACAAAGGGCAAAGGAAAAAGAGAGCGGTCAGTACTGAGGCCAGTACACCGC
Source organism: Avena insularis (assembly GCA_023614405.1). Classification (NCBI taxonomy): domain Eukaryota; kingdom Viridiplantae; phylum Streptophyta; class Magnoliopsida; order Poales; family Poaceae; genus Avena; species Avena insularis. Next base: position 79,729,662 of record CM042695.1, on the reverse strand, counting down.
GAGACTAGAATTCGGCGGTCCCCACCTACATAGGTATGGTGGACTGAAGCGGCAGCGCAGCATGCACTAAACAACCTATAGAGACTCAATACGACTGGCGACTATCAGATAGGGATAAGAAAGACCATTTCTGATCCAACCTGAAGCTATCACCAAGCATACCCATCCTGGTATTTCCCCCTCGAGACCAAACGAGAAAGTCAACCGAGGAACTCACACAGTTGGCAGTTTTATTCATTCAGTTATTGTTGCAGCATTTACTAGTCAGGTATAGATAGTCATCCTGATATAATAAGCAGTGGGCACTTTTAGTTAACCATTCCGTTGTAGTTGCGACACTTACTAGTCAGATACAATTAGCATGAGATATCCCAAACCCAACAGTTGTTGGTACTTTTATTTAGCCATTCCGTTGTAATGAAACTGATTACTAGTCATATCGGATACAAGTCAAATTATAACAGTAAGCTTTAGTTATAGTTGTCTATGATCGAGAACTGTGCTCCAAGTCGTCCATAACCGCGGACACAGCTTCTCGAAAAGATTTAACCCTGCAGGGGTGCACCAAAGTTTCCACACGCACCTACACCCTTGTTGTCAGATCAGGTAGGTACAAGATCACAAAACATACACCCAACGGTATGTCGACGGGGTTTCGGACACGACGTTTCCCAGACCCAAAGCAAGCACATGGGGGGCCACCCCACTAAGCTACCCGTAACAAAGTCGGTCGGTCTCCGAGACGGACCCAGGGTTTGCGAGAACGGCTGTAAACGACTGGGAACCCGAAAGTGTGACTGGGCTTGTCGATACCGCGAAATCGTGTCGTGATCCAAAACAGTATAGGCGCTCCACGCGCAATAGTAAATAAAGCAGTAAAACATGGCATAAGTACATGATAGTAATAAAGCCCCAAACTACTTTGTGGCCCCCGGTACAGTACTTTGAAATCAGGTACTAATCGATGGGGGTGCCCACACACCCCACCTGTGGCTAGCGCGCTCGATCTCGGAACAGGTGCCAAGAACTCGGGGTCCTACGAGACACTAGTGAGCGGTTAAAAACCAAATATTGTCTATTACCCACCGGTGCCTCTGCATTTACCTACTTTAATTTTAGTTATTAAACGATAATTAAAGCCATGATCATCTCCAACATTAAACATACGACAATACTCCAACAACTGTGGTACTTGACGACACGCAACAGCGCTTGAGCAAGAGACTACGACACGCAAGTCCAACTATCTACCAAACAACAGGTAATAGTATGTGTCCAAGGCAATATAAGGCTGCAAGGGATATCACGGGTACGAAAACTTGAGCATCGCAACACAGATAGCAATAGATCAACATGAGGAAATAAACACTATAAAGTAAAATAGGTAGAAAGAGGGAGAATGCTCGCCTAAAAACATTGCCGAAGGTTCAAATGAAGATCAGGTCGACACTCGCATCAACTCGTCGGCCTAATCCGTGAATAAGCAAAGCACTATAAGAAACACCGGATGCACTATTTATTACTACGACAAATGAGCGGGCATGATGCATGTATGATGTATGACATGGCAAAGATGCGATGCAATTAGGCAAAATTAAGCAGAACCGGGGTCCCGACAATTAAATAGATGATTCATGTTGTTTAGATACCCCGCAATTTAATTGTTGTCTTATCACGACAAAACATGGCATCGGTTCGCTACGCAAATTTAAATGGAGGAGATATAGGACTAGAATCGTCTGCATATGGTCTCCATATTTATTTTAGGTGAATCAACTGAATACCCCCAAACATCCATAATATGCATGCGAGTATGAATAATTTAATGCAACAAGATATATCATTTATAAAAATAGGGTCTCGAGAAAGAGGGTCACACATAGGGAACTCGGCGATCTTGGGGTTCGACGGGGTTCGGATTCGGGATGAGGGTCTTCAGATTCGTGTCAGCGGCTAAAAGAACATGTTGGGCCCCCATGTGTGGTTTTGGTAATTAATGACAATCTTTATGGACTAATGTGTGTATTAAGTTATACTTGTAGGATTTGTCCATTGGCATCGCTTGGAGCATGTGTTAGCTTCAAGGTCGATGAAATGCAAAGAAGATATGTTGTGCAAGCTCAATATGTGAGGTCGATGATGAGGAATTAAGAAAGGCGTTCCATCTTGAGAAGGGCAAGACCGTCTACATCGAGCTCAAGTGGAATGCTCAAGGCAAAGGTATAATCTTGATAGGTTTTCCCTTTTGCCGGTCTCTTGTTGTGTGTAGGAGACCGGGTTTAGGATAGATAACCGTACTATCAAGAGGGGCTCTCGAATGACTAACTAGGTAACATCGTTCGGAGAGAGATCAAACCTTTGCATACTTGCATCATCATATTTGGTTGTTCTTTGGTCTTATCCATGTGAGGATATAGAGCTTGTGGTAATCTCCATAACAATCTCTAGTTCATCAAAAACGGATTCCCCTTTTATATCTTATTGCGTTTTGATCTTGGAGGTTTTACCGGTTTGTATTTTATAGATAGGTAAAACCTTCCATTATTTGGTTCTTACTCATGTGAGTATTTATAGCTTGTGTTAATCTCCATGAAAAGCTCTAGTTCATCAGCAGTTCATATGCATTTTCTATTACGTTTTTTATGTTGGAGGTTTTATCGGTTCGTCTTTTTGATAGAGGTTAAACCTTTCGTCATTTGGATCTATCCTCCCTTGCTGGACTATAATGTTTCTTTGCATGATCTTTTAGAGATTGTTTTCCTCTTCGAACGAGCCCAAGATCATCAAAATCAGAGTCCGGATGCAAAAGTTATGGCCGTTTTCGTTCAGGGATGACCGGTAGTACCGGACCAGGGTCCAGTAGTACCGGAGGTCCGGTAGTACCGCCCCTTAGTACCGGTCGGTACAGAATAAAGTGCATTTGGCGACCTGGGATCCCCAGGGAATGTCCGGTAGTACCGGGAAAAAGTCCGGTAGTACCGGGATTCGCGTTTTTGGGCTTCAACGGTTGGATTTTAGGGGGGACCTATTTAAGAGGCCTTCTTCCCCAATAGTTCCCCAACCATTCTTGCAAGTTTTCCCCTCCATTGTTGACCTTCTTGAGCTTGCTTTCTCTCAATCCCTCCGATGATTTTTGCATATTCTTGAGGGATTTGAAAGAGGAGATCTAGATCTACAATCCCACCAATCAATCTCTCCTCTAAGTGAGAGGAACATATTGGGATCTAGATCTTGGAGTCTTTTGTGGATTTCCTCCATTGTTCTTCCTCTCCTATTCCCCCATAAGCTTTTGTAGCTTTGGTGGAATTTGGGAGAGAGGGGTTTGAGCACCTTTGTGGTGTTCTTGCCATTTGCATTTGGTGCATCGGTTTGAGTTCTCCTCGGAGGATTTGGTTCGTGTGACTCATTGGAGCTTGCCCCTCTTGGGTTCTTGGAACCCTAGACAGTTTTGTAGCCTTGGTGGCATTGTGGCCTTTTGTGGCATTTGTTGGGAGCCTCCAATTAAGTTGTGGAGAAGTGCCCCAACCTTGTGAGAGGTTCCGGTTGCCACCGACAAGTGCATCGATAGTGGAAGCGTGGATCGATCCCATTGGGGTGAGATTCACCGGAGAATAAGGGAGACCTTTTGTGGTGTAGGTGGTTAGATATCACCCCCTCTCCAAACGAGACGTACTCCATGTTGGGAGGAACTCGGTAAAATGTCGGTGTCCCCGCGTGCCTCAGTTATCTCTATACCCGAGCTCTTTACTTATGCACTTTACATTGTAATAGCCTTCGTGCTTGAAGTAATATATATCTTGCTATCACTTTGTTGCTTGTATTGCTTAGCATAAGTTTTTGGTGCACATAGGTGAACCTTAGTTGTTCTAGGTTGTGCTTAACAAAGTAAACACTAGTTTTATTCCGCCTTTGTTGAGCCACTCTAAGAAAAGTTTTAATCGCCTATTCACCCCCCTCTAGGCGACAGCCGTATCCTTTCAATTGGTATCAGAGCCCGGTCTCTCATTTTAGGCTTCACCGCCTTGAGAGTAAAGATGTCGGCTAGGGGATTAGTGCACAAGGACACGCTCACATTCGATGGCACAAATTATGATGTTTGGAATATTCGCATGCTTAATTTATTTCGGGAAATTCACCCAATTATCGCGGGATATCTATATGTGGGTCTCTCTCCTCCTATGGATACCCAAAACAAATCTTTAGAGGAGAAGTTGAACTCTCATATAGATGCTCTAGCTACTAAAATTCTTTTGCATGTTGTGAGCAATGTAGTTCTTTCTTCTATCATGCCTTATTCAAGCGCTCGTGAGATATGGACCAAGCTTCAAGATAAATATAGCAAGTCCAACATTATTAAGGATGATTGTGTTGCTTCCACTTCCGGTCAAGATGAGTTCTCATCGTCTACCACTTCACCAACATGTGATTTTTCACAAGGTAATGATATGGTGAGTGGTGATAGAAATTGCAATATGGATAGTGATATTACTACTTGTAATCCTTCATCCCTATCTAGTTGCAATGATCTATCTTTGGACCTTAACACTTCTAGCACTCAAAACTCCTTACATGCTTGTGTTAAATTCCTTGCACATCATGTATAAATGACTTGAATAAATCTCATGATGATATGCTTGTGTTGTCTTGTTGACATGATAAAAAATGCTTCCATTTCCTATAGTGCTTGTGTTGCTAACCATGTAGAGGAAAATGAAGATTCTATGGGCCAAGACAAGGTCTTGAAGAGAGCTACAAGTGCAATCTCATCATCACCTTCCTCCGGTTCTCACATGTGCCTTATGGCTAAGGGAACAAAGGTAACCTCTTTGAATCCCATTGTATCTCATGATGATGATGAAGAGGTTGAGAATGATAATGATGATTATAGAAGTAAGTATGATATTACCTCTATTAAGAAAATGGGAGAGGTTGTCTATAGCGCTCTCTTCAAAAATAAAATTGCTTCCTCCAACTTTCTTGAAATCTTGAATTGTGCCATAGAAGGCAATGATCTTATTGAGGAGCAAGAAAACTTAATTGATGAAAAGTTTGCACTTGAGCGTGAGTATCCTAATGAAGTTGCACAACTAAAGGACTCCCTTGAAGAAGAACAAACCATCAAAGAATCTCTTGAGGAGACTTTTACTCTAGAATTATCTAGAGTAAAGGAATACCATTATAGAGAACTTGCAGTGGCTAACTCCTTCAAGATTAAAAATGATGAACTTCAAGTTTCTTATGCTAAACTTGTTGAGGATTTTAAGCACCTCGAAAATGGCTCTCGGGTCGTTAAGAGGGATCTCATCAAACTCACCGAGTCACATGAGCAACTTAAAGCTTCATATTTAAAAGAGCTTGACAAGTTGCCCTCACCTCTTGCTAATAATAATGATGCTTCTGCTACTAACTATATTTCTTGTGAAGCATCTATTTTGAAGGATAATGTTGAGCTAAAGGCTCAACTTGCTTTGCTAACTAGCAACTATGGGAAATTAGAAGAAAGTCATGTTAAGCTCTCGAGCTCGCATGAGGATCTTCTAGTTTCCCATGGTAGGCTAAAGTTAGCTCATGAGGCCATCGTGTCAAAGGTAACATCTAGTGGGCCTCATGTGGACATTAGCACTACATCTACTCCAAATGTTATATTGCCATGTGCTAGTCCTTGTAGTTCATCCTCTCACAACCATGATATATCTCGTGATGAATTACATTCCGTGCCTTGTTGCTCTAACAATGTAGCATCTACTTCCTCTAGTGTTTTTGTTGAAACTAACCATGTAGAGGAAATCAAAAGGCTCAAGGCTCAAGTCACTTCTTTGAAGAATGACTTGAAAAAGGGTCATCAAGGGAAGGTCACACTCAACAAAATCTTAAGTGTGCAAAAATCCCCCAATGATAAGAGTGGGCTTGGATTCAACTCCAATGTCAAGAACAAGTCCACTATAAAGTTGAAGCACAAGGACAACAAGAAGAATGGCCAAGAGCAAGTCAAGAATCCGGCCAATATTGTTTGCTTCAAGTGCAAGGAAGAAGGGCACCATGTTAGATCTTGCCCATTGAAGAAAAAACCTCTTAGTGTGAAGCAACAAGGGAAGTAGCCTCAAACTCCACCTCAAGTCATTAATGATCCACTTCCTAAGAGGACTACTCAAGCTCTTCCTCGAGTTGTGACTTCATCTAAGAAGAAAGATGGCAAGAGTAGAACTTGCTACACATGCCGTGAGAAGGGGCACATTTCTTCCTCATGCACTATTGGTATCTCCTCATCCAACCCTATCATTATTGATGATGCTTATTCTCTTTGTAAGGATGAGGTTGGCAATGTGTTTGCCAAATTTGTTGGTGCTCAATGTGGGTTCAAGAAAAGAACCATTTGGGTTTCCAAGCCTATTGTGACTAACCTCTTAGGACCCAACTTGGTTGGGGACCAACAAGCCAAAACTTGATCAATAGGTCTGTTTTGGAGGGCATTGGAGTCTTGGCTACATTATGAAGAATTGAGGGATCTTCATCAATTATTATTGTCAAGCCAAGCCATTTGGATTATCTTGATTATATTATATTTCCAATGTTCCTCCTTGCGGTAACATATGCTAAACTCTTTACATTGAAAGTTACTCGCACCCTTGTGCATGTGTTGGTTTTGTATCTTCCATGCTTTTGTACATGTTGTGCTATCCACTTAATTATCTTGAGGTATCAAGCATATTTGTGTATGATTAGGTGGCACACCATGTATGTGTGTTTCTTATGTTTGAGCCTTGCTTGGTTATATTTGGTATCTTATTTGGCTCTTGTGAGAAATTAATGGATTATACCATTTTGGGGGAGTGTTATGCTTGGGCATTCCACAATCCTAAAATTGTGTGTACATGAGGAATATCACCTAGTATTTTTATTGGATTATTGTCTAGTCTCTATGTGGTATAATTCTTATGAGAAATTTGAGTTTTATAATGTCCATTAATTATCTCTATTTGTATTATTTTGCCTCGCGTTGGTTTTATGGTAGTATCACATTATGGGGGAGTCATATGCTTAGTGCATATTACAATCCTAGAAAATGTGAATATTCGAGGTTGTGTCACTTAGAATTGATATTGATAATTATCTACCTCCTATGTGACACATGTGCTCATACAAGTTCCTATTTGCTTAATTGCCTTTATTGCTCATATTTTGGATCTTGTATATGAGAGTGGCTCTTGGTATGTGTTTCCTCATTTTTAGATCTCTATATCATCATGGAAACCATTTTCTTCAAGTTACTCTAATCACTAGTGATTGTGTGACTATTGGAAGCTACCAAGAATCTTGTTCGAAGTATCATGCTTATTTCTTATATTTTGGTATATGCTTCTTATTGTGACTATGATCTTGGATATCCATGCAAGCTACCTTGGGAAAATTATTTCCTAATATTTCTTGTCCTTGGACAATGAGTACCCAACGTATGGTAGAATTTATTGATCATATTCACTTTGGCCCTTGCTTAATATTGTCCTATCTTTGTCCAAGTAAATGTTTTGTGTGCTCCCATGTATTCCTTGCTACTTTTGGATCTTCTTATTTTATTGGTATCCTCTTGTGTTTTATTTAATGTAGGTAGTAGTGATGATCGCATTTGTGTGCATTTTGCATTCAAAAGCAAAATTCTATATAATGTACTACTTATGGGTGAGCTCTCCTATATTATTTAGAACACTCGTATTTATGCTTCTTTGTTTGATCCATATCGTTTTTTTGTGCTTGGAACCTCAATCTTTTTGTTTTGGTACTTTGTGCCATCATGAGAAGTTTGGGGAGTTTGGTTTCTTATTGGAACCTTGCTCTTTTTGGGAGTTGGTTTTGTCTCATTCCTTGTTTCATGATTTGACCATTTTAGAATGAGATAAATCCTTGAGCATTTTTATTTCTATCTATCTTTTGGTTTTAGCCTAGTTCATTTGTTGAACTTGTGATCTTTCATGTGTTGAATTGGTTCTTTGATACAATTTGGACATCGTTTGTCATGTCACACTCTTGTGTGTGCAATATCGATTTACTTGGTGTTTTTGTTCAAATTGTATCTCCTTTTTGGTTCTTGAAAGCTTTATGCATGCATATTTACAATATGTTTATATTATGGCATGCTTGCTTTCTTTAATCCAATATATAGGGGAAACTCCAGCAATTCCCATCGGCTAAGTTGTGCATGAAATTCAATTTCATATCAATATGCACATAATTATGTGGAGTCTCACCTATGTATTGTAGTTGCACTAACTTCTTTGGACCCAATAAGTTTGGGGACCATTTTTGTACTTAAATATGTTTTAGGTGCATTGGAGATATATTGGATGCTTGTCTCTCAATCTTGAAGAAGTGGTGCGTTAATGAAAATTGGAGGCAAGCTATAGGATGATCAATGAATTCATATACTCTACATCCTACCAATTATATCTCGGTAACAAGTATCTCTTTCTCATGCTCATATATCTTGATTCCAACCGTTTGTCGGTTGCCTTCTGGCATGAATTCATGTATTTGTAATTGTTGTATCTCTAGCCATGGTATTAAGAGAACTCTCTATTGTATATGTGTATAAGTTGAGATGAATATATATATTTGGGACTATAAAAAATCATGCATATGATCCTCCAATCCCAAATATGTCAATCTAGCAATTTTATTGCCTATCTTTTCCTCAACTTCTCTCATGTGCAATAGTGAGATTTTGCTAGTTCAATTTTTCTTGTGATACTTGTTGCCTTTCTCCATATATTCCAACTTTCTCCTCTTCCCTTGGTGAAAGTTGTAATATATGTAGTGTGTTGGTGTTTGAAGTCCATTAATGTACAATAAGACATATGTGAGCCTTTGGCCATGCTTTGAAGCAAAAAATCTTATTGATATATGTTATGACTTCATTTTTGCCTTTCATGTGCTTTCTTGTATAATCTTCTTTATGTGTGTATATTTATTTTTTGGCATATGTCTTTGTGATGTTTTCCATTTAGAGACATATACACATATGAGGAGATAATTTTAGTTGTTTTTTAATCCTTGGAGACCACCTTTCTATTTCTTTTGATTCTTCGGTGGCTTCCAAATTTAATTGCCTATGAGTGCTTGTTCCTCTTGTTTGCATCTTTGGGCACTCATATTTGTTCTCTCATACCTTGTATTGTTAAATGAACTTGGATAAGTGAGGATTCCATGATTATGCACCTTGTTCCCAAATGCAATTATCATAATTGGTGCATTATCTTTGGGGAGCTCATCTAATTCATTTAATAATGCTCATTTATCTTTTTTCTCATTTATTGCATCTTAAATGTTTATGGGGAAGTGAGGATTCCATATTTGTGCATTTTTGTATTGAAATACAACGATTCTAAAGTGCACACAAATCTTGGGGAGCTTCTCTATTTTATTTAAGCATTTATTTGATCTCTCATTTTTTGTGCTTTAAATGCTTATGGGGGAGCAAGGATTCCATATTTGTGCAATATGTATTCTAATGCATTTATGTTGAATAGTGCACAAATCTTGGGGAGCTTCTCTATTTGTTATTTAAAGCACTCTCTTGCTCATATCATAATATCTTGTAGGTTCCATTTGAACTCATTTGTTGTTTTCAATTGGTTTGTGGGACCTTGTAATTGCTTGCATCATTTGACTTTATTTATTTTGGCAATCTTCGGGTCCTCGATATAGTTCTACTCCCTCCCAAGTATTCATCATTGGATATGTGTGAAGGCACACCTTTGGAGGAATTATTATTATATTTGCCTTCTAGAACTTGTCACCCATTTCGGCAATCAATGCCAATGGGGGAAAAGTTTTAGAGGGTTTAAGGGAAGTTGGTTTATGCATTGAGTTTGTTCTTGTGCATTTGCCTCTCATGCTCTTGCATCTTTGTCGTTGCTTAGCATGTGGTATATATAGTGGAAACTCCACCAATGATAATGATTGGCAATATATGCAATGAAATTCAAGTTCATCACACATGCATAGATTGTGGGGGAGTTTGCTCTATATATGGTGGTACCAATATCACATACTTATGTAGTATTTGATATTGGTGTTACCAGTTTGTTCATTAAAATTCCTTATATAAACCCTCTTAAAGGGATTGTCATCAATTACCAAAATGGGGGAGATTGAAAGAACATGTTGGGCCCCCATGTGTGGTTTTGGTAATTAATGACAATATTTATGGACTAATGTGTGTATTAAGTTATACTTGTAGGATTTATCCATTGGCATCGCTTGGAGCATGTGTTGGCTTCAAGGTCGATGAAATGCAAAGAAGATATGTTGTGCAAGCTCAATATGCGAGGTCGATGATGAGGAATTAAGAAAGGCGTTCCATCTTGAGAAGGGCAAGACCGTCTACATCGAGATCAAGTGGAATGCTCAAGGAAAAGGTATAATCTTGATAGGTTTTCCCTTTTGCCGGTCTCTTGTTGTGTGTAGGAGACCGGGTTTAGGATAGATAACCGTACTATCAAGAGGGGCTCTCGAATGAGTAACTCGGTCACATCATTCGGAGAGAGATCAAACCTTTGCATACTTGCATCATCATATTTGGTTGTTATTTGGTCTTATCCATGTGAGGATATAGAGCTTGTGGTAATCTCCATAACAAGCCCTAGTTCATCAAAAACGGATTCCCCTTTTATATCTTATTGCGTTTTGATCTTGGAGGTTTTACCGGTTTGTATTTTAGAGATAGGTAAAACCTTCCATTATTTGGTTCTTACTCATGTGAGGATTTAGAGCTTGTGTTAATCCCATGACAAGCTGTAGTTCATCAAAAACGGATTTCATATGCATTTTCTATTACGTTTTTGATGTTGGAGGTTTTATCGGTTCGTCTTTTTGATAGAGGTTAAACCTTTCATCATTTGGATCTATCCTCCCTTGCTGGACTATAATGTTTCTTTGCATGATCTTTTAGAGCTTGTTGTCCTCTTCGAAATGAGCCCAAGATCATCAAAATCGGAGTCGAGATGCAAAAGTTATGGCCGTTTTTGTTCAGGGATGACCGGTAGTACCGGACCAGGGTCCGGTAGTACCGGAGGTCCGGTAGTACCGCCCCTTAGTACCGGTCGGTACAGAATAAGGTGCGTTTGGCGACCTGAGATCCCCAGGGAATGTCCGGTAGTACCGGGAAAAAGTCCGGTAGTACCGGGATTCGCATTTTTGGGCTTCAACGGTTGGATTTTGGGGGGACCTATTTAAGAGGCCTTCTTCCCCAATAGTTCCCCAACCATTCTTGCAAGTTTTCCCCTCCATTGTTGACCTTCTTGAGCTTGCTTTCTCTCAATCCCTCCAATGATTCTTGCATATTCTTGAGGGATTTGAAAGAGGAGATCTAGATCTACAATCCCACCAATCAATCTCTCCTCTAAGTGAGGGAAACATATTGGGATCTAGATCTTGGAGTCTTTTGTGGATTTCCTCCATTGTTCGTCCTCTCTTATTCCCCCATAAGCTTTTGTAGCTTTGGTGGAATTTGGGAGAGAGGGGTTTGAGCACCTTTGTGGTGTTCTTGCCATTTGCATTTGGTGCATCGGTTTGAGTTCTCCTCGGAGGATTTGGTTCGTGTGACTCATTGGAGCTTGTCCCTCTTGAGTTCTTGGAACCCTAGACGGTTTTGTGGCCTTGGTGGAATTGTGGCCTTTTGTGGCATTTGTTGGGAGCCTCCAATTAAGTTGTGGAGAAGTGCCCCAACCTTGTGAGAGGTTCCGGTTGCCACCGACAAGTGCACCGATAGTGGAAGCGTGGATCGATCCCATTGGGGTGAGATTCACCGGAGAATAAGGGAAGCCTTTTGTGGCGTAGGTGGTTAGATACCACCCCCTCTCCAAATGACACATACTCCATGTTGGGAGGAACTCGGTAAAATATCGGTGTCCCCGCGTGCCTCAGTTATCTCTATACCCGAGCTCTTTACTTATGCACTTTACATTGTGATAGCCTTCGTGCTTGAAGTAATATATATCTTGCTATCACTTTGTTGCTTGTATTGCTTAGCATAAGTTGTTGGTGCACATAGGTGAACCTTAGTTGTTCTAGGTTGTGCTTAACAAAGTAAACACTAGTTTTATTCCGCCTTTGTTGAGCCACTCTAGGAAAAGTTTTAATCGCCTATTCACCCCCCTCTAGGCGACATCTGTATCCTTTCAGCGGCCTTATCGCTGGTTCATCAGGTGCCACCGGGTTCGGTCCGATCTTCGGTCTTCAATTTCTTGCGTCGGTCTCGCGCTGTCGTGTTCGATTGTCGGTCTTGTCCGCGGACGATCTTGGCTTGCCGGTTCGATGTCGTTGTAGCTTATGTCGTGGCAGCTCTTGGCATCGGTCAACCTTAATTACAACACGGTACTCGCCAGAGGGAAGATTGATAGAGGCCAACAACGAAACAAAGCAACCATAGCCGCAGGAGCTGCCTGATGCGGAGTACAGTAGCACAAGCAGTGCAAGCACCGATGTAAGGACATGCTGCCACAGGAACAAACGAGCAGGGTGCAAGGAAGCGAGCACTCCCTATAGGGGCACACACGAGGTGAAGGGAGGGAGACGGGTAGGGCGCAGACTCGCAGTGGAGCCCTGCAAGGTCGCAGGGTGGCGTAGACGGCAAGGCGGAAAGCGGTCGGCGAAGCTCCGTACACGGGAGGCGAGCGGGGCTTGGATGGCGAGGTCGGGGGCGCGGCCGTGGTCGACAAAGACAACCTGAGGCAGAGAGGCAACGGGACACAGAGGAGGCAAGGGGGATCTGGGGGGTCGACAGCATGGAGGTGGGCGACGGAGGAAGGCGACGCCGCAACAGCGCGGCCGTTGTTGCTACAGAGAGGGCGTCGGGGATGCGCAAGCAGAGGTTGTCGGCGAGGCGACCGATGGCCTGGCGGACAGGGCGGAGCAAAGGGCGGCCGGGCGGCGAGGCGAATCGGCCGCGGGAACCGGTCGCTGCAGGGGCGGCACCATGGCGGCGGAGGACGAGGCCGGTGATATGAGGGAACCTGGCGGCGGTGGTTGTGCGGGACAGGGAGAGAGGGGGCGTTCGCGATAGGGTGGAACGGGGTGGGCCTAGGGCTTAGTGGCAATCGTGGCGGGGTCGGGCCTGGCGGGGTTGGTGCGCTGCTGCTGGCTATGCAGAGAGCTGGCTGCGGTGGCTAGGATGAATAGGTTAGGGTTTGGTCGGGTAGGATCTAGGGTTTGGATTTTTATCTGGGGTTGTACGCTATTGCTGGCTGGGCCTATGGGCCTGGCAGGCGGCGGTCTCCTCCAGAGTTTATAAAATAGTGTTTTATATTGTAATATATTTATTTTGTTTTGTGTAAACCAAAATAGTTGCAACTATGTGGTAGACAAAATAAAATATCTGGCCAGACCGGGTTTTGAGTTGAATAAAGAGAGGGGGCATTTTAATAAAGAGAGGCTTATAGAGAAATATTTTATAGTTTAACAGATGCATGATGCCCTAATGATGCACAAAGTAGTAAACAATCAAACAATTTTCTAGTAGTGGTTTTACCCGGGGTGCTACAATTCGACACCACTAACAATGGATCTCGCCCTCGAGATCCGCCTCATGTTACGAGGAAGAAGGCCGACGGTCTGAAACTTCTGGCTTCATGTAGATCCTCGCGACACCACTAACAATGGTTCTTTCTCCATCTTGAAATCCGCGACACCACCAACAAGGGTCGGTGCTCACGTTCATCAAGAGAACACTCTGGAGAAACAAAGGACGAAGGTAGAGGTATCAAAAGATAAGGCCACCTCTAACTTCCATGGAAGGAGTAAAATTGCTTTATCCACCAATTCAATGCACAAGAGCGAATGATAAGAGTAGTCGGATGGTGATCAGTCCATCTAGCACCCAAAGCATTACTCTGCACATGAATGGTAAATTATGCAACCAACTCTCAGAATTCAGACTGAAGATCTTGACAAACAAGGTTCAGAAACAAAGGAGGGATGGAGGTTCTCATCAGATCTGCTGTAGATGTCTTCGTCGTATCGAAAAACACCAGAGGATAGAAAGAAAAAATTAGTGAATTTTCGGTCCATTGAAAGGTACAACAGATGAAAGATTCATCAGATAGCATGAAGGTCGGATGTTGAAGCACCGTTACAAGAGGATGGAAGCGAAACCCTGAAGGTACGACGAAAACCCACCCACGAGAAATCCTAGACTTGAGAACAAGATACGAGAGAAGATTCAAAACACGCCGAGGTAAGAGGAGAATAGCAGAGGGTAAGGAGTAAAAGCAGATCTAATCAGATCTATCCAACCGATTTTCCAAAATAGTTTTGACACTCTACATCGACCGTTAGCTAGGTTATCCTACAGGCTGAACCAGTGGGGTATCGTAACTGCTGAGCTCTGATACCACTCTGTAACACCCTCAGAATCGGTCATATGCAAGTTTCAGCGATTCCCACCAAACCCGCATAGAAATGATTCAAAGGTGCCCACCAGGCACTTTCGTTCGAGTGGAAAACGAAGTAATACCATTACACAATAGTCCACGATGGAACCCACAGAACAGATATATTCAACAATGACTCAAAGAGTCAAGAATACATATATACCATACAAAGATCCAAATCGCCTTGAAAATGATACAACGTCCGACTACGGACAAGATGAAAATGTGGCTAAGATCCCTGAAGAATAACCAATGGCGTCCATAACCCTGCCCAGGCCAAGCCGGTAGGGTAACCCTGCTAACGATGTCGATCTCAAAACCTGCTTAACAAAAGGGGTGCCGACAAAGGGCAAAGGAAAAAAAGAGCGGTCATTACTGAGGCCAGTACACGGCGAGACTAGAATTCGGCGGTCCTCGCCTACATAGGTATGGTGGACTGTGTAGGGTTCGCAGCATAGAAAACAAAAAATTTTCCTACGATGGGAACATCTATGTACCAAGATCTATCTACTAGATACAAGCAACGGGTGGATATACATCCATAGAATACATACCCTCAAAGACCGAATAGCATTAACGAGGTTATACTCGTGGATGATGTAGACGAACGCTTGCCGATCTCAAGATCGTGATGAAGTCCGTCTGGTCCAGCCGGTCCAGCACGATCAAGTCCAGCACCTCAAAGCAGTGGTGCATCCGTGATCGCACACACGTACGGGTACCCCGACAACCTCCACGCCCTCGCTCCAGCGAAGCAGCGGAAGCAACAAATCCTTCCTGAAAAAGCCATCGGGAACATGTATCTCGCTGATCCGAGACCATGGGGAAATTCTAAAGGGGGGAGAGAGATCCTTCGCGAGGAGGTGTGCTTTGAGAGGAGGAGAGGGGGGCCTTTTATAGGGGAGAGGGGGCACCCAAGGGGCATGGCGCCCAGCCATGGGGGCTGCCCCCACCTCTTCCACATTCATGTGGGTGGAGCTCCCACTCAAAATGAAAAGCCTCCACTCCCATTAAAAAGCCTCCACTCAAAAATCCACTCACATGCATTAAATTTCCACCAAATTTAATGCAAGCTCTCATTTAAATAAAACTCTTTTATTTATTTATTCAGAATTTTGTTAATTACTTTAATTAACAAACATTCACATAAAACCCCTTACAACATTTCAATTTCACATGCAGAACCAGTTTCAGCAATTTCAACCAAAACTGTTTCAGTGTCTAGTGAAATAAATTCTTGTGCTTTCCTTTTCTTTTTCTGGCATATCATTTGCTCCGAATGGTGTCGGTATCCCTTAAGTGTGTCACCCTACGGTTCGCGAATAATGCGGACATGATCGAGACCCTTCTCCGATCAATAATCGAGCGGGACACGGAGATCCATACTGACTCCCACACATTCAACGATGACTTCTGTGATCGTGTGAACCTTTTACGCTAGTATCTTAATCCCTTTTTTTCACGATATATTACATGTCCGAGATTCGATCATTGGTATCTCCATACCTAGTTTGATCTCGTTACCGACATGCACTCTTTTCTCGTTCCCGTGATATAACATTCTAGTGATCAAATCACTTGCTTGCAAGCTAATCAATGTGATATCACCGAGAGGGCCCAGAGCATATCTATCCGTCATCGGGATGAACAAATTCCACTCTCGATCATGGGTCTCAACATAACACTTTAGTAGTTCTGAAGCCATCTTTATAATCACCCAGTTACGGTGTGACGTTTGATGTCATCGTTCCGGTGTTAGTGATTGACATGATCTCATGGTCTAAGGATTAGGATCACTTCGTAAGTTGTTATAGCAATATAAACTCAATGACTTTGATCGTAATGCTATACTTCGGATGAATGTTCATCACATCATTACACTAATGTTTTGACCTCGTTAGTAACAACATCTAATGTCCATGATCAGGAAACTTTGATCATCTTGTTAATCAACGAGCTAGTTTATAAGAGAGGCATAACTAGGAACTTCCTTTTTGTTTATTAAACACACATGTATTAACGTTTCCGTATTAATACAATTATAGCATGTAAAATAAACATTTATCATAAATAAGGAATACGATAATAACCACTTTATTATTGCCTCTCGGGCATATTCCCTTCAGTCTCCCACTTGCACTAGAGACAATAATCTAGTTTGAAAACTTTGTGTATTGAACACCTATGGCTTTCCGGTGTTCCAAATACGCAATTGCAAGTGGTTAACATAATCTACGGATCTGACACTTTCAGGTCCGTGTGTATTTGCATGTCTTTGCGTCTTCACGCATCACTCATTCTCCAATGAGATGGCATTGTATAAATTTGGTCTTTCGGTGAGACCTTTAGTTCCTTGGGGTTTAAAACACGTCGATACTATTGTCATACAATATATCTTTAGTGTTAGCCCGTTGTGAACCACACCTTAGTTTGATAACAAACTACTTGACACAAATTCCTTCTTTGCTGCTACTATAGCAGTCATATACTTAGCCCTTTTGTTGTAGTATTCGTCACAATGTCTTAACTATGGATTTCATCCAAATCCATCATGGAAACTTTCTTTCCATTTCATTATGCCACTCATAGTTTAAATTGAGATAAACTTAATTTGTATCTTGTGACAAAACTAGTATCAATGTAACGCTTTACAATGAACTATTTGTAATTGTTTGTCACCTCTACACAAATATATTCTTAGTTCTTCCAAAAGATCATAAGAATATCCTTACTATAGTGCAATGATCATTTTATGATTCATTCTGGTATATGCTCATAACACTTAGAGCATAGGACATATCTGGATGTGTACATATCATGGTATGATTGATCAAAACATTCTCGTGATTTCACTCATCAAGTGTCAAAGCACTTGAATCTTGTTTCACTTATCAAGTGTCGATACACTTGAATCTTGATTCAGTTCTTTTCCATGCGACAAGAACCGTTTCTTGTTGTTTCTATATTGAACTCCTTCAATATCTCATATATGTACGTTTGGCACAACCATATTAGCATCACAGTCTATCCACTATAGACATTCATGCTAAATATTCGGGTTTTGCCTAAGTCTTTCATCGAAATGAAATTATTAACCATTGTCAATAAAAGATACATCATTTCTAATCAACAAGATGTCATCCACATAATGTATTAGAAATGTGTCTCAGCGCTCCCACTTAATTTCTTGCAAATGCAAGCATCTTCATCCTCCTGATGAAAAAACTCCTTTTTCATCATGGTGAAGATTCCAACTCCGCGATGCTTACTTCAACCATTGAAGTTTGCATGCCCTTTTAGCATACTTTGAATTAACAAAACCCTTTGGACCGTGTCATGTACACGTCCTAGGTAACCATTCTATTAGAAGAACTTTGTTTTGTTTATTCATCTATCATATACCAAATTATATGTAGTGATTGCTACTTTAATCCATCTAGACTAAATATCGCTATGAAAGATCAAATCTTGTCATAGTCAACTCCTTGAACATTGTCATAAAATACTTTACGACATGTCGACTATTTCATAGATGTGAAACATCCATGCATTTCTTTATAGATCCAAATACGACCGATAGGTTTTTACACCTTTCCGGAGGGTCTTCCAAGTTCAAAACTTGATTTTTCGTGTATGGAACTATCACGGATTTTATGGCTTCAAGCCATTTGACGGAGTCAGGGCCCATCATCGCTTCTTTGTATGTATTCGGTTCATCATTGTCAAACCATAATGATTTACTCTCAAATCTTAGCATTTGATTGTTTAACCGACCTACTTGGTTCAATAGGAACTTAGATCTCCGTGACCACAACCTTTGAGGCACATAAGCTATGAGAATTATGGCAGCCTTCGGAACGATTTCCGGCGCTGCGTAACTCAGCACATATAGCTAAGGTTTGTTAACCTTATCAAAGTTCTATTGTCCTCCCACTTAACTTTTACGAAAAATTCCTTCTCCAAGAAACTTCACATTTCAAGCGACAAACCCTTTTGTCCTTGGTGTTATGGAGGAATAACCAATTGTTATTCGAAATAACATACAAAGACATGCTCATCCAACTTTGGTTGTAAACATCTTACTTATGTTTAGCATACCAAAATTTAAGAAAGGACAACTTGGGTTTTACCCCAAAACATAACTCATATGGTGTCATTTCAACGGATCAAGATGGAGCTCTTTTCAGTGTAAAAGCGGTAGTATCTAAAGCTTTAATCTTTTTAAAACATAATGGCAGTTTTATAAATAACACCTTTGATCCAACCATGTCAAACAAGGTTTCATTACAAATCTCAAACACTCCATACTCCTATGGTGTTTCGGGAGATGTAAATCTAGGTGTTTTGCTAAACTTGCAACTCAAATAAATCCCTTTATGATAAAATCATAATTCATTTATTTTCTTGTTACACTTGTAACTCAAACAAATCCTTTATGATAAAATCATAAACCATTTATTTTCTTGTTACAATGATTTTGCACTTCATCTTGAAAGTCTTTGAAACATTTTCAAATATTTCATACTTCTTTCTCATTAAGTGAACATTCACTCAAATTTCCGGAGAAAGTATATGAAGTTGAAACCCATCGCTTACGACTACACATAATGGACTACATACATCGATATGTATAAATTCCAATATTTTAGTCGTTTGTTCTTCTTTGGCCTTTGAACGAAGTTTTAATTATCCCGAGGAAAGTCTCACAAGCGTCACTTGATCAAATCAAAGACTCCAAAAATCCATGAAAATGGAGATTCTTCATGTTTTCTTTCTAATATAATTTAAACGACGATGTCACTTCGTAAGTGATCTTTCAATCATTTGTCTTGCGACATTTTAGCATTAGGTTTTATGGATGTGATTTCTCCAACTAGATTTGTAAATCATCCATCTTATATGGAATACGATAATTATTTGAACAACCTTTGTTCTCATAATACCTGATTCAAATAACAATTATTAAAACAAATCTTGAAGTCAAGCTTTGATGTCAACGAGAAATACAAACAACGGTTTGTTTGTTTTTGATGAACATCATCACATATTCTCTTGCTAGTTACTTAGGCCATCGTGGTTCATGAATTGCGTCGTTCCGTATGAAATTTCATACCAACCAATTCGGTATCCAATACCCAAGAACCACATTGTTTAACAAGCAAAGAATACAACCATAACATGTATATCATCCATATACCAAAATTGGATATTTCCAATCTTTTCTTTTCTGCCAAATATATTTTATAGATTCTCTTTCAGCATTTCCTTTTCCTTTTTAAAAGAATCTATCAACATCAAAAGTGGCGCCATATA
Organism: Avena insularis; assembly: GCA_023614405.1. Lineage (NCBI taxonomy): Eukaryota > Viridiplantae > Streptophyta > Magnoliopsida > Poales > Poaceae > Avena > Avena insularis. The sequence goes on along the minus strand of CM042695.1, from coordinate 79,709,926 downwards.
CATGACACATAGTCCAAAGCGTGTATATTCAAATAATAATACCTTTGGACTTGCACTTTGTAGTAGATCACCATCATCAAAATGATCGGTATTCTTTCAAAATCCATTCTTTAGTAATCTTTTAGTGTAGTAAACACTTTACATACATCTTCTATTCACCCTTATCATGACGACTTTCATGATCAAGCTACCGTAGCTTATAAAGGCGAATCATGAGTATAATATTACTTTCCAAAATCCTTTTGGATGATTAGGATGTCTAGCATCTCCAACCTTTGTAAATTCTCATCCAATATGAGAACATATATTATACTCTATCATATTGCAACCAAAACATTGTTTTAGATATCGTTATATCTGACACACATGATGGTTTCTGAAACAATTCTTTTAGCTCCTATATAAACTTGATATTAAAACAATCAAGAATCATGGAGGCAAACATGATACTTAAGATACTAACACTGGAATTGTTACTCTCGATTTAATACCAACTATTAAATTCCACGGAGTAAATAGAGTTTGCTGAAAGTTTGCAATAGGACTTTAAACTTTAGATTGACACTCAACACAATACGATACCAGTTCGTAAAGTATATATCCAGAATTCTATAGTTCTATTATCTCAATTACAACTATGCATAAGGTGGTGAACGAATGCCAATGACTACAACAAATTATGCAAATTCACTTTGATTTAATTTATGATAAATTGAGTTCTACTAATCCAAATTAGAAATGAACTCCCACTCAAAAACGACATCCCTCGTGCCTTTTTGGTGATTACATGAACCAAATCCACTACACCAAGTCCGATCATCACGTGAGTCGGCGTAGCTTCAAAGGCGAGCATCCATATGGTCATCATATCAAAACATATGACTCATGCTTAACCTTTCGGTCCGTGTTCCGAGGCCATGTCTGTACATGCTAGGCTCGCCAAGTAAGAACCTTAGTATTCGCGTGTGTAACTGTCTTACACCGAGATATGCTCGTGGATTCAAGTACACCCGATCATCACGTGATGCCTTGAAGCGACGAAACATTGTCGGTGCATACTTAAGGAAGAACACATTCTTATCTTGATATCTAAATGAGGGATCATCTTATTATGCTAATAAAACGCCAAACAAGCAATATAAGATGCAATCAAACATCACATGTTAATTAGTGGAATGATATGGTTCCCGCATATGATCTCTATCATGTGCATCGTGGTATGATCACTATCATACCTTTATGTGTAAATCCAAGGTCTATGGAGTTTACATGTTATGTATGTTGTAAGAGTATCATCTCATACTTCTACTTACAACATCACCATATCAAAACACTAGCCCAGCAACAATCTAAACTAGACGCCTCTAATTTATCCATTACAAATTTTACGTGGCTTAGGGATTTCGAAGATAGAACCGTTCTTACCTACGAACATGAACCACAACGAGGATAACCAAATTGTTGACAACTCGTTGCAAATTAGATATTGACTATAGTAGGAGAGATAGACACCCGCTAGCCACTTATGCAAACTAGTTGCATGTCAAGCGTGGAACAGGTCTCATGTGCGAGGACATGTAAAGTTTGTCCGGGCCGCTTCATCCCATTATGCCACCAATATCCAAAGTACAACTAAGAAGCAATAAAATGATCATCATCGCCCACATACTCATATGTGTACTACCCGTGCAAAGTATCTACGCATAGATCCGGCTCTGATACCACTGTAGGGTTCGCAGCATAGAAAACAAAATTTTTCCTACGATGGGAACATCTATGTACCAAGATCTATCTACTAGATACAAGGAACGCGTGGATATACATCCATAGAATACATATCCTCGAAGACCGAATAGCGTTAACGAGGTTGTACTCGTGGATGATGTAGACGAACGCTTGTCGATCTCAAGATCGTGATGAAGTCTGTCTGGTCCAGCCGGTCCAGCACGATCAAGTCCAGCACCTCAAAGAAGTGGTGCATCCGTGATCGCACACACGTACGGGTACCCCGACAACCTCCACGCCCTCGCTCTAGCGAAGCAGCGGAAGCAACAAATCCTTCCTGAAAAATTCACCGGGAACATGTATCTCGCTGATCCGAGACCATGGGGAAATTCTAAAGGGGGGAGAGAGATCCTTCGCGAGGAGGTGTGCTTTGAGAGGAGGAGAGGGGGGCCTTTTATAGGAGAGAGGGGGGCACCCAAGGAGCATAGCGCCCATCCATGGGGGCTGCCCCCACCTCTTCCACATTCATGTGGGTGGAGCTCCCACTCAAAATGAAAAGCCTCCACTCCCATTAAAAAGCCTCCACTCAAAAATCCACTCACATGCATTAAATTTCCACCAAATTTAATGCAAGCTCTCATTTAAATAAAACTCTTTTATTTATTTATTCAGAATTTTGTTAATTACTTTAATTAACAAACATTCACATAAAACCCCTTACAACATTTCAATTTCACATGCAGAACCAGTTTCAGCAATTTCAACCGAAACTGTTTCGGTGTCTAGTGAAATAAATTCCTGTGCTTTTCTTTTCTTTTTCTGGCATATCATTTGCTTCGAATGGTGTCGGTATCCCTTAAGTGTGTCACCCTACGGTTCGTGAATAATGCGGACATGATCGAGACCCTTCTCCGATCAATAATCAGTAGCGGGACCTGGAGATCCATACTGACTCCCACACATTCAACGATGACTTCTGTGATCGTGTGAACCTTTTACGCTAGTATCTTAATCCCTTTGTTTCACGATATATTACATGTCCGAGATTCGATCATTGGTATCTCCATACCTAGTTTGATCTCGTTACCGACATGCACTCTTTTCTCGTTTCCGTGATATAACATTCTAGTGATCAAATCACTTGCTTGCAAGCTAATCAATGTGATATCACCGAGAGCATATCTATCCGTCATCGGGATGAACAAATTCCACTCTCGATCCATGGGTCTCAACATAACACTTTAGTAGTTCTGAAGCCATCTTTATAATCACCCAGTTACGGTGTGACGTTTGATGTCATCGTTCCGGTGTTAGTGATTGACATGATCTCATGGTCTAAGGATTAGGATCACTTCGTAAGTTGTTATAGCAATATAAACTCAATGACTTTGATCGTAATGCTATACTTCGGATGAATGTTCATCACATCATTACACTAATGTTGTGACCTCGTTATTAACAACATCCAATGTCCATGATCAGGAAACTTTGATCATCTTGTTAATCAACGAGCTAGTTTATAAGAGAGACATAACTAGGAACTTCCTTTTTGTTTATTAAACACACATGTATTAACGTTTCCGTATTAATACAATTATAGCATGTAAAATAAACATTTATCATAAATAAGGAATACGATAATAACCACTTTATTATTGCCTCTCGGGCATAATCCCTTCAGACTGAAGCGGCAGCGCAGCATGCACTAAACAACCTATAAAGACTCAATACGACTGGCGACTATCAGATAGGGATAAGAAAGACCTATTCGGATCCAACCTGAAGCTATCACCAAGCATACCCATCCTGGTATTTCCTCCTCGAGACCAAACGAGAAAGTCAACCGAGGAACTCACACAGTTGGCAGTTTTATTCATTCACTTATCGTTGCAGCAATTACTAGTCAGGTATAGATAGTCATCCTGATATAATAAGCAGTGGGCACTTTTAGTTAACCATTCCGTTGTAGTTGCGATACTTACTAGTCAGATACAATTAGCATGAGATATCCCAAACCCAGCAGTTGTTGGTACTTTTATTTAGCCATTCCGTTGTAATGAAACTGATTACTAGTCATATCGGATACAAGTCAAATTATAACAGTAAACTTTAGTTATAGTTGTCTATGATCAAGAAATGTGCTCCAAGTCGTCCATAACCGCGGACACGGCTTCTCGAAAAGATTTAACCCTGCAGGGGTGCACCAAAGTTTCCACACGCACCTACACCCTTGTTGTCAGATCAGGTAGGTACAAGATCACAAAACATACACCCAACGGTATGTCGACGGGGTTTCGGACACGACGTTTCCCAGACCCAAAGCAAGCACATGGGGGGCCACCCCACTAAGCTACCCGTAACGAAGTCGGCAGGTCTCCGAGACGGACCCAGGGTTTGCGAGAACGGCTGTAAATGACTGGGAACCCGAAAGTGTGACTGGGCTTGTCGATAACGCGAAATCGTGCCGCGATCCAAAACAGTACAGGCGCTCCACGCGCAATAGTAAATAAAGCAGTAAAACATGGCATAAGTACAGGATAGTAATAAAGCCCCAAACTACTTTGTGGCCCCCGGTACAGTACTTTGAAATCAGGTACTAATCGATGGGGGTGCCCACACACCCCACCTGTGGTTAGCGCGCTCGATCTCGGAACAGGTGTCAAGAACTCGGGGTCCTACGGGACACCGGTGAGCGGTTAAAAACCAAATATTGTCTATTACCCATCGGTGCCTCTGCATTTATCTACTTCAATTTTAGTTATTAAACGATAATTAAAGCCATGATCATCTCCAACATTAAACATACGGCAATACTCCAACAGCTGTGGTACTTGACGACACGCAACAGCGCTTGAGCAAGCGACTACGACACGCAAGTCCAACTATCTACCAAACAACAGGTAATAGGATGTGTCCAAGGCAATATAAGGCTGCAAGGGATATCAAGGGTACGAAAACTAGAGCATCGCAACACAGATAGCAATAGATCAACAGGAGGAAATAAAGACTATAAAGTAAAATAGGTAGAAAGGGGGAGAATGCTCGCCTGAAAATATTGCCGAAGGTTCAACCGAAGATCGGGTCGACACTCGCATCAACTCGTTGGCCTAATCCGTGAAGAAGCAAAGCACTAGAAGAAACACCGGATGCACTATTTATTACTACGGCAAAAGAGCGGGTATGATGCATGTATGATGTATGACATGGCAAAGATGCGATGCAATTAGGAAAACTTAAGTGGAACCGGGGTCCCGACAATTAAATAGATGGTTCATGTTGTTTAGATACCCCGCAATTTAATTTTTGTCTTATCACGACAAAACATGGCATCGGTTCGCTACGCAAATTTAAATGGAGGAGATATAGGACTAGAATCGTCCGCATATGGTCTCCATATTTATTTTAGGTGAATCAACTGAATACCCCCAAACATCCATAATATGCATGCGAGTATGAATAATTTAATGCAACAAGATATATCATTTATAAAAATAGGGTCTCGAGAAAGAGGGTCATACATAGGGAACTCGGCGATCTTGGGGTTCGGATTCGGGATGAGGGTCTTCGGATTCGTGTCAGCGGCCTTGTCGCTGGTTCATCAGGTGCCACCGGGTTCAGTCCAATCTTCGGTCTTCAACTTCTTGCGTCGGTCTCGCGCTGTCATGTTCGATTGTCGGTCTTGTCCGCGGACGATCTTGGCTTGCCGGTTCGATGTCGTTGTAGCTCATGTCGTGGCAGCTCTTGGCATCGGTCAACCTTAATTACAACACGGTACCCGCCATAGGGAAAATTGATAGAGGCCAACAACGAAACAAAGCAACCATAGCCGAAGGAGCTGCCTGATGCGGAGTACAGTAGCACAAGCAGGGCAAGCACCGATGTAAGGACGTGCTGCCACAGGAACAAACGAGCAGGGCGCAAGGAAGCGAGCACTCCCTATAGGGGCACACACGAGGTGAAGGGAGGGAGACGGGCAGGGCGCAGACTCGCAGCGGAGCCCTGCAGGGTAGCAGGATGGCGTAGACGGCGAGGCGGAAAGCGGTCGGTGAAGCTCCGTACACGGGAGGCGAGCGGGGCTTGGACGGCGAGGTCGGGGGCGCGGCCGTGGTCGACAAAGACGACCTGAGGCAGAGAGGCAACGGGACGCAGAGGAGGCGAGGAGGATCTGGGGGGTCGACAGCATGGAGGCGGGCGACGGAGGAAGGCGACGCTGCAACAGCGCGACCGTTGTTGCTGCAGAGAGGGGGTCGGGGAGGCGCAAGCAGAGGTTGTCGGCGAGGCGACCGATTGTCTGGCGGACAGGGCGGAAGCGAGAGGCGGCCGGCGGCGAATCGGCCGGCGCCATGGCGGCGGAGGACGAGGACGGTGAGATGAAGGAACCTGGCGGCGGTGGTTGTGCGGGACAGGGAGAGAGGAGGCGTTCGTGATGGGGTGGAACGGGGTGGGCCCAGGGCTTAGTGGTGATCGTGGCGGGGTGGGGCCTGGCGGGGTTGGTGCGCTGCTGCTGGCTATGCAGAGAGCTGGCTGCGGTGGCTAGGAGGAATAGGTTAGGGTTTGATCGGGTAGGATCTAGGGTTTGGATTTGGATCTGGGATTGTAGGCTATTGCTGGCTGAGCCTATGGGCCTGGCAGGCGGTGGTCTCCTCCAGAGTTTATAAAATAGGGTTTTATATTGTAATATATTTATTTTGTTTTGTGTAAACCAAAACAGTTGCAACTATGTGGTAGACAAAATAAAATATCTGGCCAGACCGGGTTTTGAGTTGAATAAAGAGAGGGGGCATTTTAACAAAGAGAGGCTTATAGAGAAATAGTTTTTAGTTTAACAGATGCATGATGCCTTGACGATGCACAAAGTAGTAAACAATAAAAATATTCTAGTAGTGGTTTTACCCGGGGTGCTACATTTGTCCAACAAATATAGCCGGATATGAAACCTGACTAAATCAGGTGGATCTGAATGGTTTTTGAGGAAGATTAATCCTTCTCATTCCGATAGACACGGTACAGACGACACATAAAACCATTTCGCTTGTTTGCCTCAGCCAAATCGAGGAAAGAATACACACCTTTAATAAACGTGTCATACATTCGGGGAGCGTTTTACATCTATTCCCGGCTCATCTACAGTATAATTAAAATTTTCTATCATATAAAAAGTTTGGATCATTTTTACTACATTTACTTTTTCAAATCTAAAAATTTAGTGTGTATGACATATATATATATATATATATATATAATTTTACGTGCATCAATTTTTGAATTGGACAAAACTATTAACATAAAAAATGCTGACTTTTTAATTATTGATCTAGCAGTGAAAACCTTATTCAATTCTTAAAATTACACATCTAAAATTTGTAACTTTTTGTATAATTAAAATTTGCTTAAAATTACACATCTAAAATTTCCTCTACTTCTAAGCATGAAATTCCTCTCTACTTCTAGAGCATTGAGCTAAACTAACAATAAGAGATGAAAGATTGAAGTTGCTAACCTTTTTAGAAGCTTGGATTGATAGATGCCACCAAATCTTGACAAACTTTGGACAAAAAATGAGGATAAACTTGAGCTAGCTTGGAGGAATTGGCCATGGGTTCGTGCAGGGTCGAAGCAGGGAATATATAGGGAAAATATATAGTCCTGGGTGGTGCTAATAGCCGGGACTAGATAGTGATCCCTAGTCCCGGTTAGTAGCACCACCGGGACTATATGTTCTCCTGGGTCCCGCCAGAGCTGTAGTTCTGGTTGGTATTGCCAATCAGGACTAGAGGTGCCCAATGAACCGGGACTAGCCAGTTGCTGCCTTCTAGCCGTTGCAAAAGGGATGAATCGGGACTAGTGCAAACACTAGTCTTGGTTTCAGACTGGGCCGGGACTAGAGGCCAGAGCAGCTCCAAACCAAAGGTTGTTTTTCTACTAGTGTTTGTTTAGAGATTTTTCTTCGAAATGGTAACATAAGCTCGACATCTGCATTGATTGATGCATGCCGCCTTTATTTCATTATTATTATAAGTTCAGCGTTACAAATTATTATTATATCATGGATCGCACAAGGTCTTAACATGAACGAGCAATCTAAAAAACAAAGATAACAAGAAATAACAATGCATCGACATGTTATCCTTAGATCAGAATGCCAACTCGACTGGTTGTTTATATGACGTGCAAACATTTCTAATTGGTTGCACCCAATATCCAAAGTTTGTCGTAATTTATTAGTTTCCAACTTGCTTTCTTCATATGGCTGCCACATATAGCAACTTGTCTTCGTATGAGACAGTTATAATAAATTCAATAAGTTAATAATGGATACATGCATCAGTAGATACAAAGGCCGAGTTTATCCCTTTTCGGAAAAAAATAAGACTAAGCTTGGGTCCGATATATGTAGTGTCCATCTCGCATAGAAGAAAGGGCTTTGTCCTCAGATAAATGGAGCGGAGTAAAACTGTGGTCATCCAACATTCATATGTACATAATCTGATACTCCAAGGCGATGAACATATTGTTTATTTCGGCTCAAAAGTAATGTTGTGCGCCAGTTTTGAATCCGACAGCAAGACACACCTCATTGTTCATCTGTGACTTGATAGAGGCAAGGCACTGGATCTCGGTCCTTGTACGATCTTCCATCGAGAAACCATTGGTATTGCAGTATTACGGTCTAAAAGCTCCTCCTCAATACCATAATTTTTTGATGAGGCCGCATGACTGAGATTTACCTCTCTCTCTCATGACTTTGGTGATATAAGGTCTTGACTTGCCGACAGGGTGAATAAGAAGCAAGGTGACCAGCATTTTTTTTAAAGGTTGGTTCTCTAACATACTAGTATATGTTAAGAATATGTTTGTATGCTTGATAACATGCAGATTTTGGCGAGGCATGCATCGTGCGGAAAAAAAGATTAAAGCCATATTTTTATCATATACTCCCTCCGTTTTAAAATATAAGATGTTTTAGGTTTATGAAGAAGATATATCTAGACTTGTTTTAGTGTATAGATTTACTTTAAATCTGAGTGAACCTACACACTAAAATAAATCTAAATACATCTTCTTCACAAACTCAAAACATCTTTAAATATTTTAAAACGAAGGGAGTATTAGTGTGCTTTGTATTAAATCAATGGCAACTATAGTATGGAATGGATGGAGTAGTTACAAACATTATGTAATAGTGCGTCACAATGAAGAAAAACATTTAGACCGTTACAACACGGATAAGACAATGTTTTTATCATGCAAAAATGTTTTTATAAGAAAATTCTATGTGAAGAAAAATCTCAAAGAAAAAACAAGGAGAAGAAAAAGTGACGGAAAGATGTGCCACAGTTCCACCAATCGATCAACCAAACGGCCCAATTAACCTGCACAGAGAGCCGGTCCAGACATGTCAGTAAGTGGGGCCCTACTTTCTGTGAGGACCGCCGCGAACCAACAGACCTTGTACGGATGTCCCCGGCCACATCCCACGCTCCCATAAAGCAGCCAGACCGTGTCCCCGGCCAGGGAGCTCTGCCTCGCCGGAGAACGTGTCTTGCAACCTCGCCGTCTCCTCCTCCCGCCCTGTCACTTCAGCCATGGCCGCGGCAGATCTCAACGCTGGCGCCCGGCCATACCACCGCCGCCGCTCCAACCGCCCCCACCACCACCTCTCTCCGCTCCAGCCTCCTCCGCCCGTGATGCCGCCGGCGTACTACTATGGCGGCGCCGCCTACCAGCCGCCCCCCCGCCTCGTCCGCAACTACTCCCGCGCCACCTTCCCCGAGCACCACTACCACCTGCCGCAGCAGGCTCCTTTCTTCCGCAACCACGCCCCCTCGCCGTCGCGCGCGCTCACGTTCCCAAACAACAGGGGCGGCTTCGTCTGCGAGAAGCTGTACGCGCAGGCGATGTACAGGTACAACAAGTCGCGAGCTTTCACGGCCGTGGACGGCAGGAGGGGGGCGGCGCGCGGCCCTCGGGCGTGGACCAGTGGCAGGGGCCGAGGCAGGGCGCACGTTCCGGTCGCGCGCGGCGCCGAAGGGCGGGCGGCGAGGTCGCCCTCGCCGGCGTTCACGACGAGGCCGGAGTCGTGGGTTCCCCGGCCGCCGGCGTGGTACGGTCGCACCACCGTCATGATCCGCAACATCCCCAACAACCTCACGTACGTAAGACCGCGCGCAGACACTACGCTAGCTCCATTAATTGCTGTGTTCAGTTCGTGTGCGCTCAAGTTGATGGGATCTTCCGTGCCGTCGCATGCAGGCGCGCCGCGATGGTGGAGCTGCTCGACGACCACTGCGCCCGGGAGAACAGGCCGCGGTACGGCCAGCCAGCCGCGTACGATTTCCTCTACCTACCCATGGATTTCAGGTGATCAATTCTTACTCGGTCGCTCGTTCGAATTCTGCTCCCACAAAATTACAACTTGGCAAAACTGATCCCTTGCCTGTATTTTTCTTGTGCTCCTACCATTAATTAGCATACGAAGTAGCGCGATGACTGTAACGGGGGGAGATTGATGAAATTTCGAATGAACGGGAGGGGAATGTTAATCCTCATTTTTTTTTCTTTGCACATCTTCCTTGATCCTATGGGTAAAGCTAAAGGGCAAAGAGACAAAACCAAGTCAGGAGAAAAGGAAGAATCGATAGCGTCATAAAGTAGCGATTTGTTTGCTGTATATATATTAACTTTAGTGATAGACAAAAATAAATTCTTTCCCATTTCTCTTGGACTAGATATGATCAATACATCTACTCCCATTTTATTTTGTTTCCGCAAGGATCTAGCCCCCAAATTCGAAAAGAGCACACCATGCATGCGGTATGCGCTACTACTAGCATGTGTAATTATGCATCCTGCTTTATCTGCAAAAAAAACCAGTAAGACCCTTGCAAGAAGACAAACGGATAAAAGCAGACACCGGAAAATACCAGTCAATGAAATTTGTGAATTACTCAACTGTGCAATGTTTACTTTTATGGAGTAGCACTATTTTTCCAGCATGAAATTTGTGAATTACTACGTAAACATGTCCCATGGCTTGCAGTTGCAGGGACCAGAGCAGCAACAGGGGGTACGCCTTCGTCAACTTCACGACGGCCGACGCGGCGTTCGGGCTGTACTACGCCCTGCACGGCTGCGGGTGGAAGCCGTGGGTCGGCGGCCGCCGGAGCAGGAACATCAACGTCGCCGCCGCGCATATCCAGGTACCTACATCCGTGTTCGATACGAACCTAGCTAGCTATACACTTGTATCAGCCATGGATGTTCATGATCCTATGTGTAGTAGATCAGGCTTTCGATTGGCGGTGTGCTCGACTGTTGGTTGACACGATGCGTTGCTGTTGTTATTGTTGCAGGGGAAGCGGGCGGTGACGCGGCGCTTCGCCCGCTCCACCTTCGTGTGCCACACCGACGAGTTCCGCCCCGCCGTCTTCTGGCCGCCCCGCGACGGCGCCACCGACTCCCACCCCAGGCACCTCGGCCGCCGCATTCCTCCGCTCGTCTCCGCCGTTGATCAGTCGCGGCCGCTGGCAGTGGCACCGGCCCAGCAGCAACAGCCAGTGCGCGTCGAGGCTAGCTCCTCCATGAGCTAGCTAGCTAGCTAGCTAGGCGGCTCTTGCTCCAACCATGGTCAAACGATTCAAGCATCTGCATGTTTATCCGTCCGTGTGAGCTCGCGTGCGCCTTTGGTGCCTTGTTCGTTTCGGGTAGCATTGCACGGTCGTCAAATCCGGAGTATGGCCGTGCAGTGCATGCCTTCCATTTTCTCATTTGGTGCAAACTGCCTTTGGATACTACTGCTTGGCACTGCTCTACTACTGCGTATTCTCTCAACATATTTCGGAATTTCTATGCTACCATATATAGCATCACATCTCCGTAGTTTGCCCTGTCGTAGCTCTGTACCCGCCTACAGTCTTTCATGTCATTTTATTTGTGTCCTGCCGTGGAGCTAAGCTAGCATTTTGTGACTCTGTCCCGTAGAATCTTTGTCTGCTTGATTTGGTGTGTAGTCTCTTTACTGTTTATGATAATCTTCGACGGATGATGCAAAATGAGGCATCTGAAAGGCGAGCTAGGCGTCCAACGGACGCTCCATTGTCCTACCCCTTCCATGTGTCCCTTAAAATCACCTCAAATCTCGCTTTTGCGGCAAAACATCAATTTTTTTGCTACATATATCCCTTCTTTTCCTTCCAAAGCAAAAAAAAAGTTTATTTCAGAAAATAGAATGTCTCGCCAGAGACCTCGTCGGAGACCATGCGGCAAAAAAATTGTGCTAATGTAGCAAAACTGACTTTGCCGTAGACATCGTCAGAAAAAACTCGCCGGTGACTCTTGCCAGAGACTTTATAGCAAAAAGTTGACACTATTGTAGCAAAACCATAAAACGGCTGTAGCAACAAAGTTCTTCTATTGTAGCAAAAAATTGACTTCGCCGGATACATGGCTGGAGACTTTAGCCGAAAGACCCCGCCGGAGAATTTATAGCAAAAACTTTGCATAATTGTAGCAAAACCTTAAAACGGTTGTAGCAAACAAAATGTGATAATATAGCAAAACTTGACTTCGTCGGAAACTTTTGTCGGGAGATCTCGCCAGAGATCAAAGCAAAAAAATAGTGCTATTGTTGACACATTCATTAGCAACTATGTCCGCCATACGTAGCAACTATGTCCGCCATACGTAGCAGTGCCACTAGCCGTATGTGGCAAAGTCGTCGACTTATCTAGCAGCGCCACTAGCCGATATATAGCAAAGTCATACAACGTATGTACCAGCGCCATCAGCCGTACATAGCAAAAGGTCGCCTACCGTACGCATACATCGCCACCGTCATCGGCGCGGGGAACACATCCCCAACAACGGTCCTAGCTCCAATGGAGAGGGCAGCCATGGTGTGAAGGTAAGATCCCCCGCTTGCAGATGCCCACATGGGGGCATCTTCGGAGCGCATGCAACGGGGGATCGTGGACCTAGTGCCAGAGGATTTCGGGGGAGGGTGACATGGGAGGCTGCGGAGCAGGGAGGGAGACGAGGGATCGTGGCCTGCTGCTGGAGGAGTACGGGGCGGCGACTTGGGAAACGGTAGAGCAGGCAGACGCCCGTAGAGGGATGGTCGTCGTTGTCGACGACAGCTACCGATGCGATGACCGCGAGCGGTGTAGAAGCTGTCCACTCGGGGGTGCCGTTGGAGAGATGGTTCTGGAGGATTTGGGAACAGCAATGTCGAAGAGGAACCGATATAAAAAGAGAAGGAGATGTAAGGGAGAGACACGAAGGAAAGGATGAGGTGGGGTCCACCTTGTCTCTTCCTCTATGCACCGCGTGGATGACTCACTCGCTACCTGGATGATGCGATCGTCCGGGGGATGGGGATCATTTTACCATCTGAAATCACCAGTTTTCGGGTTTCAGGATACTAACTTAGAGTTCCCGTCCAGATGATGCAAAATAGGGATGCAACTAGGTTTGAGATGATGGAAAATATATAGGGCATCGACCAACACATTCAAACATCAAAACTTTGACACATTCGAACATAGGAACTCGGCACACTCAAATAAAGACCACCATACACGGAGAAACTTCGACACATCTCAACATAGAAACCCGACACATTGAAATAAAGACCATCATGCACATAGAAACTTCAACATATCTGAACATACAAGCTACTGCTATGGAACTAATCGGGAGGCTCTCCTGATCAACACATGCATAAATTGCATCGTCCTCCTCCTGCTTGATCACCGTCGAGGGGCTAGACTTAGTTTTTTATTCTTTGCCACACCCTTTGCCACATAGAGCTCGTACTCTGCCTACACTGCCTCAAGGATAAGCCTCTCTTTACCACACCATGGCCACCTCATCAGACTCATGGCGAGGTGATGTTCCTTCTCCTCTTCCCGATATGCCATAAACACTCCAAAAGCTAGGAACTCCGCCTCCCGCCGGCTCTCCACCTCCGGGAAGTTGAGGTCCCTCTTAGGTTGGCCAAACCTCCACGTCGGGGCGGACTCTAACGAGTTGAAGTTGCCGAGCCACACCCTCTCTCGGTCGCATTGTAATCTCCGCATCATAGTGGCCAGACTCCCGCACTCGAATATCACGGTAGCCGATTGAGCAATATAACACGGCAACATGGGGCCATCCAAAGGCGACATCGACTCGTTGGATGTGAATGGTTGAGGGGACAGGGACACGAGGCGGCAACGGCTGAAGATCTGTGGTGGCGGCATGATTCAACTATGATTGAAGGGGAAAGGGTGGGGCAGGGTCGATGGCGACGACGGGTATCAGCGGGATCTGGTGCTGGTTCGACACTGTCACGGGGTAGAGGGAATCGGCAGCGACCGAGGCAATCGTGCGAGGGGAAGATTCAGCCTGGCCATCAGGCTGCGAGCTATTAACTTTTGTTTTGGGGTAGTCGTTTGGAGAAGTTGCCTCTACGTCTTCGTCCACTACAACTTCTCCGTCAGCGTCATCGCCTCGTCCCCGACTACACCACCTGTTTCTCTACTCCGACAACCACGGACAGCATCGGCATCTCTCCCTTTGCCGCTCTGCGCCTTCCAACCGCTCTGGGGGCCTCCTCTGTTAGTCTCTCTGACATGGCGACAAGTTCATGATGGTCATTTCTCCTCGCTCGCCTGGTACTGGCAACACCGGGAGTGCCTTTATCCCTGATGCGTTCCCAAGTCTGGCAAGCTCGGATCGATGCCTCGTCTTCATTAGCTTTGATGGCTCGACATCGTCCTCGACGGCTCGGACTGCATCAACTTTGGCATCGACATCCTCGATGAATGCCTCGACGCGTCTCCGTCATCCTCCTCGTGCATTATGCACATGCGGTTTCACGCGTGGCTACCTCGACACTGGCTTCCCCGATCACGACATTGACCATGGCGACCCCTCGCACGGCTACCTCGACCTCGGCACCGCCTCACGCTCTCGGCTCCCTCGAACTCGGCACAAGGGCTACCACCTCGCTTGAGCATCATTAGCTTCCTCTACAGTCCAAGCTACCATGCCGCAACACCATCCACGACGTTCCCACTAGAACTATGGGGGATGTCAACCTACTGGTTCTACTTCGGTTTATCTCCAGTCTGATGATCCACGATGTTCCAGTTGTTCATGACGCTACCGCTACGACTGCATGGGGATATTAGAGTATATTATGGTTTAGGTAATCTAAGATAGAGATAGATCTTGTGTCGTGTCTTGCACTTGAAGATGATCTCTGTACGCCTATATATACTCGCTCATGAGACTCAATAATACATCCATCAGATCTTGGACGTACGCAGGGTGGGGCTGGGTGGGCCGTGGCCCACACACAACTACTACTAATCTAATGTTCATCATCTAAAATAATAATTTAATATTCAGATCGTAGACCAGTTTGGGAGTATTCATTTTACGATCGTAGGAATGGTTGATTGTATAAAAATAGGAACAACACTAAGCGTCCCCGGGTTGAGCATGACATCGTCCTAGTTGTCCTGCCGACACTTGTTTTGTACTTTTTGTTAAAACCCGGTTTTTGTTACAAAATATGTCGTTTTTACTATAAAATGTCCCGCTTTTGCATGTAGCAAAAAAGTTTATCCATAGGACAAAAATTAAAAGACACTAGTTGAATGCCCGTGCGTTGCTACGGTTACTCAGTTTTTCTTTTCGTTACTTGCATTGCGTTAAAATATAATGGATGTAAAAAGTCATGTGTTTAGAAAACGATAATATACATAGTATTCCAAAAAAGAAACACTAACTAAATGTATCTCGATAACAGCGTATGCATAGAGAGCAATCAAATAATCAATTATCGTTAAGATCTTTAAGATATTCTAGTACAACAAGGATATTGTATTCAGATTTATTTGCATAGTAGATCTCAGTGTCCGGATGAAGCTCATAATAGTTTTCTGTTTATACATATATACATATGATAACATAACTTAAACCAGAAAATAATATACCAAGCTAGTAGAACCACCAAAGAAACTTGATCAAATGTTTTGAACCTCTTGGCAATGATACTAAGATTCTTTCTTAGGTTAACCAGGCAAGCCACGTTTGAGCCGGGGGCTTGTCACCATCACAACTTGCATATACCAGTTGGGCTGAATTTTGCTTAGAATTTGAATATGCCATCCTTGTCGTCATCTATGAAGCTATAATTTGATGGACAAAAAACTTTGACATCACATATCCCAATAATCGACAGATTCTTCTGAAACACTAAGCAATCCCATACAGTTATCCTATTGTCATAAACAATATTTTTTTAAAAACACTAAAACATTCCATTACGATAACTGTGTCCATAAATCAGCAGCTACAATGTCTTTTACAAAATTTTGAAACCAGCAAGCCAAGTTTCATAATGGCCAGCTTCCCTAAGTACACCATGCGCAACTTCTTCAAAACCATGGACAAATGAAAAATAATTTCTCTAAAGATGGCTCCTAACAAGGACATATCATAATCTTCGATCGTGGTAGTCTGCTTCAACACAACACAAACGAATCAGTTTCAAACATAACATTTCCCGCGACATGGCCTGTACTTTAGCATGGAGAGCATCACAAGCTCGCTCCAGGTTGCATTCCTGCTCCATCTGCAATCACGAAGCCATGTTCATTGCGGACAGTAAAAACCCATCCACCTGCACGAGATGCCTTTTTAAATGCGCCGCCTGTGTTGATCTTCAGGATGTCGCTTGATGGTGGAGACCAACTTTGGGCCCTCACACAGATTGATTCGTTGTCTGCTTCACCTTCATACAATTTGATAAATGATAGTTAATAGATCAACAAATGTTGTCATGACTTCTAATTACTTTTCTTCTATTCGCCTTGTTCCTCTCATGCCACCAAAGCCAGAGCAATAAAATTACTCTAGGATTTCTTCACGGAAGTTCAAAGCATCTGGGCATAATGTAAGGTACAATCTGATATATCTTATTGAGTTATCCTCCATAGCCACTTAATATTCTTACGTTTCAAAAAACAATGACCACCACACTAAACCATTCTAAAACAGACGTTACAACAAGTATCTAAATCCATACATCTAAATTGCATAAAGAGACAACATTTTGTTAGTACGCTATTTTCCATAACTTTCGGTTGCACCTACCACTCAGGATGTGTAATTTTTTGAGAAAACAGACAAAGCATGTTAATTAAGCTGCAAAACTATCACTGGAAATTGTGCACCATTCAACTCTACTATGTTTTACGTTGCTACATCACACAACCAGATGTTCTTTGCAAGGAAATGTCATGTTATTCTAAGCATGCCCGCCAACTGCCAACAATACACTAAGATTGGATGCTTCATAAATGGCCACTAATAACTTCCACATAATACAGAAATGAATCAGCTCATTTTGCAAGATTTATAGGACATATCGATGATCAAGAATCGAGGTTGAAAGCTTCAAGTTGAAAGTTTCAATCAAACTTGTCTATCGGCTCATCTTGTCACTCCCAGACATGACCTTACTAATCTTCCAATGTACACGTTAGAAATCCATAATTCTCCTGTAGATTCTCTCTTTATTGTTCATCGTATCATTTTAATAAGCAATATCAAATATTTAACATAACTAAGTTTCCCCATGCTGACATCTATATGTACTTACTATAAGAAAATAATAGTTTATCTCAGACTCCCTTGTCAATTGTATCTACAGAATAGAACTTCACCAGAATACCCTATACATATGTATGGGGCCAATTATTGAGTGGGATAAAATATCCAATATATGAATCGAATTAAGCACTGCCGAATTCATCAGAATTGTAATAACAAATGAAAGGGTCATGAGAAAAGGGACCGCAATAACAGGACCAATTAACTCCACCAGGAAGAAAATTTAATAAGAAATGCATGATTTAGAACAAGAACATGAGTATTAACTGATCTAATACCATACCAAGAAATGGAAGTTGCGATGGCTGCTTGCCCCAAATCACCATGTATAGAGACAGAATTGGAGGAACCGGAGAAAGGATAAAGGGCACGACGATAGCATGCACGTCCCGTGCTATTGTCCAACGCCCCCTCAGCCCGATGAAACTGCCACTTCACATGACGAGAGATAACTGGAGAGGGAGGGGTGATGGTGCAGCTGAGGGAAGAATGGACTCACCTCCCTCCACAAGCCATGATGCGCCGCCGCCGTACCTCTTGTTGCATTGTCGCCGCCTCAATCTGGTGTCGTCGCTACAATACACATTCAAGATGTGCAAAATACCATATTATCCATGTAAAAATACAGCGACAGGTTGGAATAACCGTTGAAGCTACTCTAGTCATATATTTAGCATCCAGTCCATTCGTGTCTCTGAATAAAGATCTCTACTGATGAGAATCAGAACTACTGTTGTAGAATCTGACCGCTCGACCCAACCCTTGATGAATGGTTTGCAAACTTTTCACAATATAGTGTCTTGACTCTTTGAGTGCTTAATTCCCTGGCCTAGTAAACCAACCTTCTGGCCTAACAACCTTCTTTAAGGAAGCGACCCCTATGTACAAATAGCTGGTATACAGTGTCGAGGTTCTGGTGGTTGACGACGCCCATGATCCGGACTTCGGCCATCTATTCCCTATGTCTAGGCTCTTGCGTTGCAACGGATGTACCATCAAACCTGGGCTCCATACCGAGCTTACATAGAGATGGGAAGTGCGGGTCGGCATCATCATGCCCTTACATAGGTTTGTGCGGTCCACGGCAGACCCTGAGTTTTCCCAAGTTGTAGGCTCCGGGGTTTGTCTTATACTGTATTTAAGAGTTTCACGACATCCATCGCGTAGACTATCATGACATCGGTGTACAAGGCCTCGTCAGACGCGTATAGGGAGACGATGCACACCGTCAGGGAGATCCCTCAACCATCATTGTTCTCGAGATCAAAATATCAGATTAATATTTGCTTCGCCTCTGGTACCTCCTAGATCGGACATAGATGAGAAAATCTATAATGGAATCTGCTGAAAATCCTCGCTTTCATGGGCAAGGAGAGGGAGCCAATCCGCTAGCTCGCATAAGATCATACGAGCCAAGGCTTCACCAAATAGGCAAGACTACCAGGCTATGACGTGCATGGCTGCCAAACACATATTCTTGCTTTTGGTGAGTAGAATTCAGATGAAAGATAGGCTAGCTGTGTTTTGGTGGACCCATTGCACTATCCATGTTTTTTCCTTCTCCTCCATATCTCCCTTCCGGTTGCCCATGGAAAAATTCCTTCCCAACAAATCTGAGCTCCATCAATCTAACCTGTAGATTTTGCTTCGCAATCTTTTCCATCAAGATTGGGATGAAGTACTCAAAAAACTCTTATAGATAAGAACTCTTTGCAACGACTGAATATTTGCATCTCGTAGGAGATTTGACATGCATCAATGAACTGAAATCATCCTGAAGGTTGGAAGGACTAACACCTAGAAAGAAAGCACTACCTTGCTCTGCCCTAATTAGGTTGGGAAAGACATCGACTATGCGAGGATGGTAATGTCTGCTAGGGATGGGGATGGAGGTACCTGCACATGGACGAACGGATCAGGTCACCCCTGCCCTTGCATGTCAAGCCGTCGCCACCAAATCCGCCGACGTAGCTCTCCATAAGCCGCTGTTACCCACATGTTTCCTCAGGGCACCGCCTCAGATATCTTCGGCGCCATGCGGGGAGGTCATGGCGGCGGGAGTCGTGGGAGAACCAGTGGCGGCGAGAAATCTGGGCTTGTGGAAACCTAGTGAGACGAGGGGACATGGAGGTCGACCGGTATGTTCCGGCGGATCCAACTGAGAGTCGAAGGCTGTGAAAGATGATGGGGTGGCTCGCGAGGTAGTAGGTGGCAGCGGCGGCGGCGGCTTGATTGGATCGAGCGGGAGAGAAGAGAACCGAGGGGAGGAGGCGCACGGGAGGGAGTTCGGGAGGGGTTTCCACGAGTGGGGCGAGTGGGGAACGGACGGCGGATTTTGGTTGAGAAATATCGGACGGTCCGGATGCTTTTAATGTTTGATATCAAAGTGTCAAAGTGCAACCTACCAACACCAACTTCTTCTTATTAGAGACATTTATTGAGAGCCTCACCGCAATTGTGGAGGAAATGAGGTTCCAGGAGGCCCACTACGGATACAAACGTTGCACGCACATGGAGGACATGGAAGGTGAAATTCACAGGATCCCGAGTAAATTAGGATCTATGTGGGGGTGGGAGAGATTCAAGTTGGGCCAGTAGTTTTCACTAAAAATCATACATTCTTTATTATCGCCGGCGTATTTTAACAAATATAACTTTTTAGATAGTCATCACATGTACTACTCCCTCTGATCAAAACTAATGGACTCAGATTTATCTAAATATCTAGACATATTTTAGTGCTAAAAACATTCATATCTAAATAGATCTGAGTCCATTAAATTGGACCGGAGAAAGTATATAAACTCTGTAATCCCCTATCAATCAAAACAATACAAGACTTTTTAGACAGATTTCATGTGCCACATGGGTTTGTAAAAAAAAATCTAGCAAGGGATAAGCTCTACTTACACAGGTCCAATAGCTAAAATGCATAATTTTTCTAATTGTTTAATTCTACTATTTACTTGTCTATGGTGTACCATAACTTACAAAATGAAAATATATTTTGACCTGAAAATTGGAACATATTATAGAACTATAATATTATGAGATTGTTTGGAGTGTGCCTACCCTCCAATTCATTCTTGCGTTTGCCATTGCATCATATTCCGCCAATCCCTCTCTATTGTTCTATAGATTCAGCTTGGCCATCGGGCTGCGAGCTGTTAAGTTTTGTTTTGGGGTAACCGTTTGGTAGCACTGTCTTTGGCCTCTCACACACGAGAGGAGCTTTTTTTTTTGGCTCCCGAGCTCTTACTATATTTTAAAAATTAAAATAATGTTTCTGAGTTTTAAAAAATATTAAGAAATCCGGACGAGCTCTTGTTATTGAAAAAAATCATGTTTGTGAGTTTTAAAAAAATCATACGTAGCCCATGATTTATCCTACAAATATGCAAAATATTAATTTCAAATACTTTGTATTCTAAGTTGTACAAAAATGACAACATTAATTGTAGAACCGTATAAGTATGTTTTAAAATCCCCAAATTATATTAGATTAGTCATTTTTGTGTAGGTGAAACTACAAAGAATTTCACGTCACGATTTTGCATACTTTTTTTTTTGAGCGGACGATTTTGGGGCGGGATATAACTTTAGCTATGTCCAGAATTATTTTTTTGATATTCTTGAAACCTGTAGATTTGGTTTTTAGTTTAATGACGAGAGGAGTGGTACTCGGGGAGCCAAAAACACTTCCCGCCTCTCACATTCGAGCAATTAGTTTTTTTTGCACCGAATTTGTTTGACACAGCATCTCTTGGAGACGTTCTAAAAGAGGGCAAGCAAAAGCGGTTCCTTGCCCGTGTCTCTCTCTCTCTCCGTTATTGCACCGTGTACCCGCGGGCATGCATGCATGGTTTCTGCCTCTATCATCTCTTGCCGGAGAAAAAGCATTTGTCGTCTTGTTGAGCTGGGCAGCTTACCCCGGCTCAGGACCAGGCCGGGCCTTGTAGCATTGGAGGGACGGTGTAGTGTAGGTGTTGCGTGGAGAAGCGCCTCGGGTGCTTCCGTGATTTGCATTGTCGGAGGTAGTCCCTCCGTCCCGGTTTAAATGACACAATTTGTAATTTTTTGGGCCCTAGGTGTCATGTAATTGGTCCATTTAATAGTATGGAGCAGAACATGCATAAGAAGAAAAAGAGTTAGAAAAGTGTTCACATTTGTTCACACACGTGCATGCAAGCATTTTACTGCTTTCACACAGGAGTAATTACAGAGATTAATGCTTTTGTGTCTAAATATTTTGGGATTGCATGGTTTGCAAATTGTGTCATCTAAACCGGGACGAAGGGAGTAGTACTATGAGCTACGAGTACCAGGGGGCATGCACTCTTGTTTGTACGTTCAAAATCTCTGTGCTTCTGTCTGTACCCATCTTTGATCTTGACTGGGGTAGACATCTCTTCTCTATATCTATCTAATATATATATATATATATATATATATATATATATATATATATATATATATATATATATATATATATATATATATATATATATATACTTAAAAAAGACGATCGGTTCCGTTTTCTGCTCAGCCAGCGTTTCGCTCGACTTTCGTCCAACCCTGACTCGCATCGCAGGGACGTCCCTTCAGAAACTACCTCCTCGGCTCCAACCCCCGCTTCCGCCTCCGCAATCCCCGCCTTCCTCCACCAACGATATCCCCTCTGTCTCCTCCATTAACACCATGCTCGTTGCATACACCTTCGCGGGCGAGATCTAGAACTCCAGGTTGGGGATCGTTGTGGCCGCTCTCATCACCTTCTTTCCGGGTACATTTCCCCGCCGCCGTCACCATCTACGACAATGAGGGCGTCGCCATCTTCGCGCTTCTACTCAAATGCGTCCTCTTCTTGCGCGTCGTCCACACGGGATCTCTCGCGTGGGCGCTCGCCGCCGCGGCTGACGACAAGGTCGTAAAGCGGCTGCTCTTCCTCGCTGACAGTGAGTCCTCCGACCTCATCTGATGCCCCGTAATCAATCTCATCCTCTCCCCTCCTTTCCTTCTTCTCCCGATCTGGATCCTATGCCGCTAACGTGGATCAATTCAACAACCACACCGATCGCAACATGGCGTAGCCGGTGATCTACGAGAAGCTGGACGCGCTGAGCGATGGCAAGGAGCCAGGTACGTGCTGCTCCTGAGCGCCTCCGTCGGGCACACGGAGGGATCCGGCCCACCGCTGGAGGGTCACCCGCGCTTCGTTCCCAGGGGCGTGCCCAAGCTGATGCGCTGGGATACCTCCAATGCTGTCTCCGCCGGGAGGCTCGAGGATGATGAGGAAGGTATTGGGGACAAGATCAATGACCTCCTTGTTACAAAGGAACACCGTGTAGGATGAGAGGGATAGAAAAAGACACCGGAGCATATCCAGATCCGTCCTAGGATCCAACCACCGATTTGACCTCCGGCGATGTCTCCAATCTTTTTGCGCTACGCTGGAGTCCATGTCGTCTGTCCTCGCCTCCTCTACTGAGTTTCACCTGTACGAGCTCCCTCATATCAGATTTCATTTGATCGCAGATGGACCCTCCAGCTCCAATGAAGGTACTCGCTCGGTAAGCAAGCAACACATCATGTAATGCTGTTTTCTTGCATCTGTTTCAGTTAGATTCAAATTATTGCTTTGCATTTGTTTATATCGGATGATTTTATCATTTGTTCATTCAGGATAAGGTAGGATGATGGTTTAAACCAAGGAGCTGGTGTTGCGGCTTCAATAAGTGTTGGTGGCAGAGGTGGCAAATATCTTACATCTCAGATAGTTGGCTCTTCTGATGCTACTGTAAATGCCACTATAGGCTATAGCAGATGATTCAAGCAATAAGAGAAAAGTGATGGTGTTGATAGTACTGTAGTATTTAAAATTTCCCTTAAAACTCAGAGAATATAAGTAGTTAAAGTTGGCCTTGAACGCCCCATGTAATTTTCATAATTTCTCTGAAGTTAAATAAGATCTCCTTGGCACAATGATCTATCATGCGATCATGATATTTTTCATTAGTCAGAACATAAGTAACATGTTTCTGCCCCCATCTTTATCTATTTTGAGATGTCGTACATCAGTACTAGATTAAATGTTTGGGAGGTAATCTTCTGGCTTTGGTAGTTTTGCCTTGTAATTTTTTATAACCAGTTCTAAATCCTGAAACATGATCTACTCGAGCTGAAAGCATGGATATATAGCCTACTTTTGTTAGCCATTTCTTTCCTTATCAGGACGTAATACAATATTTCTACTGTCATATTTACTTTCTTTGTCCTATTGCTTACATTCTAACTACATTGTTGTTTTTCCATGTTCATGTTCAGACTCAGAGGCTCTCGAGAACCACGTGAGTACCCCTTTACTACTCCCTGACCTTTTATTTGATTACCCAGACCATGATGAGTTGATGGCATTGGTAATTTTACTTATATTACTGACTTCTCTTGGTCATAAACTCACTTAATCAGCATACTTGATTTTGGAATGTCATATTGTCTCCAATTGCTTCCAAAGAAATAGTTTTTCAACTGATATACCTGCCACTTATTACTGTTGCATCCCTATATTGTTGTGTCTTCACAGTATCTTAAGGGGAAGAAACAGAAGAGAGAGGAAAGAGTTGATAATTTGATGCAGCGGTAAAAGCAAACTTGTAAGCATCCAAAGGAGGCCGAAGTATGTAATATTGAATGCTGAATTTTCTTTTACGCATGTTTTTCAAATCTGCATCTCTCATGAATTCCTTTAGTAGAAGCAAATTAGTTGGTTTGATTTCCCCATATTTTAGTGCTAACTACTAAATAGCTTGTGTGTGACCCTATTAAAATATATGTTTGATACAGATTTGTCTGTAACCATTAAAATATTTGTGCCCCCCCAAGAACATACCCCTGGCAAGGTATTCGTTGCTACATTTGCAAGGTGTCCCTAGGCAAGGTATTCGAAGCCTGTCTCACTCCTTCTTTACTTCTATAAAGACCTTAGAGACTTCAGAATGATTAGCAACTGTGTTTACCAGTGCATAGATGCGATTCAGGTTATGCATCGCGTCTGATGTGGCTAGACTAATTTTGACATGTAGAATTCCATTCGCACTTCTATGGTAACAGTATAAGTTTGTAGAGAACCTAGGCATGACTCCTGTTATACTATTTTACCTTTCATTCATTTGCTGGTCAGTAATACTTCCGAACATGTAAATCATGCTTGCCATTTGAAATAGGTTTGCTGCAACCCAATCGGTTCTCTAGCCTTACAGAGATGAAAGTTATAGTGAATACGAATTAAACACATCTACACATCTATAATAATTCATAATTCAAAGGTTGCTATACTGCAATTTCCATAAGATTTTCGAAAGATGCAAATAGTGCAATAACTCTAAATCATGCTTGCCATTTGAAATAGGTTTGCTGCAACCCAATCGGTTCTCTAGCCTTACAGAGATGAAATTTATAGTGAATACGAATCAAACACATCTACACATTTATAATAATTCATAATTCAAAGGTTGCTATACTGCAATTTCCATAAGATTTTCGAAAGATGCAAATAGTGCAATAACTCATACCAATCGTACGTATGGTATGCTCATATATCAGTTTTTTTATTTGCCTAAGGATATAAATCTAAAACCTTAAGTCATGTGACCCAAGTAGCTTATGCCTAAATTAGTCTACTTTTGGAATTTGCCGAACAATTGTTATTCACTTATTTCAAATAGTCTATGGATCAATTGAGCATGCACTAATGAAAATAAGCAGTGGTTGGAACGTAGGACACTTGACAGCTAAAGAATGTCTTCAAACTAGAGGGCTGCAGCCACTAGTGGAAACGAGGTCTTTTGTTGATCCCGAAAAGGGGCTTTAACACCGGTTCTTCTACGAACCGGTGTTAAAGGGGGGGCCGTACCAGCGTGGCCCCTGCGGCAAAAAAGGAGCCCCCCCTTTAACACCGGTTCGTGCCACGAACCGGTGTTAAAGGTCCCTGCAGCAGTGGCCCGCGCACCCCCCCTTTAACACCGGTTCGTGGCATGAACCGGTGTTAAAGGGGGGGCTATATAAGACACCACCCCAGCCCACACACACCCCACTCTTCCATTCTTTCACATTTTGGAGCCTAGCAAGAGGGTGTGAAGAGTGCTAGTTTGTGTTTTTTTCATATGCACTAGAGGTGTTCGGTGAAATGCCCGAGAGCTCAAAATAAGCTTTCTTGTTGCTCTTTCCGTCTCGGTCGAGGTCGGCAACTATAGTTTCATGTGTCATTGATGTACTATATATATAAATGGTCATCTCCCTATTATTTTTTGATATATACTACATATTAATGCAGATGAATCGGCAATGGATGTACGGTGACCGCCGCACTTCCGAGTACATTACGGGCCTCCAAAATTTCATCGTTGTGGCTAATACAAACCGTGGTCACAATGGTTTTATGTGCTGTCCGTGTGTTCACTGTCAGAACAAGAAAGACTACTCAAATACCAGAACCATTCACGCCCACCTGCTTCGATCCGGTTTCATGCCCAGCTATAATTGTTGGACCAAGCACGGAGAAAAAGGGGTTGTGATGGAGGACAACGAAGAAGAAGAGGATGATGAAAACTATCATAATATGTATCCTGAATATGATGATAATGCAACGGAGGTAGATAATGAAGATCAAGAGGGAGCAGATGGGCCCGCTGATGACGATCTTGGTCGGGCCATTACTGATGCAAAGGAAGAATGTGAAACTGAAAAGGAGAAGGAGAAGCTGGAGCAGATGTTAAAGGATCACAAAACATTGTTGTATCCAACTTGCGAAGATGGCCACAAAAAGCTAGGTGCCACACTGGATTTGCTGCAATGAAAGACAGAGAATGGTGTGACTGACTGCGCATTTTCAAAGTTGTTGGTAAAAATGAAGAATCTTCTTCCAAGAAATAATGAGTTGCCCGATAGTACATACCAAGCAAAGAAGGTTGTCTGCCCTCTAGGATTAGACGTGTAGAAGATACATGCCTGCATTAATGACTGCATTCTCTAACGCGGTGAGAAGTACGAGAATTTGGATGCATGCCCGGTATGCAATTGATCAAGTATAAGATCAGACGAGACGATCCTGGCGATGTTAAGGGCGAGGCCCCTAGGAAGAAGGTTCTCGCCAAGGTTATGTGGTATGCTCCTATAATACCACGGTTAAAACGTCTCTTCAGAAATAAATAGCATGCCAAGTTGTTGCGATGGCACATGGAAGACCGTAAGAAAGACGCGATGTTGAGACACCCCGCTGATGGGTCACAGTGGAGAAAAGTCGAGCGAGAGTACCCGGACTTCGCACGTGACGCAAGGAACTTAAGGTTTGGTCTAAGTACAGACGGCATGAATCCTTTTGGTGAGCAGAGCTGCAGTCACAGCACCTGGCCTGTGACCCTATGTATCTATAACCTTCCTTCTTGGTTGTGTATGAAGAGGAAGTTCATTATGATGCCAGTGCTCATCCAAGGCCCGAGGCAACCCGACAACGACATTGATGTGTACCTAAGGCCATTAGTTGAAGAACTTTTACAGCTGTGGGCCAAACCAGGTGTACGTATGTGGGATGAGCACAAAGGGGAGCCATTTGACCTACGAGCATTGCTTTTCGTAACCATCAGTGATTGGCCTGCTCTTAGTAACATTTCAGGGCAGACAAACAAGGGATACAATGCATGCACACACTATTTAGATGATACTGAAAGTGTATATTTGGATAAATGTAAGAAGGTTGTGTACTTAGGGTATCGCCGATTTCTTCTGAACCTGCATCCAGTAAGAAAGAAAGGCAAGCATTTCAAACGTCTGGCAGAACCCCGGAGGAAGCCTGTCCTCCGTACCGGTGAGGAGGTATTTGGTATGGTCAAGGACCTCGAAGTAATCTTTGGAAAAGGTCCTGGCAGTCTATCTGTTCCGAATGACGATGCCGGACACGCGCCCATGTGGAAGAAGCAATCTATATTTTGGGACCTACCCTATTGGAAAGTCTTAGAGGTCCGCTCTTCAATCGACGTGATGCACGTGACGAAGAATGTTTGCGTGAACCTGCTAGGCTTCCTAGGAGTGTATGGGAAGACAAAAGATACACCGGAAGCACGACAGGACCAGCAACGTCTGAAGGCCCCTGAAGAGCCTATGCATCCTGAGAACGAGAAGGGTAAACGATGCCACTTAACTCTTGCCAGCTACGCTCTTACCAAAGCAGAGAAGGAAATCTTTTTTGAATGTCTGAGCAGTATCAAGGTCCCGTCTGGCTTCTCGTCGAATATAAAGGGAATAATAAATATGGCAGAGAAAAAATTCCAAAACCTGAAGTCTCATGACTGCCACGTGATTATGACACAATTGCTTCCGATTGCATTGAGGGGGCTTCTACCTGAAAATGTTCGAGTACCCATTGTGAAGCTATGTGCATTCCTCAATGCAATATCTCAGAAGGTAATCGATCCAGAAAGCCTACCAGGGTTACAGACAGATGTGGCCCAATGTCTTGTCAGCTTTGAGTTGGTGTTCCCACCATCCTTCTTCAATATTATGACGCATCTCCTGGTTCACCTAGTAGAAGAGATTGCCATTCTCGGTCCTGTATTTCTACAATATGTTTCCCTTTGAGAGGTACATGGGAGTCTTAAAGAAATATGTTCATAACCGTGCTAGGCCAGAAGGAAGCATCTCCAAGGGCTATGTAACAGAGGAGGTCATTGAGTTCTGTGTTGATTTTATTCCTGACCTTAAGGCGATTGGTGTTCCAGAATCACGACATGAGGGGAGACTGCGTGGAAAAGGCACCCTAGGATGTAAAGCAATGATATGTAGGGACGGACATTCTCTCAATCAAGCACACTACACGGTTTTACAAAGATCTATCTTGGTTGCCCCGTATATCAATGAACACAAGAATTTAATACGCCTCAAACACCCTGTGATGTCTGATGAATGGATTATAAGTGAACACATGGCGAAGTTTTGGCGGCTGCAAAAGACTTCTCACGAATAACACCACTGTTGGAGATCAGCTGTACTTGTTGGCCAGGACACCATCTTCGTCTGTATGTACTTTCCAAGGTACAAGATAAATGGGAATACATTTTACACGATAGGCCAAGATAAAAAGAGCACCAACCAAAAGCAGTGGTGTCCGCCTGATGCAGCAGAAGACAATGGGCAAAAGACCACGTATTATGGGTTCATAGAGGAGATATGGGAACTTGACTATGGACCTAATTTTAAGGTCCCCTTGTTTCGATGCAAATGGGTCAAGCTAACAGGAGGAGGGGTTGAGATAGACAAGAAGTACGGAATGACAACGGTGGATCTCAACAATCTTATGAAGAACTTAGACGAACCATTCGTCCTAGCCAATGATGTGGCTCAGGTTTTCTATGTGAAGACATGTCCTCCAGACCAAAAAAAAGAAAAAATATGCAAACGAATACATCATATGATGAGCCAAAGCGTCACATAGTTCTTTCAGGGAAAATAAACATCGTGGGAATCGAGGACAAGACAGACATGTCAGAAGATTATAATAAGTTTGATGAAATTCCGCCCTTCACAGTGAAAACTGACCCAAGCATTTCGTTAAGTAAAGAAGATGCTCCATGGTTACGTCTGAAGCGATCATAAGGAAGGACATATGCCAAGAAGTTCATGCTCGTATTATGTAACTCTAGTTCATGTTTTTAATGGCCGCACGAAATAATGTCGACACTCACCCCTATTTCAGTTCTTTTATGTATCTTAATTTTCAGTTCCAGTTCGGCCGATTGTTACTTAATCTGGCCATGTATCTTAATTTTCAGTTCTTTTATGTACCAACAGGGGGATCTGAAACCTTTCCGTCCACCTCTGATGAAAAAGACAAATTCCTACCGAATCGGCATGAAGTGGGTCAGATATGAACTGCAAGTACATGATACGATGCTCATGATTTTTTACAAAAATCATTTTTAGGTTCACAATATGCTATTTTATCAAAAAACAATGCAAGTTGAGCTAGGCTTGGTGAGATTTAAGTGTATACAAAAGATGCGACATTTAAATATCCAATCAATTCAAAAATGTTAATATAAAAGATGCGGCATTAAAATATGATTTGATCTAATAAAAATCATTTTTTAGATGCTTAATATTTCTTATGTTCAAAGTTTTAGGATTTAACAATTTATTTTTGTTTGAATTGAATAATCAAAATTTATATGTAAGTGTTTTAATTATTTTGAAAATTTTCATGTAAAGTAAATATAAAATGATTTACATGAATGGATAGATATTATTTTTCTGAAAATTATGATATATTATTCATATTTTTCTGAGTTGAAATGAAAAAGATATGAATTTTCTAAATTCATATCATATATTTTAAATAAAAATGCCCATTTAATGCCTGAAATAAATGTCCTTTAACACCGGTTCCGCAGAACCGGTGTTAAAGAGACATTTATTTCGCTTCACACATTCTCCTTTAACACCGGTTCGTGGCTGTAACCGTTGTTAAAGGGGGGGGTAATAAATGCATCTTGAAGCGGATCTCTTTAACACCGGTTCCAGCCACGAACCGGTGTTAAAGGGGGGGTGTATTTATTTCACCTTCCCCTTCCTTTCTTCCCCCCACTGAGCCAGATCGATCGAACACACCGCCGCAGAGAGATCGAAGCGCCGCCACCGCCGCTCGAGGTCCTCCGTCTCGCCGCCCCCGACCCGCCGTCTCGCCGCCGCCGCTTCGGAGCTCGAGGTCCGCCGCCCTCGACCCTCTCTTCCCCGCATCCTTCCCCTCCCTCTAACACGGTGGGGCTCCGGCCGTGTGCACGGCGCTCGCCGCCGCAGCGGGGCTAGACGCCCCTCTAACGCTAATGCTGCGCGGCCGCGCCCTAGGCCTTTGCCTCCACACGCCCAGCCACGGTATCCCGCGCCCGCCGAAACTTCCGCCGGGCGGCCGACGCCACACCGGAACCGACGCGGAGGGCGACGGCGACGCGGCTCCCTCGTCGGGTTGCGGGCCGACGAGTCCATGTTGGCGAGGAGGAGAGGGGGGAGTCCCCCCTTGCCCGCACCGTGCAACCCGTCCGCCCGATGGCGACAGGGATACTTCCCCGGCGAGCCTCGGCCTCGTGTCATCGTCGTCTTCCCCGGCGAGCCTCGGCCCGTATAGCTCACGTCGTGCCGTGCCGGTCCTGTGCCCTGACTTTTTTTAGAGAATATCACACTTTATTGACTAAATAACATCAATACAAAGTTCAGCCCGAATAAATTCCGGGGCAACACCAAAAAAAAAATTACAAGAAGAGCGCACAGATGCGCGAGCTAATAAGTGTGCTGCGACATTCAGATTACGAGAAACATGCCTAAACGAACATGAAGTGAAGCTCCTAGCAAGAACCTTGATGTCCCCAATAACAATGCCCATAAGGAAGCGATCCTGGGCCGACGACCTGATGCGTTGAATCATCGACAGACAGTACGATTCCAGGACACAGTCCTGGTAGCCTTTCTCCTGGAGCACTGACAACGCGCGTCTGATGGCCAGACTCTCGACAAGTTTAGAAACAGGGAATCCATCCAAACCCTCTGACACTGAGAGGATATCGAGGGAAACCCTAGGACAAGTCCGGGCAACAGCGTCGTCGACGTCGCATTCCTTCTTGAAGGTGTTGCTTGAAACACGGTGCTTCGAAGTGCTAGGAGTGAGGTGGGACAACTCCGGAGGGCGTAGCGGTCACGGGTCATTTTCGTTCGTCGATCTGCTCGATGTCGGCATTTGTTTCTTTTATTTTTCTCTTTATTTTCTTTTGGGTTAGATTGTGCTGTTGCTTTTCTGTTGCTCCAACATTTTCGTTGTATCTTGTGATTGCTATATTAATATAGCGGGGCGCAAGCCTATTTCGAGGAGCCCTGACCACCTCGCTCTCTTCCCCGTGCAGGAGCGTCTCGCCGCCGCCGCTTCGGAGCTCATAGGCCACGCCTAAACGCCGCCGCCGCCCGCCGCCCGACGAGCCCGCCGCTAGCACCGCCGCCCGACGAGCACCGCCGCCCGACGAGACCAACGTCACCCCACCAGTGAGCGCCACGTGTCTGCCACGTGTATGATTGCTGACTCATCCTGATTAAAACTTGTTTGCTCGATAGATTGTACTACATGCATAGATTAAAACTTGTATACAAATTGGACCTCTCACTCATTTGTGTATTTATTTGTGTATTTTGGTATGAATAATATGTATATTTGTGTATGAATCCAAGTCCACTTGAATGTTTACACTCTTACTCTAGATAATATTATTGTTTTAGAAATTATGGATCCACTTAGTAGAAACCTTGAAGAAGAAGAACTAATGGAGAACATTATTGATGAGGACACCTCACAATATCTGAACTTGGAGGGACATGATGACGACAGCTCAAGTACTAGTCATGGAGAAGATGAAGACTCCGGTGAACGCAATTTAATGGTTACAAAGTCCGGCGAGGTATATGGATTGATTAAGCCTCTGCTGACTTCCACCAACAATCTTCTTCTACATGTATTAATTAACGCTTCTTTCTTCTTTTAGCCCTCTGGATCCACCAGCCAGCAACCATCTTCTTCTACGAAAAAGAGCAAGCGAGGCACGAGCCAGCGGTTGAAAGATCGTGCAAAGTTCACGATCGAAGCAGTCCGTGTTGATGGCAGGCTGATGGAGCCCAAGAAGGCCGCAGGCAAATTTGTACGTCAGGCTGGAGTTCTTGTTAGGGACCAAATCCCAATCATAATTGAAAATTGGAATAAGCCAAAGAAGGGCGACGGTACCTTTGTCGATGACAGATCCAAAGAAACGCTTTGGAATTCGTTGTTGGTAAATTTCACCCTTCCGCCAGAGGAGGATGAAAACAACCCGGTTATAAAGGAAAAGGTCAAAGAGTGGACTCTAAAGAAGATGGTCGACGCTCAAGAATCGAAGACAAAATTGAACAAATTTGTCAAAGCTGGCAAGACTCCAAATTTCAAAGACGCATATTATGCGAAGATAAGACCTCACTGGCCCGAATTTGAGACATATAAAAAAAGTGCTATAGCTAAAAAGAGGTCAGAAACCAATACGCTTAATGCCCTGAAGAAGGAATATCACCAGAGGACGGGTCGTGGCTACATATCTCGAGAGGCCTAAGTGGGAGGAAGCTGAGAAGGCCACGAGAGAGGGATCACACCCAGCAGATGGGTGGGACCTACGTGCAAAGACTTGGTTCTACGGAATCGGGGCAAGGTTGGACCCAGAAACAGGATTGTGTATCTTCCCAACCCTCCTTGCCAAACCTGTCACTGAACTCATCACGGCATACGAGGAAACATCCGCCAGGACCTTCCATCCCGACAGAGAGAATGACCAGCTCACACGCGCCATCGGTAAAAAAGAACACCCTGGACATGCACGAGGCACAGGGGGTATGACGTGGAAGGATGGGTTTGCCGACTGGAGCGACTCTTACAGATGGCGCGACAGAAAAAAAAGAGCGTACAGAGCGGATGACACAGATAGAACATGCACTTGCGGCGCTGCAGGCGCAAGTGAATGCACAACAGAGCCATCAAGCTACCGGCCATCTCAGCGCACGAAGAGCCTGCATTGGAAGCCGCCCGCAGCCGCATCGCGAAAAAGCAGTGGCTTCCATGGAGAACGGCAGCCCACGCTTGAAATGACGGGTCTCGATACCCATTGGATGAGATCACGGAGAGCGAACACGCTGAGCTGCATGTGAGATTAATGGGCTTATCCATTAAGGTGGCTGTCGGCTATGCCTTACCTCCTGTAGCTGGTGGAACTTACCACTGTCGACCGATTCCAGATGGCTATGCTATTGTCGGGGTGGATGAGGTTGTGAAGGAATATGAGGAAGCACAGCTTGACCATGCTACAGGTGAAGGGGAAACTCAACTCAAATTTGCAGTGAAAACAACCATTCTTTGGAAGAAGGAACACATTGTGCTTCCAAATTGAGGTCACTGCACCCCGCCGTCTCCTTGGCGTCATCGAGCCGGCTTCAGCTATCTCTGGCGGTAGCCATCTCCGTGGCAGCCATCTCTGTAGCGGCAGCCATCTCCGCCCGTCGGCCCATCTCTCTGCGGCAGCCATCTCCGGCCCGTCAGCCATCTCCAGTGCTTCAGCCATCTCCTCAGCGTAAGCGGAAGAGCACTGCCACGAGGAGCATTAGTAGCACTGCCACAAAGAAATCCGCAGGAAACCGTACGCCAAAGAGTTCAAAAAACTACGTCCCCCAGCCTTCCGCCAAGCCATTGCCGGTTTTACCGTGGAATCGCAGTGACGAGGAGACCAATAGGATCTCGGAAGAACAGGTCAAGAAATTCTTTGGACCTAGACGGGCCGAGCCAAAGGAGAAAATAGATCCGGCGGTGGTGGAGAAGTTTTACAAAAATCTTTCAAAACCTGAAACCCCACTTGTGCCGGACTACGAGCGCCAGATTTTGAAGGCGGATGCAAGGCGCCGTAGGGAGACTGAAAGTAGCAGTCGTGAGGCACCCCAGAAAACAGTTCCCATGCTCGGAGAGCAGGAAAACCAATCATGTGCCCCGCTCCAAATGTTCGACACACGGGACGCTCCTCCCGTAAATGATTACGAGGCAGAGCTACAAAGAAAGGCCAATTAGATGGGGATGACTTACATTGCATACTTGAACGTCATGGGAGACAACTTGCCCAAATGCGATGCCAACCCCATACAGCCATGGAAGTATGGGAAGAATCTCGTCAAGAAAGAGGAGCTCAAGACTCTACCAACAAAGATGCGAAAATTGCACAAGTGGTACCTTCATTTCTGCAAGACGAGAAAGTTAGAATGGATCACGACGCATATAAGAGATGATATTTTCTTCTGCGGAGATGACGCGATCGACTTCAACATTCAAGACTTGCATTTTCTATTCAATCAGAAGGAACTCGACAAAGCTGCCATCAGCCTTTATTGTGTGTAAGTACTATTTCTATAATTTATATCTCATCTCATTCACTTTATTAATTGCATGTATATATATGCTCACCATATATGTATATACTATTATGCAGGAAAAAGGTTATGGAATGCAGGAAAGGAGGCCCTTTTGACATTGGGTTCGTTGACCCAAATAGAGTTCATGAAGAAGTGGTAGAAACCAAACCCGGGCAAACAGAAGATTACTTGCTAACGTCTTTACTGAGACAACAAACCAAAAGGGAAATACTATTGCCTTACAACTTCTCGTGAGTACTGTTACCCTCTCTCTTGTACACATTCTATTTCAGCTTACTCGATGTTAAGTGTAACTGATGATGAGTTATGCGTACGTAGGTTCCACTTTATTCTGCTAGTCATTCAACCCGACTCAGGAAAAGTCCTTGTCATGGACTCGTTACGAAAAGAAAAAGAGATATGGGCAAACTTTAGAGAGATGCTCCAGAGATAATTTCAATCATATTATCGCACTAGATCGGCAACTTTCATGACAATAAGTAATTAATTACTCCTTTATCCATTTTCTTTGTCGGGCAGGGTTTGGAAAAGGTTCACGGGCAGGGCCGTGGGTGAATGGTCAGAAGAACTAAAATTTGTAGACCAAAATGTAAGTAATACTACCTAGCTTCCAATTCCATTATATCATGCTTTATTGATTATTATTTTGATTAAACTCTCTATTCTCGTAAAGTGCGCGCATCAGGGACACGACAATAACTTATGTGGGTACTATGTTTGCGAATTCATTCGCAACACGATATGTGCGACGGGCCAAGCCGCACTAGAGTAAGTAAACAAAGTCCACAACATTATTTTATTACCATCAATTGTGTTGAGTTTTATTCTTATATATATATTGACGGCCCATTCTTCATATATATTCAGATCGAACGGATGCGGGACCAACTCCTACCATTTGAACGCATACGAGCCATTCAAGAGGAATTGGCGGGGTTCATACTTGATGAGGTCGTCACGCCTGGCGGAGAACTCTTTAGATATCTACCAAAGTGAACGATGACGATGTATGTGCCGATGACGATGTATGTGTCGATGACGATGTTTGTGTATAATAATAGTTGCTTAATTATTCATGTACTCGTATGTACCGATGACGATTTATGTGTATACCGCTCCCGATCGATTCCCCCTCGCTCCCCCCCTCCCGCAGAAATACGCCCAGAACGGGGCAGAGGCAGAAGTCTGCCGCGGCAGAGATTTAGGCCGTTTTCCTGCCGCGGCAGAGTTTAACACCGGTTCCGGATACGAACCGGTGTTAAAGGGGGGGGCCTGAGGCCTGCGGCAGCCCCACGTGCGCCACCCTTTAACACCGGTTCGTATAAGAACCGGTGTTAAAGCCCCCCCCCCTCTAACACCGAACCCTCAACAGCGGTTGGGGAACCGCTGTTAGAGGGCCCTCCCAACCGGAGTTAAAGGGGGGGGCCTGCACTAGTGAGCAGCCTGTCGTGAGGAAGCAAGGTAGAGTTCTACACTTGATGGCTGAAGAATTTCTTCGAGCTAGAGGTCTGCAACAGCCTGTCGTTGGGGAAGCAAGGTGGAGACGAGAACTCTTTCCAGCATTTAAGCATGATGGTACAACGGGGACCAACTCCCCATCAGCAGATGTAGGCCAACAGCCGGGGCGACGAAGGGGAGAGAGACACCGACTTTGGAGGTGTGAATCCAGCTTCTCCATCATCTCCGTGTAATAGAAGGCCTCGCTGGCGATAGTTGATTGCTTTATAAAGTATCCAACTGTGATACCAAGAGAAACAAAGTAGAAGAGAAACACATGGATAATGTTGTCTAGGCATGAGGGTTGTGCCCCATGACCCTCTTATTGTCGTCATTCATCTTGTCTAATTAAGGTCAGTGGAGTTCGTTAAAATATTTTGTAACCAGTGGTTTTATTGTAACTCAACAGTAAATGGTTTTATTATAACTATAGATTGTACTCGAAAAGACTCCTGTACAAACTTGGAGAGAGTTGTTTGCTTGATTCTTTAAATAAGTCTTATCCTGAATTAGGCTTGAGTAATTGTATGTACATTCTACACAACTCTAATTCGGATATTCGATTAGATATTACCACACTCCTATAAGTTAAAAGGCTTGTTCTTGAAAATGCCGAGAAGAAAAAAGTTATTGCGCTATTTAGTTTTAGTTCAAAGAAGCTTATGCTTCATGTATTATGTTGTTCATTGGCATATTCTTCGCCTGCTATATACATGCTATGCCGATTATTTGTTTCCTTTGTTGCAATCTTGTGTCACTTACTCAATGTGAATCTGTCTTATGTTAACACAACTTGAATGTGTGATTGTGAGTCGGTTGTGCCATTAACAATGACGTATTGCTTGGATTAAGAAGGTGGAGATAGTGCGTAAAGGAATACGTATAAGAGTGATTTATAAGAGTGATTCTAAATGTATATGTTTCACATGACTAATGCCAATTCACTAGAAATAGAAATGTTGTTTCCAACTACTAGATTTTTGTGTTTCTATTTTTTTCTGTTTTGATCATCGTGTAGTTTCAAAAGAACGAGTAGATAATAGATGTCTTGTGTTGGATGTCTTGTGTTGCCATGATAATTTTATGTCTCATCATTGACATGTTAATAGCAAAATGAAAGACATGGCCAAGCATGCATGAATTTTTATGTGATCAGTTAAAAATGATATGTGTTTTCTCTACCGGATGCAGCGCAGATCGGATAAACACAGAGTAGATCAAGAGTAATAATGGAGGTAAATTATGTAACTAGAAAGCCACCGGTATTATCTATTGAGTTTGTTTTCCTCGTTCCATGTCAACTCGCAGATATACATAGAATATGTTTCCGTTGCAACTAGTTAAATTAAAGAGAGCAGGCGCAGGCAGGAACGTACGTCGTCGAGCAGTTGCCTCTTCCGTGAAACACAAAAGACCGGGCCCTCTCTGGAAAGTGCAAGGCCGGCCCGGTCGGTCTTCAACTTGCTAGGATGCAATGCAACGTCATCTCCTGTGGATCAGCTCGCACGCAGTACCCGAGCCTAGCTTTGCAGAAAGGAAGAAAAGCAGGTTGGCCGCAGGGACTAGGGAGCTCGCGCTGCAGCCTTTCATGGTCCACGCGCCAGGCTTTCCTGATACGGCGGATCAGGATTCAGCCCAGGGGGTGGGCACGGGCTGGTTGCCATGATATGTGTGCCTACATTCGGACAAATTTCGGGCAAAAATTCGTCAAAAAAAAATTGCAGTGAAATTTTGAATTTGCCGGAATGTTACTTTTTTGGTCCCGATTAAGCCATGACGCGAAAAGAAAAAAAACAGGAAATAATTTCTAAAGTTTTGGAGACCCGGGTGGATCTCGAAATTCTGCTCAAGCCCAAGACCTGCATCGCTGAGGGAAAAACAAAGGCATGGCGGAAAACTTGACAGTGCCAAACGTGCAACGGGGTGCATAATGCCAAGTCGCACATTTCTCCTTTAGCACTAGCTAGTGCGTGATCGCACGGTGAGTCCTGCGACGCCTCGCGCTTTCTCTAGTCCACTACTACTTTACACAAATATAAAAGTGTGTATACATATATACTAGCCACTGCTCTAGCTCTAGCTAGCCCTGTACCGCTGCGGCGTATATCTTTTGATTTCTCCGTGTCTTGCAATCAAACTGCCTCGGCCGGATTCTCAGTGTAGAGGGCAAACCGTACGTGATGTGTTGGTACAACGTACGTGCCTTCTTGTGTTTTTCGTGTATATATGCTGCAGGATCTGCGTGGGTCTAAACTAGAAAAAGCTCGGGCGCTTCTTCAACTTGGCGCTGCCGGCTCTACCATGGCATGCATGCACATATATGTGCTGGATGCTCTCGGTGTGTACCAGCAGAGAGGATCACTGTACCGTTTTGTTCCATTGATTTCGTGGTAGCCATGCAAGGAGGAAGCAAACCTTTTAAATAATAGAGTGCTCTTTATCGGAAAATAATGCAAGGAGACAACAAAAAGTTCCCTGTAACGTTTTGGGCGTTCGAGCTGTACTACGCCCTGCACGTGGAAGCCGTGGGTCGACGGCCATACGAACATCAAAGGTGCTGAGCCACACCGTCTCATGGCCGCAGTGTATTCTCCACCGCATAGCGGCTGGACTACCGCGGTCGAACACCGTGATAGGTGGCGGAGCTTTGGCGAGTCGAAGGTGCTGACCCACACTATCTCAGGGTTGCAGTGTATTCTCCACCGCTTAGTGCCTGGAGTACCGCAGTCGAAGTAAGGGTCGGCAACAATGAATAAGGAATCGATCGGAAGTTCGCGCCCCCTAACCATCGCCCCCCCACCCCTCTATCCCCCTCTATAAATATGTACTACTAATTATCTCATCTAATAATTTAATTATTATGAGAGGCTCAAAGTCTAACGCCCTGCATCTAGCTAAGTATTCAATGGAACCTCAAAAAAAGCCCATCAAGCCACCGTGGAGGGTTAAAAATGAAAAATCTCATGTTTTCGTGTGTTAGTTTGCCGGACAGAGCGTCGTTGATTGATCTATTAGCCTAGGGCCCCTTCCTTCTTTCATGATCGAACTACGTCTCCATCGACGCTTATTGATGTCTTCTAGATGCCATGGCCCATGAGACGACGAAGGTTGTGGCCGATGTGGTGCCGGCATGCCACCCCGGTGTCGGCGCTCTTAATCCTACATTAGTTCTTGTCGTGGTTTCACGGCATAAGTCTATGGAGTAGCACACTCAGATCTTAAGGTAGGTATACACAGACTAGTACTACTAGCCTTTTGTCTTCTCTCATATGGATTACAAGTTAATAACCTGTTAGTTTGGTTAATTGTTTTATTTGCATATATGACAATGCATTTGTTTACTACTTGGATGCGTTTCTCTAATCTTCTATGACCTATTATCTTTGGGAGAAAAACTAATTCAATGAAGATTTTTTAGAGGCCACTTTCATCATAAATTAATCTATAGAAATTTGTTTTTGTGTGGTGGCAAAGCCAAACATTTATACTTACAGGCTTTGATCTGGGTATCTTGACTTGATATATGTGATGTATTATCTCCGTTCAAAAAAAAAATCTTCGCCCTCCTTATGTTCAAATCCTTGCTCCGCCCCAGAGTCGAACACCGCGATAGCTGGCGAAGATCTAGAGTCGGCGGCACGGGGCCATCCCGAGACAACACGAGTCGCCGCGAGCCGAGGCGTCGGCGAATCGTCAGATGCGAACGAGTAAAGGGACAGTGACCTGAGGCCGCGGTGGCTGATGCTGCTCATAGTGCATAGTAATTTAGACTAGTCTAGATTACTATCTTCACTTTAACTTGATATCTATCTCTTCATTAACCGGTTGCCATATAATTAAAAGTGTTGAGTTGGACTCTTAGTTACTAACAATGTTACTCCTACTAGTATAACCGGCCTGAAGATATGCGATTTTTTTTTTGAACAAGGGAGAGCCCCCGAAGGGGCTGGAAGCCTTTCATTATAATAAGACGGAGGAGTTACAAATTTTCACGCTGGACCCTAGAAAAACTAAAATTGCAACTAGATCCACACGCTTTACAAAGAGGACCCTAAAATTATCTAGGAGAAAGCAATCGGGTCCTTCTTCCAATCCGCCTCTGCATCTGGTGGGCCTCACGATGGAGGTTGAAGAAGCTCCGGGATTCTTCACCGGTGAGCTTGAAGGCCTCGATTTGGCCAGGATAATCGGGTGGCATCTTGCTTCCGATTTAGAACTGCAGTAGAAAGTGGATCCACTACTCCTTGGTTGATCATCACCACCGCTCCTCAGATCTCCTCCCCTTCTAGTCACCACCTCTGTGCTCAAGAAGACAAGAAATCGAAGAACAACGACAACTCACCACCAGGATCCGCTGAATCTGCTCGAGGAAACCGAGCTTCTTCCTCAGAGCTCCTGCCCGAGATGAGGAAGGGAAACCGAAGAGGATGCAGACGCAGCAAATCCAACGACCAGTACAACACCAACTCCAATCCTCGAGATGCGACTCCGCACAACGACCCTCCTCCTCGCCACCACGGTCGGCCAAGAAGGCCAGAGCAGAGTCAAACCCACCTCGAATCCTCTCCCCCTCGCCGCCACGGCCGGCCAGGACAGGAAGAACGAGGCGGGGCTCCCGCATCTGGAGATAGCACCTACACCCCACGGCTTTATTGACGAAGAAGCTCTCCACATCACTTCCCGCAGCCGCCGACTCCGCCCACCGGAGTACCACCGCGAGGAGCCATGGGAGAAAGCAAATCCAGATCCAGCCGCGAGAACCTAGAAGCTTCTTCTTCTGGGCAAGACGCCCACACACGGCACGAGGCCAAACCCTACATCTACCACTACTACTAAAACCTAGAACTACGCCGGCGCCAACCTCCCGCCGCCACTCACCGGCTAGTCCGGTGAGGGAGGCATGGGAGGGGCCCGGGAGGGGAGGGTGGACTCTCAAGTGCCTCTCGATTCGTGCAAGGGTCGAAGCGGTGCGTATTAGCTCTAACCGAGTAATTCGGATATGCGATTATGGTGGGGGCGTGAATCAAAGCACGATTGAGGGGGTGAGGCATGGAAGGTAGCACTGGGAAGCGGCCAGATATACTGCTGGTTGGGCACCCGCGGTGGCCGAGGCGATCATGCGCAGGGAAGATTCGGCGCGCACGGTTACATTTTGTTCTGGTGCAGCCGCTTGGTAACCCCGTTTTTGTACTCACGAGCTTGATAAATAAGGTTTTTGAACAACAATGTTTGAACAAATTTGTATATTCTAAAAGAGGGCAAGCAAAAGCATTCCTTGCACCATGTACCTGGTCCTGGGCGCATGCATGGTCTCGTCAGTCGCCGGAGAAAAAGTACGCAGTGCCCAGGCTTTGGAGTCGGAGGACCAATGTACTGCTGTCCATGCCGCAGCCCGCAGGGCAGGGGCCAGCTGAGCCTCGGGTCGGGTGCTTCTGCAATTTGCGTTGCCGGTACTACGAGGGCATGCACTCTTGCTCTTGTTTGTACGTTCAGAATCTCTCTGTGCACGCAGCATCATCTGTGTGATTTTGTGGCAGCCATTGAAGGAGGCAGGCAGAAACGTACTCGTCCAGCAGTTGCCTCTTCCGTGAAAGACGAAAGGAGCGGACCCTCTCTCTCTCTCTCTCTCTCTCTCTCTCTCTCTCTCTCTCTCTCTCTCTCAAGTGTACCGCCTACCGGCCCGGTCGATCGATCTGCAACTTGCGAACCTGCAACGACATCTCCCGTGCATCAGCTCGCACGCAATATCCGGGCCGCATGTTTGTCGCCTTGCCACTGGCAATATGGCATTGCCTGCTCCTCCCGTCCCATGCATGGTTATTTCATGCTTATGTTGAGACGGCCACGCGGATGTAATTAACACCCCAAAAAAAAAGTAAAAACCAGTCGCACAAATGTGGCAATCTAAAGGAGTGCTAGCTAGTGCATGATTGATCGCTGGGCAGTATCTCTTAATCATGCAACGTTTTGTTTTTGAATGCAAATCATGGAACGTTCATTAGGGGCCTGTTTGGTTCCGGTACGAGTTTCTCCCGACGCATGCACTTATACGCGCGGGGACTACATGCCGAGATTAGGCTCCGGATCAAATTCTTCTCCTTATTTTTGCGATCAGGACAATCAGAACGAGGAAGGGTTTAGTGCAAATTTGAAAAAACTGACTTAAAATGTGGTAGATTTTTGCTACGAAAATGTAAACTGGTAGATTTTCGGAATTTAGCTATCAAACCGATAGTTTTATGCTATCAACTCGTTCAGACGGCCACAATAATGCTTATGTTAAATGTATCTAATACTATTTAGTATATAGATACATTCAAATTTAAAAAAACTTGAGACATCTTATTCAAAACGGAGGGAGTACTTATTAACACGCAAAATAAAAGTAGAAAAAAACAGTCCCACAAATGTGGCAATTTAAAGGAGTGCTAGCTAGTGCATGGTCGATCGCTGGGCAGTAGCTCTTAATGATACAACGTTTTGTTTTCGAATACTACTAATCATGCAACGTTCACTAGGCTACTAGCGATACGAACGAGGTGCGCCTCTCTGCGGAGGGAAAAGAAAAGGAAAAAGTCTATTTTCAACCGTAGAGGTTCGGCGGTTTAAATCTTGAAGTCAAAATCCTTGTCGTTTGTACACTGAAGAATTCAATCCCGGCCGGTCTAAATTAAACCCTGAACCTGTCTAACCAGGTTTGAATGACGCCACAAAACAAACCCTATATAATTATCTATTTCAATCTATTATATACTCCCTCTGTTTCAAATTACTCCGCGCGCACGCTTACCTAGGTGGCCTAGTATTCTTTCATTTTTTATCAAAAATTCCTATGATTTTTGGTATACGTAGTACACATTTCATACTATCTATTTCAAAAAATTCAGGATTTTTTTGAATGAAAAATGAGGGAGTACTAGTCCACCTACATAAGCGCGCCGACGGAGTAATTTGAAACAGAGGGAGTACTAAAAGTAATATAAGGGTGTTTTTCGAGGCACCACGTTGATCCA
This sequence comes from Avena insularis, assembly GCA_023614405.1. Classification (NCBI taxonomy): domain Eukaryota; kingdom Viridiplantae; phylum Streptophyta; class Magnoliopsida; order Poales; family Poaceae; genus Avena; species Avena insularis. Next base: position 79,667,009 of record CM042695.1, on the reverse strand, counting down.
CATCACCTAAATTATCTCAACCGTTGGATTTACAATTTAAGATCATGATTTAATTAACTGATTAGTACAACCGATAACAAATAAGAAGAGCCAGGCTCCAACACATGTCATGAGTCCAACACGTCACGTACGAGTCCTAGGCAGAGAACAATATATATAGGAAAAACAAGGGCAGTTATCTCTCGTCTCTTACCTTTGCCCCATCTTTCTATCTAGATTTGATGTCATCGGTATCCTCTCTGCCACTAGAATCGATCTAGATATGGCTCTCAGATCTCTACTTCCAAGGCAGCCGGCTGACAGCAGCGGCAAAAATTGTTTTTGTCAGAAGCCTACTTCCAGGTGCCCCAAGGTTTGTTGTGCACAATGCGCCCTGGGGTGTGTAACGACCCATGCAGCCCTGCTTCGTTAGATTTGATGTCATCGGTATCCTCTCTGCGACTAATCTTCCTCACCGCCACCAAACTCCTTCCTTGAGATGAACCCCTTCGGTGTTGTTCTAAGAGCGGCACCTACTTTTATGAAGTCTTGGCTTTATTAGCTGTCGTCAATGTATAAAATGAGTGAAAATGAGACACGTGTTACAGTAGTTTTCAGAAATTGTAGCAGGGCATAGCTGATGTGAATTCATGCCTGCTGATGGTGATTAGTGTGACCAATGCAATGTTGGGTTGAATACCTAAATCAGTTTGCTTTTATAAAATATAAAGAGCCGGACTGCCATAGAATAAGTTACGACCATAGAAGAAAGGGCAAAGTTTAAGTCTTTAGTTCATTCATTATTACTCCATGAAGTTCTTTGATTCTTCATATTTAGCATCTTCGATCCCAACTGTATTTTCTCATAAACGTGGTGATTTAGCATTGCAAATAACCGAAGCCCCTTGCTGACCGATTCGCTCAACTCTCAGGTAACATATTTGTATTTCACCTACTTCACTTATTTCGTCGAATATTTTTCTCGCGTGCATGTTGAAATAATATTCATACAACTAATACTCATTTTGTGGTGTTAGTAACTGAATTCCGTTAACCAGTCTGATTCTAAAAATATGTTTCCAAACTAGAAGACAATGTTTTCTTTTTGATCCAATACTAGCAGACAATGTTCGAACATCGGAATGAGATAGTTATTAAAATTAATAAATATCCTTTTAAACAGTAGTCATTTGTATAATTCACAAAATTTTGTCGCTTTTGAGATTTCTCATTCGCCTCGGCAATAGTTGGGAATTGTTCTATCATGTATGGCAACTAAACCCAGTCTTTTTTTTTCAAAATGGATGTTGAATCCTCCGTCTCTGCATCAGAAAGATGCACACATCCTTTTTATTTACATTATTTCGCAGAGCCTTACAAAAAATATATAAAGATCAACCCGAAGTCACCTCACTAACCTAAAACACCTACAAGCTTGATGAAGAGGGTGCACATGTCGGGACCATGTGCTCTAACCTCGCATATCCGAACATCATCTTAAAACAGGATGCCACACCAAACTGACCAACGACGAGCACCACCGAGCCGAAAGCACAAACCGGACCGGCATACCCTCAGCATGCGCCACCGAGCCCGCAGCTAAACCCCGTAATTTGGGAAATGTTCAGACTATTATGGAATAAGCAAATCATTGTGCGGGGCATATTGGAAGACTTAGTAGACAACTTCAAAAGAAAGATCAGTCCCATCTGTTTGCATGCATGCACTCTCCAAAGTCTTAGCCATGCGAATGTTAGGTCTCTTAAACTCTGCATATGCATAGGACAATATTTCTCATGGTTAATGAATAAGCATCCATGAGTCGGCTAAGAGGGAGCAACGAAAAAAATTCAACCCAAAATTTTCTATGTACGATCGTTTCATGGAACCTATTAAACAAATGGTAGTGGTAGGCTAACATAAGTGATGTAAATGCAGCATGATGTCAATCTTTGAATATTATGATATCATTAATCTTGTATATCGATTGTAGTTATTGTGAACCTATGGTTTCAACCATTTTTATTTATCAACACTTTTGGAACTCACACGGCCCAACACGAGACAAACATATAATATCAAGATGCACAATTTACAGGCGAATAATTAGTTAGCATATATAATTGGGTTTTCATCAAGTTGATTAAGAAGGTATGCTTAGGCAACATAATTTAATGATACTTTATTTTGAACTACTAAAACTCTACAGAGCTCAAAAGTTTAGTTGGTCATCAATCTTGTGGACATCATGACCGTTAGATCTACATAATCATACCTAAACTTATCAGGTGCGTTGTATCTATATAACCGTACATGAAATGGTCCTGCCCATGTTTGGTATATCTTAATATAATTATATTTATTTATCTTAAGATGTATCTATATAACCATACCTAAACAGACTACATTTGTTAGTTGTACATAATCCCACAAAAATAAATCACACCAATAAGATTTTGTAACAGTATCTAAGAAGATCACATCCATTAGATCTTTGTAACACTTAATACTTCAAAAACCATAATATCATTCGAGGGATAATACATTTGCATTTGTAAATACAAAATAATATTATTTATAAGTGTACATGTTCATTGTGAGCTAGATTATATACCTAGGTTGAATATGTTAGTCCTTAACAAAAACATTAATGCTGATATAATACGATGATCAAATACATAATTTGGCCTCTATAAGAAAAAACATAGCCATGAAAATTTTGATGTTCCCATCTCATTCTATGTAGAAAAGCAGTAGTATGGAAACATACAAAATGCTTGCGGTGAGATACCTAGGAAAAATGACACGGTTCTATAATCAAATTAATTATAAGATGAATAGATAGAAAAGCGTTTTAAGAGTGTGTTGGTCACTAATTTTTATAACTTATTCCTTCTGTATAAAAGATGGAACAATCTCAGTGCAAGCTAGATTTTCTTGAAAGAGTAGTTAATGTTCCTTTGTGATTCACAAAATAACATAGTTTGATGAGTCATATGAATTGCGGGTAAGTTTCACGAGTCTCATTGCAACAGAAGACATGGCTCTATAACCAGGTTATTTAGAAGAAAAATTAATATCATCAGATATTTCGTAAAAGATGTCGCATGGTTCTTATTTTGTTACTTTTACAACATAATAGTATGCAATTACCAAATTAAAACATGTATTAATACATTTGTCTCTAAAACATGGTGTATTTTACAATGAAGGAGGTAAGTGGATAAAACAAATCATAAGGTAGAAAATAAAAATTTCACATCTTTGAGATATTAACAATGGTGCCCTCGCATTTGCGAGGGCCACCTTGCTAGTTAGGAAAATGATATGATTCCCTCGGGGGATCCCGTCATCGCGTCCCCCGGGTCTGGAACCGTTTTGATCCGGCCTTTATTTTCACGCCACGTGGCCCTCTTCTTTGCGGTTGCTACACCGCTCTGGGATATATGGGTCGGGCGGTTCCTCCCTCCTCGCACGATTCGAACCGCGGAGGAGAGGCGACGGAGAGGCGACCGAGGAGGCGACCGCGGTGCGACGCCGCGCCGCCGCCGAACCCTTCATCGTCGACTGCCGCGCGACCGCTGCCGAGCGCCGCGCATCGGTTCGTGCTCGCCTGGCTCTGCTCCCTCTCTCCTCTCTAATCTCTCTCTGCTCTGTTTCCCGCAGAGTAACTCCCGAATGCCGCCGTCCGATTCATCCTCGCCCGCCGCCGACCGCTGCCGAGCGCCGCCGCCCATCCTCGGTTTGTGCCGCCGTCCTCCCCTCTCTAACCCCCCCTCTCTGATTTTGCGCAGGAACCCTAGGTGGCAGGAGGTGATGGGACCGCCGCCGACGAGCGATGCGGCAGGAGGGAGCACCTCCGGCGGCGCGAACGTTGAGGTGATGACTCGGCGGCAGCCGCCGTTCTATCCTCGCTTCCATTTTTTGCTATTTTGCTACGGGGATTTTTGCTACTTGCTACTGTGTTTTGGTACTCAGTAGCATGATTAGTACTAGGAGTATGATTAGTTCATTCATACTCCACATTGCTACTTGCTACTGTGTTGATTAGTACTAGGAGTATGATTTTTGATCCCAGTAAGGAAGATTTGCTAATCCTAGTACTTATGTTGTCTCATGTCCTTGAAGTTTTGCTAGTCCTTCCTAGCAAGCTACTGTTGAAGATTTGCTAATCCTAGTACTTATGTTGTCTCATGTCCTAGTACTACTGTTGATTAGTACTAGGAGACATGAGACCTAGCAAGTAGCATGATTTGTTAATCCTAGACAGGAGGAAGATTTGCTAGTCCTTCCTAGCAAGCTACTGTGTTGATTAGTACACTTGTTGATTAGTACTAGGAGTATGATTAGTACTAGGATTTGCTAGTCCAGTAGTTTTGCTACTTGTGCATTATGATTTTGATCCCAGTAGTTGCTACTCTAGTGTATATGTTTGCTACTTTAGTTCTTTTTTGCTACTCTAGTATGATATAGTGTACTGGGATTTGCTACTCTAGTATGATATAGTGTATATCCCAGTAGTTGCTACTCTAGTATGATATAGTGTACCGATATTTGCTACTTGCTACTGGGATGTGCTACTGCAATAGCATGATTAGTACTAGGATTAGTGCTAGGACTATGATTAGTACTAGGATTTGCTATTCCAGTAGTTTTTCTACTTATGCATTATGATTTTGATCCCAGTAGTATGATTGGTAATCCCAGTAGTTTTGCTACTTGCTACTTGTACATTTTTTGTAATCCCAGTAGTATGATTAGTAGCCCAATGTTTAGTAGTTTTGCTATAACCATACATGTTTCTATTTTCCTTTTGCTGCAGGTTGCTGCTGTTGATAAGAGCAAAAAGGGAAAAAAGGTTGTTGTGAGCCGCAAGAAAGTTGGCGAGGGAGCGAGTAATGTCAAGGAGGATATTTGGATGTCGAAGGACCGTTTCGGTGCCAAGCATTTGAGTATCCTTGCAGACAACCTTTCTCCAGCCAAGAAGCAGATTATTCAGTCAAAGAGTGCATTTCGAGCATTGTTGAATGTTGCATAGTTTAGGATTCCTAATGAGCTTACGGATTTTGTTGCTGCACATACTTCTGCTCGTCTCCGTGAGTACAAGCTTCGGAAGAACCAGATGGTATTTACCACGGATATGGTGAGGAAAGTGTTTGGAATCCGCTGCGGGAGCAAGCCTATTGATCTTTCTAATACTGGAGGTGCAGAGCTTGATGATATTCGAGCCCTCTACCATGCTGGGAAGAAGAGGGCAGAGTTAGCAACTGCTATCAATATCTTGAAGAATTGTGCTGATACAGATGAGGAAACCATCATTCGCACTTGGGATCTTGTTTCACAGCCACGTTGTTGCTCCAAAAAGCTCGAACCATGTTAACTTGGAATATGTTGGTCTCATGGCTGACCCAACCAAAACAGATGAGTATGCTTGGGATGAGAATTTTTTGGGTTTGTTGATGCAAACTGTGAGCAATATTCAGAAGAAGAAGAAGCAAGCACATGTTCTTCCAAAGGACTGTAGCAAATTTGATTTTTGGATAACTGGCCCATTCATTCTTCTTGGTGTAAGTTATCTCCCATCTTTTATATTTATTTGTAGCGGTTTGCAGCGTTTGTTTTGCTACTACTAACTTTATTTGGCCTCTTTTTGTAGATTGCTTATATGGATCATTTGGATTTCCCACCCTGCGATCACACGTTCGACAAGTCATTGCCTAGAGTATGCTCTGTCAAGACCAGTGACTTCACTTTTATTGTACAAAATGACTCGGATAGCAAGATTTTATCGAACAAAACTGTTTTCGGCAGGCGAGATGTAATGTTCTTTCCAGCACCACAAACATTCTATTCTTTCGTTAATCCTCTTAATGTTAACATTACTTTTTATTGCGTGTAGTTCCTCCCATTGTCTGCAACACCTTATGGTACTGCTCCTGGTTATGATGATTTCAACAAACCTGCTCCAGTGGAAGATGTTGATGTTAATCCTTCTGCTTCATTGAATGAATGGCTAAATTTCCCTAGCAGCCAGGATTTGCAGGTACGAAATTGCTACTGTACTGTTATTTGTTTGCTACTTCAGTGCATTTGATTTTGCTACTTAGATACATTGCTCTGCTACCTCTTTTTGCAATCAGTGAACATGTATTATAGGTTTTGCTATTTTAGTGTATAGGTTTTGCTACATTAGTTTATAGGTTTTGCTACTTTAGTTTACAGGTTTTGCTACTTTAGTTTATAGGTTTTGCTACATTAGCTTTATGAATTTGCTACTCCTTTTGCGTTAGCCTCGGTGTTAGGGTATCGAGGCGGAGTCGCCGTCGACGCGATAGCGGCGACGGGCGACGATGCCTCGGTACCCTAACACCCTTCGAGGTTTCGTCGCCCGTACGACACGATAGCATCGATGGGCGATGAAACCGAGCCGCAGGACTAGAGTTTACGCTTTATGTACGTTGACGACTTAGGGTGGGGGTGGTGGATAAGTTACCCCAAATTATCTACCCGTATGCAAAAGAAGCTTAATAGAATTTTATTACACCATATTTTTCGAGGATTCGTCGCCCGTACGCCGCGATAACGGAGACGGGTGACGAATCCGAGCCGCTATGCTTAGAATTTCATCATTTATCTTGTCTCTGGTTTACTAACTTGCTTCTAATGTTTGCTAACAGGTTCCCGCTCGTTTCAAAATATTGTATGAGAAGCACAAGGCTATTTTTGAAGTATATGTTGATGTGACAATGAAGAACCTTTCTGCTGGATTGAAGCGCATGCAGGCTCAACGCATGGCTGCCCTTTTGGTTGATGTTGAATCATCAACTAAGAAGAAGAAGCTGGACCAAGTGTTGTTTTTCCAACCAAAAGTACAGCAGATGATGATGATCAGCTGTAGGATGATGATGGTTCAGAAACTGAGGATGATGAGAAGCTTTATGCTACATCGGAGCCCGAGGACCATGTTGTTGCTGCAGCAGCTGCTAAGGATAATGATGGTGATGCAGATGATGCTGTGGAGCAAGGTGGTGTTGCAGATGCTTCTGTGGAGCAAGGTGGTCCTGTAGCAACAAAACATGCTGATGTTCCTCAAGCAGCAATAATCATTGATTCTACGAGCAAGGGAGCTGATGCTACTGAGCAGCCGGATGTTGTTAGCCCTGACAGGTCTCCAATTCACAGCCCCGGGAAGGATATTTCTGATGAAGCTTGGGCCAATGCTCCGGACAAACCACCGTTTGATCTTTTTGAGCCTGGGACCGATGAGTATGCAGAGTTTTGCATTTCACAGTCTCCCCCACCTTCCTGTGATGCCCCAACCGCTGCCGTGACCACTGCCTCTGATGCCTCTGAGAGTATTCCAGCATCACCTTCCACTTTAGTCGATCTTGCACCTTTAGGCTCTACTGAGCCTGCGACACCTGCTGTTCCCATTGCACCTGGTATGAACATTTTCTTGTAGTTTCTTAGATATGCTTTCGCTTGTTTGCTTCTTAGATATGCTTCCGCTTGTTTGCTTAAGACACAATTGTTTTCTCTTTTTGCAGTTGTTGTTAACATTGAGTCAAGTGTTAAAGGAGATGGTATCTCAGGTTTGTTGACACATGAGAAGAAGACAAGGTTTAAGAGGGCTGCCAAGGAGGAGCTCACACCTCCAAAGTTGAAAAGGATGAAGGTCTCTGAAGATGTAGAACAAACATACTCCACATTTGTGATAAATGGTCGGAAATTCAAGGGCCATCCGAAGGATAGGGCACCGTAAGTTTATGTTTTTTGCTACTCTGAAGTAATGTTTTTGCTATCTTGCATCTAGCTGATTGCTATATGTGTCAATGTGTTTTGCTACTTACTTTTTTCACTTGTAGGATATAGTTTTCCATTTAATCTTCTACAGCTTGAACTACCTGCTACCTTATTTCATTTTTTTTGCTACTTTACATTGAACTGTTTGCTACTTTAGTTCATAGTTTTTGCTACTTTATATTGAACTACCTGCTACCTTAGTTCTTTCATTTTGCTAATTTACATTGAACTGTTTGCTACTTTAGTTCATAGTTTTTGCTACTGTACATTGAACTGTTTGCTACTTTAGTTTATTGTTTTTGCTACTTTACATTGAACTGTTTGCTACTTTAGTTCATAGTTTTTGCTACTTTAGATTGAACTGTTTGCTACTTTAGTTTATTGTTTTTGCTACTTTACATTGAACTGTTTGCTACTTTATGTAAAACTGTTTTCTACATGTGCATTCCTTTGTGCAGGCTAGTTTTTGTGGAGATTGGGCGGTATTATACTTGCTACATAACTTTCCAAACATCGCTTCGGCCGCGCCCAAATCTAGATAGTGAGTTGATGAATGTTTGGATTGAGAAATTTAACCATGAGTCGGACATTGTTTGCAAGAAAAGTGCACGGCAGAAGAGGAACTACGCTTTCACGCAGCACTTTGTGGTAAGTAGCACTTTTCTTGATCTTTTATTTGCTCAATATGCATATGACAGGTACTCTGCTAGCATTTTGCTACCTTTTGTGTGCTTGCTGAACCAATACAGATAGTAGCAAATTTTACTTGCTTTTGCTGCTGCCTCATACTACTTTTTATCTTCAACACAAAACAGGAGAAGCTTATTGTTGATCCAAAAGCATTCAATGCTAAAGCATGTATGGATGAGTTGAAAGAGCAGAATGCAAAGTTCAAGATTTTCAAGTGTGACCTTGTGAGTTAACATCCTTGCTTCCTATCTTGTTCATGTTTGCTTTCTATACAAGATGCTAAATATTAATTCATGAATGTAGCTATACTTTCCTATTGTGAAGTTCAACCATTGGGCAGTTCCCTGTATCAACCTAGTAGCAAAGCAGATGCATATTTTTGATTCAATGAAAGGGGCCAAAGATGCTAGTGTGATGGATGATTGTGCATGCAATCTGATTAGTAATCCAGCTACACTTGTTCATTGTGTTTGCTACATTTATAGTTGGGCCTTTTATTTGCTGCATATCATTAACCATGCAGTGTGTTTGCTTTGTTTTCCAGTTCGCAAACTTTGCAATTCTTGTGAAGCAATCAAAACTAGCAGATAATATCAACTTCGACACTTACCTGCTAACCAATCCTGATCACCCGCAGCAAACTACCATGTAAGATTTTGCTCACCTTTTTTCAATCCTTGTCCTGATCACTAGTTTCAACTTTTGCTACATTATTATTTTTTAATTGCTACCTAAGTTTACAACTCTTGCTACTTTAGCTTCCTACACTTGCTACATCAGTTTCTGCTTGTTTTTTACTAATCTATCTGTTTGTTTTTTGACAGATTTGATTGTGGATTCTTTAGCATGCTCTTCATGGAAAGCTTCACCGGCAAGGTCATGACGGAGTTCGACAACAATGCTATACCACTTCTAAGGAAACTTCTTGCATCTGATCTGATTGAGGCAAGGCAATACAAAGGATCATTGCTACAGCTGATGGAAGAAGAGTTACAGAAGAAGCGTAGTTAGGTTGAAACTGATGTAATCGTTGAAACTGATGTCGTCCTTGTGATCTTATTTTGCACTTTTTAATTGTTCAAACTGATGTAATCGTGGATGTGTTCGTTGCTGCAGCATCTGTGGATTATCTTTTGTGGATAGGTTATGTTGGATGGATAAGTGCTACATGTTTGGAATGGGTTTATATATAGCTTTTGAAGTTTGGAATGTTGATTATTGTCTTCTGAAGCTTCAAATAGTGTGATTGCTTTGATAAGTTCTGTACAAGCTACATACGTGCTGCATAAATGCTAAAAATGAGTATTTACCTAGACATGCTGTCAATTTTTTTGGCCACCCCAGGTGTTAATTTGCTACATCTGTGTAGCCATATTGCTACATGCATAGAAATGGTGTGCTACCCAGGTGTTCAAGATTTGCTACTAGGTTTAATGTAGCAAATATACCTGTGACATTCATTCATAAGAACAAGTTTTGTCTATGGTAGCAATTTTATATACAAAATGCAGGTTGTATGCTCCAAAGTGGAAATACTTTTGCTACCAACAATATTCTGTCATATCACAAAATTCATATCTTGCATCAAGATGATGCTACATCTATACTATATGTATGCTACATAGTAATGACAAAAATGCTACTCTCTGGTAGTACATGTAGTTTCAACTCTATTTTCGCAGCATTCCCCGCAATCAGTGCTTCCATGGAGACGCATTGTTTCACGGTGTGACCTTCTTCATTGAAGTATGGGCATTTTTTCTTTCTTGGCTTCTTCTTCTTCGGCGTTGCATCAGTTTGCTTCTTCTTTGTCTCTTGAGCTTTTTTCCTTCTCTTGGCATTTGCTTCATCACGAAGCTCAACCAATGGTTTGTTACGCTTCGACTTCTCGGTTGGTCTTCCTTTTGGCTTTACCCTCGCAGGGTTCTTGAGCGTGCTACTCGGAGCATCATTACGTTCTTCTTCTTGTCGTTGATTGTTTACACCATGCTGTGGAGGAATACTTTGCTCTTGTACCAAAACCTCTGGCCCTCCTCCTTGCTCTACTTCTTGCTCCTGTGTAGCATGTTGTGTGTTCCTCATATTTGCTACAAGACGCTTCGCATCATCAATCATCTTGGAAACAGCAACATATGTTTCATCACTGAAGCAAGCATCCGAAGCGAGTTCATTCATCTTTCTGCACAATGCATTGTACTTGAGAGTATTGGTTCCTGGGATCCCAAATCTGATGGTATTTGTCCCGGGATCAGGTGCAGGCATTGTTGTTGCAGCAGACCATCTTCGTAGCATGTATCTCTCTGGAATTTGCTGGACATTCAAGTGCACCATCACCCTCACTATATGCGGGCATATAAAGCCACACATCTCAAATGTGTTGCATCCGCACTTGTAGCACTCATCATCTAACTTGACTTGCACCTGGTAGGTTTTGACACCATAACCAGGGTTTGGAATGAGATCAAAGCACATGCCTTCACCTTCGACCTGCATTGGATAAAACCTGGTAGATTTCTCAATCATCTTTTGGAATCTTGTGAAGATCTCCCTTGTGTAGAACTCCAGCCCCTGCTTTTCAATGTTGTAGCTGCAAAATAAGGTTTGTTTTTGCTGACTGTCAGGTTGGTGCTACATCAGGTGTTACATTATGCTACAACAGTTTTAAAAATCTGCTACCACAGATATAAAATAATGCTACTGGGAAATCTGTCTGTAATAGAAAATCTCACCTTCCCCATAGTGGTGCTGTTGTTGTATCCATTGTGAATGCTGCATTGTCTTCTCTGTCTAGCATCAGGTTTTGGCACAACTCATATTGCTGCACGAAGTTCCAAACTGAGCCACTTGGGCGAATTAAAGTTTTAAAGTACGAGTTGAGGCCTTCAGATCTTCCTGTTGTGCTTGTGAAGGGAAAGAAACTTTGTCTGAAGTACACAGGTGCCCACATTTTTCTGCTCTTCCACATGTTCTGCAAATGAGTGTTCTCAGCCATAGCAAAAGTTTCCAACATATGCTGCCAGCAAATCTCAAATTCTGCTATGGTGTCCGTGCTATAGATGCACGAGTAGAATTCTGCAGCAAATGGGCTACCTTCTCTCAAGTGAGGTCCAAGATTTGTTCTTGCTAATCATAGCACATGGAAGATGCAGCATCTGTGGACCGAATCAGGATATATGTTTGAAATTGCTGCAGCCATTGCTTGATCTTGGTCTGTCATGTTATGGTCTGGCGCCAAACCATTCATTGCTTCCTTAATTTTGGTGAATACCCAACTGAATGTTTCAGTTGTTTCATGAGGTAGCAAAGCACATCCCAACACAATTGTTTGTGTGTGGTTGTTGATGCCCACAAGTGGAGCAAAAGGCATGTTGTACTTGTTGGTACAAAATGTAGTGTCGAAAAACACCGAGTCCTTGTACTTGGGGTACAAGGCCCTTGTCCTGCCATCCACCCAAAAGAGAGCTCTCACTGCATTGTTTTCATCCACTTGCTTATCAAAGAAGAATGTAGGGCTTTCTGCTTGTCTCCTTTCAAAGTACTCAATAGTCATTGACATGTCTCGTAGCGAAACTTCCTCACGTAGCATAGTCCTTATGTTGGACACATCACGCTTCACAAAACCAAGGCACCTCGGGTCGCCTCCGTGCACACTTCTGAGGCATCCCATTATCTGAGTTGTGGTAATGTTTTGGTTGTGTAAAGTTTGGATGAACTGAAAGTCCTCCTCAGTAACCTTCCTATGAGACCGATAGTACCGTCTTCTCCCAATTTGCTTCAGCAACTGGTGTGTGTGCTCTCCTTGAAATACCGTTACAGTCCATATTCCATTTCTCTTTCCAACAATCATTCTAGCTTTACAATCATGCCGCAGCACCCTATTCTTCTGCCTCAAATATGCTACGTCCATTTTGAGTCCAACTTGTTTGCTACGTGATTTCTGTGCACTGAAATTGCTCATGTCTATTGGACCTCCTTCTCCAGAACTATCCTTAGTAGCATTTTTTTGCTTCGTCTACTGGTTTTCCGGCATGGACACACTCAAAAACCCTACTAAGAATTACATCTTTTGGGGAACCTCTTGCTGTGCTATACTTGGTGTTACCAATCCGTGTACCAAACCCGAGTTTGAAAGCATAGTCATTGTATACTTGCTTCGCAACTTCAAGGTCATCAAATGTCATTCCAACATATGGTACAAGAGGCTGCGAGCAAATCTCTTCACCACCTTCTTCATCAACAAATGAAGCATTGCTACTAGCTGCACTTTCTGCTCTTGTAGCAAATTTTTGTCCAAAGGTTCCTGCAGCAGATTGTGGTGGAGCAATCTCGTAAGAAGATTGTGGTGGAGCAGCATATCCTTCTGGACCGTATTCATCAGCAGGCTGGTTGAGGTCGAATCCTCCTAGTATACTGTCAGCAACAAACCCCTGCAATTTAAAAGAAAAAAGTTTAGGTCGAAGCATAATGTGCTACATAAATGTGCTGCATGTAGTATTACCTTAATTTGCTACATTAATGTGCTAGATCACCCTAATTTGCTACAAATGTAGCATCACATGTGCCTAAACTTTTTCTGCACTGTAGCAAATTGTCCAGCAAAGCATGTAGTAATTTTTCTTTTGCTACAATGTAGCACCCTAATCTATTTTGAGGTTTTCCTGCCATCTTCCTAGCATGTTGCTACAATGTAGCACCCTAATCAATGCAACAAAGCATGTTGTTTTCCTGCCATCTGCCTAGCAGCACCCTATTTTGCTACAATGTATAAGCCAATTAACTAGTATTTTGCTACATATGTAAGTATTTCCTGCTACCATGTAGCACAAACATGGACAACAATGGTGGAAACCTAATCTAGAGCTTACCGATGGTGCTGGAGGTTCTTCCTCGGGATTTTGATTGAAAAACACTGGAGGATTTGTGTGCTGGGCTAGATTAGGTTGCTGCGCTCTATTGGAGACATCGGCGTTGGCCGAATCGGAGCGCCGCCGGGTGAGAGGATTTGATCCCCCAATAAAGCTACGATTGGCGGCGGTATAAGGTGGTGAGGCTAACCAGGAGGAGGGTAGAGTATGGTCCCTCAAATATGGCTCATCTCCGGCGCCGGCGAACGAGATCGACGGCGCAGTCTCCTCCGTCGTCCTCATGGGCGCCCGCACGCGCGACTCCCAGTTTGCCTCTGTTTTGCTACTCTGAAGCGGTTTCTGCTGTGACGTAGCAAAAGCGAGCGGGTGTTCCACTTGACGGTTCGATCGGAAGGTTTGATGGGACGGCTGCGGACCCGGGGGATCGGGGGCAAATATCCCCGGGGGACGCGTAGCGCTGTCCTTTCAATTAAGTGGTCACATGCACTGCCGCTCTCTCCTCGGCACTGTGTCGAGCATGTTGCATGCTCCCGTGTTGTTGCCGCCGCTCGATTCCATGGGCTGCCGCGCAGCTCGTTGTCGGCCGCCACTCCAGTCCAGTACTGCGTCTCGCCGGTGCATCTTGCGCATTCGCGTGGTCCATGCTTGAGTCTCGTGTCCTGCCTTGCCCTGCACAACACCTCCACGGGCTGTCGGTGCACGTGGTCGCAGTTCTTATCCGGCTGCAAGTCTAATGTCTGCATTGTGTGCTGATGTATGCATTTCAGCATGTGGTCGCAGTTTATGCTCCGACTCGCAAGTCTGCATCCCGTGCATCTCCCAGATCTGTCAATTGCAAGAGGACATTAAGTATTGAGGGACCGAGACTATGCTCGAGAATTGATAGTTGCTAGCTTGCTACTATCAATAAGTATTGAGGGGTGCATCTCCCGCGCACCCCTGATTTCCTTTTTTCTCTCAGATGGGGACATAGATGTATTGGGAGAGATGATCTTATTTTATTACCATTAATTGTTGAGGAAGCCACTCCTTAAAATAGCCTGGATGTATAGCTCCCCGGACGCAATAGGCGACCCGGGCGACCCTGCGCCGGCTGCCGCTCCGGCGGCCACGACAACTCCCCGCCAGCTGCCGCCCCAGCCTCCCCGCCTACGCCAGACCTGCCGCCTTCGCCTGCCCAGGTCGTGGTCAAGCCGTCGTGGCGCACGGAGGACCAAAGGGATATTGTCGACGGCGTCAGGCACCCCAGGTGAATCCTTCCAATCCCAGATCCTCTTCAACTTCTCGAATCCTCCTCGAATCCCCTCTGCTCGCCCTGCCCAGGTGAGCTCTGGCTCACGCCCCATTCCTCTCTCCTTCCTTCACCACAGCTTATGTTGAAAATTTGATTAATTTCTTCTTCTGCGCTCTTCCGGAACGGCTGAGGGTCCTGTGCGTTTTCCAAAATGTGTTCAAAATCTAGTTTGCTAGTCCAGACCTTGCGTGCTACGTTGCCGTTTGGGGATCAGATCAGATGCAAGGTTTTCAATTCAGGTTCCACTCATCGATGGACGACGCCATGGCTGCTGCTTGCAAAATTCGAACTCGTGAGCCTCTGCCGGTCAAGGCTAGGCCCCGCATTCGGCCACCAACCAAAGCTACAGGAGTTAATTGGAAAGTTCTCCTAATAAATGACAGCGCTGGCATCCTCAACGCCCCCTCCCTTTTGTCAACTCGATTGTCCCCGCCACTGGTCAGGCCATGCTGCTCAAAGCTACTCTGCCTTCATGCCTCACCCCTCCCCCTGCGCGCGCGGCCGGCGCGGGGCGCGAGACGGTGCCCTCTGCCTCTGCATTCACTCCAGGGTGTACGACCACCAACCGCTCTTACCTCCAAGCCCTGTTATCCCCTGGCTCGCCCCCTGCTCCCTCCCCGCCCAAACACTCTCCACCTCGCTCCCTCCAGGGGAACTGCTTTCGCTGTCTAGCCTCCCTCAAGCACCACAGCGTCTCTGCCTGCCGCGACCCTGTCTGCTGCAGGGGCTGCGGACGCTCGGGTCAAGGCCTCCGAGACTGCACCATGCCAAGGCTAGCCACCACCATGTTCCGCCGCTCCGCTTCCCCACCGTCGCCTACCCCCAACCTTGCCACCGTGGAGCGCCACTCTTCTCCCCCATGTTCCGCTTCCCCTCTGCCCTTGGCTCACCCATGCTGCGCCCAGTTCTTGCTCCCCTGCGTATGGCCCCGTTGTCCCCGGTTGGAGTGCGTCGTGGTTCCGGTTCAGGTTCTGCTGTGGCGGTGACCATGGATGAGGACATGCCGCTACTGGAGACAGTGCCGCCGGTGCTATTCCGGGACATCTTCACCTTGCCACGGGCGCGGGAACGCTGCGCGCGGCGCTCATCTTCATCCCCCCTGTCCTGAGCCTTGGCCGCGGTGACGTGCCGCTGTCCCTTCAGGAGCTGCCTCGCCCTAGGCCGCGCTCCCGTGCTCCCTCTGCCACGTCGGCCAACCCCTCTTCTTCCGCGTCTAGCCGCTCCAGTCGCTCTGGGCCTCGTCGCCGGGAACGTGGCTCCATCCTTGCCGCGTCCTCGGTCCCTGCTGAGTCCGAGCGCCCGGACATTCTAGAGGTTTTCATGCCACCAGGAGACTTGGACGAGGCGCGACGCCTCGTGGTCGTCTACCTCGAGCCGCATGGAGGTTTCCTCAACCCTGGGGAGGTAATCACCAGATCCATCTTCGCTGCAACGCATCTCCAGTTCGAGCTTGTCCCCTCTGCGGTTGGGGATACCTATGTCAGGTTCCGCACCCCGGAGCAGCGTGACCACGCTTTGCGGGAGCAGCCTTTCTTCAGGGATGATGCTCGCATTGATCTGGTTCTGGAGGAGGAAGCCCAGCGCGCGCCCCTTCCCGAACCCCAGCTCCTTGCTCTCTTAGTGGCCTCCCTCTTCCCTGCCGAGCATATCACACCCACAAACATTCCCGCCGTTTTCGCTGCTTTCGGTGATGTCATTGAGATTGATCCTGTCTGTCTGCTTGGCAAGGACCTGTCCACGGTCAAGGTGGTGGTTGTGCTCGAAGATGCTGCTGCTGTGCCGTGCAATATCTGGCCCAAGAAGGGACCATGGGGAACAAGAATTGTCAGCATCTCCATTGACAGGGTCTGGCCTTATGAGGACTCGTTGGTGCTGGGAGAGTACCAGCCTTTCTTTGCGCTGCCGCCACCCCCTCCTTTTGGCCACAACCGCTATGCTCTGGTGGGCCGGCCCGTGGAATCTGGTGGTGCCCGTGGCAGCCCGCGTGCCCCAGATGATGCTGCCGCCCTAGGACCTGCTCAGGGTGAGGCTGGTGCTTACCATCGTCAACTGTTGTTGCTGGGGGGACCGGAGTCGACCCCTGCCTTGCACGGGCCGGTGCTTACTGTTGACGCTTGTGCTGCCCCCCACCCTCACCCCGCTCGCTTGTCGGCGGGTTGGTCCGTAGTGATCAGTCTGAAATCTGGGGTGAGTCCGGCGCGGCATCGGACACGTCAATCTCAAAGCACAGCTCGGTGATCCAGTATGCTGGAGAGGTTGCTGTTGTACCCAATTTTGCTGAGGCTGTCTCTGCTACTGCTGTGGCTATCGCCCCTGGCCTTATCCCGGATGATGCACCTTGTTCGGTGGTGCGCTCCCGGCGTGGCCGCCGAAATGACAGAGGTGAGAGGGTGCCTGCTGCAAAACCCAAGCCATCTAGGCCTATAAGGAAGAGTGTCAGGCTCGCCGGTAAAGAGCCGGTTGACTTCGAGGACACCACCACCAAGACTGTCAAGCGCAGGGAACTTAAGGATGCTTTGATTGGCTGCTCCACTTCGCTGCAGAACCATGTTAGAATAGCAGGGTGCTGAAAAAACTGAGGTCCCCCATGGGTATGAAGCCTATGTCCAAGCTGAGGAATGCTGCCTTTGGAAGCAATAAGGTGTCGACTGCTGCTCCATGATTAGCTCTATCACTGAACCCCAAGGCAATGCTGCGCGTAGGAAGACCATGCTTCTGTTTTCACCTCCCCTAGATCCACCCTTTGTTTGTTTCCACCTTGTTAATCAAAGGGCACGCTGCTGTCCGGCACGCCCCCGTATTCTGTCTCGTTTGTGTAATGTTTCCGCTTGTAATGGTGCCAGCCAGACTAATGGATAGTGTCTCCCTCAAAACGCTCATGTTCGCTTTCTGGAATGCTCGCGGTCTGGGGGACGATAGTAAGTTCGAGGTCCTTCGTGACAACCTGCTTGCTGCAAAACCCACTGTTGTTTGCCTCCAGGAGACAAAGCTGGCGTCGCTCGACCGAGCCAAATCGCGGTCTTTCCTTCCTCCTCACCTAACAGATTTTCGTGCCGTTGACGCTGTCGGTACCCGTGGGGGCCTGGTCACCGCTTGGGACGACCGCACTCTGTCGCTCACTTCCTCCATTCCCAAAACTTTCAGCCTCACCACCACGCTCACCTCCACCTCCTCCGACACCTCGTTCTCCATCACCAACGTCTATGCGCCTTTGGATCATAGCCTCACCCCACTCTTTGTCAGTGAAATGCTCTCGCTTGCCGACTCTGTGTCCGGGTCGTGGCTCGTCGCTGGAGACTTCAATCTTATCAGGTATCCTCATGAGAAAAACAATTCCAACTTTAATGCCAACCTAGCCAACACATTCAATGCCTTGATACATGATATCGGCTGGTTTGAGCTCCCTTTAACTGGTCGCCTCTTCACTTGGTCAAATCAACAAGTGGTTCCTGTCATGGCTCGGCTAGACCGTGCTTTCTTTAACGCTGACTGGAACAGTGCTTTCCCTAACTCGTATCTATCGTCTCTCCCCCGTCCTATGTCTGACCATCACCCGCTCCTTGTCTCTGCTGCTACCACCATACCAAACCCTTCCCACTTTCGCTTTGAAAACTCTTGGCTTCTTGATCCGCTTTTCCTTCCCTCCACCTTGTCTTCTTGGTCTCCTCGGGTGCCCGCTGGTGACGCTGCCCTTGATCTCGCTGCGAGCGTCAAACGGTTTAGATTCGCGGCCAAGGTATGGCGTAAGGGGCACCGGTTTGTCCCTCAGTTCGACAACAATTGCCGCTTCATTATTAATCTTCTTGATATTGTGGAGGAGGATCGTGCTCTTTCAGGGGAGGAGTCGTTGCTGCGGGTGGAGGCTAGGGCGCAGCTCGCTGCGCCGGTGCGGCGTGCTGCTGCGCACAGGAAGCAGCGTGCCAAGGTCCGGTTCATCAAGGAAGGTGACTCCAACACCAAATTCTTCCACGCCCGGGCCTCCATGCGCTACCGCCACAACCACATCAGAGAGCTCGTGCTCGACGGTGCGGTGGTGGTCTCCCATCAGGAAAAAGCTGCTGCGCTCCATGTCTTCTATCCAACCTCCTGGGCCGGGAGCGCACGGTCCTCTGGCACTTCGACCTTGCTGGGCTTTATCACAACAAGCCAGTGGTCTCTGCCCGTCCCTCATCGCTCTGTTCGAACCTGAGGAAATCAAAGCGGCAGTCTTGGGCATGCACATGACAAGTGCCCCTAGGCCTGACGGTCTCAGGCCGTCCTTCTACCGTGCGGCGTGGCCGACGGTTGCCCCGTCCATGCTCAGGTTGTTCTCTGTGGTGCATGCTCGAGGTGTTAACCTCGGGGCCATCAACCGGGCCCACGTGGTGCTCCTCCCCAAAGGCGAAGGGATTCTGCCTCCTGGTTCCTACAGACCTGTGTCGCTTCAGAACTGCTCTGTCAAGATGGTTTGCAAGGTTCTAACCTCCAGGCTTCAAGATCAAATCGGTAATCTTGTTGATGAAAACCAGTCTGGCTTCCTCGCTGGCAGGAGCATCTTGGAAAACTTTATCCTTGCTTCGGAGCTTGTCCATGGTTGCCACAAACGCAATGCCCCTACGTTGTTGCTGAAATTGGATTTCTCTAAGGCTTTTGACTCCATCAACTGGTGCAATATGCACGCTATCCTTCAAGCGCGAGGTTTCCCCTCGGTGTGGTGTGACTGGATGCAGCTAATCCTGGAATCGTCCAAGTCTGCGGTTCTGCTCAACGGGATTCCTGGTCGCTGGATAAATTGCAAGCGGGGGCTGCGTCAGGGCGACCCCCTATCCCCGTACCTGTTCATTCTGGTGGCAGATGTGTTGCAGCAGATGATTAGCCAGGACCCGATTCTGTGCCACCCCTATCGGAAGGAGCTCCTTGCCAGATCTTGCAGTACGCGGATGATACTCTTATCATCTTACGTGCTCGTTTACCTGCCGCTAATCGCCTGAAGATCTTGCTGGACCAATTTGCCGATGCAACCGGGCTCACAATCAACTTTCATAAGAGCACTTTGGTCCCTATGCATGTTCCTCCCGCCAATGTCTAATGCATCGCAACTGCGCTGGGGTGCCGGGTCGAAGGATTCCCCCAAACATACCTTGGGCTTCCTCTCTCTGCCCACAAACTAAAGCTGCAGGATTTTGCCCCCATGATTGCTAAAGTGGACAAATACCTCTGGTTGGGCTGCGCTGCTTCTGTCGTCTGTTGGTCGCCTGGTTCTGCTCAATGCTGTCCTCGATGCTCTGCCCACCTTTGCTATGGGTGCCATGGACCCCCCCTGCCTTGCTGCGGTGCATCGAAGGGCTCCGCCGTGCCTTCCTATGGAACGCTGGCGAACGTGCCTCTGGTGCTAAGTGCGTGGTCGCCTGGACTGCTGTATGTAGACCAAAGTGCGAAGGTGGCCTTGGGATTAAAAGCCTCGCCAACAAAAACTCAGCCCTACAAATGAAGCTTGTCCACCAGATTCATGCCAACGGAGATGCTCCTTGGCCTCGTTGGGTTTGGAATGATGCTGCCAGTGATCACAGCCGCCACCCCTCCAGGTTCCACGTGCACCAGCGCCGCTGTCTCCTTCCGCTCTATCGCATCCTTTCGGTCTGTCGGCTTGGCAATGGTCACCGAGCCTCCTTCTGGTGGGACAACTGGATGGGAGGCTCCCCTCTTTACACCCGGTTCTCTGCCCTCTTTTCGCATGCTCTGGATACGGACGTCTCTGTGCGACACGTCCTATCCAGTGAGCTGCGATCCTCTCTGGTGCCTCGTCTGAACTCATCGGGTGAGAGGCAATTTGCTCAGCTTTCCGACCTTCTGGCTGCCCACAACCTCACCGACGAGCCTGATCGCTGGGAGGTCCAAAGATGCGCGAAGCCAAATGGTTCCTTGGACGCTGCGGCCCTCTACAAGCTTTGCACTTGGGGCGGCGTTTCGGCTCCTTTCCACAACTTTGTTTGGGATAACCACGCTCCGTCCAAGGTTCAGTTTTTTGCCTGGCTTCTCGTGCAGCGCGGGTGCAATCCCGTAGCGAGCTGGTAAAGAAGAACATCATGTCGGTGGCAGAGGGGTTTTGCCCATGTTGTGCCTACCCCAGCGAGTCAGCGATCATCTTTTCTTCAGCTGCCCCTTTGCTCAGCGTTTCTGGACGACGATCGGCTGCTCCCTTCTGCCTCAACCTGATGTCAGGGAGCTCCCATGGGTATGCCACCTGGGACCGCCTCTACATTCCTTCTCCTTTGCCTTTGGAGTATCTGGAAGCACCGCAACGGCGTCGTCTTCCGGGGGCTCACGCCAAGTCTCCCTCTCCTTCTCAGAAACTGTGCTAACGAAGGGCATCTGTGACGGTCTCGTTTGCCTCAGCAGCATGCTGCGGACGTGGACGTCTGGCTGCAACGCCTGCACCCTGGCGTGGAATGATTCCACCTTGTAACCCCCCTTTAAACAATACGGCCAATTGGGTCTTCTTAGATGAATGAAAGATTCAGGTGGGCCTTTGCCCCGGAAAATTCAAAAAAAAAAATGACAGACTAGCCCAACCAATCAGTGACACAATGGGAATTCCCAGCCGGGTTCATTTTCCCCCATGCGCCAAAGCCAAACAGTTTCAGGGTTTAATTTATACCGGAATTAAATAGTTTAGGGTACAGGATTTCAATTTCAGGGTTTAAACCGTGGAAGCTCTATGAGTTAGGGTTTGAAATACGCTTTTTCCGAAAGAAAAGCAGGCAGGCTGGCTGGGCTGCATCTGCATGGAGCCGGCGCGGCAGCCTTTCGCGCGCGGTCCACGGCTCCAGAGTTTCCTGATACGGTGGATCGGGATTCAGGGGGGGGCACGGGCTGGTTGCTCATGTATTCTAGAGGTGGTGGTGAAAACGACACGGAGGAGCCCTGTACCGCTTGCTGCGCTGCCATGTGCGCGGTGTGCTTGCTCATGGCTCAGCGGCGAAATGGTAAAGCAAGGCAAAGGAGCAGGGAGCACTACTCGTGACGGTGTGACGCGACAGGGCAAAATTTCCGTGAAATTCGACTGAACCGAGGACTGATCGATAATTCAATCGGATGCATGCAACGACCCTCCTCCTGTACGTCCACAGCAGTACGTGTTGTGGACTACATATAATTTCAACGCAGACTGGCACGTATTCGTACAATGCGTCGTCTTGTGTTTGTGTTCTTACCGTGCTAGTATTTGCCCAAGGACATAGGAGTAGGTAACATAAGCTGGACATTGGACGAGCTACTTATTATTCGTTCATACTGCTGCTGCAGTGTATGATTTCATGGTAGCCATATGCAAGGGGGCAGCAAAAGCGCCTGCCAAGCAGTTGCCTCTTCCATGAAAATTGAAAAGCCAACCCCCAAAAACTGACCAGATGGCCGGCCGGCCGATATTGAGCTTCAGAGTCCAGACAACTGCCAGCCTGCACCGTCATCTCCTGGTGCAGCAGCTCGCCTGTCAGCAGCTCTCGTGCAGGTGCAGATGCCAGCATCGCTCGCATGTTTGTCTTTTCTTGTGTGCAGGCTTGCTGCATGCATGCATGGTCTTCCATTTCTTGATCATGTACCACTCCACTCAGTCACAAGTAAGTAGAGTATAGTCTTCAATGCAGTTTATAGTAACATTCAAGAATTAAATGTGGCCATTTAATAGACTACCGGTACATTAAATTGCTCTAGAATGTTGGATCACCGGGCACGTAGAATAGTGATGTTGGTTTTGCTTTCTGCAAAGAGTCAAACGGATATTTGGTATGCTCCAACTTTATTTTCCTCGCCATGCATGAAGAAATTCATGAAACACATATTCATTCTCAACTAGTACACAAGATGATCTCGAAGAGGATTTATGGCGTGGCAGCCTTTCGCGCGCGGTCCACAGCTCCAGCCTTTTTCATGATACGGTGGATCGGGATTCAGGGGAGACATGACACGGGTTGGTTGGTTGCTCCTGTTTTCCGGAGGTGGTGGTGAAAGCGGCACGCCACGCCGTGTACCGCTTGCTGCCCTGCCAACTGCCATGCATGATGCATGTGTGACTGCTCATGGCTAAGCGGTGAAATGATAAAACAAAGGCAAAGGAGCAGGGAGGTGGTGACGCGATAGAGCAAATTGCCGTGAAACTCGGATTAACTAAACCGAGGACACTGATCGACAATCCAGTCGATCGGATGCAACGACCCTCCTTGTCTACAGCGGTACGTACGTGTTGTGTGGACTATAATTTCAACGCCACGTATTCGTACAATGTGTCGTCTTCTGTTTGTATTCTTATCGTGTGCTTTGCCCTAGGCTAGGACCTAGGCAATGCTGCAGTACTGCCGCAGGATCTGTGTGTGGGTTCGTCTCATCTAAAAAAAAGCCTCGGCCGTTTCTTCAACTTGCGCCGCCGGCTCTGCCATAGCAGCATGCACATGTGTGCTGCACGCCACGCCAAGCAGGGAATCCCTGTACCGTTTTGTTTGAATTCGTGGTAGTAGCAATGCCAAGCAGTTTGCCTCTTCTTCCGTGAAAAGCAAAGTTGACCGGCCGATATCGAGCTTCACCGGAAAGTTCAGACAACCAGCAGCCTGCACCGTCCATCTCGTGTACAGCAGCTCGCCTACTGTTTGTCGCCATGTTGCGGACTCCTTGTGCCCTTTCTATTGACTGATGATATGGTTCCTCGTCTGCAGCAGCGGCTCAGGCAGCCTCCAACATCACCCGTATGAACAGGTGCAGCAGCCACCATCGCTCGCATATTCGTCTTTCTTGTGTGCAGACTTGCGGTATATCTGCATGCATGCATGCATGCATGGTCTTCCGTTTCTGTTGTTGTCCATGTACCACTCCACTCACAGTCACAAGTACATTCTTCAATGGAGTTTAGTACTCATTCATGAATTAAATGTGGCCATTTAATAGAGTACCAGTACATTAAATTGCTCTAGAGTACTGTTGGATCACCGGGCACACATATTCGTTCTCAACAACAAGAGGATGTCGTGGAGGATTTGTGGGCTCGTAAAACAAACGCGCATGGTTCTTTGGACTAGTTGAATTGCTATATATTTGTATTGTTTTATGAATTATTTCATATTTATGTTTGACACGTATATTCATTATATCAACTACAAGAGGATCTCGTGGAGGATTTGTGGGCTCGTAAAACAAACGCGCATGGTTCTTTGAACTAGTTGAATTGCTATATATTTGTATTGTTTTATGAATTATTTCATATTTATGTTTGACACGTATATTCATTATATCAACTACAAGAGGATGTCGTGGAGGATTTGTGGGCTCGTAAAACAAACGCGCATGGTTCTTTGAACTAGTTGAATTGCTATATATTTGTATTGTTTTATGAATTATTTCATATTTATGTTTGACACGTATATTCATTATATCAACTACAAGAGGATGTCGTGGAGGATTTGTGGGCTCGTAAAACAAACGCGCATGGTTCTTTTAACTAGTTGAATTGCTATATATTTGTATTGTTTTATGAATTATTTCATATTTATGTTTGACACGTATATTCATTATATCAACAACAAGAGGGATCTCGTGGAGGATTTGTGGACTCGTCAAACAAACGCGCATGGTTCTTTGAACTAGTTGAATTGCTATATATTTGTATTGTTTTATGAATTATTTCATATTTATGTTTGACACGTATATTCATTATATCAACTACAAGAGGATGTCGGAGGATTTGTGGGCTCAGAAACAAACGCATGGTTCTTTGAACTAGTTGAATTGCTATATATTTGTATTGTTTTATGAATTATTTCATATTTATGTTCGACACGTATATTCATTATATCAACTACAAGAGGATCTCGTGGAGGATTTGTGGGCTCGTAAAACAAACGCGCATGGTTCTTTGAACTAGTTGAATTGCTATATATTTGTATTGTTTTATGAATTATTTCATATTTATGTTTGACACGTATATTCATTATATCAACTACAAGAGGATCTCGTGGAGGATTTGTGGGCTCGTAAAACAAACACGCATGGTTCTTTGAACTAGTTGAATTGCTATATATTTGTATTGTTTTATGAATTATTTCATATTTATGTTTGACACGTATATTCATTATATCAACTACAAGAGGATGTCGTGGAGGATTTGTGGGCTCGTAAAACAAACACGCATGGTTCTTTGAACTAGTTGAATTGCTATATATTTGTATTGTTTTATGAATTATTTCATATTTATGTTTGACACGTATATTCATTATATCAACTACAAGAGGATGTCGTGGAGGATTTGTGGGCTCGTAAAACAAACGCGCATGGTTCTTTGAACTAGTTGAATTGCTATATATTTGTATTGTTTTATGAATTATTTCATATTTATGTTTGACACGTATATTCATTATATCACAACAAGAGGATGTCGTGGAGGATTTGTGGGCTCGTAAAACAAACGCGCATGGTTCTTTGAACTAGTTGAATTGCTATATATTTGTATTGTTTTATGAATTATTTCATATTTATGTTTGACACGTATATTCATTATATCAACAACAAGAGGATCTCGTGGAGGATTTGTGGGCTCGTAAAACAAACGCGCATGGTTCTTTGAACTAGTTGAATTGCTATATATTTGTATTGTTTTATGAATTATTTCATATTTATGTTTGACACGTATATTCATTATATCAACAACAAGAGGATCTCGTGGAGGATTTGTGGGCTCGTAAAACAAACGCCCATGGTTCTTTGAACTAGTTGAATTGCTATATATTTGTACTGTTTTATGAATTATTTCATATTTATGTTTGACACGTATATTCATTATATCAACTACAAGAGGATGTCGTGGAGGATTTGTGGGCTCAGAAACAAACGCCGCATGGTTCTTTTTGAACTAGTTGAATTGCTATATATTTGTATTGTTTTATGAATTATTTCATATTTATGTTTGACACGATATTCATTATATCAACTACAAGAGGATGTCGGAGGATTTGTGGGCTCGTAAAACAAACACGCATGGTTCTTTGAACTAGTTGAATTGCTATATATTTGTATTGTTTTATGAATTATTTCATATTTATGTTTGACACGTATATTCATTATATCAACTACAAGAGGATCTCGTGGAGGATTTGTGGGCTCGTAAAACAAACGCTACATGGTTCTTTGAACTAGTTGAATTGCTATATATTTGTATTGTTTTATGAATTATTTCATATTTATGTTTGACACGATATTTATTATATCAACTACAAGAGGATGTCGTGGAGGATTTGTGGGCTCAGAAACAAACGCGCATGGTTCTTTGAACTAGTTGAATTGCTATATATTTGTATTGTTTTATTAATTATTTTATATTTATGTTTGACACGTATATTCATTATATCAACTACAAGAGGATGTCGTGGAGGATTTGTGGGCTCGTAAAACAAACACGCATGGTTCTTTGAACTAGTTGAATTGCTATATATTTGTATTGTTTTATGAATTATTTCATATTTATGTTTGACACGTATATTCATTATATCAACTACAAGAGGATGTCGGAGGATTTGTGGGCTCGTGAAACAAACGCGCATGGTTCTTTGAACTAGTTGAATTGCTATATATTTGTATTGTTTTATGAATTATTTCATATTTATGTTTGACACGTATATTCATTATATCAACTACAAGAGGATGTCGTGGAGGATTTGTGGGCTCGTAAAACAAACGCGCATGGTTCTTTGAACTAGTTGAATTGCTATATATTTGTATTGTTTTATGAATTATTTCATATTTATGTTTGACACGTATATTCATTATATCAACTACAAGAGGATGTCGTGGAGGATTTGTGGCTCGTAAACAAACGCATGGTTCTTTGAACTAGTTGAATTGCTATATATTTGTATTGTTTTATGAATTATTTCATATTTATGTTTGACACGATATTCATTATATCAACTACAAGAGGATGTCGGAGGATTTGTGGGCTCGAAAACAAACGCGCATGGTTCTTTGAACTAGTTGAATTGCTATATATTTGTATTGTTTTATGAATTATTTCATATTTATGTTTGACACGTATATTCATTATATCAACTACAAGAGGATGTCGTGGAGGATTTGTGGGCTCGTAAAACAAACGCGCATGGTTCTTTGAACTAGTTGAATTGCTATATATTTGTATTGTTTTATGAATTATTTCATATTTATGTTTGACACGTATATTCATTATATCAACTACAAGAGGATGTCGTGGAGGATTTGTGGGCTCGTAAAACAAACGCGCATGGTTCTTTGAACTAGTTGAATTGCTATATATTTGTATTGTTTTATGAATTATTTCATATTTATGTTTGACACGTATATTCATTATATCAACTACAAGAGGATGTCGTGGAGGATTTGTGGGCTCGTAAAACAAACACGCATGGTTCTTTGAACTAGTTGAATTGCTATATATTTGTATTGTTTTATGAATTATTTCATATTTATGTTTGACACGTATATTCATTATATCAACTACAAGAGGATGTCGGAGGATTTGTGGGCTCAAAACAAACGCGCATGGTTCTTTGAACTAGTTGAATTGCTATATATTTGTATTGTTTTATGAATTATTTCATATTTATGTTTGACACGATATTCATTATATCAACTACAAGAGGATGTCGTGGAGGATTTGTGGGCTCGTAAACAAACGCAGCATGGTTCTTTGAACTAGTTGAATTGCTATATATTTGTATTGTTTTATGAATTATTTCATATTTATGTTTGACACGTATATTCATTATATCAACTACAAGAGGATGTCGTGGAGGATTTGTGGGCTCAGAAACAAACGCGCATGGTTCTTTGAACTAGTTGAATTGCTATATATTTGTATTGTTTTATGAATTATTTCATATTTATGTTTGACACGTATATTCATTATATCAACTACAAGAGGATGTCGTGGAGGATTTGTGGGCTCGTGAAAACAAACGCGCATGGTTCTTTGAACTAGTTGAATTGCTATATATTTGTATTGTTTTATGAATTATTTCATATTTATGTTTGACACGTATATTCATTATATCAACTACAAGAGGATGTCGTGGAGGATTTGTGGGCTCGTAAACAAACGCGCATGGTTCTTTGAACTAGTTGAATTGCTATATATTTGTATTGTTTTATGAATTATTTCATATTTATGTTTGACACGTGATATTCATTATATCAACTACAAGAGGATGTCGTGGAGGATTTGTGGGCTCGTAAAACAAACGCCATGGTTCTTTGAACTAGTTGAATTGCTATATATTTGTATTGTTTTATGAATTATTTCATATTTATGTTTGACACGTATATTCATTATATCAACTACAAGAGGATGTCGGAGGATTTGTGGGCTCAGAAAAACAAACGCGCATGGTTCTTTGAACTAGTTGAATTGCTATATATTTGTATTGTTTTATGAATTATTTCATATTTATGTTTGACACGTATATTCATTATATCAACTACAAGAGGATGTCGTGGAGGATTTGTGGGCTCGTAAAACAAACGCGCATGGTTCTTTGAACTAGTTGAATTGCTATATATTTGTATTGTTTTATGAATTATTTCATATTTATGTTTGACACGTATATTCATTATATCAACTACAAGAGGATGTCGGAGGATTTGTGGGCTCAGAAACAAACGCCAGATGGTTCTTTGAACTAGTTGAATTGCTATATATTTGTATTGTTTTATGAATTATTTCATATTTATGTTTGACACGTATATTCATTATATCAACTACAAGAGGATGTCGGAGGATTTGTGGGCTCGTAAAACAAACGCCGCATGGTTCTTTGAACTAGTTGAATTGCTATATATTTGTATTGTTTTATGAATTATTTCATATTTATGTTTGACACGATATTCATTATATCAACTACAAGAGGATGTCGTGGAGGATTTGTGGGCTCAGAAACAAACACGCATGGTTCTTTGAACTAGTTGAATTGCTATATATTTGTATTGTTTTATGAATTATTTCATATTTATGTTTGACACGTATATTCATTATATCAACTACAAGAGGATGTCGTGGAGGATTTGTGGGCTCGTAAAACAAACGCGCATGGTTCTTTCAACTAGTTGAATTGCTATATATTTGTATTGTTTTATGAATTATTTCATATTTATGTTTGACACGTATATTCATTATATCAACTACAAGAGGATGTCGTGGAGGATTTGTGGGCTCGAAACAAACGCATGGTTCTTTTGAACTAGTTGAATTGCTATATATTTGTATTGTTTTATGAATTATTTCATATTTATGTTTGACACGTATATTCATTATATCAACTACAAGAGGATGTCGTGGAGGATTTGTGGGCTCGTAAAACAAACGCCAAGATGGTTCTTTGAACTAGTTGAATTGCTATATATTTGTATTGTTTTATGAATTATTTCATATTTATGTTTGACACGATATTCATTATATCAACTACAAGAGGATCTCGTGGAGGATTTGTGGGCTCGTAAAACAAACGCCGCATGGTTCTTTGAACTAGTTGAATTGCTATATATTTGTATTGTTTTATGAATTATTTCATATTTATGTTTGACACGTATATTCATTATATCAACTACAAGAGGATGTCGTGGAGGATTTGTGGGCTCGTAAAACAAACGCGCATGGTTCTTTCAACTAGTTGAATTGCTATATATTTGTATTGTTTTATGAATTATTTCATATTTATGTTTGACACGTATATTCATTATATCAACTACAAGAGGATGTCGTGGAGGATTTGTGGGCTCGTAAAACAAACGCGCATGGTTCTTTGAACTAGTTGAATTGCTATATATTTGTATTGTTTTATGAATTATTTCATATTTATGTTTGACACGTATATTCATTATATCAACTACAAGAGGATGTCGTGGAGGATTTGTGGGCTCAGAAACAAACGCGCATGGTTCTTTGAACTAGTTGAATTGCTATATATTTGTATTGTTTTATGAATTATTTCATATTTATGTTTGACACGTATATTCATTATATCAACTACAAGAGGATGTCGTGGAGGATTTGTGGGCTCGTAAAACAAACGCGCATGGTTCTTTGAACTAGTTGAATTGCTATATATTTGTATTGTTTTATGAATTATTTCATATTTATGTTTGACACGTATATTCATTATATCAACTACAAGAGGATGTCGTGGAGGATTTGTGGGCTCGTAAAACAAACGCGCATGGTTCTTTGAACTAGTTGAATTGCTATATATTTGTATTGTTTTATGAATAATATCATTTCTAAAGTTTGGGTTATTCTCTAGAACTATGCAAAATTATTGAATATTTTCTATCTAATATGATTTGAATCATTGCCGATGGAAATGCTCTTAACTCCGGCCCACACCTCCAACAGGAAGAGGCACCGGAGAGACACACCGTAGGCCGGCAGCGGCACAGCCGTCTGTGCACCGTCCAACACATCCGTCGAGGGGACAACCATCATGGCATATTTTAAGAGTAGTAAAAGGTACCATAAAAGTTGCCATTATTTTGGAGGAGAAGATTTACCACTATACAATATACATGTATATACTTGACAATATATCAACAAGAAACTAGAATGTTGGATCATTTTTGGACCAAGTACACCCAATTTCTAAAATCCGGCTCTGCACCACTGCCAGCCATGCATGCGTGGAATTTGACCTTCAAAGGGGGCGAATGTGTTCGTATTTTTACTAGGCACATGACTCGTAACAACAAAATCCGTTGCGGAAACGGTGAAGAGACGAGAAACGGAGATCGACAAGCTGGTACACGACATAGCATAAAGTACACACTAGAGTAGTACCACCAAATCAAACACACAGAGCCCGCCGCAGAGATTCTACATGCATACGGTATGCTGCATCCATGCATACGGTATGCTGCATCTGGCATGGCAGGCTTGTGGTTCCAATGTCCGGCCGGCTAGGAGTCAATACATGTTTTTTTTTTTCGGATTTCATAGAAACCGGAAAGAAGACATGGCGACAGGGCTACCAGCCTACCACCACATTACGCGGTGACGGTGCGGGGCTACAAGAAGGTAGTGATACTGCTAAGAAAGAGAGAGAGAGAGAGAGAGAGAGAGAGAGAGAGAGAGAGAGAGAGAGAGAGAGAGAGAGAGGATTCAGTGGTGGTAGTAGAGGTAGCAGCCTTCCAAGGCACCCTGCCGTTGCACGAGATGGGAAATTAGGGCGAGCAGGCATGGCCAGACTCAGGATTGACCGTGGCAAAGCTGCATGCCACGAACGAGCAACGTACGGAAGAAACGTGCCGCTGGAGCTGGATCACATGCATGCACGGTTTTGCCCATTCGGGTCGGGTGTCCTCTTCTCTACGTTCATTAATTGTCACCACCTGAACTTCAATACTGGCGGCTGCTATAAGCGGGAGGAGGAGCACCTGATCCTGATCAAACTGAAGTTAAACCGTGGGTGTTGCCAAGCATTGGTCTGATGATTACGCATTAAATGCATGTGGCAAGCTGCATTTACGTCCAGTGCCACTCTTGGTCACTACTAGCTGCCGCGCGCCTGATGATTCACTCACCGGTAGTAGGGCCAACGTGTTGGTGGTAGGACGGCGGAGACACTACATTTGTCATGGCCGTGGTATAACAAACGCCGTCTATTCCGTTGGAAAACGAGGCAGTGATGCACGCACGCATGCAGTGCCAGTGAGTCGGGTACCGGATCGATCGTTTGCTTGCTTGCTGAGTTGACACGACGGGATACGTCTAGTCTCCTCCTTGGCGTCGGTCAGCTTAACTAGTCCGGTCGTAGAGGAGGCGGGCAGGCAGGCGCTGCACGCAGCAGCGGCTAAGACCAATAGTATGCCCGCGAGCAATGGGAGTCCAGACCGGCGGGCCAACCCGGAAACTCTGCGGAAAGGCTGCGGCCGATGCAAGGCTGCGCGCTCCTCCTGCTCAGACAGTCTGACCGACCAACCAAAGCGACACACCCAGACCATCCATAGTGCATGCATGCCACAGAAAGATTTCGCTTTGTTTTGCCCAGCCAGCTGCTGCTGCGGCACAGGAACAGCCCTCTGCCCTGCACAGACTTGGCTTTGTTCGGATTATACAAAAAAAAATGTCTAAATTCAAGGTGTACCCGAGGGCAGGTGGATCATACACCTTGCAAAAATTGCTACTACTACTACTGAATCCAGAAGAAGGTCTTCCGTCCTTTCTCGCAAGCAAATAAAAAATGATGGACAGCACGAAAACTCCCTCCATGGATTAACAATCTACGGCAGACCACCATGAAGCGTGTCCAATCGATCACGATCCGTCAATTTGTTTCTGCCAAATAGACAAATCAGACGCACAGGCCATCATTGCCATTGCGGCTACTATCTTCAGCTCGGTCGCATCACTCCGCAACAGGCGGCTTCACAACACGGAACAGCGTAGTCACAAGTTGGCTGAGCTCGTTCCACTCATCCCTCCATGGATGGGCGTACGAGCACGCTCAACGTACGTACGCATGCGTACTCGTACAACAAAAACAAACAAAAATGGCAAGCACTGGACTTTGTGCGTACTCTCAAGTCTCAACCAAGTGTGCGAGACGTACGTACGGTTTTCAGTGGTACTATAAATTTCCACGAGATCAGGATGTTTTCGTGTCTTTTTCACATTGAGATAATGGGACAAAAAATCAACCTCCCCCTTAGAATGTATAATCAAATTACGTTTTACTCACAATGCTTTCGAAGGACAGAAACTTTTCAAAATTGCAAAATATTCTTCGCACCTTTTGTATTTCTTATTTTAAATCATTTTAGCTCGTATTTTTCTTGTGGCTAATAAGAAACTCTCTTACTTTTTCAGATGCTTTGGACCATGAGTAGCAGCATATTTCCTGGTAGCTAGGATTTCATCTTACAGGTAACTTGATATGTCCTGTACTTGCATCACCAAAAAGCACTAACTTCCTACCTGTTAGGAATAGACAACTTGTATTCCTCTGGGACCAAAGACCACAATATATAGTACATGTACATGTGCAAATATGCAGGAAGCCCCCTAACATATGGGAGAACTACAATATACAAATATATACATCTAACACCCCCATCAAACTCATGGTGGATCCACAACGTTGAGTTTGGAGAGTAAGAAATCATGCTGCGCTCTGGTCTGTGCCTTCGTAAAGAAATCCGCCAACTGTAAATCTGAAGGCACATGCTGAAGCGCAACAACCTGAGCCTGCACCTGAGCACGTGTATAGAAAGCATCAACACCAATATGTTTGGTAAGCTCATGCTTGACCGGATCACGTGAACACTAATAGCACATGTACTGTCAGACAAAACCAGAGTGGGCGTGGTAATAGAGACCCCAAAATCTGCTAGTAACCACCGTAACTAGGTCACCTCAGCAGTCAACAAGGCCATAGCACACAACTCAGCCTCAACACTCGAACGGGAAATCGCTGTCTGTTTCTTCGTCTTCCAAGAAATGAGAGAACCACCAAGAAACACACAGTAAGCAGAAAGTGAACGGCGATCCGAAGGATCACTCGCCCATGTAGCGTCCAAATAGCACTAGAGCTGGAGAGAGCTGGAACGAGGAAAGAGAAGGCGACGAGTGATCATACCACGAAGATAACGAAGAACACGGAGAAGATGACTATAGTGAACAGTGGTAGAAGGGGAAACAAACTGACCCAGAATATGAACAGGATAAGATATGTCAGGACGAGTGACAGCAAGATAAACAAGACTCCCAACAAGATGGCGATAACGCGTCGGATCAGGAAGAGGATCACCATCAGTAGGATGAAGCTTGACATTAAGCTCCATAGGGGTCTCAATAGTGCGCTCATCCCCAAGAGCAACACGAACAAGAAGGTCCCGAATATACTTTCCCCGGGAGATGAAAAAACCATCAGAAGTGGAGGAAACCTCAATCCCAAGAAAGTATCGAAGAGGACCAAGATCAGTCATAAGAAACTGATCACGAAGACGAGCCTTAACAAAGGCTATATAGTCAGGATCATCACCAGTAATGATCATATCATCAACATAGAGAAGAAGAAGAGTGCGTCCACGAGGAGAAGTGTGAACAAACAACGTTGGAACATGAGCACTAGGGGAGAAACCAGCAGCAGTCACTACAGAAGCAAAGCGCTCAAACCAGACACAAGGGGCTTGTTTGAGGCCATAAAGAGAACGCCGAAGACGACAAACCAGCCCCTCGGGAACAGAATACCTAGGGGGAGGCTGCATATAAACCTCCTCACTCAACTCACCATTGAGAAAGCCGTTCTGAACATCAAGCTGGGACACAGACCAGTGACGAACAGAAGCAACAGCAAGAAGAGTACGTACAGTGGTCATATGAGCCACAGGAGCAAAGGTCCCATCATAGTTACGACCATGCTCCTGCTGAAAACCACGAGCCACAAGACGCACTTTATAGCGCTCAAGAGATCCATCAGAGCGGATCTTAATCTTATAGACCCACTTACACGTGATAGGACGAACACCGGGCGGGGGAGAAACAAGATCCCAGGTGCTAGTGCGCTCAAGCGCAGCAATCTCCTCAGCCATGACCAGCTGCCACTCAGGATGATGCTCAGCATCCCGATAAGAAGTCGGCTCGTAGGCAACAGAAAGACCATACTGACTAGGAGAGTAACGGTTGGGGGCACGACGGTGACGAACAGGACGAGTAGAGGGAATCTCATCAGAGGAAGACGACTCAGGAGACGACGATGAAGAAGAAGGAATAGCAGAGGAAGACTCTGGAGAACGAGGGGAACTAGGAGAACTAGACGGAGCAGAGGAGGATGGTGTCGAAGAAGAGACATCAGGGGGAGGAGATCCCGAAGAAGACACAATAGGAGGAGAAGGAGATGTGTCAGGAAAGAGAAGAAAAGAGATATCTTCCACCGGGTAGGTACCAGCAGTGGGACGAGGATAGAAAGGACGCGTCCCATCAAAAGTAACATCACGAGAGATACGCATCCTACAACCAACGGGGTCCCAACAGCGATAGCCTTTATGCTCATCACTGTATCCAAGGAAGACACACTCAACAGACTAAGCGGTCAGTTTGGTGCGTTCGCGAAGAGCAAGGAGAACATAGCAAACACAACCAAAAAAGCGAAGCATGGAGTAGTCTGGAGACTGGCCAGATAAGCGCTCAAGAGGGATACCACCCTGCAGAGCGGCAGAAGGCTGAATATTGATGAGGTAAGCCGACGTAGCGACAGCCTCATCCCAGAAATGCGGCGGAAGAGAAGAAGCAATCATCATGGCACGAGTGGTCTCAAGAAGATGGTGATGCTTACGCCAAGAACACCATTACGCATGTGCGCCAGACAGAGAGAATCGAGCAAGAGTGCCCTGCTCAGCAAGGACACCTCGCAACAGCTGGGAGATATACTCACCAGCAGAATCAGCACGAAACACACGAATGGGGGTAGAATATTGAATACGGACCATGGCCGCAAAATGCTGATATATGGAGGGCACTTCACTGCGAGATCGCATAAAATACAACCAAGTGTACCGAGAAAAATCATCGATGAATAAAATATAGTAGCTATGGCCCCCTTTCGAAGCGAAAGGAGCCGGACCCCAAACATCGGAATGAACTAAGTCAAAAGGTCGCTGAGATACATACGCGCTAGTAGGATAGGGAAGCTGAATCTGTTTGCCCAACCTACAGTCCTGACAATGTAAAGACCCATCTCCTGAGACAGACCCCAGAAGACCACGATGAACTAATGACGACAGGCAAGAGTCACAAAGGTGACCAAGACGATGAAGGCACTGCTGAAAGGAGCTGGTAGAAGAGGCGACGACCGGAGAAGAACTGGCAGCTAAAGTGGCAGCGGAAGGAACACGAAGCCAGTCTAACTCACAAAGACCTGAAGAGTCACGGCTGCGAGGGCCAGCTCCAACCAGGGCATGTGTGCGACGGTCCTGAACAACACAAGAATCGGCATCAAGAATGACGCGACAACCAGAGTCAGTAAGCTGGCTAGCAGAGAACAAATTCATCTTAAGAAGAGGGGCATGAGAAATATCAGGAACAGAAAAAGAAGAAGTAGAAAGGGTGCCCCGACTAGAAACAGAAAGAGAGGTACCGTCAGCCGTGAAAACACGAACAAGAGAAGGGAGAGAACGAAGAGCGGAAAGAAAAGAAGACTCAGAGGTAATATGAAAGGAAACTCTAGAATCCAGATACCACGGGGACGTACCTAACTGTGTAGAAGGTGGTGGTCGCAGAGTGCTCAAGAATCGATGTAACCAGCAAGGTTCGTCGAAGAAGAGCTCAGAAAAGCAAGCAGACCACGAAGACTCTTGATAATGTCCTGATCGGAGAGAGCAATTGCTGAAGATCTGGAAGGAGCCGACAACCCACGAGCCTGGTATTGCTGACGTAAACTGGGATCCCGTGTATAACAGGTGGCCCAAGTGTGGCCATCCTTGTTACAGTAAGAGCAGTGACGAAGAGAACCACAGCGATCCTAACCACGAGTCTGCTGGTACTGACTCTGACCCTGAGACTGAGGTTGCTGGTACTGACCCTAAGACTGCTGGTGCTGACTCTGACCCTGACCTGGAGGAGTGGGTAGTATCAGCGGCGGCACAGAGGACCGTGGCTAAGTTGAATGAGCAGACGACATAGGAGGACCACGAGTAGCAAGCACAGATGGAACCGCAAGAAGACCAGCACCACAGAGACGGGTCTCCTCAGCCCGAAGCTCAGACAATACCTCAGAGAGTGGAACACGACCACGAGCATTTAGCTGAGCACGCCGGGGCTCAAACTCCTGGCGGAGCCGAGACAAAAACTCATAGATGCGGTGAAACTCCAAATCTGAGCGCACAATCTGGCAGCACGAGCATGTGCCACACACAGCAGTACAGAGAGAATCAAGCTGACGCCAGATAGCAGCACACTGAGTATAGAACTCATCAATAGTGGAATCACCCTGCTGAAGAGCATGCTCCTGTCGAACCACAGCCATGTAAAGAGCATCTCCGAACGGCTGATAGCGCTGACGAAGATGTGCCCACTGATCGGCAACAGTAGGGAGACTCATGAACTCAGCAGCATACTGGGGCAGAACAATGGAGGTGAGAACAGCAGCAGCACGAGCATCCTCATCGACCCACTCAGTGTAAGCAGTCAGAGCGTGGCCATAGGACTCGATATCAACAGAGTACTGCTTGAACTTCAGGTCATAAGCAGCAGCAACACTATCATCGGCTCTCTAAGCAGCATCCTTGGCCTCCTGGGAAGCATCAGTGCCGAGGACAATCGGCATCGGCGGAAGAGGAGCCACATGAACAGGGGGCACAGCGGACAGGAGACCTCGCCGGAGAGCACACCCGAAAGACGGAGACCGCGCATGTGAACGCGTATAAAGGCAGCGAAATCAGGGTAATTCGCGCCATCGAAGATCACCGGGCAGCGAGGAATCGCAACATAACCCGATGAAGAAGACATATCTCTCTCTCAATTTTTTTTCCGGGTCAACGCTCGATCAAACGAGCAGACCAACTTGAGGCCGACGGGGTCAGAGACGAGGGTCGGCGAGGGCAGGGACGAGCTCTGGCGGAGTAGAGGCGGCGGCCGACGGCGGGGCCGGGTGGAGGCGGTGGCCGGCGGCGAGAAACTAGGCGGAGGCCGGTCGAGCAGCGAGCAGTAGCCGCGCAGAAGATGCGGCGGGGCCGGGGCAAGCTGACGGGGCGACCGGCGAGATCAGGGCGAGCTGGCGGGCGGCCAGCGGGATCGGGGCGGGCGGTTCCGATCGAAGTAGCCGAGCAGCACGGGAAGACGTGAAGCACGTCAGGGTGTGGGCGATTCCGATCGAAGCTTGCGAGCAGCCCGGGAAGATGACGTGAAGCAAGACAGGTCCGATCCAATCTTGAAGATTGGGAAGCATAGCAGATCTGATCCGATCCGATCTGGAACACAAAAAATTTGATGAGCAAACGACTCCACAGAAGCGTCCAGAACGGGAACCGGCGGTGGCCGGGGCGAGCTGACGGCGGCGGCGGTCACAAGCAGAGAACCGGTGGGCACGGAAACCCTAAAACCGGCTCTGATACCATGTTAGGAATAGACAAGTTGTATTCCTCTGGGGCCAAAGGCCACAATATAGTACAGGTACATGTGCAAATATGCAGGAAGCCTCCTAACATATGGGGAAACTACAATATACAAATATATACATCTAACACTACCAACCTTTATGTTTATCATCACCAACAAGGTCTGATGTGTTTATATTTAGCATCTCTTTGTTGTAGAGACCGCTATATATGGAGTTTATATTTGTGCATCTAAATATATAGTTTCTAGAGAAATAGGACACTCAGTAGACCCACTATGTTATCGATTGCATGTCTATGCACTTAATTTATATGCTTTATATACTTTCATGATGTAGTAACCGAGTCATCTTGTAAGCAAGGCTGGGTGCCATTAGGTCATGTTTGGCATATATGGGCTTGCTTTGACCAATTTATTTGTCCTGTTTAGCATAATCTGGCATGTATGTATTTTGTCATGTTTTGATCTGAGCATGTACATTTGTGATATAGCATACTTAGCTCGTTCATATAATTTCTACTTTCTAACATGAATATCCTGTAGCAATTTCAGCAAGCATTTGCTATGTTATGCTCTAGCTTGTTGTATTAGTTGTTGATGTTTCTTACAATCGTTTCTAGACTGCTTCAAAATATAAGATGTTTTAACTTTTCAAAATTGTAAAATATTCTACACACCTTTTATATTTCTTGTTTTAAATCATTTTAGCTCGTATTTTTTCTTGTGGCTAAAAAGAAACTCTCTTACTTTTTCAGATGCTTTGGACCATGAGTAGTAGCATATTTCCTGGTAGGTGGGATTTCATCTTACAGGTAACTTGTCATGTTCTGTACTTGCATCACCAAGAATCATTAACTTCCTACCAACCTTTATGTTTATCATCACCAAGAAGGTCTGATGTGTTTATATTTGGCATCTCTTTATTGTACATACTGCTATGGAGTTCATATTTGCGTTTCTAAATCTATAGTTTCTAGAGAAATAGGACACTCGGTAGAACCACTATGTTATCGATTGCATGTCTGTGCACTTAATTTATATGCTTTATATATTTTCATGGTTTAGTAACCAGGTCATCTTGTAAGCAAGGCTAGGTGCCATTAGGTCCTGTTTGGCATATATGGGCTTGATTTGACCAATTTATTTGTCCTGTTTAGCATAATCTGGCATGTATGTATTTGTGATGTTTTGATCTGAGCATGTACATTTGTGAGATAGCATATTTAGCTGGTTCAGATAGTTTATATTTTCTAGCATGAATATCCTGTAGCAATTTCAGCAAGCATTTGCTATGCTATGCTCCAGCTTGTTGTATTAGTTGTCAATGTTTCTTACAATCGTTTATAGAC
Organism: Avena insularis; assembly: GCA_023614405.1. Lineage (NCBI taxonomy): Eukaryota > Viridiplantae > Streptophyta > Magnoliopsida > Poales > Poaceae > Avena > Avena insularis. The sequence goes on along the minus strand of CM042695.1, from coordinate 79,627,937 downwards.
TGCTTTGCTGAGACACTCATCCTTTTCCATATGTTGGCTGATGCTGTTATCAAATTATTCTAACAATTTGATCATATTCTTTTCTCACGGTACCATTAACTCACCTCGACTTGCTCACATGTAATGAAGTTAATCAGGGCCGAAGAAAAATATCATTTAATAGAAGGCTTAATTTCAATTCTAATAATTTAGCGATACAACCATAGATAAGGGGGGCATTTGCCCCCGTCCCTATGGTTCTAGTTAAATAATGATATATGGAATGACTTCGTCTTACCAAACTTTTGAACCGTCATCTACCATTGACCATTGACCATCGCCTCTGATGATGGGAGTATTAGATGTATATATATCTGTATATTATATTTTCTCTATATGTTAGGGAGCTTCCTGCATATTTGCACCTGTAACTGTGCTATATATTGTGGCCTTTGGCCCCCAGAGGAATACAACTTGTCTATTCCTAACATGGTATCAGAGCCGGTTTTAGGGTTCCCTTGCCCACCAGTCCTCTGTTTGTGACCACCGCCGCCGTCAGCTCGCCCCGGCCATCGCCGGTTCCCGTTCTGGCCGCATACATGGAGTTCAAATTTTTGGCTCGCTTTGTCCCAAATCAGATCGGATCCCAGAGCGTTCGTCCAGCCCGACTGGTATCAGATCGGATCCACCTCCACGCGGAATCAATCCCGCCTGGGCTGCCTCCAGATCGTACCTCACCTGCCGACCTCACCTGGAGCTGCTGCCCACCTGGAGCTGCGCGTGCCCGTCTGGAGCTGAGCGTGCCCGTCCCTGTCTGGCCGCCCGCTCCCTCCATTCGCCTGTCTGGCCATCGGCCCTCTGGTCGTCTGGCCGCCGGCTCTGCTCCGCCCGTCTGGCCGCGTCCGCGTGCCTGTCTGGCCTGCCCGCTTGCTCCGTTCGCCGGCTCTGCTCCGCCCGCCCATCTGGCCGCCGGCCCTCTTTCCGCCGGCTCTTCTCCGCCCAATCTGCTGGCCTCCAGCCTCTGGCCCTCCCCGCCGGTCTTCTCTGCTTGATCTGGCAAACGCTCTGCAAGATCCGTTCGGGCTTTGACTAAAAAAAATTGAGAGAGAGAGATATGTCTTATGCATCGGGCTATGTTGCGATTCCTCGCTGCCCGGTGATCTTCGATGGCGCGAATTATCTTGATTTTGCTGTCTTTATACGTGTTCACATGCGCGGTGTAACACCCTCAGGATCGACCCTATGCAAGTTTCAGCGATTCCCGCCAAACCCGCATAGAAACGATTCAAAGGTGCCCACCAGGCACTTTCGTGCGGGTGGAAAACGAAGTAATACCATTACACAATAGTCCACGATGGAACCCACAGAACATATATGTGCAACAATGACTCAAAGAGTCAAGAATACAGATATACCATACAAAGATCCAAATCACCTTGAAAATGATACAACGTCCGACTACGGACAAGATGCAAATGGGGCTAAGAGCCCTGAAGAATAACCAATGGCGTCCATAACCCTGCCCAGGCCAAGCCGGAAGGGTAACCCTGCTAACGACGTCGATCTCAAAACCTGCTTAACAAAAGGGGTGCCGACAAAGGGCGAAGGAAAAAAAAGAGCGGTCAGTACTGAGGCCAGTACACGGCGAGACTAGAATTCGGCGGTCCTCGCCTACATAGGTATGGTGGACTGAAGCGGCAGCGCAGCATGCACTAAACAACCTATAGAGACTCAATACAGCTGGCGGCTATCAGATAGGGATAAGAAATACCTATTCGGATCCAACCTGAAACTATCACCAAGCATACCCATCCTGGTATTTCCCCCTCGAGACCAAACGAGGAAGTCAACCGAGGAACTCACGTAGTTGGCAGTTTTACTCATTTCGTTATAGTTATGGCAATTACTAGTCAGATATAGATAGCATGAGTCATCCTAATATAATAAGCAGTGGGCAGTTTTAGTTTACCATTCCATTGTAGTTGTAGTACTTACTAGTCAGATACATATAGCATAAGGCATCCCAAAACCCAGCAGTTGTTGGTACTTTTATTTAGCCATTCCGTTGTAGTTGCAATACTTACCAGTCAGATACAATGGTAATGGGTGACAACCCAAACCAGCTCACCCAAAACCAGTAGTTGTTGGCACTTTTATTTAGCCATTCCATTATAGTGAAGCTGATTACTAGTCATTATAAAGTCAAATTTATAGCACTACTTTAGTTATAGTTGTCTATGATCGAGATACTGTGCTCCAAGTTGTCCATAACTGCGGACTCGGCTTTTATAAATTTTTACCCTGCAGGGGGGCACAAATAGCAACACACGCACGATCAACCTCGAGAAAAACCAAATAAAAACCCAACAAGGCATCACGACAGAACATTCGCAAGATTCATATTTGATTTCAGGGGGTCACCCCACTAAGCTACCCGCGACGAAGTTGGCCGGCTCCGAGACGGACCCAGAGGTTTGTGACAATGGCTCTAAACGACTGGGAACCCGAAAGTGTGACTGGGCTTTTTGATACCGCGAAAACATTCCACGTTGGTTCCAAAACAGTACAGGCGCTCCACGCGTAATCGTAAATAAAGCAGTAAATCATGGCATAAGTACATGATAGTAATAAAGCCCCAAACTACTTGTGGCCCCAAGGAATTAAATATGACTCAAGGTAGGGTTAGGGGGATTCATGGTCCCACATGCGGATAGTGCGAATATTCAAAGAACACGTATCAAGTACTCGGGGTCCTACGAGACACAAGTGGACGGTTAAAAACCAAATAACAGCTATTGCCCACCTGTGCCTCTGTATTATTTACCTACTTCAATTTTAGTTATTAAACAGTAATTAAAGTCATGATCATCTCCAACATTAAACATGCGGCATTATTCCAACATCTATGAAAGATCGACGGCGCGACACATCACCTGCGCAAGCAACTACGACTCGCAAGGCCGACTAACTATCAAACAACAGGTGATAGGATGTGTCATGGCAATATAAGGGCTGCAGGGAAGTATAACGGGGTACGGAATCTATAGCATCGCAACACAGATAGGAATAGATCAACATGAGGAAATAAAGACTAGAAATGTAAAATAGATAGAAAGGGGGAGAATGCTCGCCTGAAAACACTGCTGAAGATTCATATGAAGATCGGGCCGACACTCGCATCAACTCATCGGCCTAATCCGTGAAGAAGCAAAGCACTAGAAGAAACACCAGATGCACTATTTAATACTACGGCAGAAGATCGGGCATGATGCATGTATGATGTATGACATGGCAAAGATGCGATGCAATTAGTCAATATTAAACGGAACTGGGGTCCCAAAAATTAGTTAGATGGTTCATGTTGTTTAGATACCCCACAATTTCATGTTGTATTAACAGGCCAAATTTACATCACCGGTTCGATGCACAACTTTAAATGGAACCAATATTAGACTAGATTTGTCCGCATATGACCTCCATATTTAATTATGAGGTGAATCGGCAAAAGGCCCCCCAAACCACACAATATGTATGCAAGCATGACAATTTAATATGCAACAAGTATATTATATATATTACAAAAATATAGGGGTCTCAGGAAAAGGGGTCACACATTGGGGTCGAAGATCTTGGGGTCCGAAGATGTTTGAGGAATCGGGCTTGGTCTCACCGGGATCAGTCTTCGCATCCTCGGGGTCAGGGCTTCGGATCCGAGTATAAGATCTTGAATTGGACACCAGTGATTTTGCGCTAATCTCCGGGTCCTTGACAAGGGTCGGTCTCTTGAACAATATTGGCAAGTTGTGGCAGATGAACCAAAGCATCTGGGAGCAACGCCACATGTCTCCAACCACACCAGAACATTATCGAGAGACCACCGGGTTTCACCTCTACCACACCAACATCGCATACCACCACCACTCCACTTCTCGCCCTCACATAACGCAGCAACAGCAGCACCCCGAAGAGCAACCGGAGATGGGCACGCACACAACAAACTCTTGGATATGGACCCAATTGACTTGGATCCAGGACCACTTGGAGCTTGCAGAACAGGGGACATCAGCGACACGGCGAGCTTGGGGAGGAAGCTCGGCGAGGAGACGTGGGTTGCGGTGCAGGCAAGGCCGATGGTGGAGCGGGCGGCTCGACAGCGGCGAGGTCGATGGGGGCCGGCGCGAGCTGGAGGCGGTGGAGGCCTCGACAGCAGAATGGGGCGTCGGGCCGGCAGCAGGGCGCCACGGCGGAGAGCAGACGGGGACAGGGGAGGAGGGGCGCCGCTGCAGGACGGGCGCGGCCGGGGGAGCAGGGACCGGAGGACGCTGGCACGCAGAGAGGAGGGAGGCGCGCGTCTGCGAGGGGGTGACGGCGACGCCTGGCTGCGTGGAGGGCGGCGCCAAGGTGGCCAGGGCTGAGGAGGACCTGAGGCGGCGGGGTCGGGCTGCCCTGTGAGTGAGCGAGGGGATCGATCGGGAGGAGGAGCAGGGTCGGGGGAGATCGAGCAGAGGCGGCGGCGCTTAGCGAGATGCAGGGAGACGGGGGGCACGGGAGCGGTGGACCATCTCACGATGGAACAGGTCAAGGGCGGGGTGGGTTTGCGAGCGTTACCGTGCGTGAGGGGCCGGCTCACGCGCTCGCTTGGCTGCATGCCCACGAGGTGGGGCCAGGATGGTGGGCGCTGGCGGCGGGGTGTGGATCAGGGTGGCGGCTAGGGGGAGTAGGATAGGTGGGTGTCATCTAGGGTTAGGGTTAGGTTGGGATAGTAGGCTCCTGGCTGCTGGGCTTTGGGCCTGGCGGCTAGGGCCTCTCCTAAAAAATAGTTTTACTTTTATATTTGTATAGTTTTATTTTAAACCTTTTGTAAATGATTTTTGGCCAAAACAAAATATTCGGAAAAGACCGAGATTTCAATTTGAATTAAAGAAGGGGATAATTAGAAAACAATATAGGCTTTAGAAAATTGTTTTGGCAATTAATATGCATGATGATGTCATGATGATGCACGAAGTATAAACAAAAACGATTTCCTAGAAGTGGTTTTATCCGGGGTGCTACACGCGGTCTCCATCTTTGGGGTGTGCTCTCCGGTGAGGTCCCCTGTCCGTTGTGCCCCCTGCTCCTGTGGCTCCTCTTCTGCCGACGTCGATTGTTCTTGGTGCTGATGCCTCTCAGGAGGCCAAGGATGCTGCTCAGAGTGTTGATGACAGTGTTGGTGCTGCTTATGACCTGAAGTTCAAGCAGTACTCTGCTGATCTCGAGTCCTATTGCCACGCTCTGACTGCTTACACTGAGTGGGTCGATGAGGATGCTCGCGCTGCTGCTGTTCTCACCTCCATTGTTCTGCCCCAGTATGCTGCTGAGTTCATGAGTCTCCCTACTGTTGCCGCCGAGCACATCTTCGCGGCATTCTCGGCCGCTCGAGATGCTCTTTACATGGCTGTGGTTCGCCAGGAGCATGCTCTTCAGCAGGGTGATTCCACTATTGATGAGTTCTATACTCAGTGTGCTGCTATCTGGCGTCAGCTTGATTCTCTCTGTACTGCTGTGTGTGGCACATGCTCGTGCTGCTAGATTGTGCGCTCAGATTTGGAGTTTCACCGCATCTATGAGTTTTTGTCTCGGCTCCGCCAGGAGTTTGAGCCCCGGCGTGCTCAGCTAAATGCTCGTGGTCGTGTTCCACTCTCTAAGGTATTGTCTGAGCTTCGGGCTGAGGAGACCCGTCTCTGTGGTGCTGGTCTTCTTGCGGTTCCATCTATGCTTGCTACTCATGGTCCTCCTATGCCGTCTGCTCCCTCGACTCAGCCGCGGTCCCCTGTGCCGCCGTCGATACTACCCACTCCTCCAGGTCAGGGTCAGCTTCAGCACCAGTAGTCTCAGGGTCCGAGTCGGCCTGACCAGGCTCGTGTGGTCGTGGTCAGTGGTTCTCTTCACATCGCTTTTACTACAACAGGGATGGCCACACTTGGGCCACCTGTTATACATGGGATCCTAGTTTACGTCAGCAGCACCAGGCTCGTGGGCAGTCGGCTCCTTCCGGGTCTTCAGCAGTTGCTCTCCGTCGTGACATTATCGAGTCTTCGTGGTGCGCTTGCTACTGTGCTCTTCTTCGACGGGCAATCGCTGGTTCTGGATCGACTCTTCCGCAATCGCGCGACCACCATCTTCTACACAGTCAGGTACGTCCCCATGGTTTCTGGATTCTGGAGCTTCTTTTCATATGACCTCTGAGTCTTCTTTTCTGTCCGCTCTTCGTTCTCTCCCTTCTCTTGTCCGTGTTTTCACGGCTGATGGTACTTGTCTTCCCGTTTCTAGTCGGGGCACCCTTTCTACTTCTTCGTTTTTTGTTCCTGATATTTCTCATGTCCCTCTTCTTAAGATGAATCTGTTCTCTGCTAGCCAGCTTACTGACTCTGGTTGTCGCGTCATTCTTGATGCTGATTCTTGTGTTGTCCAGGACCGTCGCATACAGGCCCTAGTTGGATCTGGCCCTCGCAGCCATGAATCTTCAGGACTTTGGGAGTTAGACTAGCTTCGTGTTCCTTCCGCTGCCACTTCATCTGCCAGTTCTTCTCCGGTCGTCGCCTCTCCTACCAGCTCCTTTCAGTAGTGGCATCATCGTCTTGGTCACCTTTGTGACTCTCGCTTGTCGTCATTAGTTCATCGTGGTCTTCTGGGGTCTATCTCAGGAGATGGGTAAACAGATTCAGCTTCCCTATCCTACTAGCGCGTCTGTATCTCAACAACCTTTTGATTTAGTTCATTCCGATGTTTGGGGTCTGGCTCCTTTCGCTTCGAAAGGGGGCCATCGCTACTATATTTTATTCATCGATGATTTTTCTCGGTACACTTGGTTGTATTTTATGCGCTCTTGTAGTGAAGTTCTCTCCATATATCAGCGTTTTGCGGCCATGGTCCGTACTCATATTCTACCCCCATTCGTGTGTTTCGTGTTGATTCTGCTGGTGAGTATATCTTCCAGATGTTGCGAGGTGTTCTTCCTGATCAGGGCACCCTTGCTCAGTTCTCCTGTCCTGGCGCACATGCCCAGAATGGCGTTGCTGAGCGTAAGCATCGCCATATTCTTGAGACCACTCGTGCCATGATGATTCTTCTTCTCTTCCGCCACATTTCTGGACTGAGGCTGTCGCTACATCAGCTTACCTCATCAATATCCAGCCTTCTACCGCTCTGCAGGGTGGCATCCCTCTTGAGCGCCTATCTGGACAGTCTCCAGACTACTCCATGATTCGCTTGTTTGGTAGTGTTTGCTATGTTCTCCTTGCTCCTCGCGAACGCACCAAACTGACCGCTCAGTCTGTTGAGTGTGTCTTCCTTGGATACAGTGATGAGCATAAGGGCTATCGCTGTTGGGACCCTGTTGGTCGTCGGATGCGTATCTCTCGTGATGTTACTTTTGATGAGACGCGTCCTTTCTATCCTCGTCCCACCGCTAGAACTATCCGGTGGAAGATATCTCTTTTTTTCTCTTTCCCGGCACACCTCTTTCTACTCCTATTGTGTCTTCTTCAGGATCTCCTCCCCCTGATGTCTCTTCTTCGACACCGTCCTCCTCTGCTCCGTCTAGTTCTCCTAGTTTCTCTCGTTCTCCGGAGTCTTCCTCTGCTATTTCTTCTTCATCATCGTCGTCTCCTGAGCCGTCTTCTTATGATGAGCTTCCCTCCACTCGTCCTGTTCGTCAGCGTCGTGCTCCCAACCATTACTCTCCTAGTCAGTATGGTCTTTTTGTTGCCTCTGAGCCAACTTCTTATCGGGATGCTGAGCATCATCGTGAATGGCAGCTGGCCATGGTTGAGGAGATTGCTGCGCTTGAGCGTACTGGCACCTGGGATCTTGTTTCTCTCCCTCCCGGTGTTCGTCCTATCACGTGTAAGTGGGTCTATAAGATTAAGACACGTTCTGATGGATCTCTTGAGCGTTATAAAGCGCGTCTTGTGGCTCGTGGTTTTTAGCAGGAGCATGGTCGTGACTATGATGAGACCTTTGCTCATGTCGCTCATATGACCACTGTGCGTACTCTTCTTGCTGTTGCTTCTGTTCGTCACTGGTCTGTGTCTCAGCTTGATGTTCAGAACGCTTTTCTCAATGGTAAGCTGAGTGAGGAGGTTTATATGCAGCCTCCTCCTGGGTATTCTGTTCCCGAGGGGATGGTTTGTCGTCTTCGACGTTCTCTCTATGGCCTCAAACAGGCCCCTCGTGCCTGGTTTGAGTGCTTTGCTTCTGTAGTGACTGCTGTTGGTTTCTCCCCTAGTGCTCATGATCCAGCGCTGTTTGTTCACACTTCTCCTCGTGGACGCACTCTTATTCTTCTCTATGTTGATGATATGATCATTACCGGTGATGATTCTGAGTATATCGCCTTTGTTAAGGCTCGTCTTCATGATCAGTTTCTTATGAATGATCTTGGTCCTCTTCGATACTTTCTTGGGATTGAGGTTTCCTCCACTTCTGATGGCTTTTACATCTCTCAGGAAAAGTATATTCAAGATCTTGTTGCTCGTGTTGCTCTTGGGGATGAGCGCACTGTTGAGACCCCTATGGAGCTTAATGTTAAGCTTCAACCTACTGATGGTGATCCTCTTCCTGATCCGACGCGTTATCGTCATCTTGTTGGGAGTCTTGTTTATCTTGCTGTCACTCGTCCTGACATCTCTTATCCTGTTCATATTCCGAGTCAGTTTGTTTATGCTCCTACCACTGTTCACTATAGTCATCTTCTCCGTGTTATTGGTTATCTTCGTGGTACGATCACTCGTCGTCTTTTCTTTCCTTGTTCTAGCTCCCTCTAGCTCCAGTGCTATTCGGACCCTAAGTGGGCGAGTGATTCTTCGGATCACCGTTCACTTTCTGCTTACTGTGTGTTTCTTGGTGGTTCGCTCATTGCTTGGAAGACGAAGAAACAGACAGCGATTTCCCGTTCGAGTGTTGAGGCTGAGTTGCGTGCTATGGCCTTGTTGACTGCCGAGGTGACCTGGTTACGGTGGTTACTTGCGGATTTTGGGGTCTCTATTACCACACTCACTCTGGTTTTGTCTGACAATACAGGTACTATTAGTGTTGCACGTGATCTGGTCAAGCATGAGCTTACCAAGCATATTGGTGTTGATGCTTTCTATACACGTGCTCAGGTGCAGGCTCAGGTTGTTGCGCTTCAGTATGTGCCTTCAGATTTTCAGTTGGCGGATTTCTTTACGAAGGCACAGACCAGAGCGCAGCATGATTTGTTACTCTCTAAACTTAGTGTTGTGGATCCACCATGAGTTTGAGGGGAAGGGTTGGTGGTTAGATGTATATATCTGTATATTGTATTTTCTACATATGTTAGAGGACTTCCTGCATATTTATACCTGTAATTGTGCTGTATATTATGGTCTTTGGCCATCAGAGGAATACAATTTGTCTATTCTTAACAGAGAGAACAGCAGCTACAGGCGTTAGAATTCTTGGTTTAACGTGACAGGCATACGCACGTGAGCAAAGAAAAAGGCACCGGAAAAAGAGGCAAAGGTACGGTGGACTTGGTGGACTTTTATTTATTGAAAAGTTTAAATTGAAAGGTTAAAAAAAATAAAAAATACACCGGATGTAGATAATGATTTGTAATATGCAAATGCAAAAAATCACGTGAAGAAACTTTGTATTCTAGCCTCGGCAAAAAAGACAAATGTTCATATTTGGTCCTGAACAGTGCAATTTTAAATGAGTCTTAGTTTTTCTAAAAAAATATCATATTTGGTCTTTTTTGCTGTGCCAAAATACAAATTATTTTCTGTGAAAAAATTGCGGACTTGCATTTTTTTGTTATATCGGCTACACGAAGATATGGTTTGAATTTTTTTGATGCGTTTGGAAATTTAAATAAAGTCTACCGTGGAGCTCATCCTCGTAGTATTGATTTTCCGCGCGGCAACGCACTTGTGCATGCCCCGTTGAATGGCGACCATCATTTTTTTTTTGAAACGAGGGCAAAAGCTTTGTCTTTTTTAATTAATTAAGCAGAGATGGAGAGTACAAAGCAAATAGAAAATTTACAAGTACAACAACTGACTACTCTCGCGGTATCAAATTACTCATGCGCTTATATCGCCCGCAAGCACCCATAAATGTTCCTCTAGCTTAATCTTGTCTAAAAGGATCGGTGGCGGAGCGTGCTTGTTTTTGAAGACTCGGGCATTCTGCTCGTTCCATAGTTCCCATGAAACAAGAAGGGTTAACGAAGCCATGTCCTTACGCTTCGCCATGGTAGACCACCAAGAGTGAATAGATTGTGCTTGCCAAGCGTCAGGATCGATGAAGTAGAGGCCGAGCCAAGTCTTGACGGAGGTCCAAAGCCTAATGGTGTACCGGCAATGAACAAAAAGGTGATCCACCGACTCCGGCTCACTTTTGCATAGGGGGAAAACCCCACAGTTCGGCCACCCTCTTCTCTCAAGTCGGTCAATGGTCCAAAGCATATTTTGAATGGCAAGCCAGGCGAAGAACTTAACCTTAGGGGGAGCCCAGATTTTCCAAACCGAAGAGCTTATGGAAGCGCTAGTGGCCCCAAAAAGCTGAGTCTTGTAAGCGGAGTTGGTAGAGTATAGGCCATTCTCATTGAGGTTCCAAACAATATCATCCTCCGCCTCATGTCGAAGGTTCACTTGCCTAATGAGAGTCCAAAGGGAGATGAATTGCCGGATATGATCCATAGACAAGGAGGCATTTATGTTGATCTTAGAGATCCATCCATCATTGTGCAAGGCTTGCTTGACATTCCACTTCTTCCTAGTCGAAATATTATGTATGAGAGGGGCGATGTCACTAGGCTTTTTGCCACCGAGCCATGGGGCCTCCCAGAATGGATTTTTCTCACCTTGTTGCAAGGATTCTCCAAGCCCGCCCAGATTCTTGATGGGTCCTTCCATTGGAGCCCTGGCCACCTCAAACGTAGCGCTCTAGCAAATAAATCAGTGTTGAGAACCCCGAGGCCAGCAAGGTTTTTTGGCCGACACACTGTGTCCCAGTTCACCTTGCACTTGCCTCCGGAAACCTTGTCGGTGGCCTCCCAAAGAAAGGCACGCTCTATCTTCTTTATGCTATGTAAGGTGCTGGCAGGGATGACGAGAGGGGTCAAGTGGTAGATCGATTGGGAAGCAAGAACGGACTTGCCAAGAGCGGTGCGGCCCGCCGTCGTGATGAATTTGCCGTTCCAAGCAGGAATTTTCCGAGCTGCCTTATCCACAAGGTGTTGAAATTCTTCTTTCCGCAAACGCCCTATAGAAAGGGGCAAGCCAAGATACTTCAGGGGGAAAGAGGCCCGCTCCAAAGGTAGGCCATCGAGGACCTCGTCGATGTTAACCTCGCCGCAGCGGATAGGGACGACGACGCTCTTCTGGAAGTTGGTGCAAAGCCCGGTAACCTCTCCAAAATTGTGTAGGATAGCCGAGAGGTTCTGATTATCCTCCTTGTAAGGAGCCAAAAAAAGCGCCGCATCATCCGCATAAAGGGACGTCCTTAGAACAGCCCCACGCCTCCTAATCTTTTGAAGTAGCCCGAGAGAGGTTGCCAGGTCAAGAACTTGGGAAAGCGGGTCGATGGCAAGGACAAAAAGAAGTGGAGAGAGCGGGTCTCCTTGACGTAGCCCACGGCCATGTTTGATGGGGGTGCTGGCAACCCCATTTAGAAGGATCCGAGACGAATAAGTGGCAAAGAGGGCGGCAATCCAATTACGAAATCTACTCAGGAAGCCCCGTTTTTGGAGGAGGTCAAGGATGTAATCCCATCGCACCGAGTCAAAAGCCTTACGGATATCCAGCTTGAACAATAGTGTCGGTGTTTTGCTCCTATGCAGGCGCCTCGCAAAAATTTTCACATAGAGGAAATTGTCATGGATGCTTCGCTTCTTAATGAATGCACTTTGGGCCTTAGATACGAGCTCGTTCATGTGAGGCCCAAGCCGAAGGAGAGAGACTTGGTAATAATCTTTGCAATCCCATGGATGAGGCTAATGGGTCTGAAATCGGAGATGTTCTCCGCCCCATCTTTTTTCGGCAAAAGTGCAACATTTGCAGAGTTTAGCCAATGAAAGTTTTCCGCATGGAGGTTTCCAAACAGATTTATTGCATTCATAATGTCTCCTTTAATGATTGCCCCACAATGCTTGTAAAAAGCCCCGGTGAAGCCATCCGGACCATGAGCTTTACCCCCCCCCCCCGGCATTTGATCAATGGCCTTCTTGATCTCCTCACCGGTAAAAGGGTCACCAAGAAGTCGCAAGTCCGGGCTCTCAAAATGTAGCTCTTCCCAATTGAAGTCTTTGGCTCGCCTTTGGCCCCTACCCATCACCTCAACAAAGTGATCATTAATGATCTTTTCCTTTTGCTCATGATCGGTAACCCATCCGTTGTTGTGCTTGAGGCGGTGAATATGATTTTTCCTTCTACGTGCATTGACCTTCATGTGGAAATATTTTGTGTTGGCATCTCCCTCTCTAATATTCACAATTCGTGAGCTTTGCCTTTTTCGAGCCCGCTCGATGACTGCCAAACTAATAACTTTGCGCTTCAACTTCATTCTAAGCTCTCTTTCCTCATTGGAGAGAGGTCTAGATTCTTGGGCAATATCAAGTTGGAGGATCACCAAGAGCGCCGCATGGTGGAGAACCTTGGAATTGCCAAAGAGGCCACGACTCCAAGAAGCTAAAGCTTTTCCGATCTTTGCAAGCTTGTGGAAGAGGATTTGACAAGGCTCCATATGATGGCATGGCTCACCCCAAGCTTTATGAACAATCTCATCAAACCCGGGCACCCTCAACCAAAAAATTTCAAACTTGAACGTCCGCGGGCGCCTAGGGCCACTATCATCGGCAAGGAGTAGAGGGCAATGGTCCGAAAGCAAAGAAGAAAGTGCGTGGAGAATGTGTGAGTCGAATCGGAGGTCCCATTCGGCATTGCAAAAGAAAGCGTCGAGCTTACAGAGTGTAGGTGAACTCCTCTCATTACTCCATGTGAATCTTCTATTTTGCAAGTGGATTTCTTTTAGCTCGCAGTCTTGAAGCGCGGCATGAAAGCGATTAATGCGACTTTGGTTAACATTTCTTTTGTTTTTGTCTCGCGCACGATAAATTTGGTTGAAATCCCCGAGGTCTAACCACTTGATACCATTAGGGGGCTTTTGATCTCACAGCTCATTGAGAAAGTCATCTTTCCTAGCAGATGTGGATGGGCCATAGACGACAGTAATCTTGAATTCATTGGCATCATCATGGTTTGTCCCGCGGACCGTGGCCGAAAGACAAAACTCCGAGATTTGCACATCAGATATCTTCACCACATTCTCATCCCAAAGCAAAAGGATGCCACCTCGAGTTCCAGCCGCAGGTCTCTCAGCGTAGCTTCTGAGACGATTCCCCCTAGGAAGAAAGCATCAGAGGGGTGACTGTTTCTAACTTTGTCTCTTGGAGGCAAACTATCTGACAAGTCGAGGATGCGATCATCTCATTGACAGTAGAGCAGCGATCTGGGTCATTTAGGCCATGAACATTCCAGCAAAGAATATTAAAGAAGAAATCTAACATTGAAAACTAGTGAAGCTTACACCATGCTTGCAGATAAAGACTAGGGGCCATGCCCACGGCTTACATTTGCTCAAACACGACATATAGAACAGCACCTGGGGGAAGCGCCAGGACGCAACACGGCCAGCATAAAGCCAGCGTACACTCCAAAAAGGCCAGAAGAGTTGCACGGTACATAACATGAAAATAAATGCGCTCCAGGATCTAGACGTGCTAAAGATCGATCAGGCATTGGCAGCGATGTCCTCTTCCGCCAAGTCCAGCAAGCTAGGGCCTCCCTGTGCGATCAGAGCCTCTTCAGTAGCTGCAGCATCTGGTTCATCCAGCTTAAACCAGGCCCTTAACGCCTCCAGCAGCACCTGCACTGACACCTGGTCCTCAAAACGGCGAGCGAACTCGTCCAGCGCCTGCTTGGTGACGACTTGGCCCTTGCTGACAATGCCCAGCGTCTGATAGACCAGAGCATGTGCCTTGAGCCACCTTGCGCCGGTTCCTAGCACGCTCGGCGGCGCGACGTAGCGTGAAGCCATAGGTGCGGCAGATGTCCAAGCAGGCGAGCGTCTTCTGGCAGTTGGTTGGCCTCCTTGGTGGTGAGAACGCAGGAGGCGAGCCCAGAAGCGCCTGGCTGCTGGCCACGAAGAGGGGCTCCATGAGCTGAGCAGCAGGAGCCCGACGAGGAGGCTGTGGCGGCGTGCGGGTCAGGAGGGAGTCAGACACGAAGGCAGGCGTGCACTGTGGGGAGGACGACGGAGTGACAAAGGGCGTCCCAGGCTGCAGCGATTCGTGCTCCGAAAGCACCTCGAAGCCTGGGGGCTGGCTTGGCGTGACATGGCTCACCGGGGAGAGCAACTGAAGGGAACGACGCGCGGCCAAGCTCACTGGCGAGGACGTCGCGGCGCTCAGCATCAGCTGGGTGGCCGCAACACTCCCGCCACCCATCAGAAGCAGCATAGACGTGCTACTGCCCTTTGAAGTCGGCGAGGCAGGGATGACGGAGGTTGGCAGGACAACGGGTCTGGAGTTGCTAGAGGAGTGCGAGCAGCACAAGAGCGGCGCCTACTTGAGCCAGGCGACAGGCTACGCTCATCGCCCCGCCCACGGATCCGCGGTGGCGAAGATGAAGCACGGGCGCCGCGCGGCAGAGCCGCATAGGCTCATACGCCTCAAGAACCGGAGGCGCCGATGCAGCTGCAGCCCCCGCCAAGGTCGCCGACGCAGCATCCGGAGGGGAGGGGACGCCATCAGCGGCACCACCATGGCGCCGCCCACCATTACGGTTGCCAGAGCGGTCGCGCTCATGCCCTTGGTCCTGGGCACGGTCACCATCACGGCCACGGTTGCCCATCACACGGGAGAGTCTGCGCCGCAAGGAATCACGCCAACCCCTGGAGCCATCACGGCCGCGGCGCCCGCCACGGTCCCTGTCTTCCTCATCCTCTTGTCGTCCATGGCCATGCCGGTTGTCGTCGCTGCAGTGGAGGCGCAGGGTTGCATCACGCATATGCCTCTCCCCATCGACGTGGCCGTAGCGCCAGTGGCACCGCTCCGAGGTAGCTGGCTGCACCCCTTCTTCATCCGGCGGCTCCACCAGGTCCAGGTGGACGAGAACGCGCCGCTGCAGGCCGCGACGTCCGCGACGGCGAGGAACGCCAGGAACATCCTCCGGGCCAGGCAAGGTGACCCAGCGCATGCGCGGCACCGTGCGAGGCGACGACGCCCACGCCCAGAGGCAGAGCACCTTCGTCCTATCCCTCCTTAGCGAGGCAGGTTCGATGTAGTCGAGGGAGCAGGACAGGCCGATGATCTGCTGGACGACGGCATCATTCCACGCATACAGCGGGACATTCTCCAGGCAGAGCCGAACGTGGTAGCCGAGGTCGACCTGCTCGGCATGGTCTTGAAGGCGCCAAGGGCGCACCTGGATGTGGTGGCCCTCAAAGATGAAGTCGTGTCTGGATGTGGCCTCGAGGCAGTGGTGGAGGTGGATGAATCTCACGAGGAAAGCCTCGGGGTAGTGGTCGGTGACGGCAAGGTCGTCTTGCGCGACACGGAAGGTGCTGCGCAGCGCCCTTGTCATGATGTCGCGCTCGTCCCGCTGCGGCGGCCTGTCAAACCAAGCATAGGCCGCATTCGACATCAGCGTGGCCGCCTCCGCGTTCATCTTCGGTGAGGCGTGGATGACGAAGAAGTCCTCCAGCGGCCTGTCAGCCGCGCCGCCCCAGCGCGCCATCGCCGGAACAAAAGGTGGAGGTCGAGGCAGAACAGGGTCCGGCGTGCGGGCCGGAGCGGGGGCGCAGGCTTGCCGCTGGCGAAGGAGGCAGGGGGAGGGGTCTATGACGTCCGGCCCAGGAAGAGGCGCGACCATCAAATTAAACAGACAGAAATTCTGCTACCTAGTTAATAAACGGAGCAGCGTGCTAGCGTATGCTACGCTGGTACTGGCAGTGGCAGGCGCAGAGCTTCAGCTGGTTCCGATCCCCACAAACATGATGCTTCGGGAGAAAGACGACACGAGGCAAAGCGACACGTGATGGCAGTACGTGGTTGAGATCGCTAGGATACATGCGGATGCGGTAGGGTAGACCGGTGCTACGGTAATTATCCAAGAGATCTCAATGTCCAAAGTCCGTCGTCAGCCTTTCACCTCCATCTGCCGCAGCACCGAAATGAGAAAGGGATATGCCAGGGCTAGACTCCGGGCTAGACCCTACATCGTCGTCTCGTCTACAAAAGCTATCCCACGGTGGGCCTCCTTGATTTGAAAGATTTTCAAAGGAATTTTAGAGGAATTGAACCTATAGGATTTTTCTCTAACGAACCCCTTTGGATCAAAGGAATCATATCACCTAAAATTTTATGGATGCATTCCTACACCTCAATCCTATAGGAATTTCAATATCCACTTTAACCTCTTTTTACACTCGTTCGCGTAGGATTGAGACACTTTTCATGTGAACTTGTTTGTTTCTCAGCCACATTTTGCCAAGCCAAAGTGTGGCAATCCATTAAAGTGTGGCAGCCACAAAAAGTGTGGCTGCAAATTTTGAAGCTAAACTTTGGCAAAATTTGGCAAGAATGATGACTCTATGACAAATAGGCCATAGGGGTAATAAAATATAGCAAGCCAAAGTGTGGCACAAATCAAACACATGCCTATTAAAGTGTGGTTAGCCAAAGTTTGGCTTGGCAAAATGTGGCTGGCAACCAAACACTTCCTGTGTTTTTTCTGTGTTTCATCCAAATGACTAAGCCTATAGATTTTTTTAATTTTGCAATCCTCTGTTTTATATCTGCGATCCTGTCAAATTCCTGTATTTTTTCCTATTTCTGTGTTTTAAAATCCTGTGATAAAAAAAAAGCCTATATATATCTGAGTTTGATACTAGTGGTTCTTAGGCCAGACCGGACGAGTGTACCGAGGTTGGCTGCACGAGGTGCACCCCAAGACCGGTTCCGTCGATATGTCCTGGTGCATGGCATCTATGTGTCATGTCCATGTTGGTGGTGTGCCAAGGTGTTCCATCTTACTCCCTCCGATCCATAATACTTGTCACTGAAATAGATGTATCTAGACATGTTTTAGTGCTAGATACATCCAATTTGGCGACAAGTAATATGGATCGGAGGGAGTAATTTTTAAACATTCAATAACAAAAAACTCAAACATGAGAACAAATAATACCACAAGTTTCATATGAATGAGGGCAATGAAAAGAAAACATAAAAAACAAACTATTGAAAGAGAGTTTTTTTTTTGGAAACAAGGCAAAAGATTTGCCATCTTCCTTAATTAAGGAGAAGGTTTAAGAAGTCCTACAAACCATCTTGGCCAACCGACCAAGATAAATAAAATGCCTACACTCGTGGTATAATATTACACAACGTCTTTGCATTGTCCTGGCAAGGCACCACATCATCGCATCCTCTTCGATTTTTGCAGGCCCCGTCTCCAGAATTTGAGGACCCCGGTGCGACTTACAAAATAAGGTCCTTAATTTTGCTCGTGAACTTGATCGCCGATCGAGAGGCTTGTCGGGCGAACGGCGAAAGCGCAAAGCTAGGGCTGGCTGCTGGCAAGGACAAGGAACAACAGGACATTCAGACTTTGATTATCAGCTCAGCTGCCACCATCGTATGTCATATAAATGATTAAATTCAAGGATCGTTTTGGTTCAGACAATTCAGACAACAGACTTGATGCATGTTTGATCAACAGGTCAATTCTCATCCTCTACGCGACCTCTATGAAAAAAAAGAATGATCAATCTGCTGAATCATCAAATTCTAAGGATCGGACAACATATCACTACTAGAAAAACGATTATAGATATATTTTAATTTTATAGCGCATATAGAAAAAAATGCTCCACTAAAATTAATTTTGTGGCGCATATAACAAATGCTCCACATATTTCTTGAAATTATGTGGCGCATATAGATATATGCGCCACAGAAAGTGAGCATTCTGTGGCGCATATGGCCATATGCGCTACAGAATTCCTGTGGGCCCCATGTGGGCCTGACCCAGCACATGGGCATGCCAAAATTCTGTGGCGCATATGCCACAGAATGCTCACTTTCTGTGGCGCATATAGCCATATGCGCCATAGAATATGGAAAACAGATTTATCTGTCTCTAGACCAAACAGATTTATCTGTCTAGACCAAACAGAATATTGGAAACTCTAACCAGACACAGCGCGCGGCGGCGGCGGAACCCTAGCACGCGGCGGTGGCGGCTGCTTGCTCCGAGGGGCGACGGCTGCTAGCTCCGAGCGGCGGCCAACTCCCTGGAGCAGCTTTGGTGAGAACCCAATCCCCTTTCAGTCTTCCTCTCCCTCCCTTCGTGTCAGGATCGAAGGGGCGGGTGGGATGGCGGTAGTGGGGGCTTGAGGATAGGGAGAAGAGCCCGATGCAGGTGCTCCGACGAGGCTGTAGGCGGTGGAGGTGGTCTGGTCAGGAGCGGGCGGTGGCCAATTTGACTCAGCCCTGGTCGGGACAGGGGTATATTCCGGGATTGGTTGTTGCTGGAGCGGTGAGAAGCCGTACGCGGGTGCGTACGGGGGTGCTGGAGGCGGGTAGGGGTAGGGCGACGTAGGGAAAGGCGGGTGGGCTGTTATAGAAGAAGGGAGAAGGTGAGGTTTAGTAGCCACCGGGGAAGAAGGGAGATGGGTAGGTGGCGATGGAGGGAAAGGGAAAAGGCGGGGTCGCCATGGAATCGAACCGCAAGAGGAGAAGAAGCCGCTGGGCAGGAAAAATCAGAACTTCAGAGAGAGTGGGGAATTGCGAATCGGATCGCAGTGGAAGAAGAAGTCGCCGATGCGATTGGGAAGGGAAGGGAGGGGGCGATCGAGCTCGCTCTGATACCACTTTGTCAGGATCCCGATGGATCTGACATGAAGAGGATCACAAGAAGAAGGAATTTGAGGGAAATTGGTAGATAAATTGCTAAATTGCAGGATCTAAATAAAAGATAAATTGCTGGAAATAAATGATAGAATTAGGGTTTTGATTTCTTGATTGGATCACAGGATACAAGGTAGGCTTATATAGACCAAACCAACTACAAGATACCACATATGTGGAATACCTAATATGTGGCCAATGGTTAAAGTGGAATTTTAGCAATCTGATAATCAACTATGTTTACTTCTCCCTATTACTTTATCCTTTGTGCTCTTATTTTATTGCGCAGCTTGGAATGAATTTATATCTTGGCAAAAAATTAGATTGTTTGGAGATCTAAAAAGAGCTAGAAAGGCCATCAGATGCTTCTATTTTGAAAAGGTTATTGATAGTGATTTAACAAATTATAAGGATTTGGTGGAATCCATCGTTGAGCAGTACACGCCACGCTATTTAGAAGTTGCACATGTTCACTATTATGACAATGTTCTGAAAATACTTCCAGAAGTAAAATCTGACCAAGATTTGTTGTCTATGTTTGAGAAACACACAAATACAAATATAGTGCATTTTTACATTGCATACTGTGATCCCTCTCAACCATATGAGCCATTCATGGAGCATTGTAGTGATGGGGATAGTGATGGGGATATCCAAGCCGACAACAACACAAAAAAGGTTGATGACAGTTTCTTGTTTGTTATTTTGAATTATAAGGGATAGTGATGTGTGCAGGGGATATGGCATCAAAATATAGGGGAGATTCTGCCGAATTTTTTATTTATTTTGAATTATGTTTGTTATTAGTATATTCTGAATGAGGCACATATTATACATCAATCTTTCCATATTTTACATAGTATACTCTGGCTCGTCTTTAGCATACTTAGTGTTTGTAGCATGAGCAATTGATGAGCAATTGATGTTTGTAGCAATTGATATGCCTGCTTGTTGCTAAGTGCGTGGGAGTGGAGTGGTGCCCTTGGAGGAGATCTCGGAGAGATGCAAGGTGCGAAGGTGATACCGGGTGAGGACAGAGGTTCCGCAGGGCAATTTTTCCGGAATATGACCTCTGAGGTGGTCCACGCGATGCAGCGGCCTCTGCATCAGCGAGCAGCTGCCTTGGAGGAGATCTCGGAGAGATGCAAGGTGCGGGGCTGGCCGCTTCTGACTCAGAGGGACTGTGGTGGGCGACTGCTACAGGCCCTAGCGGTGAGATCGGATGTCGTGGCGGAGATGCGTCAAAGGCGTCGGCCCGACTTTGTCAGCCGGAACACTCGGTGGTGTTGATGGTCAGGGACACCAGCACCTTGGAGCAGTGCCTGATGGCCATCGAGCAATAGAGCGCGGTCCACCTACTGGCTTCCACCCATGCCCAGCAAGCGTCCCCGAGGTTGAGCAGAGTGGAGCTCGACTCGTTCCGTCTGCAATTCATTCAGGAGATAGAGGCTGCGGGGGCTCGTCTGGAGCAAATGAATCAAGGCCAATCGTGAATTCGTGCAATTGTGTAATTTCGAACTTGTACTCTCCCATGACTTGTGTGTAACACTTGGACTCTCTATATTGATGTATTTTGTCACTTTGTATGAATTCCAGTGAGTTTCTGGGTATTCTTGTGAGTTTTGTGCATTTCTGTGATATATTGCTCTATTCTGGTATATTTCCTATGTATTCTGTGTATTTCTGCTGTATTCTGGTATTTTTTTGAAATCATGAGACAAAATTTTGTGGCGCATATGGCATATGTGTCACGGAATGTTGAAAATTCTGTGGCGCATATGGCATATGCGCCACAGAATTTAAATTTTAGTGGCGAGGATTTAGTGGCGACACCCATATGCGCCACAGAATTCCAATTTGGTGCGCCACTGGTAGGATTTTTCCTAGTAGTGTATACATCAAAGATTCAGAGCAGGTACGCACTAGCAAGCTTGAACCTGATCCACAGATTGCGCTGAAGCTAGATCGATCTACATCCGCTGCTTCCCAGTTCCGGGCCCGTCTTGAGCGTAGTTGGATTTGCCGGCAAGGAGCCTGGACGGCTTGACCAATGTCGATCGCAAGCCAACAGCCAAACAACTGCAACCGGAACGCGGGCGTCGACCGGGGAGACTGATCGATAATCGATGATCACGAGGCGAGACAGTTCGCTAAATGGAGCAAGCTGGGTCGCTTACTGGGCTGGGCTGCAAGTAACCGGGTGAAGGGTTTCGTAGCATAGTAAATCAAAAAAATTCTACGGATGCGAACGGAAAGCCAAGAACTAATCTAGGAGATGCAATCAACGAGAGGGATAGATGAGATCTTCATACCCTTGAAGAAATCAAGACAGTGGAACGCTTCAATGTAACGTGGTTGATGTAGTCGTACTAGCCTTCTCCTCCTCGCGATCCGATCCGATCCAACGCCGCAAGTGGCGATGCCTCCGAGAGATGCACACGTACGGCACCACGACGTCTCCTCCTTCCTCGGTCCAGCAAGTGGGGTGGAGAGATAGATTGGATCTACAGCACGACGGCATGGTGCAAAGGTGGAGAGTTTCTGCGGCAGGGCTTTGCCTACGTGCAATTGGGAGAGAGAGAGATCTGGAGGGCAGCAGGTAGGCGGCTAGGGTTCAAGGAGGGGTGGGAGGAGGGTGCCCCCTTCCCTCTTTATATAGAGGGCTGGCTGGCCCCCTTGCCCCTCCTCCAATCCCTAGGGCCTGCGGCCACAAGGGTGGAGTGGGGGGCAAGTCTTCTCCCCCCTTCTAGAAGATCCCCTAGGGTTTCCCCTAGGGTTTTGGCCGGCTGGGCCTATGGGGCCTTGTGCCCCTGTCCCAATGCAGCCAGGGCAGTCCCTCGTAGTCCCACGCCCCCCTCTGACAAGTGGGGCCAAGTTGGTCCCACTCCGGAAGCATCTAGAACCTTCTGGTACAATACCGAACATTCCGAAACAATTCCGAAATCCAAAAACTGCTTTCCTTTATATGAATCTTATTCTCCGGACCATTCCGGAACCTCTCGTGATGTCCTGGATGTCATCCGAGACTCTGAACAAAAACTCATAAACCAATTATCCATTCTATCCTAGCGTCGAGACACGTTAAGTGTGTGACCCTACGGGTTCGAGAATATGCAGACATGATCTTCTATCAATAATCAACAGCGGGATCTGGAAACCCATATTGACTCCCACATATTCATCGATGATCATATCGGATGAACCACGATGCCAGGATTCAATTAATCCCATATTTATATTCCCTTCGTCACGCGATATTTTACTTGCCCGAGATTCGATCATTGGTATCGGCATACCTAGTTCAATCTCGTTCACAGCAAGTACTTTACTCGTTCCGTAATCCGATATCACTTTGTGATTAACTCCTTAACCACGTGCTTGCAAGCGGCGTTGATATCGATTACCAAGTGGGCCCGAAGTATATCTCTCCGACTTGGGAGGGACAAATCCCATCTTGATACATACAACCCAACAAGTACTTTCCGATCACCTGAGAGACACCTTTATGATCACCCTCTCATAGGATGATGTTTGATGACCTCAAGGATTTCTTCCGATACCAGGGAGTTGCATTATCTCATGGTCTAAGGAATACAATATTTGACATAAGAAAAAGCTTCGCAAAGATGAATACGATGACACGATCTAATTTCTCTGCTTGATTTGGGTTTGTCCATCACATCATTCTCCCAATGACATGATCTCATTATTAATCGACAACTCATGTCTATGGTTAGGAAACCTTAACCATCATTAATCAATGAGCTAGTCCATAGAGGCGTACTAGGGACACGGTGTTGTTTATAAACCACACAAGTATCAAAGTTTCCGCTTAATACAATTCTAGCATGGAATATAAACTTTATCATGAACAAGAATTACAATAATAACATCTTTATTATTGCCTCTAGGGCATAATTTCAACAGTCTCCCACTTGCACTAGAGTCAATAATCTAGTTTACATCTGGCAACAATCTAACACCCATGGCATTGAGGTGCTGATCATGTTTTGCTCGTGGAAGAGGTTTAGTCAACGGATCTGCGACATTCAGATCCGTATGTACTTTGCTAATCTTCAGATCTCTATCTGTTATATAATCTCGAATTATATGAAATCGGCGGTTGATGTGCTTGGTCTTTGGATGATATCTTGGTTCCTTAGCCAATTCTATGGCGCCAGTGTTGTCGCACAATATCTCCAGTGGGTCCAAGGCACTTGGAACCACACCAAGCTCGGTGATGAAGTTCCTGATCCAAACTCCTTCACTTGACGCTTCTGCAGCAGCCATGTATTCCGATTCTACTGTAGATCCCGCGATCACGCTTTGCTTGCAGCTTCTCCATCTCGCAGCTCCTCCATTCAAAATATAAACGTATCCGGTCTGAGATTTAGAATCATCCGGGTCGGTGTCGAAACTAGCGTCGACGTAACCTTTTACGACGAGCTGCTCATCACCTCCATAGACCAAGAACATTTCTTTAGTCCTATTTAAATACTTTAGGATGTTCTTTACGGCTGTCCAAAGGTTCCACTGGATCACTTTGGTATCTGCTCGTCAAACTAAGAGCATTGGACACATCCGGTCTAGTACACAGCATGGAATACATGATAGAACCTATGGCCGAGGCATATGGCACTTTGCTCATGGTTTCTCTATTTTTTACCGTAGCTAGACACTGATCCTTGCTCAATATCTTACCTGACAACATGGGCACTGAACATTTCTTTGCCTTATCCATTCTGAACCTTTTCAGAACTTTGTCTAGGTATGTACTTTGGCTTAAAGCTATTAGGATTTTTTGTCCATCTCTATAGACTTTGATGCCTAATATGTAAGCAGCTTCTCCTAGGTCTTTCATTGAAAAACATTTATTCAAATAACTCTTCACATCGTTAAGCATACCAATGTCATTTCCAATAATCAATATGTCATCCACATATAGTACTAAAAATGTCACTGAGCTCCCACTCGCTTTCTTGTAGATACAAGCTTCGTAGCAATTTGGAACAAATTCAAAGCTCTTGATCACTTGATCAAAACGAAGGTTCCAACTCCGAGATGCTTGCTTCAGTCCATAAATGGAACGCTGAAGTTTGCACACCTTATCAGCATCCTTAGGATCGACAAAACCTTCGGGTTGCATCATATACAACTCTTCATCAATGTTGCCATTAAGGAACGCAGTCTTGACATCCATCTGCCATATTTCATAATCATGAAACGCAGCAATTGCTAATAAAATCCGAATGGACTTAAACATCGCTACAGAAGAGAAAGTCTCATCGTAGTCAACACCTTGAACTTGTCGAAAACCTTTCGCGACAAGTCGAGCTTTATAAACAGTAACATTACCATCCGCGTCCGTTTTCTTCTTGAAAATCCATTTGCATCAACGGACTTACAGTCGCTAGGAGGGTCCACCAAAGTCCATACTTGGTTTTCGCTCATGGATCCCAATTCGGATTTGATGGCCTCTAGCCATTTCTAAGAGTCTGGGCTCATCATTGCTTCCTCATAGTTCGCAGGTTCACTATTGTCTATCAACAAGACAGTTAAGACAGGGTTGCCATACCACTCAGGAGGGGCACGTGGCCTTGTCGACCTGCGACGTTCAGCAATAGCATCATCCGAAGTTTCATGATCCTCATCATTAGCTTCCTCTCTTGTGGGTACAGGCGGCACTGGAACAATTTCAGGCGCTGCGCTACTCTCCAACTCGAGAGAAGGTTCAATAACCTCGTCTAGCTCTACTTTGCTCCCACTCACTTCTTTCGAGAGAAACTCCTTCTCAAGAAAGGATACGTTCTTTGCGACAAACACTTTGCCTTCGGATCTGTGATAGAAGGTATACCCAATAGTTTCCTTAGGGTATCCTATGAAGACGCATTTCTCCGCTTTGGGTTCGAGCTTGTCCGGCATCAACTTCTTGACGTAAGCTTCGCATCCCCAAACTTTAAGAAACGACAACTTAGGTTTAGCACCAAACCACAGTTCATACGGTGTCGTCTCAACGGATTTAGATGGTTCCCTATTTAAAGTGAATGCAGCGGTTTCTAATGCATAACCCCAAAATGATAACGGCAAATCTGTAAGAGACATCATTGATCGCACCATATCTAATAGAGTTCGATTCCGGCGTTCAGACACACCATTGCGCTGTGGTGTTCCGGGTGGCGTGAGTTGCGAAACGATTCCGCTTGCTTTAAGATGCGTGAGAAAATCATAACTCAAATATTCACCTCCATGATCGGATCGCAGAAATTTAATTTTTCGGTTATGATGGTTTTCCACTTCGTTCTGAAATTCTTTGAACTTTTCAAATGTTTCAGATTTATGTTTCATTAAATAGATATACCCATATCTACTTAAGTCATCAGTAAAAGTGAGAAAGTAGCAATAACCACCGCGCGTCGAAACACTCATTGGTCCGCATACATCGGTATGTATGATTTCCAACAAGTCCGTTGCTCGCTCCATCATTTCGGAGAACGGGGTTTTGATCATCTTGCCCATGAGGCATGGTTTGCATGTGTCAAATGATTCAAAATCAAGAGACTCCAAAAGTCCATCAGAATGGAGTTTCTTCATGCGTTTTATACCAATATGACCTAGACGACAGTGCCACAAATAAGTAGAATTATCACTATCTACTTTGCATCTCTTAGCCTCAATGTTATGGATGTGTGTTTCATTGCTTTCGTGATTCAGAAGAAATAAACCATTCATAGCAGGTGCATGACCATAAAAGATGTTACTCATATAAATAGAACAACCATTATTCTCCGATTTAAATGAATAACCGTCTTGCAATAAACACGATCCAGATATGATGTTCATGCTCAACGCAGGCACATAATAACATTTATTGAGATTTAAAACTAATCCCGAAGGTAAAACTAAGGAGAGCGTGCCGACGGCCATCACATCAACTCTTGATCCGATGCCAACGAGCATCGTCACCTCATCCCTCGCTAGCCGCCGTCTATTCCGTAGCTCCTGTTTCGAGTTACAAATATTAGCAACTGAACCAGTATCAAATACCCAGGCACTACAACGAGGGCTAGTAAGGAAAACATCAATAACATGTATATCAAATATACCTTTGATGGTGCCCTTCTTGTCCGCTAAGTACTTCGGACGGTATGCCCAAAGGACCCTTGTCCCTGCAATAGAAGCACTCAGCGTCCGGCTTAGGTCCAGACTTGAGCTTCTTCTCAGCAGGGGCAACGCGCTTGCCGCTGCCCTTCTTGAAGGGATTCTTTGCACCCTTACCTTTCTTAAAGCTGGGGGGCTTGTTGACCATCAACACATGATTATCTTTCTTGATGTCCACCTCCGTAGCTTTTAGCTTAGCGAAGAGCTCGGTGATCGTATCAGTGGAACCAATCTGATTATGAGTAACTACAAAACCTTTGTAGCTAGGAGGGAGTGATTGCAGAACTCTGTCAATCTTGAGCTCCTCTGGAATCTTGCAGTCCAGTTGCTCAAGGCGTTGAGTGTAGCCCGACATCTTAATGGCGTGCTCACTAACAGAACTCCCTTCCTCCATCTTGCAGTTAAAGAATTTCTCAGATATCTCATATCTCTCAGAATGGGCCTGAGTCTGAAACATAGTTTTCAGTTCCTCAAGAATCTCAAAGGGCCCGGGGAACTCCTCAAAACGATTTTGAAGGTCCGATTCAATAGCAAACAACATGGTGCTCTTAATCACACCATAATCATCCTTGCGCGACTGATAAACAGCTTTCTCATTAGCCGACGCATCTACAGCAGGGGCGTCACCTAGCGCTTTCTCAAGGACATAGTCCTTTTGTCCGCCAGAGAGAATGATTCTCAGATTGCGGAACCAGTTGGTGAAGTTAGACCCATTGTTCTTAAGCTTTTCTTTCTCAGCAAAAACGTTGAAGTTGAAGTTGAACTTAGCCATATGATCTACAAAATTAGCAAGTACAACTTAGACTATGTTCATGATAACTAGTTCCACTTAATCAAATTACTAGATGAACCCCCACTATATTCAACATCCCTCAAGTTGTTTAGTGAACATGATCCAAATTCACCACACCTAATCCGATCTTCACGAGAAGAGATGTGGTTTCAATGGTGGACAACAAAGTGTCGATCATATCATTCATATGACTCATGCTTAACCTTTCGGTTCGTGTGTTCCGAGGCCATGTCTGTACATGCTAGGCTCGTCAAGTCAAACCCAAGTATTTCCGTGTGTGCAAAACTGGCTTGCACCCGTTGTATGTGAACGTAGAGTTTATAGCACCCGATCATCACGTGATGCTTGAACACGTTAACTTTCGCAATAAAGGCATACATGGGAAGAACACAGTTTTATCTTGATCTTTAAGTGAGGAATCATCTTATAATGCTACCGTCGTGATCTAAGCATAATAATATACATAAAAGGATAAACATCACATGTATATAATTTTATGTGACATGGTATAGCCAATCTTCGCGCAATGATCTCCATCTTGTGCGTGCCAGCATGATCTCCATCACTCCACCATGATTGCCTCCACCGTGAATAGCAACTACAACTATTCTAACTACTTAGCGATAAAGTAAAGCTATTACATGGCATATAAGAAGTTGTAACACAGGTCATACACAATTATAAAGACAACCATATGGCTCCTGCCGGTTGTGTACTCATCGACATGCAAGTCGTGAAACATTACAAAACATGATCATTGCATACAACATACACATCATATCTTGGGCTATACCATATCACAAAACACTCCCTGCAAAAACAATTTAGACGTCTCTACTTTGTTGTTGCATGTTTTACGTGGCTTATGTGAGTAACAAGCTAAGAACGATTCTTACCTACGGAAAGCCACAACGGTGATATTATGGTTGCCAACATCCGGTGTAAATCCCATGACAACTATAGTGAGAGAAACTGGCATCAACCAGCCACATGTGTGGAACAAGCCACTCGTCAAGTGCGAAGCCGGTCTCGCGAACGAGGTCGCGTAAAGTTGTCCTGGACCGCTTCGATCTCACTATCCCGCGTCATAAGAAGTACACAAACAAGAGGCTTGCAACAGAAAACATCAACGCTAACAAGCATGTTATGCTCTACTCGTGAAACACATCTACGCATAGATCTAGCTCGATACCCTCAAGGGTTTCAAAGATAGTAAATCAAAAATTTCATGGATGCTAACAGGAAAGCCAAGATCTAATCTAGGAGATGCAAACAACGAGAGATAGATGAGATCTTCATACCCTTAAAGATTCAAGATACGGAACGCTCAGCGAACGTGGTTGATGTAGTCGATTAGCTTCTCCTCCTCGCGATCCGATCCGATCCAACACCGCAAGTGGCGATGCCTCCGAGAGATGCACACGTACGGCACCTCGACGTCTCCTCCTTCCTCGGTCCAGCAAGTGGGGTGGAGAGATAGATTGGATCTACAACACGACGGCATGGTGCAGAGGTGGAGAGTTTCAAGGTGGCTTCGCCTACGCGCAGTCGGGAGAGAGATAGAGAGAGAGAGAGAGAGAGAGTGAGAGAGAGAGAGAGAGAGCGGAGGGCAGCAGGTAGGCGGCTCGGGTGGAGGTGGGGTGGGGGGAGGGTGCGCCCCGCCTACCTGCTGCCCTCCAGATCTCTCTCTCTCCGATCGCCAGAGGCGAAGCCTCGCCATGAAACTCTCCACCTTGCACCACGCCTGCCGGTCAGTAGATCCAATCTATCTCTCCACCCCACTTGCTGGACCGAGGAAGGAGGAGACGTCGTGGTGCCGTACGTGTGCATCTCTCGGAGGCGTCGCCACTTGTGGCGTTGGATCAGATCGGATCGCGAGGAGGAGAAGGCTAGTACGACTACATCAACCACGCTCGCTGAACGTTCATATGCGATTTCTTCACGGGTATGAAGATCTCATCTATCCCTCTCGTTGATTGCATCTCCTAGATTAGATCTTGGCTTTCCGTTCGCATCCGTAGATTTTTTTTGATTTACTATGATACGAAACCCTTCAGTGGTATCAGAGCTAGATCTATGCGTAGATGTGTTTCACGAGTAGAACGCAACATGCTTGTTACGGGCGTTGATCTTTTCTGTTGCAAGCCTCTTGTTGTGTACTTCTTATGACGCGGGATAGTGAGATCGAAGCGGTCCAGGCCAACTTTACGCGACCTGCTCGTCATGACCGCCCAAGACTTGACATGTGGCTTGTTCCACACATGCGCTGGTGGATGCCGCTTTCACTATAGTTGTCATGGGATTTACACCGGATGTTGGCAACCATAATATCACCGTTGTGACTTTCCGTAGGTAAGAATCGTTCTTAGCTTGTTACTCCCACAAGCCACGTAAAACATGCAACAACAAAGTAGAGGCGTCTAACTTGTTTTTGCAGGGAGTGTTTCTGTGATATGGTATGGCCCAAGATATGATGTGTATGTTGTATGCAATTATCATGTTTTGTAATGTTTCAGGACTTGCATGTCGATGAGTACACAACCGGCAGGAGCCATATGGTTGTCTTTATAATTGTGTATGACCTGTGTGTCAACTTCTTATACGCCATGTAACAGCTTTACTTTATCGCTAAGTAGTTAGCAATAGTTGTAGTTGCTATTCGTGGTGGAGGCAATCATGGTGGAGTGATGGAGATCATGCTGGCACGCACAAGATGGAGATCATTACGCGGAGATTGGCTATACCATGTCACATAAAATTATATGCATGTGATGTTTATCCTTTTATGTATCTTATTATGCTTAGATCGATTTATAGCATTATAAGATGATTCCTCACTTAAAGATCAAGATAAAATTGTGTTCTCCCATGTATGCATCGCTAAAGTTCGCCGTGTTCAAGCATCTCGTGATGATCGGGTGCTATAAACTCTACGTTCACATACAACGGGTGCAAGCCGCTTTTGCACACGCTGAAATATTTGGTTTGACTTGACGAGCCTAGCATGTACAGACATGGCCTCGGAACACACGAACCGAAAGGTTAAGCATGAGTCATATGAATGATATGATCGACACTTTGTTGTCCACCATTGAAGCCACATCTCTTCTCGTGAAGATCGTATTAGGTGTGGTGAATTTGGATCGTGTTCACTAAACAACTTGAGGGATGTTGAATTTAGTGGGAGTTCATCTAGTAATTTGATTAAGTTGAACTAGTTATCATGAACATAGTCTAAATTGTACTTGCAAATTTTGTAGATCAAATGGCTAAGTCCAACTTCAACTTCAACGTTTTTGCTGAGAAAGAAAAGCTTAAGAACAATGGGTATAACTTCACCAACTGGTTCCGCAATCTGAGAATCATTCTCAATAAGTGACAAAAGGACTTTGTCCTTGAGAAAGCGCTTAGGTGACGCCTCATAGATGCGCCTACCGATGAAAAAGCTATTTATTAGTCGCGCAAAGATGATTATGGTGTGATTAAGAGCACCATGTTGTTTGCTATGGAATCGGACCTTCAAAATCGTTTTGAGGAGTTCGCCGAGCCCTTTGAGATTTTTGAGGAACTGAAAACCATGTTTCAGACTCAGACCCGTTCTGAGAGATATGAGATCTCTGAGAAATTATTTAACTGCAAGATGGAGGAAGCGAGTTCCGTTAGTGAGCATGCCATTAAGATGTCGGGCTACACTCAACGTCTTGAGCAACTGGACTGAAAGATTCCAGAAGAGCTCAAGATTGACAGAGTTCTGCAATCACTCCCTCCTAGCTACAAAGGTTTTGTAGTTACTCATAATCAGATTGTTTCCACCGATACGATCACTGAGCTCTTCGCTAAGCTGAAGGCTGTGGAGGTGGACATCAAAAAAGATAATCATGTGTTGATGGTCAACAAGCCCCCTAGATTTAAGAAAGGTAAGGCTTCAAAGAAGTCCTTCAAGAAAGGTAGTGGCAAGCGTTGCTGGTCCGCAGAAGAAGCTCAAGTCTAGACCTGCCGGACATCGGTGCTTTATTGCAAGGACAAGGGTCATCGAAGCGAATCGTCCAAGTACTTAGCGGACAAGAAGGCTGGCACCATTAAAGGTATATTTGATATACATGTTATTGATGTTTACCTTTACTAGCGCTGTAGTGCTCGGTTATTTGATACCGTTCAGTTAATATTTGTAACTCGAACAGAGATACTAATAGACGCTTAGCAAGGGATGAGGTGACGATGCGCGTTGGCAACGGATCAAGAGTTAATGTGATGGACGTCGGCACGATCTCCTTAGTTTTACCTTCGGGATTAGTTTTAAACCTTAATAAATGTTATTATGTGCCTGCCTTGAGCATGAACATCATATCTGGATCGTCTTTATTGCAAGACGGTTATTCATTTAAATCGGAGAATAATGGTTGTTCTATTTATATGAGTAACATCTTTTATGGTCATGCACCTGCTATGAATGGTTTATTTCTTCTAAATCTCGAAAGCAATGAAACACACATCCATAACATTGAGGCTAAGAGATGCAAAGTAGATAGTGAAAATTCAACTTATTTGTGGCAATCGCCGCTCAGGTCATATTGGTGTAAACGATGAAGAAACTCCATTCTGATGGACTTTTGGAGTCTCTTGATTTTGAATCACTTGACACGTGCGAGCCATGCCTCATGGGCAAGATGATCAAAACTCCATTCTCCGGAATGATGGAGCGAGCAACGGACTTGTTGGAAATCATACATCTCGATGTATGCGAACCAATGAGTGTTTCGACGCGCAGTGGATATCGCTATTTTCTCACTTTTACTAATGACTTAAGTAGATATGGGTATATCTATTTAATGAAACATAAATCTGAAACGTTTGAAAAGTTCAAGGAATTTCGTAACTAAGTGGAAAACCATCATAATGTAAAATTAAATTTCAAGATCCGATCGTGGAGGTGAATATTTGAGTTATGATTTTCACGCATCTTAAAGCAAGCGGAATCGCTTTCACAACTCACGCCATTTAACACCACAATGAATGGTGTGTCTCAACGCTAATCGAACTCTATTAGATATGGTGCGACCAATGATGTCTCTTATGATTTGTTATCATTTTGGGGTTATGCATTAGAAACCGCTACATTCACTTTAAATAGGGCACCATCTAAACCGCTGAGACGACACCGTATGAACTGTGGTTTGGTGCTAAACCTAAGTTGTCGTTTAAAGTTTGGGGATGCGAAGCTTACGTCAAGAAGTTGATGCGGATAAGCTCGAACCCAAAGCGAGAAATGCGCCTTCATAGGATACCCTAAGGAAACTATTGGGTATACCTTCTATCACAGATCCAAGGCAAAGTGTTTGTCGAAAGAACGGATCCTTTCTTGAGAAGGAGTTTCTCGAAAGAAGTGAGTGGAGGAAAGTAGAGCTAGACGAGGTTATTGAACCTTCTCTTGAGTTGAGAGTAGCGAAGACCTGAAATTGTTCCAAAGGCCTGCATCAACAATAGAGGAAGCTAATGGCAAGGATCATGAAGCTTGACGATGCTACCATCGAACGTCACAGTCGACAAGGTCGCGTGCCCTCCGTAGTGGTACGGCAACCTGTCTTAACTGCCTTGTTAGTAGACAAAGTGAACTCATGAACTATGAGGAAGCAATGATGAGCCCAGATCGAGAAATGGCTAGAGGCCATGAACCAATTGGGATCCATGAGCGAAAACCAAGTATGGACTTTGGTGGACCCTCCTAGCGACCGAAAGGCCGTTGAGTGCAAATGGATTTTCAAGAAGAAAACAGACGCGGATGGTAATGTTACTGTCTATAAAGCACGGCATGTCACGGAAGGTTTTCGACAAGTTCAAGGTGTTGACTACGATGAGACTTTTTCTCCCGTAGCGATGTTTAAGTCCATTCGGATTTTATTAGCAATTGTTGCGTTTCATGACTATGAAATATGGCAGATGGATGTCAAGACTGCGTTCCTCAATGGCAACATTGATGAAGAGTTGTATATGATGCAACTGTAGGGGTTCGTAGCATGGAAAACAAAAAAAATCTACCGCATACAAACAAACAAGCCAAGATCTATCTACTATATTGTAGCATCGAGTCGATGGAATAACTCACCCTCGAAGATTCCAAAGTGTTTAACGAGAGCAGATTCTCGTGGGTGATGTAGTCATACTCTTGCTGATCTCAAGATCACATAGACGATCCAACTTCGGGATGCTTGCTTCAATCCATATATGGACCGTTGAAGTTTGCATACCTTGTTAGCATCTTTAGGATCGACAAAACCTTTGGGTTGCATCATATACAACTCTTCATCAATGTCTCCATTAAGGAACGCTGTTTTGACATCCATCTGCCATATCTCATAATCATAATATGCAGCGATTGCTAACATAATCCTCACAGACTTTAGCTTCGCTACAGGTGAGAAGGTCTCATCATAGTCAACTCCTTGAATTTTTCGAAACCCTTTTGCGACAAGTCGAGCTTTATAGACAGTAACATTACCATCAGCATCTGCTTTCTTCTTGAAAATCCATTTGTTCTCGACAGCCTTCCGGCCATCCGGTAAGTCCACCAAAGTCCATACTTGGTTTTCGTACATGGATCCAATCTCGGATTTCATGGCTTCTTGCCATTTATTGAAATCTGGGCTCATCATCGCTTCCTCATATGTCGTAGGGTCATCGGTGTTATCCACCAACATGACACTCATAACGGGATCATACCAATCAGGAGTGGTATGAGTTCTCGTTGACCTGTGAGGCTCTGTAGCAACTGCAACCGAAGTTTCATGATCATCATCATTAGCTTCCTCTCTTATTGGTGCAGGCACCACAGGAACTTCTTCCAGTGCTGCGCTACTCGCAAGTTCGAGAGAAGGTTTGACAACCTCGTCAAGTTCTACTTTCCTTCCAGTCACTTCTTTCGAGAGAAATTCCTTCTCTAGAAAGGATCCATTCTTGGCAACGAAGATTTTGCCTTCGGATCTATGATAGAAGGTATACCCAATAGTTTCCTTTGGGTATCCTATGAAGACGCATTTTTCCGCTTTGGGTTCAAGCTTGTCCGGCTGTAACTTCTTTACATAGGCTTCGCAACCCCAAACTTTAAGGAACGACAATTTAGGTTTCTTCCCAAACCATAATTCATACGGTGTCGTTTCAACGGATTTAGATGGTGCCCTATTTAAAGTGAATGCGGCTGTTTCTAATGCATAACCCCAAAATGATAGCGGTAAATCTGTAAGTGACATCATAGAACAAACCATATCTAAGAGAGTTCGATTACGACGTTCGGACACACCATTACTGTTGTGGTGTTCGGCGGTGTCAATTGTGAAAGTATTCCGCACTTCTTCAAATGCTCGCCAAACTCGTAACTTAGATATTCACCTCCACGATCGTAACGCAAATTTAATCTTCTTGTTACGTTGATTCTCAACCTCACTTTGAAATTCCTTAAACTTCTCGAAAGTTTCGGACTTATGTTTCATGAAATAGATATACCCATATCTACTCAAGTCATCCGTAAAGGTAAGAACATAACGATAACCACGGCGCGATGCTACACTCATTGGACCACACACATCAGTATGTATGATTTCCAATAAGTCTGTAGCTCGCTCCATCATACCAGAAAATGGAGTCTTAGTCATTTTACCCATCAGACATGCTTCGCATCTTTCAAGTGATTCGAAATCAAGTGATTCAAGAAGTCCATCGGAATGGAGTTTCTTCATACGCTTCACTCCAATGTGACCAAGACGACAGTGCCACATATAGGTCGAGTTATCGTTCGATTTCAAACGTTTAGCTTCAATGTTATTAATATGTGTATTTCCACTATCGAGATTCAATAAGAATAGACCATCTATCAAAGGTGCATGTGCATAAAACATATTACTCATATAAATCGAACAACCATTATTCTCGGACTTAAACAAGTAACCGTCTCGCAATAAACAAGATCCCGATATAATGTTCATGCTTAATGCAGGCACCAAATAACAATTATTTAAGTATAAAACTAATCCCGATGGTAGATGAAGAGGTAGCGTGCCGACCGTGATCACATCAACCTTTGATCCATTTCCTACACGCATCGTCACCTCGTTCTTCGCTAGCTTCCGATTATTCTGCAGCACCTGCTTCGAGTTACAAATATGAGCAACCGAACCAGTATCAAATACCTGTGCACTACTATTTAGTACTAGTGAGATACACATCAATAACATGTATATCGGATATACCTTTCTTCTTGATGTTGCGGTTCTTCAAATCCGCCAAGTACTTTGGGCAATTCCGCTTCTAGTGACCTTCTCCCTTGCAGTAAAAGCACTCTGTATCAGGATTAGGTCCAGCCTTGGTCTTCTTCGTCGGTGCGGTAACTTTCTTACCACCCTTCTTGAAGTGTCCCTTTTGCTTAGACTTGCCTTTCTTGAATTTGGTGGTCTTATTGACCATCAACACTTGGTGCTCTTTCTTGATCTCCACTTCTGCAGATTTTAACATGGAAAAGAGTTCTTGAAACTGCTTGTTCATGCTTTGCATATTGTAGTTCATCACAAAGTTCTTGTAACTTGGTGGTAGTGATTGGAGGACATGGTAAATCCCCAAAGCATTAGGAATCACTATACCCAAGCTTTGAAGTTTGTTTGCGTGCCCAGACATCTTAAGCACATGCTCACTGACGGAGCTGCCCTCTTCCATCTTGCAGTTAAAGAACTTTTCAGAAGCCTCATAGCTCTCAACTTTCGCGTGAGTCTCAAAAATCAATTTGAGTTCACGGACAATATCATGTGGGTCTGAATTCTCAAACCTTTTCTAAATCTCCGATTCCAAACCATACAAGATAGCACACTGAATCGTCGAAAATCGATTCTTCCGGCGAGGTAAACATTCTTTACTTCATCGGTAGCATCACCTGCAAGGGTCACCAATGATGCATCCAGCACATAGGTCAAATTACCAGCATTGAGGATAATCCTCAAATTGCGGAACCAATCCGCGAAGTTGCTTCCATTGTTTTTCAACTTTTCTTTCTCTAGGAACGCATTAAAATTGATGGAAGGGGCCGCCATTGATCTACAACATATTTGCAATAGTTTAGACTAAGTTTATGACAAATTGAGTTCTAATTAATAGTTAAATTAATCTAGGTGAACTCCCACTCAAAATAATATCCCTCACATTTTTTTAGTGATCACACGAACCAAATCCACCACATCAAAACCGATCATCACGAGAGTTGATGTAGCTTCAATGGCGAACAATCGACATGTTCATCATATCTACTATATGATTCATGCTTTACCTTTCGGTGATCCGTGTTCCGAGACCATGTCTGTACATGCTAGGCTCGTCAAGATCAAACCTTAGCTTCCGCATGAGCAAATCTGGCTTGCTCACGTTGTATACACTTGCAGAATCTACCACACCCGATCATCACGTGGTGCTTCAAAACAACAAGCTTTAGCAACGGTGCTTACTAAGGATGAACACTTTAGAACTTGAAATTTATGTGCATGAGGGATCATTTTATAATGCTACCGTCGTTAACTAAGCAATACAAGATGCATAAAGGATTAACATCACATGCAATTAATAATATGTGATATGATATGGCCTTTCTTCTTTGTGCTTCCGATCTCCATCTTCAATCACGAACATGATCTCCATCATCACCGGCATTGCATCAAGGTCAATGACGGTGCTCCATGGTTGTCGTCCACCAGCTTCAACTATTACAACTACTTTGAATAGACACGCGGGTCTTAACAGAATTTAAAAACAACCATATGGCTCCTGCCGGTTGCCAACTTACAATAAGGAACATTGCATACATCAAATATAATCACAATCATGGCCATATCACATCATAGCACACCCCTGCAAAACAAAGTTAGACGCCTCTAATTTCTTTGCATATTTTACGTGGTTTGGGTCTTTCAATAAGTGTCGATCTAACTTACGAACAAGAACCACAACGTTGATGTTTGAACTATCAAGTGCCCGTTGTAAATTGGATCTATACTATAATGGGAGAGACAGACACCCGCAAAGCCACTTATGCAATACAAGTTGCATGTTGAGCGTGGAGCAAGTCTCATGAACGATGTCATGTAAGGTTAGCCCGGGCCGCTTAATCCCATCATACCGCAAGATGCAAAGTACACAAGAAGCAATTGATAATAAAAGTACCACCACCCACAATGACCATTGTGTTCTACTCGTGCAACAGATCTACATATAGACACGGCTCTGATACCACTGTAGGGGTTCGTAGCATGGAAAACAAAAAAATTCTACCGCATACAAACAAACAAGCCAAGATCTATCTACTAGATTGTAGCAACGAGTCGATGGAATAACTCACCCTCGAAGATTCCAAAGTGTTTAACGAGAGCAGATTCTCATGGGTGATGTAGTCGTACTCTTGCCGATCTCAAGATCGCGTAGACGATCCTTCCAAGATCCTTCCAAAGATCGCTGCGGTCAAATGGGTCACACGTTCGGTACTCGATGAAGACCTTCCTCTCCCTTGTTCTAGAAGGCAGCGGAGGTTGTAGAACTCTCCTCACGATTCCGGCAGCATGACGGCGTGGTACCGGAAGTAGAGGGGAGATCTCGCAGGGCTTCGCCTTAAGCCGGAGCGAGTATGGTGGACTATGAGAGAGGCCTCGGTGATCTAGGGTTTAGACACACCAAGGAGAGAGAGGCTAGGCCGGCGGATAGGGCAAGGGGATGCCCCAACTCGGCGGCTTGGGTTTTGCCCTAGGCGGCGGCAGCAGGAGGTGGCGGCGCCGGCGGCTTGGGGCTAGGGTTTGCAGGGTGCAAGGTGTGTGCTTGGAGGGCAGCCTGCCCCTCCTTATATAGGTGGAGGGCCAGCCAAGGGAGGAGTCCCTCCCAACTCGGCTTCAAGGGGCGGTGGAGGGAGAGGGACTTCCTCCCCAAGTAGGTTTCCTACTCTCCCTCCACCAAGCAAAATAGCCGTTTGACTTTTCAAATTGGCGTTTGACTTTTCAAACTAGGATTTGATTTATCCCTTTATTTTGCTCAGCGATGACACCTAGTACATGAT
This sequence comes from Avena insularis, assembly GCA_023614405.1. Lineage (NCBI taxonomy): Eukaryota > Viridiplantae > Streptophyta > Magnoliopsida > Poales > Poaceae > Avena > Avena insularis. Next base: position 79,589,957 of record CM042695.1, on the reverse strand, counting down.
GCAACCATTCCCACTTGTTATGACACATTCATGTACCCTTCCCCTCCGGAGTGCCGGACATTCCAGAACCTTCTAGAACATTCCCGATGAAAACACCGGAACCATTCTCCAACCCCGAAACAGGACTTTCCTTATATGAATCTTATTCTACGGACAATTCCGGATCTCCTCGTGATATCCGGGATCCAATCCGAGACTCCGAACAACATTCGGTCTCTTACTCATCATTCCATAACTACTCAACAACATCGAATCCTTAAGTGTGTCTCCCTACGGTTCGTGAATTATGCGGACATGATCGAGACACTTCTCCGATCAATAACCAGTAGAGGAATCTGGAAATTCATATGGGCCCACATATTTCTACGATTACTTTGCGATGGAATGAACCACTTACATATGATACTAATTTCCCTTTGTCTCATGATAGTTTACTTATCCGAGGTTTTGATCGTCGGTATCTCTGCATACCTAGTTCAACCTCGTTACTGATAACTACTCTTTTCTCGTTCCCGTGATATGTGATCCCTTGTGAGCCAGTCACATGCTTGCAAGCCAATTGGATGACATTCCACCGAGAGGGCCCAGAGTATATCTATCTGTCATATGGATGGACAAATCCCACTCTTGATCCATGTGTCTCAACCAATACTTTCCGAACACTCAATGCCACCTTTATAACCACCCAGTTACGGTGTGGTGTTTGATGCCATCAAAGCATCCTTCCGGTGATGGTGATATGCATGATCTCATGGTCGAAGGAATTAGGTTACTATGTATCAAAAAGCATATAGCAATTGAACTATTAAAATGACTTGATCTTTATGCTAAGCTTATCTATAGGAGTATGTCCATCATATCATTCTCCTAACGATATGATCTTGTTGTTAATAACATCTCAATGTTCATGATAGGGAAACCACAATCATTTATTAACCAACAAGCTAGTATTATAAAGAGGTTTTACTAGGGACTCTAATTTAGTTTACAAATCACACAAGTATTAATGTTTCCTTGTTAATACTGTTATAGCATGAATGTAAACATTTATCATAAACACAAAGATATAATAATAACTACATTTATTATTGCCTCTAGGGCATATCTCCAACAGCAACCCGAAGGTTTTGTCGATCCTAAGGATGCTGATAAGGTGTGCAAACTTCAACGTTCCATTTATGGACTGAAGCAAGCATCTCGGAGTTGGAACTTTCGTTTTGATCAAGTGATCAAGAGCTTTGGATTTGTTCCAAATTGCTATGAAGCTTGTATCTACAAGAAAGTGAGTGGGAGCTCAGTGATATTTTTGGTACTATATGTGGATGACATATTGATTATCGGAAATGACATTGACATGCTTAACGATGTGAAGAGTTATTTGAACAAATGTTTTTCAATGAAAGACCTAGGGGGAGCTGCTTATATATTGGGCATCAAAATCTATAGAGATAGACAAAGACGCCTGATAGCTTTAAGCCAAAGTACATATCTAGACAAAGTTCTCAAAAGGTTCAGAATGGATAAGGCAAAGAAAGGTCCAGTGCCTATGTTGTCAGGTAAGATATTGAGCAGGGCTCAGTGTCCAGCTACGGTAAACGATATAGAAGCTATGAGAAAAGTGCCTTATGCCTCGGCCATAGGATATATCATGTATGCCATGCTATGTACTAGACCGGATGTGTCCAATGCTCTTAGTTTGACGAGCAGATACCAAAGTGATCCAGGAGTGGAACACTGGACAGCCGTGAAGAACATCCTAAAGTATTTAAATAGAACTAAAGAAATGTTCTTAGTCTATGGAGGTGATGAACAGCTTGTCGTAAAAGGTTACGTCGATGCTAGTTTCGACACTGACAAGGATGATTCTAAATCTCAGACAGGAAACATTTATATTTTGAATGGAGGAGATGTGAGCTGGAGAAGCTGCAAGCAAAGCGTGCTCGTGGGATCTACAGTAGAAGCGGAATACATGGCTGCTGCAGAAGCGTCAAGTGAAGGAGTTTGGATCAGAAACTTCATCACTGAGCTTGGTGTGGTTCCAAGTGCCTTGGACCCACTGGAGATATTGTGCGACAATACTGGCGCCATAGCACTGGCTAAGGAACCAAGATATCATCCAAAGACCAAGCACATCAACCGCCGTTTTCATATAATTCGAGATTATATAGCAGATGGAGATCTGAAGATTAGCAAAGTACATACGGATCTGAATGTAGCAGATCCGTTGACTAAACCTCTTCCACGAGCAAAACATGATCAGCACCTTAATGCCATGGGTGTTAGATTGTTGCCAGATGTAAACAAGATTATTGACTCTAGTGCAAGTGGGAGACTGTTGGAATTATGCCCTAGAGGCAATAATAAAGATGTTATTATTATAATTCTTGTTCATGATAAAGTTTATATTCCATGCTAGAATTGTATTAAGCGGAAACTTTGATACTTGTGTGGTTTATGAACAACGACGTGTCCTAGTACGCCTCTATGGACTAGCTCATTGATTAATGATGGTTAAGGTTTCCTAACCATAGACATGAGTTGTCGATTAATAATGAGATCATATCATTGGGAGAATAATATGATGGACAGACCCAAATCAAGCGGAGCAATTAGATTGTGTCGTCATGTTCATCTTTGCGAAGCTTTTTCTTATGTCAAATATTGTATTCCTTAGACCATGAGATAATGCAACTCCCTGGTATCGGAAGAAATCCTTGAGGTAATCAAACATCATCCTATGAGAGGGTGATCATAAAGGTGTCTCTGAGGTGATCGAAAAGTACCTGTTGGGTTGTATGTATCGAGATGGGATTTGTCCCTCCCAAGTCGGAGAGATATACTTCGGGCCCACTCGGTAATCGATATCAACACCGCTTGCAAGCACGTGGTTAAGGAGTTAATCACAAAGTGATATCGGATTACGGAACGAGTAAAGTACTTGCTGTGAACGAGATTGAACTACGTATGCTGATACCGACAATCGAATCTCGGGCAAGTAAAATATCGCGCGACGAAGGGAATATATATATGGGATTAATTGAATCCTGGCATCGTGGTTCATCCGATATGATCATCGATGAATATGTGGGAGTCAATATGGGTTTTCAGACCCTCTGTTGATTATTGATAGAAAATCATGTCTGCATATTCTCGAACCCGTAGGGTCACACACTTAACGTGTCTCGACTCTAGGATAGAATGGATAATTGGTTTATGATTTTTTGTTCGGAGTCTCATATGAGATCCAGGACGTCATGAGAGGTTCCGGAATGGTCCGGAGAATAAGATTCATATAAGGGAAAGCAGTTTTTTGGATTTCGGAATTGTTTCGGATTGTTCGGTATTGTACCGGAAGCTTCTAGAACCTTCCGGAGTGGGACCAACGTGGCCCCACTTGTCGGGAGGGGCGTGGGCCTACGAGGGATTGCCCTGGCCGCATTGGGCCAGGGGCACAAGGCCCCATAGGCCCAGCCGGCCAAGCCCTAGGGGAAACCCTAGGGAGAGCTTCTAGAAGGGGGAACTTGCCCTCCACTCCACCCCATGTGGTCGTCGGCCCTAGGGTTTGGAGGGGGGCAAGGGGCAGCCGGCCAACCTTCTATATAAAGAGGGCAGGGGCACACCCTCCCCCCACACCTCCTCAACCCTAGCCGCCTACCTGCTACTCTCCTCTCTCTCTCTCCCGACTGCGCGTAGGTGAAGCCTTGCCGCAGAAACTCTCCACCTCTGCACCACGCCGTCGTGTTGTAGATCCAATCTATCTCTCCACCCCACTTGCTGGACCGAGGAAGGAGGAGACGTCGAGGTGCCGTACGTGTGCATCTGTCGGAGGCATTGCCACTTGCGGTGTTGGATCGGATCGGATCGCGAGGAGGAGAAGCTAGTACGACTACATCAACCACGTTCCGTTGAACGTTCCGCTGTGCGAATCTTCAAGTGTATGAAGATCTCATCTACCCCCCCTCGTTGTTTGCATATCCTAGATTAATTCTTGGCTTTCCCATTCGCATCCGTAGATTTTTTTTGATTTACTATGCTGCGAAACCCTTCAGTGGTATCAGAGCTAGATCTATGTGTAGATGTGTTTCACGAGTAGAACGCAACATGCTTGTTACGGGCGTTGATGTTTTCTGTTGCAAGCCTCTTGTTTGTGTACTTCTTATGACGCGGGATAGTGAGATCGAAGCGGTCCAGGCCAACTTTACGTGACCTCGTTCGCGAGACCGGCTCCGCACTTGACGTGTGGCTTGTTCCACACATGCGGCTGGTGGATGCCAGTTTCTCTCACTATAGTTGTCATGGGATTTACACCGGATGTTGGCAAACATAATATCATCGTTGTGGCTTTCCGTAGGTAAGAATTGTTCTTAGCTTGTTACTCCCATAAGCCACGTAAAACATGCAACAACAAAGTAGAGGCGTCTAACTTGTTTTTGCAGGGAGTGTTTTGTGATATGGTATGGCCCAAGATGTGATGTGTATGTTGTATGCACTGATCATGTTTTGTAATGTTTCACGACTTGCATGTCGATGAGTACACAACCGGCAGGAGCCATATGGTTGTCTTTATAATTGTGTATGACCTGTGTGTCAACTTCTTATATGCCATGTAATAGCTTTACTTTATCACTAAGTAGTTAGCAATAGTTGTAGTTGCTATTCGCGGTGGAGGCAATCATGGTGGAGTTATGGAGATCATGCTGGCATGCACAAGATGGAGATCATTGCGCGGAGATTGGCTATACCATGTCACATAAAATTATATGCATGTGATGTTTATCCTTTTATGTATCTTATTATGCTTAGATCACGACGGTAGCATTTTAAGATGATTCCTCACTTAAAGACAAGATAAAATTGTGTTCTCCCCATGTATGCACCATTGCGAAAGTTCGTCGTGTTCAAGCATCACGTGATGATCGGGTGCTATAAACTCTACGTTCACATACAACGGGTGCAAGCCAGTTTTGCACACGCGGAAATACTTGGGTTCGACTTGACGAGCCTAGCATGTACAGACATGGCCTTGGAACACACGAACTGAAAGGTTAAGCATGAGTCATATGAATGATATAATCGACACTTTGTTGTCCACCATTGAAACCACATCTCTTCTCGTGAAGATCGGATTAGGTGTGGTGAATCTGGATCATGTTCACTAAACAACTTGAGGGGTGTTGAATTTAGTGGGAGTTCATCTAGTAATTTGATAAAGTTGAACTAGTTATCATGAACATAGTCTAAGTTGTACTTGCTAATTTTGTAGATCAAATGGCTAAGTCCAACTTCAACTTCAACATTTTTGCTGAGAAAGAAAAGCTTAAGAAAAATGGGTCTAACTTCACCAACTGGTTCCGCAATCTGAGAATCATTCTCTCTGGCAGACAAAAGGACTATGTCCTTGAGAAAGCGCTAGGTGACGCCCCTGCTGTAGATGCGTCGGCTGATGAGAAAGCTATTTATCAGTCGCGCAAGGATGATTGTGGTGTGATTAAGAGCACCATGTTGTTTGCTATGGAATCGGACCTTCAAAATCGTTTTGAGGAGTTCCCCGGGCTCTTTGAGATTCTTGAGGAACTGAAAACTATGTTTCAGACCTAGGCCCGTTCTGAGAGATATGAGATCTCTGAGAAATTCTTTAACTGCAAGATGGAGGATGGGAGTTCCGTTAGTGAGCACGCCATTAAGATGTCGGGCTACACTCAACGCCTTGAGCAACTGGACTGCAATATTCCAGAGGAGCTCAAGATTGATAGAGTTCTGTAATCACTCCCTCCTAGCTACAAAGGTTTTGTAGTTACTCATAATCAGATTGGTTCCACTGATACGATCACCGAGCTCTTCGCTAAGCTGAAAGCTGCGGAGGTGTACATCAAGAAAGATAATCATGTGTGGGGCCACTGAAGGCTCCTGGGGTGGATGGCTTTCCCGCCAGATTTTATCAAAGGAATTGGGCCACTCTGAAAGCCGAGGTAACTAATGCCGTTAAGCTGTTCTTTGCTAATGGTAAGATGCTAGAGGGGGTAAATGACACCGCCATTGTCTTGATTCCCAAAGTGGATGAATCGGAGACCCTGAAGGACTTTAGGCCCACTAGTTTGTGTACCGTGCTTTATAAGATTGTGGCCAAGTGCATGGTAAATAGACTCAGGCCGATCCTAGGGGAGCTTATATCGAAGAATCAGAGTGCCTTTGTGCCGGGCAGGCTTATCACTGATAACGCCTTTGTCGCCTTTGAGTGTTTGCACTTCATGGAGAATAGCAAGAACCAAACAAGGAACTTTTGTGCTTATAAGCTGGATCTGTCAAAAGCATATGACAGAGTGGACTGGGGATTTCTAAAGGAAGGGATGAAAAGAATGGGTTTTGCTCACAAATGGGTGGATTGGATAATGGAATGTGTCACCACTGTGAGGTACCAGGTTAAATTTAATGGAACTCTTGTGGATTTGTTTTCGCCTTCTCGTGGGCTACGACAAGGTGATCCTCTTTCGCCATTCCTGTTTTTATTTGTGGCTGATGGGCTTTCAGCGTTAATTGAACGGGAGGTGCAAAATAATAATCTGGAACCTGTACGTATTTGCCGAAGAGCACCAGGAGTGTCTCATCTTTTATTTCCAGATGATAGTCTATTGTTCTTTGAAGCATGCCCCCACCAGGCGACTACAGTCAAGCAAATTTTGGACAGCTATGATAAGAGTATGGGGCAGGTACTTAACTTAGAGAAGTGCTCTATCCTCTTTGGGGAACTATGTCCAGACAACACAAGAATAGAGGTGAAACGGGTGCTTCAGGTGACAAGGGAAGCTTTCGAGGCAAAGTACCTAGGACTACCGAACCCCGGAAGGGAGAATGAGTAAAGAAAAATTCAAAAGTTTAAAGGCCAATCTAGCAAAGAAACTGGTCGAGTGGGATGACAACCACCTTACGCAAGCAGCAAAAGAAATACTTATCAAGGCTGTGGCACAAGCTCTACCACTGTATGTTATGGGGGTTTTTAAATTTCCGTTTGGGATTTGTGATGAACTCACGCAAATGATCCGGGATTATTTGTGGGGGGAAGAAGATGGGAAAAGGAAAATGCCATGGCTTGCTTGGGAGCTAATGGGGCGACCAAAATGTCAAGGGGGCCTCGGTTTTCGGGACATGCGAGTCTTCAATCAAGCGATGCTTCCAAGGCAGGCCTGGCGCCTTTTCCACACACCCTTTGTGCACAAATTTTGAAAGCAAAATATTTCCCTCACGGTTCCTTGCTTGATACGGTCTTTGCAGGTGGTAAATCCCCTACATGGAGTGCGATTGAATATGGTCTTGAGCTACTTAAGAAGGGAGCGATCTGGAGAGTGGGAACAGGCGCGAACATCCGAGCTTGGCGTGACCCCTGGATCCCGAGGAAGACTGTCTATCAACCCATCACTAAGAAACCACGTGACTGTAGGTACAAGTGGGTCACGGACTTCATTAGGCCTGATAGCACATGGGATACTCAGCGCCTCGAGCGATATTTCCTGCCAGTGGACGTGTCCTAAAAATTAAGCCGTCGAGACACAATGAACCTGACTTCGTTGCTTGGCAGCCTGACAAGCGTGGAATATGTAGGGATTCGTAGCATGGAAAACAAAATTTTCTACCGCATACAAACAAATAAGCCAAGATCTACCTACTAGATTGTAGCAACGAGTCGATAGAATAACTCACCCTCGAAGATTCCAAAGTGTTTAACGAGAGCGGATTCTCGTGGGTGATGTAGTCGTACTCTTCCCGATCTCAAGATCGCGTAGACGATCCTTCCGGCCACTGTGTTCCGCAGCGCCCCAGATCGGTCACACGCTGGTTTCGATGAAGACCTTCCTCTCCTTGTTCCAAAGAAAGTGGAGGTTGTAGCACTCTCCTCGCGATTCCGGCAGCACAACGGCGTGGTACCGGAAGTAGAGGGGAGATCTCGCAGTGCTTCGCCTTAAGCCGGAGCGAGTATGGTGGAGTATGAGAGAGTCCTCGACGATCTAGGGTTTAGACACGCCGAGGAGGAGCAAGCCGGAGGCTAGGGTTTAGCTAGGCGATGGCGGCGGTTTTCCCTAGGGCCGGCGGCGGCTATGGAGGCGGCGGCGGCTTGGTACTAGGGTTTAGAGGTAGGAACTTGTGTGTCTAGGAGGGGAGCCCTGCCCCTCCTTATATAGGTGGAGGGTCGGCCAAGGGAGAGTCCTCCCAACTCGGCTTGGTGGTAAGGCCGGTGGAGGAGGAACTCCTCCCCCAAGTCGGTTTCCACCTCCCTCTCCACTTCCCAAAACTTGCCGTTTGACTTTCAAACTTGGCGTTTGACTTTCCAAACTAGGATTTGAATAAACCCTCTATTTTGTTCAGCGATGACGCCGAGTACATAATGCAATCATATTAACTCGATATAACACATTCATGTACCCTTCCCCTCCGGAGTGCCGGACATTCCGGAACCTTCTAGAACATTCCCGATGAAAACACCGGAACCATTCCCCAACTCCGAAACGAGACTTTCCTTATATGAATCTTATTCTCCGGACCATTCCGGATCTCCTTGTGATATCCCGAATCCCATTTGAGACACCGAACAACATTCGGTCTCTTTCTCATCATTCCATAACTACTCAAACAACGTCAATCTTATGTGTCTCCCTACGGTTCGTGAATTATGCGGACATGATCGAGACACTTCTCGAAAAATAACCAATAGAGGAATCTGAAATTCATATGGCTCTACATATTTCTACGATTACTTTGATCGAATGAACCACTTACATACGATATCAATTTCCCTTTGTCTCACGATAGTTTACTTATCCAAGGTTATGATCGCTTGTATCTCCGCATACCTAGTTCAACCTTGTTACCGATAAGTACTCTTTTCTCGCTCCTGATATGTGATCCCTCAGAGCCAGTCACATGCTTGCAAGCTAATTGGATGACATTCCACCGAGAGGGCCCAGAGCATATCTATCCGTCATATGGATGGACAAATCCCACTCTTGATCCATGTGTTTCAATCAATACTTTCCGAACACTCAATGCCACCTTTATAGCCACCCAGTTACGGTGTGGTGTTTGATGTCATCAAAGCATCCATCCGGTAAAGGTGATATGCATGATCTCATGGTCGAAGGAATTAGATTACTATGTATCAGAAAGCATATAGCAATTGAACTATTAAACTGACTTGATCTTTATGCTACGCTTATCTATAGGAGTATGTCCACCATATCATTCTCCTAATGATATGATCTTGTTGTTAATAACATCTCAATGTTCATGATAGGAAAACCACAATCATCTATTAACCAACAAGCTAGTATTATATAGAGGCTTTACTAGGGACTCTTATTTTAGTCTACAAATCACACAAGTATTAATGTTTCCTTGTTAATACTATTATAGCATGAATGTAAACATTTATCATAAACACAAAGATATAATAATAACTATATTTATTATTGCCTCTAGGGCATATCTCCAACAGAATATTTATAGTTCGCAGCGCTTACCAGGTGGCAATGGAGGAGCATCTGAATGCGCTGGAGGTCGGTGCTACAAGTTTAAGGCCAGGAGGAGAGCGGCTATCCTGGAAGCTTATTTGGCAATGCCCGGTGCCGCCGAAGGTGAGAACATTGGCATGGAAAATTGCACGGAATGCGTTGGCGACACAATCCAACAACAATAGACATGGCATCAACCCCCCCCCCCCCCCGATCTGCCTCATCTTTGGACATGAGGATGAAGACACGTACCATGTCTTCATAAGATGCCCCCATGCTAGAAGTCTGTGGCAGGCAATGATCCATGATTGGGAACTCCCGGATGCTACGACAATAGTACATACAGGCACCGAATGGTTGCTACATCTGCTACAAAGCCAAACGGGGACGGCGCGGGCCCGCATTCTCATGATATGTTGGCGCATTTGGTTTGTCCATAACGAAATCACACATGATAAACCAATGCCCCATGTCGAAGGATCGCGACGCTTTCTAGTGAGCTACCTTGATTCGCTAACTCTCTTAAAACAGCATCCTAATGCAGATCCGATCAAAGGGAAGGAGGTGGTGTCGCATGAGCGAGGTATGGACAGACCTGGGACGAGAAGCGTCGGGCAAGCAAAGAGGAAAGCGAGCTGGACACCCTCGGCGCAAGGACAGGCCAAACTGAACGTAGATGGCTCTTTCACCCCAGATGGTGCAGCGGGCACAAGTATGATCCTGCGGGATAGCAAGGGGGACGTCATATTCTTGGCCTGTCGACAATTGTTCAACTGCTCGGACGCTGTAGAAGCGGAATTGGCAGCCCTTGAGGAAGGCCTTAACCTGGCTCTCCACTGGACGCCGCTACCAACCGTAGTAGAAACGAACTGTGTGGAGGCGTGTCTGTTGATTGCGGAGAAAACACCCATACCTCCATGTACTCCACACGAGTAAGGGGAATTAGAGAGTTGATGAGGGAGGGAGTTACCACCATTGCTAGAATTAGCAGAGATGCAAATATTGTAAGTCATGAACTAGCTAAGTATGGTAGAGGAGAACCTAGAACGGCGGTATGGTTGAGCAACTTTCCACAAGAAATTTGCCGATACATTACTGCAGATTATAACCCTATCATTTCTTAAATAAAAAAACTCTCTTTCCTGGCAAAAAAAAGGTCTAGGCTAAAGTTTCTAATACAACAAAAAATACTACAGTTTTGGTGATACTTTCGTTTACAAAATCACAATATTCCTTATACCCAAACGCCTTGAAGTATTTAATACTTTGGTATTTCTAAAAACTGAAATATCCTCAAAATACTTAAAAAAACAGAGGCGCCAAACAGGGCCTTACGATTGCAAGCCTTGTGCGCTGATGAGTGCCAACTGCCAAGTAGAGTTACTGCATCCACGTAAATCTTCCATTGGATCCCCTGTACATATTCGTAAAAAAAAAGGGATCCCCTGTACACAGATCACGAACACAATGGACGGCAGCAGATGGAGCCTCCCACCCAGGACGAAATGAACATTGTCTCTCCTCGTCTTGCTGTAGACCGGTAGTCTGCTGTCTGCAGGGGTCCTCCACATCATCTACGCCGTACACACTCCGTCCTCCTCCCTGAACTGGACTGGCCTCCAAAATTCCTCGAATTCCAGCCTCTTCTTGACCAGTAACATTCGAGCGACGATGGAGAGCGCCGGCATGAGCGAGACCGCTCCGGCGCCCATGGAAACCGCGGCATGGAGGAGGAAGAAGACGCCTTGGTCGTCCAGGCCGTACTCCCATGCCGCAACCGAGTTCCGCGGGGTGTACCGGCTACGGAGCGGCGCGTACGGGTCGTCGATCTGGGACCCGGCTAGCCGGACCCAGGTGTGGCTCGGCACCTTCGTCAACGCGGAAGACGCCGCCAAGACGTACGCCTTCGCCAAGGCGTACGGCGCCGCCGCCGCCGTCAAGCAGCTTCCCCGCGCGGGGAAGAAGAAGAGGAGCCGGGAAACGCTCCGCGGCGCGCAGCGGAGGAGCAACGGAAGGTACGGGGCGTCGGTCAGGGAGCGCATGGGGCGGGCCCTTACATCGCTCGGCACGTTCGGGACGGCCGGCAGGGCGTGCGACGCCGCGGCCGTCGAGCTGCACGGCGGGAGGGCTGTCACCAACTCCGGTCTGGACAGCGTCGTCGTCCCGGGTACGGGCACGCAGCGCCACTACATCTCGATGGCGGAGTGGCGGCGGGTCGAGGAGCTGCTCATGGACATGGACTACTCCATCGATGTGAGTTGCTTAAGTATATCTGCAGCTGAGCGGTCATTTTTCCCCCTGTTCTTTGCATTGCCATCGCCTTGTCTAAACTGATTAGTTATGCCATTTGTGCCTTGGTGAGACTCAGGAAACGGATGCGCTGATTGAAGCGGCTGCAGCTCTTCACCAGATTGCGCTGGCTAGCCATGGAGTTGGTCGGAGACAGGCTGAGATGATGAGCATTCCGGGGCCATAGGCCATAGCTAGGATGATAGTCCTCTTTGGCTTGGAAGAACAATGTCGTGGGCTCGTGGCAGCTACCCTGTTCGGCTGGTCTAACTAACAAAGCTTGTAATAGTTATAGCTTCTTTTGAAACTTAGTACTTTTTCATATGCAATAACAAATTCTTAGTCTAAGATGGTTAGTGAATAGTAAGAAAAATCGGAATTGCTATGTCACAGCTAGCTTGTGAGCCGTTCGATCAGCTTGCTTCAGTATTGGGGTGATGTTATTGTTTTTTTTTTGTTTTGTCTTGGCTTGATGTGCCTTGGCCTGTTTTTTGACTGCGCGTGGTTGGTGGCCCAGTTGCACTAACCTAGCTGTTGTTGCATGTCTTCGAGATAGGCTTTTTCGATGGGTTATTGTCCTGCGCAGCTTTGTTGCGCGCGTGTTGTAATTTTTTTACTGTTTTGTTTAGTTGCTGGTTGTAGTGTTCAGTGATGGAAAAACTATTGTTTTGTTTAGATGCTAATTGTTTTGCTGTTTTCTATTTTTATATTTTGTGTTTATGTTTTTTCTAGATGCAAATAATTGTTTCCTATTTATAGTTTGTGTTAAAATAGATTTATTCTTGTGGTTGTTTTGAATAAAAAGCGAGAATAATTTTATGTAGTTAAATTTTTTCATCCACATATATTTTCGCTTTTGTTCCAAAGGTGCCGGTTTGTCTTTCATTTTTGTAATTTTTTTGAATAAAGAATTATTATTTTTTAATTACCCATTGATGCACAAGCACAGGTGTCTCTGTCCCTAGGAACGTGATGCTTAGGTGCGAGGTGAAACACAAGAAAGAGATCGAGAAAAGAAAGCATACGGGGAGACTGTTTAATGCACTCTATGTCTATTGTACTTCATCTCTATGTGTTTTTACTATAGTTTGTATTTTTCCCGCTCTAAATTTATCACCCCTCCTTAATTAGCACGAACGTAGTTGAAATTCAGAACAAACTTTTAATAATTGGGAATTAGCATTGTACTTTTCTCGAGATCCCAACGAGTTACAAGTACATTTGAAAGTGATTTTTCTCAGGAAACTATGGGAGTTGGGGGTGCTACAGTTGCAAGTAGTTATGTAATTGGGAATTTTTAGTGTGAGTTGCATGTGCATTTGTAACTCTCATGTGTAAAGGGTAGGCTGGGGTGGTACAATTTGCAACTAGTTTTGCAAATAACATTTTTGATTTGTTGACATGTGTTGCATGTTTACTTGAAACTGGATTTTTAAGAGGGAAATTTTTATCTTTTTAATGTCAATTACATGTGCACTTGTAACTGGCCTTTTTCTCACGGCTAAACATGAGGCGGGGGTAATACAGTTGCAAGTAGGTTTGCAACCAACATTTTTTGATTTTGTTGACACGAGTTGCATGTCCACTTGAAACTGGGTTTTCTCCGAGGGAGGGGTGGGTGGTGGTAGATTTGCATGTTGATTTGTAACCGGGAATTCTTAATCTTTTTAAAGTTAATTGCATGTGCACTCAAAACTGGCCTTTTTCTCACGGCTAAAGGGGAGGGCGGGGTGGTACTGTTGCAAGTAGGTTTGCAACTGACAATTTTTGATTTTCGACATGAGTTGCATGTCTACTTGAAACTGATTTTTCTCGGTGGGAGTGTTGGGGTGGCAGAGTTGTATGTTGGTTTATAATCGGGAACTTTTAATATTTTTTAATGTGAGTTGCATGTGCACTTGTAACTGGACTTTTCTAAACAGAGAGAACGGGTGGTATAGTTGCAAGTAGGTTTTTGATTTTTTGACACGAGTTCCATGTTGAATTGAAACTATGTTTTCTCAGTAGGAGGGGTGGAAGGTGGTAGAGTTGCATGTTGGTTTGTAAGCGGGATTTTTTGATGTTTTAATGTCAATTGCATGTGCACTTGTAACTGGCATTTTTCTCATTGGTAAAGAGGAGGGCGGGGGTGTTACAGTTGCAAGTATGTTTGCACGAGTTGCATGTCCACTTGAAATTGAGTTTTCTCGGTAGGAGGGGTGGGTGGTATAGTTGCATTTTGATTTGTAACGGGTTTTTTTTAATGTTTTTATGTGAGTTGCATGTGCATTTGAAACTGGCGTTTTCCTTGCATCTAAAGGGGAGGGCGGGGTGGTACAGTTGCAAGTAGGTATGCAACTGACAATTTTTTATTTTGTTGACACAAGTTGCATGTCGACTTAAAACTGGGATTTCTAGGTACAAGGTGTGGGTGGTGGTAGAGTTTGCATGTTGGTTTGTAACCGAGAAATTTTTATATTTTATAATGTGCATGTGCACTTGAAACTAGCCTTTTCCTTGCAACTAAATGGGAGGGCGGGGATGGTACAGTTGCAAGTAGATTTGCAACTGACAATTTTTGATTTATTGACACGAGTTGTATGTCCACTTGCAATTGGGTTTTCTCGGTAGGAGGGGTGGCTGGTGGTAGACTTGCGTGTTGATTTTGTAACCGATATTTTCAATCTTATAATGTTAATTGCATGTGCACTTGCAACTGGCATTTTTCTCATAGGTAAAGAGGAGGAATGGGCCGATGTAGTTGACACGAGCTGCATGTCCACTTGAAACTAGGTGTAGCACCCCGGGTAAAATCACTACTTGAAAATCGTTGTTGTTTTTATTATGTGCATCATCATGACATCAGCATGTATCTGTTTGCCTAAAACTATTTTCTAAAAGCCTATTTTGTTTTCTGGATGTTCTCCTCTTTGTTCAAATCCAAACCCCAGATCTGTCCGGATCTTTTATTTATCTAAAAACCTTTTACAAATGTTTTGTTTAAAATAAACAAAAATAATAAATAATAAATATTTTTATTTGGGGAGGCAGCCTAGCCGTTTAGGCCAGGCCACCTACTACCCGACAAGCCCAGCCCGTAGCCACCTACCACCCGGCCCAAACAAACCTAGCCCAAACCCTAGTTAAACCCTAAATTCCACGTACCCTCTAAACCCTAACCCTAAATCCACCCCACCTATCCATCCCTCCACAGCCGCCGCCACCCCAATCCACTCCCTGTGCGCTGCCCGCAAACCCCCACACCAATGCACCAAACACATCACGCGCGCGCGACACGGTACACACACCTCAACCAGGTCCACCCCAACCGAACACACCTGCTACCACGCACGCAAGCGCGCAGCAGCGGCCCCACCTTCCCACGACTCCTCCCCCATCGCGAGGCCCAACTCCCGTGTCCTGCATCCCCCGCCGCCGCCATCTTCGCTCGCATCCGCCAGCACCCCCGCAAGCTCTGGTTCCCCCGCCACCTTCCTCCCTACGAGCCGCACGCCGACCCCGTCCCTGACGCCTCCCTCCTCCTCTCGGCTCTTCTCTCCGCACGCGGCCTCGACCTCCAGCCGCCACGACCATCCCCAAGCCCCAAGCACATCGTGCGACCCTGCGCTGGCCTCCCGGCCGCCGCCTAGGCCCGCCTCCTCGTCGTCGTCCGCCGTCCCCACGGCTCTCCCTCTGGCCACCGGCCTCTGCTCCGCGCGCGGCGTCACCAAGCCCTGGTTCCGGCCGCGACCTCCGACGCCAGCGCAGGTCACCGCCGCCATCCGGGCCCTCACCGCTCCGGTCCACACCGCCGCCAGGAGGCCACCTCCCTCGACCTCGCCGGCACTCCTCTTCCTCTCCGAGCGCGTCCCTGTCTCCGCGCCTCCTCGAGCTCGACCGCAACCTCCCCGAACTCCCTCCTTCGGCCAAGGTCGCTGCAGGCCCTCTCTCTCCCCTCACGCCTAGAGACAAGCTCGCCAAGGCCGCCCACTCGCTGTGGTCGTGCGTGTGTGAAACCTCATCCATATTCCTGTTCTGGTGGGACTGCAGCGTGACTGCTCCTTTTGATCAACCTCGATGTGCATTTCTGCATAGAAACCCTTGCTTTTGGTCGACGCTACGTTTATTCTCGCTGCCTGAATTTGCTCTGTCTACGGCGGACTACTTCTGGTCGTGTAATTGAACCTTTGTTTGCAAACAATCGTGGCACTGCCTGAAGGTCGCCCCGGTGTTGGCTCAAGTTTGCCATGGAGGATAAAGTCGGAACCTGAATATCTCCATCTCAGGATGCCAAGATCTACTTCTCGGACGCCATGTTCTCCTTCACGTAACCCAAACCCCCGGAGCCCAAGATCGTCGAACCCTAATGTGTGACCTCTTTCCGAGCCCTATTTTATAATTGACATCTATATGACTTGATGCATATTAATTGTTCATACTCGCATGCATATCATGTGGCTTGGGAGCTTTTATCGACACACCTAATAATTAAATATGGAGGCCATATGTGGGCTTTTCTAGTCTTATATTGGCCCCATTTAAATTTGTGCATCGAACCGGTGATATAATTTGCCTTGTTAAGACAACATTTAAATTGCGGGGTATCTAAACAACATGAACTTATTAATTGTCGGGACCCGGTTCCGCTTAATATTGCCTAATTGCATTGCATATTTGCCATGTCATACATCATACATGCATCATGTCCGATCTTTTGCCGTAGTCTTAAATAGTGCATCCGGTGTTTCTTTTAGTGCTTTGCTTCTTCACGGCTTGGGACAATGAGTTGATGTGAGAGTCGACCCGATCTTCGGATGAACCTTCGGCAATGTTTTTCAGGCGAGCATTCTCCCCCTTTCTACCTATTTTACCTTTCTAGTCTTTATTTCCTCCTGTTGATCTATTGCTATCTGTGTTGCGATGCTCTAGTTTTCGTACCCGTGATATCCCTTGCAGCCTTATATTGCCTTGGACACATCCTATTACCTGTTGTTTGGTAGATAGTCGGCCTTGCGTGTCGTAGTTGCTTGCTCAAGTGTTGTTGCGTGTCGTCAAGTACCACAGTTGTTGGAAGACTGCCATATGCTTTATGTTGGAGTTGATCATGACTTTAATTACCGTTTAATAACTAAAATTGAAGTAAGTAAATAATGCAGAGGCACAGGTGGGCAATAGATGTTATTTGGTTTTTAACCGTCCACTTGTGTCCCATAGGACCCCGAGTACTTGATACCTGTTCTTTGAATATTCGCACTATCCGCATGTGGGACCATGAATCCCCCTAGCCAGAGCTTGAGTCATATTTATTTCTTGGGGCCACAAAGTAGTTTGGGGCTTTATTACTATCCTGTACTTATGCCATGCTTTACTGCTTTATTTACGATTGCGCGTGGAGCGCCTGTACTGTTTAGGAACAAATGTGGAATGTTTTTGCGGTATCGACAAGCCCAGTCACACTTTCGGGTTCCCAGTCGTTTACAGCCATTGGCACAAACCTCTGGGTCCGTCTCGGAGCCGGCCAACTTCGTCGCGGGTAGCTTGGTGGGGTGGCCCCCTGAAATTTATATGAATCTTACAATTGCTCTGTCGTGATGCCTCGTTGGGTTTTTATTTGGTTTTTCCCGAGGTTGATCGTAGGTGTGTTGCTATTTGTGCCCCCCTGCAGGGTAAAACTTTCTGAAAGCCGTGTCCGTGGTTATGGACGACTTTGAGCACAGTATCTCGATCATAGACAACTATAACTAAAGTAGTGCTATAAATTTGACTTTATAAAGACTAGTAATCAGCTTCACTTTAATGGAATGGCTTAATAAAAGTGCCAACAATTGCTGGTTTGGATTGTCACCTGTTGCCATTGTATCTGACTAGTAAATATTGCAACCACAACGGAATGGCTAAATAAAAGTATCAACAACTGCTGGGTGTTGGGATGCCTCATGCTATATGTATCTGACTAGTAAGTACTACACTACAACGGAATGGTTAACTAAAACTGCCCACTGCTTATTATATCAGGATGACTCATGCTATCTATATCTGACTAGTAATTGCCGCAACTATAACGGAATGAATAAAACTGCCAACTGTGTGAGTTCCTCGGTTGACTTCCTCGTTTGGTCTCGAGGAGGAAATACCAGGATGGGTATGCTTGGTGATAGTTCCAGGTTGGATCCGAATAGGCCTTTCTTATCCCTATCTGATAGCCGCCAGTTGTATTGAGTCTCTATAGGTTGTTTAGTGCATGGTGCGCTGCCGCTTCAGTCCACCATACCTATGTAGGCGAGGAACGCCGAATTCTAGTCTCGCCGTGTACTGGCCTCAGTACTGACCGCTCTCTTTTTCCTTTGCCCTTTGTCGGCACCCCTTTTGTTTAAGCAGGTTTTGAGATCGACGTCGTTAGCAGGGTTACCCTTCCGGCTTGGCCTAGGCAGGGTTATGGACGCCATTGGTTATTCTTCAGGGCTCTTAGCCCCATTTGCATCTTGTCCGTAGTCGGACGTTGTATCGTTTTCAAGGTGATTTGGATCTTTGTATTGTAAATCTGTATTCTTGACTCATGGAGTCGTTGTTGTATATGTATGTTCTGTGGGTTCCATCATGGACTATTGTGTAATGATATTGCTTCGTTTTCCACCCGCACGCAAGTGCCTGGTGGGCACCTTTGAATCGTTTCTATGCGGGTTTTGCGGAAGTCGCTAAAACTTGCATAGGGTTGATTCTGAGGGTGTTACAGAGTGGTATCAGAGCTCGCCAGCGATTCTGATACTTGGTCCAGCCTGTAGGATAACCTAGCTAACGGCCGTTGTAGAGTGTCAAAGCTATTTTGGAAAAATCGGTTGGATATATCTGATTAGGTCTGCTTTTACTTCTTACCCCTCTGCTATTCTCTTCTTACCTCTGCGTGTTTTCGATCTGCTCTTATCTTTT
Source organism: Avena insularis (assembly GCA_023614405.1). Lineage (NCBI taxonomy): Eukaryota > Viridiplantae > Streptophyta > Magnoliopsida > Poales > Poaceae > Avena > Avena insularis. The sequence goes on along the minus strand of CM042695.1, from coordinate 79,571,262 downwards.
CTTCGAGTCCAGGAATTCTCGTGGTTGGGTTTCCGTCGTACCTTCAGGGTTTCGCATCCATCCTCTTGTAATGGTGCTTCGACATCCGGTCATCATGCTATCTGACGAACCTTTCATCTGTTGTATCTTTCAGTGGACCCAAAAATTCACTAAAAAATTTCTTTGTATCTTCCGGAGTTTTTCAACACGACGACCTCCTCTACATCAGATCTGATGAAGAGACTACGTTATCCTTTTGTTTTTGAATCTTGATTGATAAGATCTTCAGTCTGAATTCCGAGAGTTGGTTGCATAATTCTCCTATTCATGTATGGAGTAATGCTTTGGGTGCACGATGGACTGATCACCGTCCGACTACTCTTATCATTTGCTCTTGTGCATTGAATCGGTGGATCAAGAAATTCCACTTCGTCCGTAGAAGTTAGAGGTGGCCTTATCTTTTGAGACCTCGACCTTCATATTTGTTTCTCCGGAGTGCTCTCTCGACGAACATCAGCAACAACCATTGTTGGTGGTGTCGATGATTTCGACATGGAGTAAGAATCCTGGTTAGTGGTGTCGCGAAGATCTACACGAAGCAAGAAGATCCAGACTGTCGGCCTTCTTCCTCGTACCATGAGGCGGATCTCGAGGGCGAGATCCATTATTAGTGGTGTCGAATTGTAGCACCCCAGGTAAAACCACTACTTGAAAATAGTTGTTGTTTTTATTATGTGCATCATCATGACATCAGCATGCATCTGTTTGCCTAAAACTATTTTCTAAAAGCCTATTTTGTTTTCTGGATGTTCTCCTCTTTGTTCAAATACAAACCCCAGATTTGTCCGGATCTTTTATTTGTCTAAAAACCTTTTACAAATGTTTTGTTTAAAATAAACAAAAATAATAAATAATAAATATTTTTATTTGGGGAGGCAGCCTAGCCGTTTAGGCCAGGCCACCTACTACCCGACAAGCCCAGCCCGTAGCCACCTACCACCCGGCCCAAACAAACCTAGCCCAAACCCTAGTTAAACCCTAAATTTCACCTACCCTCTAAACCCTAACCCTAAATCCACCCCACCTATCCATCCCTCCACAAATTACCACCCCAATCCACTCCTGTGGCTGCTGTAAACCCCACACCAACGCACCAAACACAACATGTGTGACACGGTGACACACACCTCAACCAGGTCCACCCCAACCGAACACACTGCTACACGACGCAAGCCGCAGCAGGCCCCACCTTCCCACGACTCCTCCCCATCGCGAGGCCCAACTCCCGTGTCCTGCATCCCCGCCGCCATCTTCGCCAGATCCGCCAGACTTCAAGCTCTGGTTCCCCGCCACCTTCCTCCCTACGAGCCTTGACGCCGACTCCTCGACGCCTCCTCCTCCTCTCGGCTCTTCTCTCCCAGACGAGGCCTCGACCTCCAGCCGCCACGACCATCCCCAAGCCCCAAGCACGTCGTGCGACCTGGCTGGCCCTCCCGGCCGCCGCTTAGGCCCGCCTCCTAAATGCCGTCCGCCGTCCCCACGGCTCTCCTCCGCCACCCTCTGCTCATGGGCGTCACCAAGCCCTGGTTCCGGCCGCGACCTCCGACGCCAGCGCAGGTCACCGCCGCCATCCGGGCCCTCACCGCTCCGGTCCGCACCGCCGCCAGGAGGCCACCTCCCTCGACCTCGCCAACACTCCTCTTCCTCTCCGAGCACGTCCCTGTCTCCGCGCCTCCTCGAGCTCGACCGCAACCTCCCCGAACTCCCTTCTTCGGCCAAGGTCGCTGCAGGCCCTCTCTCTCCCCTCACGCCTAGAGACAAGCTCGCCAAGGCCGCCCACTCGCTGTGGTCGTGCGTGTGTGAAACCTCATCCATATTCCTGTTACAGTGGACCTGCGGCGGATGCTCCTTTTGATCAACCTCGATGTGCGTTTCTGCATAGAAACCCTTGCTTTTGGTCGACGCTACGTTTATTCTCGCTGCCTGAATTTTGCTCTGTCTACGGTGGACTACTTCTGGTCGTGTAATTTAACCTTTGTTTGCAAACAATCGTGGCACTGCCTGAAGGTCGCCCCGGTGTTGGCTCAAGTTCGCCATGGAGGATAAAGTCGGAACCTAAATATCTCCATCTCAGGATGCCAAGATCTACTTCTTGGATGCCATGTTCTCCTTCACGTAACCCAAACCCCTGGAGCCCAAGATCGTCGAACCCTAATGTGTGACCTCTTTCCGAGCCCTATTTTATAATTGACATCTATATGACTTGATGCATATTAATTGTTCATACTCGCATGCATATCATGTGGGTTGGGAGATTTTATCGACACACCTAATAATTAAATATGAAGGCCATATGTGGGCTTTTCTAGTCTTATATTGGCCCCATTTAAATTTGTGCATCGAACCGATGATATAATTTGCCTTGTTAAGACAACATTTAAATTGCGGGGTATCTAAACAACATGAACTTATTAATTGTCGGGACCCGGTTCCGCTTAATATTGCCTAATTGCATTGAATCTTTGTCATGTCATACATCATACATGCATCATGCCCGATCTTTTGCCGTAGTCTTAAATAGTGCATCCGGTGTTTCTTTTAGTGCTTTGCTTCTTCACGGCTTGGGACAATGAGTTGATGTGAGAGTCGACCCGATCTCCGGATGAACCTTCGGCAATGTTTTTTCAAAGAGCATTCTCCCCCTTTCTACCTATTTTACCTTTCTAGTCTTTATTTCCTCCTGTTGATCTATTGCTATCTGTGTTGCGATGCTCTAGTTTTCGTACCCGTGATATCCCTTGCAGACTCATATTGCCTTGGACACATCCTTTTACCTGTTGTTTGGTAGATAGTCGGCCTTGCGTGTCGTAGTTGCTTGCTCAAGTGCTGTTGCGTGTCGTCAAGTACCACAGTTGTTGGAAGACTGCCATATGTTTTATATTGGAGTTGATTATGACTTTAATTACCGTTTAATAACTAAAATTGAAGTAAGTAAATAATGCAGAGACGCAATTGGGCAATAGATGTTATTTGGTTTTAACCGTCTACTTGTGTCCCATAGGACCCCAGTACTTGATACTGTTCTTTGAATATTAGCACTATCCGCATGTGGGACCATGAATCCCTAGCGAGCTTGAGTCATATTTATTTCTTGGGGCCACAAAGTAGTTTGGGGCTTTATTACTATCCTATACTTATGCCATGCTTTCGCTTTATTTACGATTCTTGGCGTGGGCCTTTATCTGTTAGGAACAAATGTGGAATGTTTTAGCGGTATCGACAAGCCCAGTCACACTTTAGGGTTCCCGATCATTTCTGACCATTGGCACAAACCTCCAGGTCCGTCTGAGCAGCCAACTTCGTCATGGCGGGTAGCTTGGTGGGGTGGCCCTGAAATTTATATGAATCTTGCAATTGCTCTGTCATGATGCCTCGTTGGGTTTTTATTTGGTTTTTCCCGAGGTTGATCGTGCGTGTGTTGCTATTTGTGCCCCCCTGCAGGGTAAAACTTTCTGAAAGTTGTGTCCGCGGTTATGGACGACTTTGAGCATAGTATCTTGATCATAGACAACTATAACTAAAGTAGTGCTATAAATTTGACTTTATAATGACTGGTAATCAGCTTCACTATAATGGAATGGCTTAATAAAAGTGCCAACAATTGCTGGTTTGGATTGTCACCTGTTGCCATTGTATCTGAATAGTAAATATTGCAACCACAACGGAATGGCTAAATAAAAGTATCAACAACTGCTGGGTTTTGGGATGCCTCATGCTATATGTATCTGACTAGTAAGTACTACCACTACAACGGAATGGTTAACTAAAACTGCCTTAACTTGCTTATTATATCGGATGACTCATGCTATCTATATCGACTAGTAATTGCCGCAACTATAACGTAATGAATAAACACCTGCCAACCGTGTGAGTTCCTCGGTTGACTTCCTCGTTTGGTCTCGAGGGGAAATACGGGATGGGTATGCTTGGTGATAGTTCGGGTTGGATCGAATAGGCCTTTCTTATCCCTATCGATAGCCGCCATTGTATTGAGTCTCTATAGGTTGTTTAGTGCATGCTGCGCTGCCGCTTGATCCACCATACCTATGTGGCGAGGACCGCGAATTCTAGTCTCGCCGTGTCTTGGCCTTGAAATCTTGACCGCTCTCTTTTTCCTTTGCCCTTTGTCGGCACCCCTTTTGTTTAAGCAGGTTTTGAGATCGACGTCGTTAGCAGGGTTACCCTTCCGGCTTGGCCTGGGCAGGGTTATGGACGCCATTGGTTATTCTTCAGGGATCTTAGCCCCATTTGCATCTTGTCCGTAGTCGGACGTTGTATCGTTTTCAAGGTGATTTGGATCTTTGTATTGTAAATCTGTATTATTGACTCATGGAGTCGTTGTTGTATATGTATGTTCTGTGGGTTCCATCGTGGACTATTGTGTAATGATATTGCTTCGTTTTCCACCCGCACGCAAGTGCCTGGTGGGCACCTTTGAATCGTTTCTATGCGGGTTTGGCGGAAGTCGCTAAAACTTGCAGAGGGTCGATTCTGAGGGTGTTACACTAGGTTTTCTCGGTAGGAGGGGTGGCTGGTGGTATAGTTGCATGTTGATTTGTAATCGGGATTTTTGATCTTTTTAATGTGAATTGCATGTGCACTTGGATTTTTCTCACGGGTAAAGAGGAGGACGGGAACTAATGCAGTTATAAGTAGGTTTGCAACTGACAATATTTGACTTGTTGACATGAACTGCATGCCCACTTAAAACTCGGTTTCTCGGTAGGAGGGGTGGCTGGTGGTATAGTTGCATGTCGATTTCTAACCAGAAATTCTATATTTTTAATGTGAGTTGCATGTTCACTTGTAAATGGTATTTTTATCACAGGTAAAGAGGAGGACGGGGGCTGATGCAGTTGCAAGTAGGTTTGCAACTAACAATTTTTGCCTTGTTGACATGAGTTGCATGTCCACTTGAAAGTGGGTTTTCTCGGTAGGAGGGGGTGAGTGGTGGTATAGTTGCATGTTGTTTTGTGACCATGAATTCTAAATCTTTTTAATGTGAGTTGCATGTGCACTTGAAACTGACATTTTTCTCACAGGTAAAGAGGAGGACGGGAACTGATGCAGTTCCAAATAGGTTTGCAACTGACAATTTTTTGACTTGTTGACACGAGTTGCATGTCCACTTGAAACTGGGTTTTCTCGGTAGGAGGGGTGGCTGGTGGTATAGTTGCATGCAACTGGGTATTCTCGGGAGGAAGGGGATACATGGTCAGTTGCAAGTACGCTTGTAACTGAGACTTTTTTGCATTTTGAATATGAGTTGCATGTGAACTTGAAACTGGCTTTTGTTTTTGTGGGAGAAGGGGTGAGACGTGCAACTAGGTTTTCTCGGAAGGAAGGGGATGTGGGTCAGTTGCAAATAGGTTTGTAACTGAGATTTTTTTGCATTTTGCATTTCAAATATGAGTTGCATGTGGACTTGAAACTGGTTTTTTATTTTGTGGGAGAAGGGGTGAGTTGCATGTGGACTTGAATCTAACATTTATTTTTTGCAGGAGAAGGGGTGAGTTGCATGTCGACATGCAACTGGGTATTATCTGAAGGAAGGGGATATATGGTCAGTTGTAAGTAGATTTGTAACTGGGACTTTTCTGCATTTTAAATATGAATTGCATGCGGACTTGAAACTGGTTTTTTATTTGTGGGGAGAAGGGGGAGTTGCATGTCAACGTGCAAATAGGTGTTCTCGAGAAGGAAGGGGATCTGGGCGAGTTGCAAGTATGATTTTTAACTGATAATTATTGGTTTTCATACGAGTTGCATGTCGTCTTGAAACTAGGTTTTATCAAAGGGAAGGGGATAAGGGTGGGAGAGATAGAGAGTTGGTCTAGTGTTGATTTTTGTAACTAGGTTTGGTATTTGTGTTTTGTTTTTAGAATTTATCTAGTGTTGTATTTCAAGTTTTTATAAAACTTCAATTTTAAAATCACTTTAAATTTTGGCAATTAAAAAAATAAGAAAAGAATGGGATAAGTTTTTGACTTAATGATACAAAGAAAACAATAGTTCAATTTTCAATTAATAAATATTTAAATATAAAATGTAGTTATGGATGCGTATTTTAAAATCACATTAAATATTTTTTAGACTAATTGGAAATTAAAAATAAAAATGTTCAAAAACTATAAGAGGAACACCTTCTAAAACTAAATGGAACAAAAAATAAGAATCATGGTAACTATAGAAGCATGGTTTAAAAATGAAAAGGGTAAGAAAAAAAAAACCAGATTATAAAAAAAATAAGAAAAGTAAACTAAGGAAAACGACACAAAATAAAAACCTAAGAAACATAATACTCCCTCCAAACCATATTGATTGACTGAACTTTGTCTAAATTTAAATGTATCTAGTTAAGTATGTAGTCTAGATGCATCTGTATCAAGACAAAGTTGAGTGAACTAATATGGGTCGGAGGGATTAAGAAATTAAACTAAGGAAAGAAGAACAAAATGAAAAAATAGATGAATAGCCGGAAGAAGGCAAACTTCACGTGGCGCACATAATCCTAATGCTTTGTCGTGATTAGCTAAGAGAAAACACCTAATCCACGATGAGTTGTTGTGATTGGCCGAAAGCTAAAGGTGAGAACGACTACGTATGGTTACCAGCCATCGCTAAACCAACTCTCGGTACCGAACGAACCTACCATCTCTAAACAGGCTAAGCCCATAAAAAAATTCCTTAATCAAAAATACAACATAAGACAAGAAAACTGGCCCGATAAGAAGCCTGACGTGACAACGACAAGAAAAAACAATAGATGGGCACACAGGAGAAGAACCGTGGGCGATGATCTAATTAACAGAACGATTAGCCGGCTGTGATATAAGCTATGTCACAGTCGATTTTCTCAAGCACAGCGATGTACTCCTTCACTGTACACGATGTATCGCTGTAGGCCCGTCGTGGTAGGGTGGTTGTCCATCTTTTCTGGCGACGGCGAAGCGAGACAGGCCGAGAGTTCGTTGGGAACGAAACGATGCAAGTACCACTCGATCGGATCCTTTGCTGCGCGGACACGTCTCCTTCCTGCCAGACCGAGCGGTGTCAGCAAACTGTTCACTAGCCTACTGGTCTACCTGAACCCTAGTATGCCCTAGTAGGAGACAGGCAGGGGCATGCATGTCATTTCATCGACCGACACCCGCGACCAATGGAAGTCCAGATCGGCCAAGCCCGCAACTCTGCATGCTGCAGCTGCAGCCGATGGAAGGCTGCCTGCATGCTCCTGCTCTCATCCACGAAAGCAATGCAGACTGTTGTGCATAGTGGGATAGAATTCTTTAAGTACCGTACTGTATTGTAAAAGGCAAGAGGCCAGACAACAAAGTGATAAACATGTGTAGGCCAGCAGCTGCACTGATTTTTGTAGATATTCACTTTGCTTTTTAGTAATAAAGCATTAGTACTCAGTAGCATGGGTAGGGTTTCTTCGCGCCGGACCGGGCCGATCTCAAGCCTCTCTGCCGGCTTTGCTGGCTGGAGATGGTGGAGGAGAGGTGCCGGGAGTAGTTTAGGCTAGGTTTTGGGCAGGGCCGGTCCTGAGATTTTCGGGCCCGGGGCGAAACTATAATTTGGGCCCCTATAATGATGAAATAAAGATTTCATGTATAATATTTATTTCAAAATAACAATGTTAACAATTTACCTTAAAATTTTCTCCATAAATTCCTAGAGTCAAAGTCACTGACGATGAAATCAATATCAATCTCGTCCAATAACTTTTCCTCAATGCGTAAAGTTTCGAACCATTAACCTCTAGTGAGACATTACATATCTTATGTAGATCTTCAATAATTTCAACTTTAAAATTATTCTTTCAACACATGCAACAATCATCAGCATATTAAATAAGATCCGATAAACGATAGAAATATTATAATAGCAATCCGTCTATCTGACGAACTCAAAAGTCTACATAGCATACATTGATTTATCATGCAAAGTAAACTTCGTAACACTTAACTCAAAACCATTAAACTAGCCTAGGAATTAAATCAACAAATAGTAATCAGAACTAAATTAGAACATCATAAACTAGCCCTAAAATTCATGGAGAATTGGGATGAATGTTTCAGACCTTCTACATGGATGTCCTTGGGAAATGATTAAATGGAAGGATTAGCCTGTAGCCGGAAGAAATTTGGGAATTTGTGATCGAGAAAGTAAAGACTCGAGAGGAGAGGTCCGAGGCGACGAACAACTACAGGCTGTAGTCCTGTATCCAATCGAGGGTTTGAGACGAGGAGGTACATAACTACAGAAGGTTAATGGATCCGATCGCGATCAACACAATCATTAAAACTCACACATGCGTACTCATAATGCATCCACAAAACGAGACCAGTCTAGTATTATGCAGTTTTATTTCTTTTTCAGGGATCTATATTGGACCATATATAAACCAAATACCCGGGGAGGGCCCCTAATGTTTTTGGGCCCGGGACGGCCGCCCCTCAAGACCCTCCCCAGGACCGGCCCTGGTTTTGGGCCTTATGCCCGTAGTATGGCCAGGATCTGAACCCTAAGATCCAGATCTGGCCAGGATCTGAATCTCGCTCCATACTACGGGCACCAGGCCAGCGAGATGTGATATAGGCTGAACTATCCATAATTGTGGTTATCAATCTGAAAAAATAATTAAGATAACTCATGTGAAGATTTGTGGATCTGAAAAAATAAATATTGCAATTGAGTATACATGAAATCTTTATTTCATCATTATAGGGTCCCAAATTATAGTTTCGCCCCGGGCCCGAAAATCTCAGGACCGGCCCTGACTACAACTATACTAGGATCGATGCAAATTCCGAAGCGCAGAGAGAGAGAGAGAGAGAGAGAGAGAGAGAGAGAGAGAGATGGAGCGGATGTGGTAGCGGTAGCCGGTAGAGTAGAGCCCCCCTGCCGTTGCACCGAATGAGAAAGGGGAAGGCAGGGCCAGACTCTGGCGGATTCGACCCTGCCACGCTACCGCGAACGAGCAACGCAACAAACCAGCGCAGCAGTGACCAGCGAGCTTGCATCGTTTGACTTCACGAGCTAGCCTGGACGAGGCGCACCACGGCACCACGGGCCTCCATGCATGCCCAGCCGCCGCTGCGGCGCCGGTGCCACAGCCGGGCAGTGGGTGATGAAGAAGTTGCGGAGTGACGCGGTTGCCGACGTGCGTGTGTGACGCGGCTCGACCGTCGACGGCCCGGTGCGTGACGCGGTTGCCGGCCATATCCGAGTTTGATTCTAGTGCCGGCTATTGGCTACTAGTAATGGCTAAGCCGGATCGAAATTATGATTGCCGCGGCAGAATGGACAAAAATAACCTCTTTTTAAAACGATTTCACGAAATTACTTTTCTAGATAACTATTTCACTGGCACTAACCCTTTGGATAACGTCCAACAACTAGGCGCTACACTCTACAGTGTAGCGTCTTTCAGCTAGGCGCTATACCCCTGCCAGCGTGACACCGTCTGGCCCCTCCCTGGCCCCACCCGGAGGCATAACACCCACGCGCTATGCCTGAGGCGAGTAACGCGCCAGGCGTGCTAATGTGGCGCCTATCTCTGGCGCTATACTTTAATAATGTAGCACCAGCGATAGGCTACACTTTGGGACTTAGTCTGTCGCGCGCAGCCCCCATCCCCATTCACTCACCATTCACTCCCAGCTCGACCCAGCCAAGAAGAACAGCAAGGAGGCGCTCCCTTCTCCCCTCTCTTCTCACCCCCTCAAATCTCTCACATTGGAAGCTTCATTGGTGGATTTGTGCCTCTCCCCAGCTGCTAGAGGTACCCTCCCTCATTCCCCTCCGTTTTGACCTCTTGAAATCTTTCATTTTGGTTGGACTTGGCTTGAAACCCTAGAAATTTGATTTTGAGAGAAATGTTTGGAAATTTGTTAGATTCATTGGCCAATGTTGGGTATAAAGATATGTATGAAGCATTTAGTTAGGTTTAGGGTTGTTGAAATGACATTGTTTGGTTTATTGGAATGTTATGGCTAGGGTTAGGGTTTGCTTATGTAAGAGAGGGTGTTCTTGTTAGCTTTACGGTTTTGTAATGTGTCTAGTATAGTTCTGTTTATCTTGTCATGGTTAGTTAATGAACATATTCTCCTATGTGTTATGGATGGCAAGAATTGTTCATGTTCATCATGTGTACAAGGATGCCTTTTTTGAAAGGCAACATAGAACCGGACCCGGATGAGCTAGATATTGTGTTTGAGCGTAGTCCCACCTATGTCGAGGTCTTGGAGCAAGTGAGGATTGAATTGAAATGGATGGACCCATGTGATGTTGTTGAGTTGGAGGGAAGACATAATGTGGGCTTTGGAATGCATATCCGTTGGAAGACCATGCGTATCTTCTCCGAGGCTCGTTGGCTTGCATACAAGGAGGTGGTGGCCGAATCACTAGACAAGGCTCTTGAGCTATTTGCCACCAAGAAGGTTGATAGTTCATTGCCTTTGGACTTGAACCGTCGTGCCTCCCCATTGGATAGTAGGAGTCCTCCACCCGTGGAGCAAGAGCTATGGATTGAACCTCCTTTGAGCCAAACATTGAGCCCGATTTCAAGACACCAAGACGAAGTGTTGGAAGAGGACAATGATGATTGTGAGGGTGAAAATGATGATGATGTTGAACTCCACGACAACAATGTTGGTGATTTGGAGAAATATATCACTCAGCATGACATGGACCGTGAACTCCTGTATTCTCGAGGCTATGCTTCGGACTCGGATGATGATGGTCCTGAAGAAGAAGTTGACGAGGAGGGGTTCACGGCTAGAGAGGCCGAAATCCACCATACCGTATTGGGGCGGGACCATCGGGTGCCTTTGTTTCGTGATCTTAGTCTCACAGATGAAGCCACGGTTGATGGTGGCAAAGGCATAGTGCTTGGACCAAGGACAAGTTCTTACCGGGATGGCAATGAAGTGAATAATGACTTTTGCAAAGGATCAAGGTTTAAGACCTTGTTGTAATTTAAGCAATGGATAAAGGACTTCTCGGTGAAGCATCATCGTCCTTACACGGTCATGCACTCGGACATCAAGAAGCGTTACACGGTGAAGTGCGAGGAGGAAGGATGTCCTTGGATTGTGCGTGCTAGACCATTCAAGGGAGGTCCCGATTGGCACATATCTAGTTGTGTATCAACTCACATGTGCCGAGGCCCGATGGTGGATGGCAATGATGCAAAGCATGAGCACCGGCAACTCACCTCTGAGTTCCTCCCTTATAGGCTTTCCGACATCGCGTCGTTTCCAATAATGAGCATCAAGCAGGTCATGGAGTTTGTGAAAGCCCTATTTCACTATGAGGTGAAGTACGGGAAGGCATGGAAGGCTAAGCAAGTCGCATTCAAGATGTTGTACGGTGATTGGGAGGAATCTTATAACCGAATCCCAAGGTTGTTGGGAGCGATGGCCGATGCTAACCCGGACATGGTTCATGTGGTTGAACCTTTGGGGAACAAGACAAGGATTGTAAAAGGAAAAACTGTTTGAGTTTTTGGCAGTGCATTTTGGGCTTTCGAGCAATGTGTTCAGGCATTTGAACATTGTAGGATGGTCGTCTCCGTTGATGGCACCTTTATGACCGGTCAATTCAAGGGCACTATCTTGATTGCAATAGCCAATGATGCCAAGAACCGGTTGATTCCTTTGGCCTTTGCTTTGGTAGAGGTGGAAAACAATGATAATTGGGAGTGGTTCTTCCATCTTTTAAGAACCAAGATATTAACCCCTCATAGGGAAATATGTGTCATCTCGGACCGTCATCAAGGAATTCTTAAAGCGGTGGACCAACATATTCCCGGGCATGCTCCGTTGCACCATCGTTGGTGCATGAGACACTTTTGTTCAAACTTCTATAGGGCATGCAAGAGCAAGGATTTGGCTGACGATCTACAAGATTGTTGCCTCGCTTTCACGGAACGTCGTTTCTCAAACTTGTACAACAAATTACTCTTCAACAAAAAGCTCAATGCGGGTGGTCGAGAGTTTCTCGATAGTAGCATTGAAGAAAGAACAAAGTGGGCACGAGCTTTCGATGACGGTGGCCGGAGGTACGGCCAAATGACAAGCAACATGGCAGAGGCCTTCAACAAGTTGCTCAAAGGTGTCTATGCATTGCCCGTCACGGCAATAGTCCGTTATACATTCGACATGATGAATGGGTATTTTCTTAAATACTCAGAGGAAACAGAGCGGCAAATTGCGAGGGACTACAAGAACAAGTACAAATACAAGTACCCACCTAAGGTTGATGATTGGATGCAATTTCAGTCAAAGAAAGCGGATGCCCAAGTTGTCACGGAATATGATAATGACGAGCTAATTTACCAAGTTACGGAGCCCGGAGGTACAACGGCTGATGGTGTCCAACACGGAGGCCGAGATTTCAAGGTCTCGCTCAAGACTTGTGAGTGCACATGCCGAAGGCCATCATTGCTCCATCTTGCATGCTCGCACTTGCTCGTGGCGTCTCGCCGGCGACATTTGGATTACAATAATCCGCTCACGGTGAGAGAGGCTGAGTTCTCCATTGAGACTACTAAGAAGACATGGGCTCCTAGATTTCATCCATATTTGGACCAATCAAAATGGCTGGAGTACCATGGGATTAAACTATGGCCCGATCCGAAATGGAAAGTGATTAAACGTGGAAGACACAAGACAAAACGCTTTAGGAGCGACATGGATGGATGGGGCCGTGGTGGTGCTCGAGAAACGGGCAATGACCAATTCCAAGAGCCTCGTGAGACAGCCCGCTGTGGAACATGCAATGGTGAAGGGCACAATGAAGAAAGTATTCTCAAAGGAAAAGAGCAAAAGGAAATGAAGCAAGCACTAGCCAACCAAGTGGTAGCCAACAAGACCCAAGCCAACCAAGAACTAGCCAACAAGTACCAAGCCAACCAAGAACTAGCCAACATGTCCCAAGCCAACCAAGAACTAGCCAACAAGTCCCTAGACAACAAGCTCCTAGACAACAAAGAGGTCGATCACTTGGGCTTAGAAGAGGAAGAGGGCATGGCGGTTTTAACCCGTCTAGTATGTTAGGTTACTTGGCAGGACCAAATCTTTATGTTAATAGGTACGGATGAAATATTCATACTTGCATGCTTATGTTACTACCTACTATGCTTATTTCATTGAATCAATTACTCAATTACTCAAATCAAACACAGGAGGCATCATTGCGTCGACAGGCTTCAGTTCCATCGCATCGCTCAAGTAGGCTGACTTGACAATGAACTGCCTAGTAGTCAGAAGTTTGGATGAGCCTGTTCCACTCCATGGATATCGATTGATGGATTGTTCTCTGTCCATCAAAAAACAAATAACACTTAACTTTTTGTGTATCATGCAAAACGTACAAATAGTTTCTAATATACTCTTATTTCCAAGACGTTAAGGTGCTTTTGTGCCATTTTCATTAACTTCGCCAAGGGTAGAGAATGCCGTGCCCCAAGACAGTATCCTAACATATGCTACTCTCAAACAAAAAAAAAGCATTTCAAAATTGCGTAAAATCTTTTAAAAACGTGAAATGCATTGCTATGCATGTTTTTCATGTATATGAAACACGACGTGAGATTTGGCTTGACGTATCCAATGTGGGTAGTGATATTGCGCCTAATTGAGGAACCAATTTGTATAACTACATCTAATAACTAGATTAATAGTCGGCGTGGCACTATGTAGAATCCAAAAGGTTGATGTTTATCGCCGATTGAAAAAAGGAACATAGTTCCAAAAATGACGAAGGACGATGTTTCACGGGCAACACTGTGAGTTGGTTAGTTTTTCTTCGGCTACAAACGACTTCACTCAGCATCTCCAGTACTCGGGATTTTAATAGTGAACACAACTTGAGAAAATGAAATGAAAAATCTATTTTCCATAGTAGTAATATGGTGAATTCACAAAGCATATTGAATTAAGTATTACTCAGAACAAGATTAGCTATTTTGCTTAGCAAGAATGCATGATACATGTTGCATATGAATCCTACATGTAATTTTTGTATCTCAAGATAATGTGCCAGTCTTGCTACTTTTATGAATTTTAGGATGAAACAGTATTGTGGATGCACGAGGACTCGAGTAGTACCTCCCAATTACCCAGAAGCAAAGTCGTCTGGCCATACTTAGAAATTCAAAGCCTAGCCGAGGCGCGATGGAAGGTTTTCGATACTCGGAAATTCAAAGCCTGATTGTGCAAAAGGAAAGACACACGATGGGCTTACGCAGATGCATGCATGGGGAAAAAATCAGCAATAATTTGTTTTAAGTTCATGAAATGAAGGATTTAAGATAGAGGGAAATATTATAAATGGGAGCCCTTTTGGATTACCGTAAACTGTAGCAGGTGGTCCTGCCGAGTACCCCAAGTCCTACTGTGATAGCCGTTAATTTTCTTAAGAACGTCGTTTGAATGTGAGACTAGAAATCTGAGCAAAAAAATTCCATATTTCAAATCTGGGTGAAGTTGCTCTTTTCCCTACAAAATTTATGCAAGCATACGGATTTTCTATGGGGAAGAAAGTAGTCCATAAAAAGGTGGAGTAATTTCCTACGTTTGCACATGCATGGGGAGTAATATTGTTCAGGTATGACTGTTACTTTCACCATTGCATGCGATAATGGAAAATAAAATCAATGGCGAGAGGCGAGACCATGCATGCATGCTTGGGCTATGGTACAAATCAAGAAGCATGCGGCCAGCTCCTGTTTAGACCGAGACGAGACGGGAGAGGCAGCTGTTTGGGTCATAATCGTACTCCTGCATGCATGGCCCATTTACTCGCGACCATCGAAGCAAACAGACAGAGAGACAGAGATTCCATGAGGTACTAGGTACAGACGGAGCTGCATGCATGCATGCGTATGGTATGCTATCCTGGGCTGAGGCAGCCGTGCAGGCAGTGCAGGGCGCAGGGCTTCCTGCTGTCTGGTTCCGATCCCCACATGCCACACCCACACCATGCTGATCCAGGATAAAGAAAACCGACCGGCCGGCTGGTTGGTTGGCCAGCAGAGGACAGAACACATACGACACCATGCATGGGCAGCAGAAGATCGCTGGTACCACAGACTAGGAAGATACTAGTACTACTGCTTGGATCGATGCAAATTCCGAAGTAGAGAGAGAGATACTTAGAGCGGATGTGGTAGCGGACTTTGCGGTAGAGTAGAGCCCCCCCTGCCGTTGCACCGAATGAGAAAGGGGTAAGGCAGGGCCAGGCTCCTCCGGATTTGACCCCTGCGACGCTACCGCGAACGAGCAACGCAACAAACCAGCGCAGCAGATTGCAGCGAGCTTGCATCGTTTGACTTCACGAGCTAGCTAGCCTGGACGAGGCGCACCACGGCACCACGGGCCTCCATGCATGCCCAGCTGCTGCGGCGCCGGTGCGGCGGTGCCACGGGCAGTGGCTGAGGAGGAAGAGGCGGAGTGAGACGCGGTTGCCGACGTGCGTGCGTGACGCGGCTCGACCGGCCCGGCGGCGAGAAGACGTCGACGAGAAAGTAGTCAAGTACGTACTCCTAGGCCATATCTGAGTTTGATAGTGTGGTGGCTACTGCCTAGGCCGGACCGGAATCATTGAACATTTGCCGCGATCGACCTACTATATACCTGCCTTGGATACGCGCGGCAACGGACGTGCACGTCCGCAACACGCACACGCACACGCACACACACACGCATATAAAAAAAAACGTAATATAAACGGCCAATTAGTCTTTTTATTTTTCAAAACAAGAAACTCATCTTATTTGAGTTTGAATTTTTTGCGTGATACTACTTGCTGGTTGATCCTCAGGATGGGAATGGGCCGGTCCGGACCAGGCCCCACGGCCTCAAGATTCAAAAATACTAGTATCTCATGCTGAGTAGACCCTACAAATTTTATTAGACACTATCTAAACAGTAGAGCTCACTCATTTTCTTAGACACATGCACACTTTTTTTCTTAGACAGTGTCCACACGCTGTACATGCTCTTAATAGTGCCTCGGAATGGTCCCCTAGGCTTCCAATCTGGCACGCGCTTGGTTTGCGCCATGGAGAATCTAAATGCCAAATGCCCTGCTTGGATTGTTCGAATTTATTCCAATGGTGATTATCTTGTGAAAATGCAAAGAAGGGAAGCTCAGTGTAATCCGATGGTTTTGGTTAGTAAAAACAACAACCCAAGACGGGCCTAATGCTCTTCATATGCTCACCATTGACACGCGAAAAAAATTCCGCGACGCACATTTCAAGCACATGTGATTCTACCGATCCACGCAAGAACAGCGAGCCTCATAATTTCTATTTATGCGGATAATGCCAGAATCTAGGCCTGCCCTAACTAGGAGGAGCTCGTTGCCATTCGTCAAATTTTGGGGGCCTTTCGGATGATGCCACACGGGGTTGCATACAAACCCAAACAAAGGCTAAAATCTTTCCAATCTGTTGTGAGCGGATTGATTTAGATGACTTAACCTTCATCCTTCCCTCCAAAAATCACCGTGTTCGTCCCCGGAAAATTCTTAGAGTCGCGACTCCACTTCGGAAGATGGTGGAAAATTGACTTCCACCCCTCATCGACAAAGTAGCTAAAGGACTCCAAGAATGAAAAGAACCTTATGTGTGCCGGAATGTCTCTTATAACGAAAATTGTCATCATGCGCTTATATATATATATATATATATATATATATATATATATATATATATATATATATATAATAATCATGTCCTTCCATTAATTGCCGAAATTGGTCCAAAACAAGTTGGAGTAACTTGCAGCGGTCTTCATTTAGAAAGGAGATGATTCTGAAAATGCTTATATGGGACATTGTCTTGTTAAGTTGAAGGTGGTTTGTGCCCCAAGGAAGCTTGGAGGTTTGGGGGTGACTGAACCTGATCGATTCGACCAATCTCTATGGATTTGCTGGTCTTAGTATTGGTGGATATACCTCAATCGCCTTTGGGACGGATCAAAGATGTTTTGCATCTTGCTAACTTGGCCCTCTTGTGCGCATGCACGACCATCAACAAAGGAAATGGGGCCAAGATGAGTTTCTGGAAAAATATATAGACTAAGAACTATGCTCTTTGTGACATGGCGCTTGAGTTATACAAAGTAGCAACAAGAAAAAAATGTACGGCTAACATAAGCTTGAAAATCAGAGATGGATAACATTGGTGGCACGATTGTCCTCCCTGACCCAGCTTTACGAATTTGCTGAACTCCATACTTCTTCCAAATCCCAAGAAGTGTTCTTCGACTCCATTTCTTGGAACCTGACCACCTCTTGAGCAAATAAATCGTTGCCTCTCCTTAGATGTGCGATATTTGGAACACAATAGAAGTTCTATAAGATCAAACGTTACAAGGCTACAACTGTGCCAAAATGCAAGATTTTTGCATGGCTAGTCCTCGTGGAATGATTCTCAATACTAAAAACCTTTAGGGGGATGACATCATAACCCTAGTGGTCAGCTACGCCTCTTGCACAATGAGTATGTGACTCACCTTTGCAAGAAGTGGTGGGTCCAAAAACTTCTAAAAGCCTAGACAAACATGGCTTTAGCGTCATTATGTGGATAAATTTCTATATGAAATCTTGTGATACAGGGCATGGTGCCATTCCAAGCCTGGGCGGCCGCCTAGGCTATAGTGAGGGTGGATCCTCCCAAGTTTGCAAGGATTTTCCTTACCCCGCGTGGTTTTAAGGTCGTGAGTGGATGGATTTGTCTCCCAACTCTATTATTGACCGTAGTGGACATCTCATCTATGTTACGTGGCACCATTGGAAGGAAAGGAACCAAAGGGTACCGTTGGCGAGCGCAAAACATAAGCGACATTGTCCTAGTTAGTATTGGAAAGACACAAGTTTGCACGAATCTTGTAGTTTCTTCATTTAGGAGTAATTGTCATGTTTCCTCTTCTTATAATCAAAATTCGGGCTCATATCGATTTACTCAAAAAAATGTTCCATTACTAGTATTTTCTAAGGGAAAATCGGGCTCCTATCGATTTACTCGAAAAGATGTGTCATTACTAGTATTTTCTAAGGGAATTATCTAATTTTATACAAGGGAAAATTTTGGATGCCCGGTGACTACTCATAACCAAGAAGCATGCATAAAATATTCTCCCGTCCTTCCGATTGACCGTGCGCAATGGAAGACACATCGACAAAGAAAAATGTTTCAAAAAACTCTAGCAAAACATGCTTGAAGTTACGGATTTTAGATAGGGGGCCAAATATTTAAACCTCAGTTGAAATTCTAATACTCGATAATTAGTTTTAGATTGCATAATGAAATAAAGCCTCTGATAGTTGTGAATTGTTGCAGTTTGAATGTCACATTTACACAATCCTGACGGCAATGTTTGAAACAATTTAGGAATTTGCAGATTTGAATTTGGGTGAGACTATAGGCCCTTTTCCTCCATATTTTCACGAATGAGGATTCCCAAAGGGGTGAAAGTAGTCCATTAATTTGAACAAATTCTACGTTTGGACATGCTACGCAGAAGGAGTTCCTCCATCCAATACAAATCCCCAGCATTGCTCTTGACATTCAAGAGAAACCGCAAGGTTTATATAGCACAAAGAGACCAACATGTGATATGCACTGTCAGCTGCTGTTTAGAGAGATAGAAAGGAGAGGCACATGGTTTGGCAAAGCACTTGTGCATGCCCCGCCCATTTAATGTCGACCATGGAACAGACAGACAGAGATTCTACTAGTACTACAAAGGGAGCTGTCTCGCATGCATGCATGCGTATGCTATGCTGGTACTGGCAGTGCGTTCTCAGGGCTTCTGGTTCCGATCCCCACAAACACGACGCCGCAGGGCGGAAAAGATATGTGCATTGCTCGTGACAACCAAGAGAACACAATACGACAGGAGCTAATTAACCACCACATTACATAGACATTGCAGGGCTACATGCATGGCTAAGATCACTTAACACTACGGAGATACTACACTACAAGTGCTAACATGATAAAAATTCCTAAGTAGAGAGCGAGAGATAGCTGGAGATGGAGGTAGAGGGAAAGTGGAGGTACACGCAGGGCAATGTCCAGAGTCTAGCAGCCTTCATGTCCAGAGTCTAGCAGCCTTCCCCCTCCACTGCCGGAGCACCGAAACGAGAAGGGGAAGGCATGGCCAGACTCCGGACTTGACCCTGCCACGCTACCGCGAACGAGCAACGCAACAAACGAGCGCAGTAGCTTTGCATCGTTTGACCTGAGGACTGCATGCAGGAGCTGCAGGCTAGGCGCTAAGCTGCCTCGTGGACGACGACGCGCTCCACCCGCCTCCATTCCAGCTGCTGCGGCGGCGGTGGCACGGGAAGCAGCGGCCGAGGCGCCGGCGGAGCGGGCCTGTGGACGCGGGTGCCGACGTGCGTGGCGGTGGGCGGCGGCGTCACGGCGGCGGAGGCGGAGGCGCCGTCGCGCGGCGGGGAGAAGGCTGCCGGGAGGTACTCGTCGGTGTGGCACGGGAAGGTGGAGCCGCTGAAGTGGCTCACCAGCGCCTCCTTGCCCTGCAGCAGAACCAACCATCACGATCGAGACATGGCATTATGAGTATCAGCACGCACGGTCACCTCGCCTACGAGGTGTGTACCGCCGCCACCCTATACCGTATCTGAGATGTAGCTAGGTAGTACCTACCTGGATACGCGCGGCGCAGATGTGGATGACCTTCTTGGTGCCGTGCACCTTCCAGCGGGCGCCGTGGAGCGCGTAGTGCAGCCCGCGCGCGGCCTCGGCCGTCGTCAGGTTCACGAACGCGTAACCCATGTTGCTGCTGCACTTGCTGCGCGATCCATGAGGCAGCACACCAAAAGATTTTGATCAATACAATTTTGCTTGAACGGAAATATATATAGTTCATGAAATGATCTGAAAAACACTACTGCCACTACTGTGTCGAGCAAATGTTTTACTGTAGTACTGATTATTGCCGCAGATACGAAAATGTTTAATTACTAGTGCCCTACTTTGTCTGTTAGTTCTTCAGCTTTATCCAGAAGACCAAGGACAAACAGTGGAAGAAAAGAAAAGGTTTAGCTTGGCTCCTACAACCATTTCGTCAAAAGTTAAACCTCCTTGTCATTGCAACTTTTCAGAGCGATGTCTTGCACAAAAACAGAAAATAATGCAGGAAACGACATCATGGAAGTTCCTACGATATTTTGTAATGAGTCATGGATTTAATTATTTTTCACTTGAGAAGGAAAGAAAAGGCATGAAGAAATCCAAACAAACAATTGCACTACTACTCCTGTACGGCCGGTTCTTCTTATCCCTGTCTAGTTTGTCTCATTCTTCATTTTTAGCTTTGCGCAGACGACAGGGGAAGAACAAAGTTAAAGGGCGTACGTTTAACTTGGCTCCGATCCATTTGTTCAAAAGCTAATCTTTTCGTCTCAACTTTCACAGTCTTCTTTTGCAGTAGTACGAAAAACAAACAAGGAACGAGACGAAGGAAGAAAAATAGTTTCGTGGTTGCGGCATTTTTTTTATCACCTGAAATCCATGGGCAGGTAGACGAAATCGTAGGCGGCGACCACGGCGGCGGCCTTCTTCTTCTTCCTGCCGTTGGCGCGGGTGCAGTGCTCGTCCAGCAGCTGCACCATCTCGCATGGCCTGCACCAGAAAGAAAGAAAGAATCGTCAGTCAGATCTACCTACCCGCACGAACCGAACGCTACCGACCGTGAGAGAGCTAGTGAGTATCTCGCTGCAAGAACGGGAAAGAAGAACGCCATGGCAATAAATGCAATAAATGCGCATGCATGGCTGTGGTCGTCGGATGCTGGATCGCTTACTTGAGCTTGTTGGGGATGTTGCGGATCATGACGGTGGTGACCGGCTCCTTGCGCCACTCCGGCCCGGTGATCGGATACGGAGGGCTCGTCGTGAACGACGGCGACGGCGACCCGGCCGGCGACTTCGCCTGCCGGCGCCCGACCCCCTTGACCTTGCCCCCTCCACTCCATGCTGCCCGCGGCGGCGGCCCGAGCAGCGAACGCGGCGAGGCCACCCGCTGGCCATGGCGAGGCCCGGAGGCAGGTGCAGGCGCTAGATCTTGCCCGGGCTTCACGGGTTCGGCAGCTCGGGCCATGGCCGCCTGCGCCTGCAGCTTCTCGGCAACCGCGCCGCCGCCCAGGAACAGCATGAGCTTGTGCGGAGGGGTGCCTGGCGGAAGCGCCTCGCGGCTCAAAAGCGCAATCTTTTTCGGCGTTGGCGGAGGAGAGGGGACATCCTTGACGAGAAAAGCCCCCGTCCCTGCCGGCAGCTTCGGACGCGGCGAGTAGACACCCTTGCGGGGACGGAGGAAAGACACTCGCGCTTTTCTCCGCGGCGGCGGTGGTAGAAGCTTGGCAGGGAAAGACACCGGCGCTGGGGGATGCGGTGGCCAAGGAAAGCCGTAGATGGGTGGGGCAGCGGGGCCGGGGAATGGCGGTAACGGGTAGGTTGGGACGACGGGGAAAGACGGCAGCGGGTTGGTTGGGACGACGGGGAAAGGCGGCGAGCAGGGGGCGGGGTGGTAAGGGGTCGCCGCCATGAGATGAGGAGGAGGCGCTGTGGGGAACCGAAGGTGGCAGCTGGGGGAGAGACGGAACGGTTGCGCGTCGGCCCTGAGCTTTGTGACCGCCATGGCCGGAGACGAGGCGTGGGAGGAAAAAGGCAAGAAACGTTCGCCGGCGAGAGAGGCGAGGCAGTGTTCGTCTGGCCGGGGGACAAGGGCTGGGTTTATAGGCCCGGGCCGTCCGGGTTGTAGAGACGGGAGTGGCACAGTGGCAGGACAGGTGCTTTTTGGACGCAGCATGTCTCTCTGTAACTGGGGCCCACTTGCAGACACGTACACCCAGGCCTTCACCGCGGGACCAGGAGAGTTCGAGACGGACCGATCGGAGGCTCTCACTTGACCGATTAGCGTTGATGGTTTTTGTGACATGGATTAATCACGTGTCCTAAAAAAGCATTCATAATTCCGCTTTTGCTATAAATCATCTATTTTTGCTACAAAATATCTCGTTTTTGCTACATGTAGTTAAAAAACGATTCGATCCAGAAAATAGAACATTCAGACTAGATCTTGCCGGAGAGTTCGCCGGAGACCTCGTCGGCGATCTTGTAGCAAAAACATATTTCAATGTAGCAAAACCGACATCGTCGAAAACATCGCCGGAGACTCTCGCCGAAAAACGTCGTTGAAGACCTCGTAGCAAATAATTTATGTTATTATAGCAAAAACATAAAACAGTTGTAGCAAAATGTTTTTTCTAAAATAGCAAACAGGATATCGTCGAGGACATCGCCGGGGATTCCCGCCGGAGATATCGTAGCAAAACAGTAGAGATTGGTTGTAGCATGTGCGAAAGTAGAAAAAAATATACGAATATGTAGCAAAAAAATATGATACGGTAGCAAATGCTCGTAGCACTGACGGACAACATAATTAGCAACATCGGTCAACATAAGTAGCAAGACATGTCTGCTAGAGTAGTAAACACCGGAGACCGTAGAAGCAACTCGGTCGCCTTAGGTAGCACGCCATGGCTGCAGAATCTGGCCATGGCCGCTTGTCCCACAGCTTCTCCATCGTGGTCGCAGAGAAGCCATATGTGCCAGAAGTTTAGGCCTTGGGGCAACACCGGAGAGGAGGAGAAGTGTTCATGAGCTCCAATCCATAGCTAGCACCGGAGACCGTCGCTCGCAGCAACAAGCACCATCTAGCTGGGGCGCGCGGGCACTCGCTGCAGACGGCGCGGGTCATGGCGGCGCTCGCTGTGTGGGCGGGCGGCGGCGTAGCAGAGGGGCGTTACATGGACGTTGCTTAGGAGAGGAGGAACGGAGCTTGCCGGTGGTGCGTGGCACCGGAGAGGTGCGGCGGCAGGAGGCTCACGGCGGAAGGTGCGCGCGACAGGAGATGTATGGGTGCAGGTGACGTACAGGAGTTGGATGGAAGGTTGAAGATAGGAAGCTACCGGGGGGAAAAAATCACGGAATCTCCCGGGGAAACAGTATCATTTTTCTTAATTTTATTTGATCTTTTGCGTCAATTATTCTGTTTTTTTTAGGGGACCGTCGTTTGTTTATGTCTCTTGGATTTTGCTGGGTTGCTACTAGGCCTGTTTATGGGCTTTTTTCAGTAGCCTTTACATGCGGTCTAGGTGCAGCAGAACAAATGACAACCCAGAATGGGCTTTCAAGTCATACTACTTCGCCTTTTAGAACGTAGTTTTTTTTATTTCAATACATTTTATGGATGAGCAAGGTTGACATTTTAGATGCTATCATTTTAATGTCTTAGTTCCTGGATCACAATTTTTTGTATCTGTTGTTGAGTAAACTTTCTTTGAATATTTTCTATCATGTTTTCGAGTCCTATTTTACCGTACCCCCTCTGTTCGGAATTAACTGACTCACATTTGTGTAGCATCTACATACATGTTAAACTAAACAAACATGAGTCGGTTAATTATGGACGGAGTGATATTTTTTAATAGAGTTACTTAATCGCTAGTTGAGGCACATGAGTTACTATTTGTAAATAATTCCTAGTCAGGGTTTGTAACGATACCTTTACAGGAATAAGCGCTTTTTATAGGGTCTAGAGGTTGTGAAATTAAAATTTTAATTTTTAAAGAAACCCAAACTTCGTAAAATTAATGACAATTGCCCCTTTATATTACCAAACTAAGTTGCAAATTAATGGACCTCGCGTGAAATGTGCAACTATATTGTTCTCAACAAGAAAACATTATATGGACCGCTAGATTAATTTTTCTACTAGCCATCACCTCCTAGAGTAAAGGCGTCCAAAACGGGTTGACCAAAATGTGAATTCCAAATCACATGAGGGACATGTTTACCATGTAAAGGATCAAGTATCCTTGTTTAGAAGTTCTTTGCCAAGCTACAATAAACAAACGCGTTGAATGCCTGCACATTGCTATATGTCTTAAAAATTATTAGCATACTTATTGCAGCATGTAAATATAAAATGACACAAATATTAATATCACAAAGATATCAATTGCATCTAGTCTCTGTAACAACATAGTGCCCTAGTGGCAATACCGATGCTCATAGCCAAAAAAGAAGAAAATTATAGAAATGAAAAGGTTCTGCTAAGTGATCTACGCCTTATTGCAGTAGACCAAACACCTTAAAACAACACCGGAAATTCAACTTCTCCAAAATCGACGCCTCCAAAAAAAAACAGTGCACAAACGCCATCATCGTCCTGATCATCTATCATAGGTTTTCACCCAGGACAAAATTCGTGCTCACAAAACAATGCCTCTAACAAGGTCATTGCCACGCATAACCAATTAACGCCAGACCTTGGGCTTTCATCCTGCAATTTTAGACCCAGAATTTCTCCTATGTTGTCTGCTCCTTGCCGATGTCGCTGCTCCAAGTCACGAATGACCTAGCCGAAACCTCATCACCTCTAGGATTCGAACCACCATTACTCGTCCTCAGATCTCGTCTTCCATGCCATTCTCTGTGACTGACTTCACCATGTAACCAAAGATATGTATCACGATGGCAACAGCCTGCAAAGCTTCGCATCGCTCTCTCTGAAACTAAACGGTAAAGACATGACTTTGACTGAAACCCATACGATCCGGCTAACTCTAGGCATGTCGTCCATTTGGAGTTCGTCGGAGTACTCCAAAACTCGGCACTCCAGCCAGATCACCGAATACAGGCAACAAGCAGGAACATCATCATAACTTGAGAGGGATCTTGGGACCGCCACCTTTATTAGGCAGATCGGAAGCCCCACGTTGTGTCCCGCCGGTTCCCAACGGGACTGGCCGCCCGATTCCCCACCAGCATGGCCGGCAGAGGGGTAGGCATCCCGGGCCGCCACGATCGCAAACCTGACGTAGGGAAGAAGACCTATGGAGATCAATGGCAGGGGCGGACACATCTGGCCACAAGGGCCAGGACCGATCGCGTACCCGCTGAATTCGGACCGTCGGAGATCTTGTAGGGGCAGACATCGAACCGTGCCACCACCGGGAACTCCATGCCAATCATATCCCCATCACCACCGTCCGCCATGACTCTGTAACATCCCAAAAATATTAATCAATATTATCAAGTTCCAATCACCCAAGTTTAGGGTTAACAAAAACTTTTGTGATTTAAAATTAATATGAATGCATATGTGTGTGTGATGAATGCATGAATGCTTGCAGTGCCATGTTTGATTGCTATGAATGGCAAGGATTTGTTTAAAGATGAAAACAACAACATCTAGATCATTTCCAAGCAGAATCAAATAAAGAGAAAATCAAATATAAACAATATAAGCAAATGGTCATTTTGACCAAAGTTAACAAAGAACCCAAGCCCACTTTGAGTGTTCCTAGTCCAAGTTTTCTAACAGAAACAAATCCAATTCTTTTCACCCCTTGCTAGACCAAGTAACAAAGAATCCAAGCCCGCTTTATAAACCAACAGAAACATATTCCAAATCTATTCAAATGACAATTCAAAATTGAATCAAGTGTAGATACCAAGATCATCATTTCTCAAAAACCACTCAAACCTGTTCAACTTGACCAACCCAAGCAACCATATACTACCAAGCATGTGAATAGAGCACTCACCAAAATTTAGCCAAAAATTCAAATTCAAACTTCATGCGGCCATTTCATCAAACAGATGGTGAGCACAGTAATCACTGCCTAACTTCTACTGTTCTTGATCAATGCATTGTCCAATTCTTGTCCCCAATTCTCTCTCCTTGTCTCCCCCAGTGACCACACTCGCATTGAACAAGATAGCCTCTACCCTTTTGCACCAGTGCCATGCCACCCGAGCCCTCCCTTGCCGGTCGATCATGGCTAGCCCACAGGAGGCCACGCCGCGCCCGTCCACGATGTCCAGGAGGCAGCTCACCATCCACTGCCACCCCCTGTCCAGCCCTCGAGCACAGCCAGGCCCAGGACCACAGAGAAAACGCCGCGCCCAATTCTTCTCTGACATGCCGAGAGAGCGCCAGAGCGCCGCAACCGACACGCGCGCACGTGTCGTGCCTCGCCCTCACCGCGCGTGCCTGCACTCACCGCGACACCAGCTACCCCCTAGACATGCCCGTTCGCAGCCACGCGACCAGTAGAACCTTTGTGTTGTCAAAAATGTCGTCGGGTGCCGCGCAGAGCGTCGACCCATTCCGACCATTCCTGATTTCCCCTTGCCGCGCCATTAAGCCCTCGAGGATCTCTAGGAGACACCGCATCGGCCTACGCCCTTCGCCATGCCGTTAGCTCACTGCATCGTCGTCACCGACGAGCCCTGACCATGCCGCACTACCCCTCTCGCTCGGCTATAAAAGGAGGCCACCCCTGCGGTGACCCAGCACACCACTGCATGTGTAGTACACTATAGTCGTTGACATGGCATCTATAGAACAACGTTTCGTAAATATCACATCCCTCAGAGTGGTACAACAGAAACATTGTGGGTCCATATTACAAAAGTACACACATTATTATTATTACAATACCGGAAGTTCAAGACTTCCAAAAGATCCAACTTACAAACCAAAAGATAAAGTGTTCAGCGGAATTTAAAAGTAGCAACTCCGTCTAGGAGTTGAGCTCAATAGCTTATTCTATAGAGTTCATGCTGCTCGGCTCCATTAGTTACTATTAACTAGGGTTACTTAGTTGGACTCATTATCATCGACACCATAGCGGATTTCGTAATCCACTCCTTCAACTCCTCCGGACAGATCAGGTTCCTCATAGTACACATCTTCTTGGCATTCGGCTGCATACATTGGCACGTCTTCGGGATCCTCAGAGTCTAAGCAAGGGATCAAAGGAAAGAATGAGTAACAGCGTTACCCAACAAGTTCATTATATGCAAGGTGGGAAGTTTGATGCTCTAACTACCACCTCGGATTATAAATCCTTGGCACTATGCAGTTTTTGTAAATCTTTCTTCAAAGATTGATTTTATTCTGAAAAACTATGACAATCAGCCTTCACAGGTTGACCAGAACTTTCATGGAGTTCCTTTCTAGCCGCGTTTGTAGCTCCTTCCCAGAACAGGGAGTAACAAGTTACAATTCTTACACTCTGTAGAGGTGCGTTACTTTACCCATGAGAGATCAACTCCTTGTTGCACAACCGGGCGTACTTTCCCGTCCACAATTCCATGATGTGGGGCCTAGTAGTTGGTCCAAGCCAATCACTGCCCCCTTCGCGACCCCACATGCCTCCTTGGTGTACACCATGCCCACATAATGAATTACGGCAATGGTTTGTATAGACCGTTAGATGCCATAACTATCGTGGGACGATGAGGGTTCCCACCCATATGCTGTATATCCTCTATGAATTACCAATTAATATGCACGCTACAAGGATAACAACCACGACCTTCACATCTGGTTTCATGCGAGAGGAAGAAGATACAGCTGACTTCTTTGTCCCATTCCAAATATCATGGTTAACACGTAATATACGACGCTAGAATCACTAATGTCAGGGGTTATTAAGTCCCTACTTGATCATCATTGTTGCAAATAGAACCCTAAGTTCTATTGCTCTATTATATCATCACTTAGGATGATATCTATGATTTCTTTATTTATGAAAATACTATTTTCTTTCTTTATAGCATATATGATAACACACAATTTGCAAATACTTTGAGAAAGACTCTTCAAAGGACAAAAGCAAGTGATGAACTTGCCTTGTGATGGCAAGGTAGTGAAGTCTGATGCTTGCACTGGACCTTGAGCTTCTAGTTCTACAAAAACATCATTATTGCCCGGTAAGGACAATATTTAAAGAAGCAAAATGATTATGCAAGTAATGTAATGCATTATTTAATTCTTTATGCATTTCCCTATATAAGGTGCCTTTTAATAAAGCATTTATAAATATTACTTTTTTATATTTATTGCATATATTGAATTATTTTATTTTATTTCCCTTTTAATTTGACTTTTATTAATTTAATAATTCCTTTAGGAATTATTAATTATTCATTAAAATTTATTATTAAATATTTATTTAGTATTTTTCAAAAATACTATAATATTAATATATAATGAAAGTGATTTTTATTTATTTTTTTCACCTTTCAATAATTTTGTAAAATTCCATAAGGAATATATAAATTACAAAATTCTTATAAAAATTTAAATGTCCAAAATTTTATATCTTATTTTATTTGGATAGAGTGGATTATTATGAATCCAGAAATATTTTATTTATAATTTTTGGACTTTTATTTTATTTTCGAGAATTTTATTGAGTTTAGGGGCATTTTGGTCTTTTCCAATTGATTAAAACAGTTTTTTTAAAACAACTTGGGTTGGCCTTTTGGGCTTATTGGGCCAGTGTGGCCCAATAAGGCAGGGTCAAAATCACCACCCCAAGGGGTTTTTGGCCCACCCAGCCCACACTCTCTGCCTCCTCTTCGTTCTCACGCTTCCTCTTCCTCGACCCCGCTGTTCTGGCACGGCCGCTGGCGATGGCCGCCGTCGAGGCTTCCCCTGGCCGCCGCCGTGGTGCGGGGCGAGGTTTTCGGCCACGCTCGTTCATCTAGTCCAACTCGATTTGACTCCGGGGCTTCCCCGTGGCCAGGGTCACCCCGTTCCCGAACCCTAGGGTTAGGGAAAGGTGATGTCGCCACCGCTGCGGTCCCGCCTGTGGTGGTGTGCTGGGCTCGTGTGCTGCTGTGGTCGACGCCGTGGCTGGTGCAGGTTGCAGCGCCCCCCTGGGTGGTCCCTGTGCCGTCGCGGGTTCGTCGGCCAATCTGCTTCCTCTTCAATTCATCAGCGAGGACCCCGGGTAAGTTGCCTCCGTGGTTCTTGTTCATGCTACTACCATGAATCTCTTTGTGTGTATCTAGTGGCTTCTCATACCTAGTGACTATGTGCTAATTAGGGTTCATCTCTTAATTAGGGTTCTTGTTCTGATTAGGGTTCATAACCCCCTGTTGATCATATCCATGATGCTTTAGATCTAGTGGTGATCATTCTTGAGCATGAAGAATGATTGTTTGCTGTAGATCATGATTTGTAGTGGCTTTGATTATGCTAGTGGCTTGTCA
Source organism: Avena insularis (assembly GCA_023614405.1). Taxonomy (NCBI): domain Eukaryota; kingdom Viridiplantae; phylum Streptophyta; class Magnoliopsida; order Poales; family Poaceae; genus Avena; species Avena insularis. The sequence goes on along the minus strand of CM042695.1, from coordinate 79,542,099 downwards.
GATTTATTCTAGTGGTGATTCACTATGATCCCGGACTAGTGTTTCTATGGAATCCCTGATTGGAAATGTTGTTGATCTGAGAACTTACTCTACTGTCAGAATGCTTATACTGACAGTAGTTCTCTCAGTAGTTGCTTATTGTAATTATAATGGTAAGCTTGTATGAGATTAAACATACTGAATATAATCATTACTTGTAATGATTTTCTGTGGATGTATAGATGGATTTAATGTTGATTCCTGGCACTTGGCTTCAGGAAGATGATATTTATTTGTTTCTCCCTTTATCTGTGGAAACTAAGCAAAGATTGGTTTTAGCTCATTTAGAACTTGTCCTTGTGATACCATCACGATCTGGCACACAAGTGATTGAGTTTTATTTCTGGGCTTAGTTTTGACAATACTTGTAATTAATACTGGCAAGATAAAATGAAAGCTTTTCTTGATTCTCCTGCCTATGATGTTGGTCTGAGGCTCTAGGATTTAAGTCCTAGTTAGTTGAGCAAATAGTTTGTTTAAAACTTGTAAGATTAGAGGTGCTACTCTCTCTGGGAGATGTGCCCTGATCTGATAAGTTCAAATGAAAAATGATCTAAGTTGCATAAATTAACACTAAACTCTATGATGCTGGTCTGAGAGTTTAGTGCTTTTGGCTGAGTTTGATTTCTTATCTTTATACTTGAAATCTCTAGGATAGATCCACCTCTCTTGGATTATTGAGAGATTACTTCATAAAGAAACACATGTTTTTGTTTAGATACTATGATGGAATCATGTGATGGTTTTATGAGGCTCACCACAAAATCTGATGATGGTGTAGTAAGTTGGTGATGATGATCTTGATCTGCTGGATTCCTGTGCTTGCTCTTGAGCTGTACTGCTCCTCCTAGCTCCTGGGCTTGGCCTTGCTGTCCACCTGATTCATACCCCTCCTTATGTCACCATCTTGGTGATGTTTGGTTGATCTGGGGTGGTTTAGTTTGGTTGCTATTCTTGGTTTAGCTGTTGTCTACACTGGCTGTGCTTGTGTCCTGTGTAGTGGAGAGATGCACTGGTGTGCTCCTCCACGGCTGTGCTATGGTTTTGTGAGATTGGGCTATGCTTGTGAGGTCGACAGCACACCATATGCATGTTGGTGTGTGTCCAGCTTGTGTGCCTACTATGCACTTGTGGATATGTTCAGAATTTTTGAACTTACTATTACCTGATTACTTTCACCTGGCTGGTGAATTTTTCCCCCTTGGCTGTCATCTGAGAGAAATATTTCTAACACTAATCTTCTTTTGTTTTTTATTTTGAAGGGAATATGCCCGAAAGGCAATAATAAAGTGGTTATTATCGTATTCCTTGTTTATGATAAATGTTTATTTTACATGCTATAATTGTATTAATACGGAAACGCTAATACATGTGTGTTTAATAAACAAACAGAAAGTTCCTAGTTATGCCTCTCTCATAAACTAGCTCGTTGATTAACAAGATGATCAAGGTTTCCTGATCATGGACATTGGATGTTGTTAATAACGAGGTCACAACATTAGTGTAATGATGTGATGAACATTCATCCGAAGTATAGCATTACGATCAAAGTCATTGAGTTTATATTGCTATAACAACTTACGAAGTGATCCTAATCCTTAGACCATGAGATCATGTCAATCACTAACACCAGAAGAGTTTCTTGATAACATCAAACGTCACACCGTAACAGGGTGATTATAAAGATGGATTCAGAACTAATAAAGTGTTATGTTGAGGCCCATGGATCGAGAGTGGAATTTTTTCATCCCGATGACGGATAGATATACTGTGGGCCCTCTCGGTGATATCACATTGGTTAGCTTGCAAGCAAGTGATTTGATCACTAGAATGTTATATCACGGGAACGAGAAAAGAGTGCACGTCAGTAATGAGATCAAACTAGGTATGGAGATACCCATGATCGAATCTCGGACATGTAATATATCGTGAAACAAAGGGATTAAGATACTAGCGTAAAAGGTTCACACGATCACAGAAGTCATCGTTAAATGTGTCGGAGTCAGTACGGATCTCTAGGTCCCGCTGCTGATTATTGATCGGAGAGGGGTCTCGATCATGTCTGCATTATTCGCGAACCGTAGGGTGACACACTTAAGGGATACCGACACCATTCGGAGCAAATGATATGCGGAGAAAGAAAAGGAAAGCGAGGAATTTATTTCACTAGACACAAAGCTGTTTGGTTGAAATTGTTGAAACGGTTACGAAGGGTTTCGCAGCATAGTAAATCAAAATTTTCTACTGAGCGAACAGAGGAAAGCCAAGATCTAATCTAGGAGATGCAAACAACGAGAGAGATTGGATTAGATCTTCATACCCTTGAAGATTCGCATGCGAGCGTTAAATCCGGGCGTGGGTGATGTAGTCGTACTCGCTTCTCCTCCTCGCGATCCGATCCGATCTAGCACCACAAGTGGCGGTGCCTCCGTGAGATGCACACGTGCAGCACCTCGGCGTCTCCTCCTTCCTCGGACCAGCAAGTATGGTGGAGAGATGGATTGGATCTACAACACGACGGCGTGGTGTATATGGTGGAGAATTTCTGCCGCAGGGCTTCGCCTACAAACAGTCGGGAGGGAGAGTGGAAGGGCAGCAGGGCAACTAGGGTTTGGAGGAAGGTGTGTGTGTGGGGGGAGGGGGTGCACAATCCCTCTATATATAGAGGGGGTGGCGGCGGCCAGCCCTAGCCCCTCCTCCAAGCCTATCTCTAGTTTAAACGATTTAAACTCTCCCCTTATCTAGAAATTCTATCCCTAGATTTAAACGAGTTAAATCTATCTAGAATCGGCTGGGCCCTATGGGGCCGTGTGCCCCTGGCACAATGCGGCCAGGACACTCCCTCATAGGCCCATGCCCCCTCCCGGAAGGTGGGACCACGTTGGCCCCCTTCCAGAAGGTTCTAGAAGCTTCCGGTATAATACCGATTAACCCGGAACAATTCCGAACTCCAAAAACTGCACTGCCTTATATGAATCTTATTCTCTGGACCATTCTGGAACCTCTCGTGATATCCCGGATCCCATCCGAGACTCCGAACAAAAAATTCATAAACCAATTATCCAATCTATCCTAGCGTCGAGACACGTTAAGTGTGTGACCCTGCGGGTTCGAGAATATGCAGACATGATCTTCTATCAATAATCAACGGAGTGCAGGCACCCATATTGACTCCACACATTCATCGATGATCATATCGGATGAACCACGATGCCAGGATTCAATCAATCCCATATATATATTCCCTTCGTCTCGCGATATTTTACTTGCCCGAGATTCGATCGCTTGCACCGTCATACCTAGTTCAATCTCGTTCACAGCAAGTACTTTACTCGTTCCGTAATCCGATATCACTTTGTGATTAACTCCTTAACCACATGCTTGCAAGCGGTGTTGATATCGATTACGAAGTGGGCCTAAGTATATCTCTCCGACTTGGGAGGACAAATCCCATCTCGATACATACAACCCAACAGATACTTTCCGATTACACGAGAGACACCTTTATGATCACCCTCTCATAGGATGACGTTTGATGACCTCAAAGCTTTCTTCCGATACCGTGGAGTTGCATTATCTCATGGTCTAAGGAATACAATATTTGACATAGGAAAAGCTTCAGAAAGATGAACACAATGACACGATCTAATTGCTTCGCTTAGTTTGGTCATCCACCATATCATTCTCCTAATGATATGGTCTCATTATCAATTGACAACTCATGTCTATGGTTAGGAAACCTTAACCATCATTGATCAATGAGCTAGTCCATAGGCGTATTAGGGACACGGTGTTGTTCACAAACCACACAAGTATTAATGTTTCCGCTTAATACAATTCTAGCATGGAATATAAACTTTATCATGAACAAGAATTATAATAATAACATCTTTATTATTGCCTCTAGGGCATAATTCCAGTCTCCCACTTGCACTAGAGTCAATAATCTAGTTTACATTTGGCAACAATCTCACACCCATGGCAATCGAGGTCTTGATCATGTTTTACACGTGGAAGAGGTTTAGTCAATGGATCTGCGACATTCAGATCTGTATGTACTTTGCTGATCTTGGATCTCCATCGCTATATAATCTCGGATTATATGAAACTGCGGTTGATATGCTTGGTCTTTGGATGATATCTTGGTTCCTTAGCGAGTGCTATGGTGCCAGTGTTGTCACACAATATCTCCGTGGGTCCAATGCACTTGGAACCACGCCAAGCTCAGTGATGAAGTTCCTGATCCAAACTCCTTCACTTGACGCTTCTGCAGCAGCCATGTATTCCGCTTCTACTGTAGATCCCGCGATCACGCTTTGCTTGCAGCTTCTCCAGCTTACAGCTCCTCCATTCAAAATATACACGTATCCTGTCTGAGATTTACAATCATCCTTGTCGGTGTCGAAACTAGCATCGACGTAACCTTTTACGACGAGCTGTTCATCACCCCCATAGACTAAGAACATTCCTTTAGTCCTATTTAGGTACCTTAGGATGTTCTTCACGGCTGTCCAGTGTTCCACTCCTGGATCACTTTGATATCTACTCGTCAAACTAAGAGCATTGGACACATCCGGTCTAGTACACAACATGGCATACATGATGGAGCCTATGGCCGAGGCATAAGGCACTTTGCTCATAGCTTCCCTATCATTTATCGTAGCTGGACACTGAGCCTTGCTCAATATCTTACCTGACAACATAGGCACTGAACCTTTCAATGCCTTATCTATTCTGAACCTTTTCATAACTTTGTCTAGGTATGTACTCTGGCTTAAAGCTATCAGGCGTCTTTGTCTATCTCTATAGATTTTGATGCCCAATATATAAGCAGATTCACCTAGGTCTTTCATTGAAAAACACTTGTTCAAATAACTCTTCACATCGTTAAGCATGTTGATGTCATTTCCAATAATCAATATGTCATCCACATATAGTACCAGAAACGTCACCGAGCTCCCACTCACTTTCTTGTAGATGCAAGCTTCGTAGCAATTTAGAACAAATCCAAAGCTCTTGATCACTTGATCAAAACGAAGGTTCCAACTCCGAGATGCTTGCTTCAGTCCATAAATGGAACGCTGAAGTTTGCATACTTTATCAGCATCCTTAGGATCGACAAAACCTTCGGGTTGCATCATATACAACTCTTCATCAATGTTGCCATTGAGGAACGCAGTCTTGACATCCATCTGCCATATTTCATAATCATGAAACGCAGCAATTGCTAATAAAATCCGAATGGACTTAAACATCGCTACGGGAGAGAAAGTCTCATCGTAGTCAACACCTTGAACTTGTCGAAAACCTTTCGCAACAAGCCGTGCTTTATAGACGGTAACATTACCATCCGCGTCCGTTTTCTTCTTGAAGATTCATTTGCACTCAACGGCCTTTCGGTCGCTAGGAGGGTCCACCAAAGTCCATACTTGGTTTTCGCTCATGGATCCCAATTCGGATTTCATGGCTTCTAGCCATTTCTCGAGTCCGGGCTCATCATCGCTTCCTCATAGTTCGTAGGTTCATTGTCTTCTACTAACAAGACAGTCAAGACAGGGTTGCCGTACCACTCAGGAGGGGCACGCGACCTTGTCGACCTGCGACGTTCAGTAGCAGCATCGTCTGAAGCTTCATGATCCTTGTCATTTGCTTCCTCTATTGTTGGTGCGGTGACCTTGGAACAATTTCAGGTGCTGCGCTACTCTCCAATTCAAGAGAAGGTTCAATAACCTCGTCTAGCTCTACTTTCCTCCCACTCACTTCTTTTGAGAGAAACTCCTTCTCAAGAAAGGAACCGTTCTTTGCGACAAACACTTTGCCTTCGGTTCTGTGATAGAAGGTATACCCAATAGTTTCCTTAGGGTATCCTATGAAGACGCATTTCTCCGCTTTGGGTTCGAGCTTGTCCGGCATCAACTTCTTGACGTAAGCTTCGCATCCCCAAACTTTAAGAAACGACAACTTAGGTTTAGCACCAAACCACAGTTCATACGGTGTCGTCTCAACGGATTCAGATGGAGCCCTATTTAAAGTAAATGCAGCGGTTTCTAATGCATAACCCCAAAATGATAACGGCAAATCAGTAAGAGACATCATCGATCGGACCATATCTAATAGGGTTCGATTCCGGTGTTCAGACACACCATTGCGCTGTGGTGTTCCGGGTGGCGTGAGTTGTGAAACGATTCCACTTGCTTTGAGATGCGTGAGAAAATCATAACTCAAATATTCGCCCCCACGATCGGATCATAGAAACTTAATCTTTCTGTTACGATGGTTCTCCACTTCATTCTGAAATTCTTTGAACTTTTCAAACGTTTCAGATTTATGTTTCATTAAATAGATATACCCATATCTACTTAAGTCATCGGTAAAAGTGAGAAAATAGCGATATCCACCGCAAGGTCGAAACACTCATCGGTCGCATACATCGGTATGTATGATTTCCAACAAGTCCGTTGCTCGCTCCATCATACCGAGAACGGGGTTTTGATCATCTTGCCCATGAGGCATGGTTCGCATGTGTCAAATGATTCAAAATCAAGAGACTCCAAAGTCCATCGAATGGAGTTTCTTCATGCGCTTTACACCAATATGACCTGAGCAGGTGCCACAAATAAGTAGTATTATCACTATCTACTTTGCATCTCTTAGCCTCAATGTTATGGATGTGTGTTTCATCCCTTTCGAGATTTAGAAGAAATAAACCATTCACAAGAGGTGCATGACCATAAAAGATGTTACTCATATAAATAGAACAACCATTATTCTCCGATTTAAATGAATAACCGTCTTGCCATAAACACGATCCAGAAATAATGTTCATGCTCAACGGGCACATAATAACATTTATTAAGGTTTAAAACTAATCCGAAGGTAAAACTAAGGAGAGCGTGCACGGCCATCACATCAACTCTTGATCCGTTGCCAACGGCGTCGTCACCTCATCCTCGCAAGCCGCCGTCTATTCCGTAGCTCCTGTTTGAGTTACAAATATTAGCAACCGGTATCAAATACCCGTGCACTACAACGAGGGCTAGTAAGGAAAACATCAATAACATGTATATCAAATATACCTTTGATGGTGCCGCCTTCTTGTCCGCTAGGTACTTGAGACGATTCTTCGGTGACCCTTGTCCTTGCAATAGAAGCACTCGATGTCCGGCTTAGGACCAGACTGAAGCTTCCTCTCGCCAGGGCAACGCGCTTGCCGCCGCCTTTCTTGAAGGGCTTCCTTGCACCCTTACCTTTCTTAAAGGTGGGGGGCTTGTTGACCATCAACACATGATTATTCTTTTTGATGTTCACCTCCGCTACTTTCATCTTAGCAAAGAGCTCAGTGATCATATCAGTGGAACCAATCTGATTGTGATCAACTACAAAACTTTTGTAGCTAGGAGTGTCAATCTTGAGCTCCTCTAGAATCTTGCAGTCCAGTTGCTCAAGGCGTTGAGTGTAGCCCGACATCTTAATGGCGTGCTCACTAACGGAACTCCCTTTCTCCATCTTGTAGTTAAAGAATTTCTTAGAGATCTCATATCTCTCAGAACGGGCTTGAGTCTGAAACATATTTTTCAGCTCCTCGAGAATCTCAAAGGGCCCGGCGAACTCCTCAAAACGATTTTGAAGATCCGATTCCATAGCATACAACATGGCGATCCTAATCAAATCATAATCATCCTTGCGCGACTGATAGACAGCTTTCTCATCAGCCGGCGCAGTTGCAGCAGGGGGGTTACCTAACGCTTTCTCAAGGACATAGTCCTTTTGTCCGCCGGACAGAATGATTCTTGGATTGCGGAACAAGTTGGTGAAGTTAGACCCATTGTTTCTAAGCTTTTCTTTCTCAGCAAAAACGTTGAAGTTGAAGTTGGACTTAGCCATGTGATCTACAATATTTGCAAGTACAAATTAGACTATGTTCATGATAACTAGTTCAACTTTTAATCAAATTACTAGATGAACTCCCACTAAATTCAACATCCCTCAAGTTGTTTAGTGAACACGATCCAAATTCACCACACCTAATCCGATCATCACGAGAAGAGATGTGGTTTCAATGGTGGACAACAAAGTGTCGATCATATCATTCATATGACTCATGCTTAACCTTTCGGTTCTTGTGTTCGAGGCCATGCGTACATGCTAGGCTCGTCAAGTTAGACCCAAGTATTTCAGCGTGTGCAAAACTGGCTTGCACCCGTTGTATGAGCGTAGAGTCTATAGCACCCGATCATCACGTGATGCTTGGACACACGAACTTTCGCGGTGCATACTTGGGGAGAACACAGTTTTTATCTTGATCTTTAAGTGAGGAATCATCTTATAATGCTACCGTCGCGATCTAAGCATGATAAGATACATAAAAGGATAAACATCACATGCATATAACTTTATGTGACATGGTATATCCAATCTTCGCGCAATGATCTCCATCTTGTGCGTTCCGGCATGATCTCCATCACTCCACCATGATTGCCTCCACCACGAATAGCAACTACAACTATTGCTAACTACTTAGCGATAAAGTAAAGCTATTACATGGCGTATAAGAAGTTGACTCGCATGTCATACACAATTATAAAGACAACCATATGGCTCCTGCCGGTTGTGTACTCATCGACATGCAAGTCGTGAAACATTACAAAACATGATCATCGCATACAATATACACATCACATCTTGGGCCATACCATATCACAGAAAACACTCCCTGCAAAAACAAGTTAGACGCCTCTACTTTGTTGTTGCATGTTTTACGTGGCTTATGGGAGTAGATGCTAAGAACGATTCTTACCTACGGAAAGCCACAACGGTGATATTATGGTTGCCAAACTCCGGTGTTAATCCCATGACAACTATAGTGAGAAATCGACATCCACCACCGCATGTGTGGTACAAGCCACACGTCAAGTGCGGTCTCATGACGACGTCGCGTAAGGTTGGCCTGGACCGCTTCAATCTCACTATCCCGCGTCATAAGAAGAACACAAACAAGAGGCTTGCAACAGAAAACATCAACGCTCGCAACAACCATGTTGTGTTCTACTCGTGAATCACATCTACGCATAGATCTAGCTCTGATACCACTGAAGGGTTTCGGAGCATAGTAAATCAAAATTTTCTACGGAAGCGAATAGAGGGAAAGCCAAGATCTAATCTAGGAGATGCAAACAACGAGAGAGATTGGATTAGATCTTCATACCCTTGAAGATTACGCAATGAACGTTCGTCGGAACGTGGGTGATGTAGTCGTACTCGCTTTTCCTCCTCGCGATCCGATCCGATCTAGCACCACAAGTGGCGGTGCCTCCGTGAGATGCACACGTGCAGCACCTCAGCGTCTCCTCCTTCCTAGGACCAGCAAGTATGGTGGAGAGATGGATTGGATCTACACCACGACGGCGTGGTGTATATGGTGGAGAATTTCTGCATGAGGCTTCGCCTACAAGCGATCGGGAGGGAGAGTGGAAGGCGCAGGCAACTAGGGTTTGGAGGAAGGTGTGTGTGTGGGGGAGGCGCACCAGCCTCTATATATAGAGGGGGTGGCGGCCAGCCTAGCCCTCCTCCAAGCCTATCTCTAGTTTAAACGATTTAAACTCTCCCCTTATCTAGAAATTCTATCCCTAGATTTAAACGAGTTAAATCTATCTAGAATCGGATGGGCCCTATGGGGCCTTGTGCCCCTGGCCCAATGCGGCCAGGACACTCCCTCATAGGCCCATGCCCCCTCCTGGAAGGTGGGACCACGTTGGCCCCCTTCCGGAAGGTTCTAGAAGCTTCCGGTACAATACCGATTAACCCGGAACAATTCCGAACTCCAAAAACTGCACTGCCTTATATGAATCTTATTCTCCGGACCATTCCGGAACCTCTCGTGATATCCCGGATCCCATCCAAGACTCCGAACAAAAAATTCATAAACCAATTATCCAATCTATCCTAGCGTCGAGACACGTTAAGTGTGTGACCTGAGTTCGAGAATATGCAGACATGATCTTCTATCAATAATCAACAGCGAAGTGCAGGCACCCATATTGACTCCCACACATTCATCAATGATCATATCGGATGAACCATGATGCCAGGATTCAATCAATCCCATATATATATTCCCTTCGTCTCGCGATATTTTACTTGCCCGAGATTCGATCGTCGGTACCGTCATACCTAGTTCAATCTCGTTCACAGCAAGTACTTTACTCGTTCCGTAATCCGATATCACTTTGTGATTAACTCCTTAACCACATGCTTGCAAGCGGTGTTGATATCGATTACCGAGTGGGCCCGAAGTATATCTCTCCGACTTGGGAGGGACAAATCCCATCTCGATACATACAACCCAACAGATACTTTCCGATTACCTGAGAGACACCTTTATGATCACCCTCTCATAGGATGACGTTTGATGACCTCAAAGCTTTCTTCCGATACCAGGGAGTTGTATTATCTCATGTTCTAAGGAATACAATATTTGACATAGGAAAAGCTTCGCAAAGATGAACACAATGACACGATCTAATTGCTTAGTTTTTTGTCATCCACCATATCATTCTCCCAATGATATGATCTCATTATCAATTGACAACTCATGTCTATGGTTAGGAAACCTTAACCATCATTGATCAATGAGCTAGTCCATAGAGGCGTACTAGGGACACGGTGTTGTTCACAAACCACACAAGTATTAATGTTTCCGCTTAATACAATTCTAGCATGGAATATAAACTTTATCATGAACAAGAATTATAATAATAACATCTTTATTATTGCCTCTAGGGCATAATTCCAACAGGTTCTGCATGTGAAATTGAAATGTTGTAAGGAGTTTTATTTGAATGTTTGTTAATTAAAGTAATTAACAAAATTCTGAATAAATAAATAAAAGAGTTTTATTTAAATCAGAGCTTGCATTAATTTTGGTGGAAAATTAATGCATGTGAGTGGAATTGTGAGTGGAGAGGTTTTTATGTGCGTGGAGCTTCCACCACATGAATGAGGGAGAGGTGGGGGCACCCTCCATGGCCGGCGGCCATGCCATGCCCCTTGGCTGCCCTCCCTATAAAAGGACACCCTCCTCTCACTTGTCTCTCACACCTCCTCGCGAAGGATCTCTCTCCCCCTTTAGATTTTCCCCATGGTCTCGGATCAGCGAGATACATGTTCCCGGTGGCTTTTTCTGGAAGGATTTGTTGCTTCCGCTGCTTCGCTGGAGCGAGGGCACGGAGGTTGTCGGGGTACCCATACGTGTGTGCGATCACAGATGCACCAGTGCTTTGAGGTGCTGGACTTGATCTTGCTGGACCGGCTGGACCAGACGGACTTCATCACGATCTTGAGATCGGCAAGCGTTCGTCTACATCATCCACGAGTACAACCTAGTTAACACTATTCGGTCTTCGAGGGTATGTATCTATGGATGTATATCCACCCATTGCTTGTATCTAGTAGATAGATCTTGGTACTTAGATGTTCCCATCGTAGGAATTTTTTGTTTTCTATGCTGCGAACCCTACAGTGGTATCAGAGCCGGATCTATGCGTAGATGCTTTGCACGGGTAGTACACATATGAGTATGTGGGCGATGATGATCATTTTATTGCTTCTTAGTTGTACTTTGGATATTGGTGGCATACTGGGATGAAGCGGCCCGGACAAACTTTACATGTCCTCGCACATGAGACCTGTTCCACGCTTGACATGCAACTAGTTTTGCATAAGTGGTTAGCGGGTGTCTGTCTCTCCTACTATAGTCAATATCTAATTTGCAACGAGTTGTCAACAATTTGGTTATCCTCGTTGTGGTTCATGTTCGTAGGTAAGAACGGTTCTATCTTCGAAAGCCCTAAGCCACGTAAAACTTGCAATGGATAAATTAGAGGCGTCTAGTTTAGATTGTTGCTGGGATAGTGATATGATATGGTGATGTTGTAAGTAGAAGTATGAGATGATACTCTTACAACACACATAACGTGTAATCTCCATAGACCTTGGACTTACACATATAGGTATGATAGTGATCATACCACGGTGCACATGATAGAGACCATATGCGGGAACCATATCATTCCACTAATAAACATGTGATGTTTGATTGCATCTTATATTGCTTGTTTGGCGTTTTATTAGCATAATAAGATGATCCCTCATTTAGATATCAAGATAAAAATGTGTTCTTCCTTAAGTATGCACCGACAATATTTCGTCGCTCCAAGACATCACGTGATGATTGGGTGTACTTGAATCCACGAGCATATCTCGGGTGTAAGACAGTTACACACGTGAATACTAAGGTTCTTACTTGGCGAGCCTAGCATGTACAGACATGGCCTCGGAACACGGACCGAAAGATTAAGCATCAGTCATATGTTTTGATATGATGACCATATGGATGCTCGCCTTTAAAGCTACATCGACTCACGTGATGATCGGACTTGGTGTAGTGGATTTCGTTCATGTAATCACCAAAAAGACACGAGGGATGTCGTTTTTGAGTGGGAGTTTATTTCTAATTTGGATTAGTAGAACTCCATTTATCATAAATTAAATCAAAGTGAATTTGCATAATTTGTTGTAGTCATTGGCATTCGTTCACCACCTTATGCTTAGTTATAATTGAGATAATAGAACTATAGAATTTTGGATATATACTTTACGAACTGGTATCGTATTGTGTTGAGTGTCAATCTAAAGTTTAAAGTCCTATTGCAAACTTTCAGCAAACTCTGTTTACTCCATGAAATTTAATAATTGGTATTAAATCGAGAGTAACAATTCCAGTGTTAGTATCTTAAGTATCATGTTTTGCCTCCATGATTCTTGATTGTTTTAATATCAAGTTTATCTAGGAGCTGAAAGAATTGTTTCAGAAACCATCATGTGTGGCAGATATAACGATGTCTGAAACAATGTTTTTGTTGCAATATGATAGAGTATAATATGTGTTCTCATATAGGATGAGAATTTACAAAGGTTGGAGATGCTAGACATCGTAATCATCCAAAAAGGGTTTTGGAAAGCAACATTATACTCACGATTCTCCTTATAAGCTACATTAGCTTGATCATGAAAGTCGTCATGATAAGGATGAATAGAAGATGTAAAGTGTTTACTACACTAAAAGATTACTAATGAATGGATTTTGAAAGAATACCGATCATTTTGATGATGGTGATCTACTTCAAAGTGCAAGTCCAAAGGTATTATTATTTTAATATACACGCTTTGGACTATGTGTCATGTATATGGCGCCACTTTTGATGTTGATAGATTCTTTTAAAAAGGAAAAGGATGCTGAAAGAGAATCTATAAAATATATTTGGCAGAAAAGAAAAGATTGGAAATATCCAATTTAGGTATATAGATGATTTACAGGTTATGGTTGTATTCTTTGCTTGTTAAACAATGGGGTTCTTGGGTATTGGATACCGAATTGGTTGGTATGAAATTTCATACAGAACAACGCAATTCATGAACCACAATGGCCTAAGTAACTAGCAAGAGAATATGTGATGATGTTCATCGAAAACAAACAAACCGTTGTTTGTATTTCTCGTTGACATCAAAGCTTGACTTCAAGATTTGTTTTAATAATTGTTATTTGAATCAGGTATTATGAGAACAAAGGTTGTTCAAATAATTACCATATTCCATATAAGATGGATGATTTACAAATCTAGTTGGAGAAATCACATCCATAAAACCTAATGCTAAAATGTCGCAAGAAAAATGATTGAAAGATCACTTACGAAGTGACATCGCTGTTTAAATTATATTGGAAAGAAAACATGAAGAATCTCCATATTCATGGATTTTTGGAGTCTTTGATTTGGTCAAGTGACGCTTGTGAGACTTTCCACGTGATAATTAAAACTTCGTTCAAACGCCAAAGAAGAACGAACGACTAAATTATGGAATTTATACATATCGATGTATGTAGTCCATTATGTGTAGTCGTAAGTGATGGGTTTCAACTTCATATGCTTTCTCCGGAAATTTGAGTGAATGTTCACTTAATGAGAATGAAGTATGAAATGTTTGAAAATGTTTCAAAGACTTTCAAGATGAAGTGGAAAATCATTGTAACAAGAAAATAAATGGTTTATGATTTTATCATAAGGGATTTGTTTGAGTTACAAGTGTAACAAGAAAATAAATGAATTATGATTTTATCATAAAGGGATTTATTTGAGTTACAAGTTTAGCAAAACACCTAGATTTACATATCCCGAAACACCATAGGGATATGGAGTGTTTGAGATTTGTAATGAAACCTTGTTTGACATGGTTGGATCAAAGGTGTTATTTATAAAACTGCCATTATGTTTTAAAAGATTAAAGCTTTAGAGACTTCCGCTTTTACACTGAAAAGAGCTCCATCTTGATCCGTTGAAATGACACCATCGAAGTTATGGTTTGGGGTAAAACCCAAGTTGTCATTTCTTAAATTTTGGTATGCTAAACATAAGTAATATGTTTAGAACCGAAGTCGGATGAACATGTCTTTGTAGGTTATTTCGAATAACAATTGGTTATTCCTCCATAACACCAAGGACAAAAGGGTTTGTCGCTTGAAATGTGAAGTTTCTTGAAAAAGGAATTTTTCGCAAAAGTTAAGTGGGAGGACAATAGAACTTTGATAAGGTTAACGAACCTTAGCTAAAATGTGCTGAGTTGCGCAGCGCCAGAAATTGTTCCGAAGGCTGCCATAATGCTCATAGCTTATATGCCTCAAAGGTTGTGGTCATGGAGATCTAAGTTCCTATTGAACCAAGTAGGTCGGTTAAACAATCAAATGCTAAGATTTGAGAGTAAATCATTATTGTTTGACATTGATGAACCGAATACATACAAAGAAGCGATGATGGGCCCTGACTCCGTCAAATGGCTTGAAGCCATAAAATCCGTGATAGTTCCATACACGAGAAATCAAGTTTTGAACTTGGAAGACCCTCAGTAAAGGTGTAAAAACCTATCGGTCGTATTTGGATCTATAAAGAAACAGACATGGATGTTTCACATCTATGAAATAGTCGACATGTCGTAAAGTATTTTACGACAATGTTTAAGGAGTTGACTATGACAAGATTTGATCTTTCATAGTGATATTTAGTCTGGATGGATTAAAGTAGCAACCACTACATATAATTTAGTATATGATAGATGAATAAACAAAACAAAGTTCTTCTAATAGAATGGTTACCTAGGACGTGTACATGACACGGTCCAAAGGGTTTTGTTAAAATTCAAAGGATGCTAAAAAGGGCATGCAAACTTCAATGGTTGAAGTAAGCATCGCGGAGTTGGAATCTTCACCGTGATGAAAAAGAGTTTTCATCAGGAGACGATGAAGATGCTTGCATTTGCAAGAAATTAAGTGGGAGCACTGAGACATATTTCTAATACATTATGTGGAGGACATCTTGTTGATTAGAAATGATGTAATTTTTATTGACAAAGGTTAAGAATTTTATTTTGATGAAAAACTTAGGCAAAACCCGAATATTTAGCATGAATGTCAATAGTGGATAGACTGCGATGCTAATATGGTTGTGCCAAACGTACATATATGAGATATTGAAGGAGTTCAATATAGAAACAACAAGAAACGGTTCTTGTCACATGGAAAGGAATTGAATCAAGATTCAAGTGTATCGACACTTGACAAGTGAAACAAGATTCAAGTGTTTTGACACTTGATGAGTGAAATCACGAGAATGTTTTGATCAATCATACCATGATATGTACACATCCAGATATGTCCTATGCTCTAAGTGTTATGAGCATATACCAGAATGAATCATAAAATGATCATTGGATGATAGTAAGGATATTCTTATGATCTTTTGGAAGGACTAAGAATATATTTGTGTAGAGGTGACAAACAATTACAAATAGTTCATTATAGAGCGTTGCATTGATACTTGTTTTGTCACAAGATACAAATTAAGTTTATCTCAATTTAAACTATGAGTGGCACAATGAAATGGAAAGGAGTTTTCATGATGGATTTGGATGTATTCCAAAGTTAAGACATTGTGACGAATTCTACAACAAAAAGGCTAAGTATATGACTGCTATAGTATCAGCAAAGGAGGGAATTTGTGTCAAGAAGTTTGTTATCAAACTAAGGTGTGGTTCGCAACAGGCTAACACTAAAGATATATTGTATGACAATAGTATCGACATGATTTAACCCCAAGGAACTAAAGGTCTCACCAAAAGACCAAATTTATACAATGCTATCTCATTGGAGAATGAGTGATGCGTGAAGACGCAAAGCCATGCAAATACACACGGACCTGAAGCGTTAGATCCGTAGATTATGTTAACCACTTGCAATTGCGTATATGGAACACCAGAAAGCCATAGGTTTTCAATACGCAAAGTTTTCAAACTAGATTATTGTCCCTAGTGCAAGTGGGAGACTGAAGGGAATATGCCCGAGAGGCAATAATAAAGTGGTTATTATCGTATTCCTTGTTTATGATAAATGTTTATTTTACATGCTATAATTGTATTAATACGGAAACGTTAATACATGTGTGTTTAATAAACAAACAGAAAGTTCCTAGTTATGCCTCTCTCATAAACTAGCTCGTTGATTAACAAGATGATCAAGGTTTCTTGATCATGGACATTGGATGTTGTTAATAACGAGGTCACAACATTAGTGTAATGATGTGATGAACATTCATCCGGAGTATAGCATTATGATCAAAGTCATTGAGTTTATATTGCTATAACAACTTACGAAGTGAATCCTAATCCTTAGACCATGAGATCATGTTAATCACTAACACTAGAAGAGTTTCTTGATAACATCAAACGTCACACCGTAACAGGGTGATTATTAAGATGGATTCAGAACTAATAAAGTGTTACGTTGAGGCCCATGGATCGAGAGTGGAATTTGTTCATCCCGATGACGAATAGATATACTCTGGGCCCTCTCGGCGATATCACATTGGTTAGCTTGCAAGCAAGTGATTTGATCACTAGAATGTTATATCACGGGAATGAGAAAAGAGTGCACGTCAGTAACGAGATCAAACTAGGTATGGAGATACCGATGATCGAATCTCAGACATGTAATATATTGTGAAACAAAGGGATTAAGATACTAGCGTAAAAGGTTCACACGATCACAGAAGTCATCGTTGAATGTGTGAGAGTCAGTACGGATCTCCAGGTCCCGCTGCTGATTATTGATCGGAGAGGGGTCTCGATCATGTCTGCATTATTCGCGAACCGTAGGGTGACATACTTAAGGGATACCGACACCATTCGGAGCAAATGATATGCCAGAGAAAGAAAAAGGAAAGCGCATGAATTTATTTCACTAGACACCGAAACTGTTTCGGTTGAAATTCTTGGCCCAGTTACGCATGTGAAATTGAAATGTTGTAAGGGGTTTTATGTGAATGTTTGTTAATTAAATTAATTAACAAAATTCTGAATAAATAAATAAAAGAGTTTTATTTAAATGAGAGCTTGCATTAATTTTGGTGGAAAATTAATGCATGTGAGTGGAATTATGAGTGGAGAGGTTTTTATGTGGGTGGAGCTTCCACCACATGAATGAGGGAGAGGTGGGGGCACCCTCCATGGCCGGCGGCCATGCCCCTTGGGATGCCCCCCTCCCCTATAAAAGGACCCCCTCCTCTCACTTGTCTCTCACACCTCCTCGCGAAGGATCTCTCTCCCCCTTTAGATTTTCCCCATGGTCTCGGATCAGCGAGATACATGTTCCCGGTGGCTTTTTCTGGAAGGATTTGTTGCTTCCGCTGCTTGGGCGGAGGTTGTCGGGGTACCCGTACGTGTGTGTGATCACGGATGCACCACTGCTTTGAGGTGCTGGACTTGATCGTGCTGGACCGGCTGGACCAGACGGACTTCATCACGATCTTGAGACCGGCAAGCGTTCGTCTACATAATCCACGAGTACAACCTCGTTAACGCTATTCGGTCTTCGAGGGTATGTATTCTATGGATGTATATCCACCCGTTGCTTGTATCTAGTAGATAGATCTTGGTACTTAGATGTTCCCATCGTAGGAAATTTTTTGTTTTCTATGCTGCGAACCCTACATATTTAGTCTTTGTTTTGCAGGTACAAAGATAAAGATGAAGATTTAGTTTAGATTTAGATATAGGATAGTTAGTAAATAATCCAATGTAGTTTTCTTATTCTTTTGTAATTTCTTCTTTTATTTTTCTTGTAATCTTTATTTTATTCAATTTAATACAAATTATATGATTATTAAGAAAGAATATTCTTATTCTTTATTCTTTTGTAAATTTTGAAGTTTGGAAATGGCTTCAGTAGGTTACATTCTTTGTAACTTGTTTATGTATTAAAATATGAAATAAGTTCCATATTCAATATTGTTTTTGGATAGGATATAGGTTATAATACTTATCACTTAATTAATTTTAAGATTCAAATTTATATCTAAATTATTTAAATTGTAATTCAAACACTCAAGTTTAAAATGCAAGTTCATTTTTTAAACACATAACTCCTTAAAGATCATCTCAAAGTTTAGAACAATCATCCTTTAGACTAAACCTAATCTGAAAGGATAAAATAAACAATGATCACTTAAGATTTTAATTTGGCGAAAATTTTACCCACATTTTCGCAAATAAATGCATGCAACAATTCATATTCCTAAATCAACCCTTCGTTAGGTCCTAAATGCTGGGATGTTACAACCCCTGCCTCAATTCCCCACACCATCTCACTCCTCACAGACCACCCCTGACCCTTCCCCGGAGCAAGGCAAGCTCCACATCACCGAAATTTCACCGGAGTCCGCCACTGCAAAGGAGGAGCGGAGCCGTTGATTGGAGCCACCCTAGGAGCCGCCGTGACCACCGTTCAAACCGCCATCATCAACAACATCGTTCGCCCCCATCACCATCCCTAGCTGGAGCCCAGGTGAACCACCATGTAACCCCACCGTCGCTGTTAGGGTTCGGTCTCGCCGAAGCTGTTCGGCGGAGATGACGAACATGAATCGTAGATCCTATTCTAATTGTAAGACCCAGATTGAAACTTACAGCTTCACGTAGTTAGAGCCGCTGACGCGTGAGACCTCTCTGTTAGCAGCCCGCTGCATGCGCGCCATGCAGTTGGGCCGGCCCGGTTTAATTCCCGCGCTCAACCCAGTGATTCAAACATAGATTTTCCAATTTAGTTCAAACCTAGTTATGGCAGTAGTTTCAAAAATCAATTCAAAGAGTTTTACTGAACCAAATTGTATGAAACCAATTTTGTTAGAAAGGTATTGAAATTATCTGTCCAAGCCCGTTAGATTCAAACCATTTTAATTTATAGATCACCTATAGAAAAAGTAACAAGATAGAGCCTTTTACACATTCAAACATTTTTCAAAAATAAACCATAAATGCTTTTGAGTTGATTCCAACTCTTAAAAATCATATTTGACCAGATCTTTCTAAATATGTAAAAATATTTAGATTTACATACAGTGATATTGGACAAGTACTAAAAGAATGCTACATAGGCATTTCTAGTCATTTTAATTAATTAAAATAATAATGTTAAATCTTATTAAATTATGACACCACTTTAAATCACATTCCAAAGTATTAAAATATGTGGTGATGACATGTGTCAACATGATCCCATATTTTAATTGGAGAATATTAAATCTTAAGTAGTTTTCAATGAGTAGAAATTACTTTTCTAAAATAAAATAAATAAGACTAAGGCTTTATTTTATGTGATGATTGTGATGATGCAAGATCATCTAGTGTGAACCTTGGTGTGCCAAATAAAAGTAGTTAAGTATTGTTTGGTGATTGTGTACCTCGTATTTATTTATAGACGCTAGTACCAACCAAGGCTACAAAGAGGAAGGGGACTACGAAGAAGAAGAAGAGAACTTCAATTACTGCACCAATCAAGGCAAGATAATACTTGCAAGCCCCATAATACAAGTTAACTTTGCAAGCTAGATAACCTATGCAATGCATTAGGCATCCTTTGGTTATGCAACCTTGATTATACCAAATCCAAGTTTTACTTGCAAGCTTTATTATTTTATTTCTTTATCAAAGATCTTTATTACTTTTACCTAGTGACTTGTGAGTTTTGTAAAGATAGTATAGATTGTATAAAGAGCATAAAACTTGGCCTAAGTTAGTTAGAACTAGATGTCATACTAAGGCATGATATCTACATTTGGATAAGTCACACTTGATTAGCACCCCTCATTAGTGATTACCCTCAACTTTAGTGGCTAGTGCTAAGCATAAAAGTTGATCATTTTAGATGGGAATACTTGGTGAAAATGATTATGAAAACCTTAGAATGATGAGTCATTCTAATGAAATGTTTTGACAGGTGTTATGAACACCATATGATTTGATGATGAAAATGTTGAGGCATGAGCCTTAGCCCTTTATAAAAACTGATGGTTGGTTTCGGATGCGATACCATTCCAATTTTACCGTACAACCATAATACCTGAATTTGGGTAGGGCTTAACTTGAAGTTTATATATCTTAGTATGGGTTCCCTTGCGGAAGAGGTTTGAGCCGAGGCTACCTCATGATGAATGTCCACCTGTGTAGTTCCCAAGATGACAGATGGTCATGGTTGGGAGGCCAAACTCATAGGGGAGGTGCCTATACTAGGGTGTGTAATTGAAAGGTTAGGATTGATTATCTGCATACTGAGTATGGTGATTTAGGATTGTTCCTGACGGATGTATCGAATGTTGTGGTGAAAGTGTACCACCTCTGCAGAGTGTCAAACTACTCGAATAGCCGCGTCCGTGGTTATGGACAGATGGAGTGGCCACACTGTTTTGTCGTCAGATGTTTTGAAAATGACTTGTGAAATGAATTATGACTTTGACTTGGCCACAACAAGGTTGTGAACATGAAAACTAAGTTCCCACCTCGGTGTTGTAAAACATTAAACTAGTTTTCTTTACTTCTAAACTCAGTTAGAGATAAACCTGGCTTTTTGCAAATAAACCTAGAGCTTAGGATTCCTACTCAAACTACTTACTTGTTAGTATTAGTTTGCGAGTACTTAAAGAGTACTCATGGCTTTGTCCCTGGCTAGACTATGAGGAGGACTACCAGGATGATGGACAGCAGGAAGTCTATGACAACTAGGATCATCTCACATCGTCAGCATTGCCTGTGATCCTGAAGATGGAGCTTCGACCATGCCACCCTTATTATATTATTCCGCTGCCTTGATTGTATTAAGACTGGATCATGAGATCCTTTATTTGTAAGAACTTTATTATGGTTTGTAATGGATGATGAACTATGGTACCAATCTATTATGTCTTGCAAAAATGGTAATCCTGGGATTGCGATGTATGGCATAACAGGCATCTGGGATTAACAATCCGGGTGTTGACAAGTTGGTATCAGAGCCATCCTGACCATAGGAGACCCTAGTTAGAATGGACGCTTGAATCAAAAACTTAGTTTCAAAACAAAAGAATTGAGTATTTATGAAAACCTATTCTTATTATTATCACTAAGATTATTTCAAGAAGATTCATGTTCCTGAAAAATTCTTGCAAATCTTACATAAAATTTGACACACTTGATCACTCTACTAACTTACTCATCCTACATTCTTATAGATGGAGGTCAAGTATAGAAAGTTCTACCAGTTGGGCAATGGAGGACAACTCATCTTTGAGCACGATTTAGACCAACTCTCGGAACTTCTTGAGCACCCACACCCCGAGTTCTTCGGAGCACAGATCAACGATCAGAAAGGAGGAGAATTACAATGGTTGATCGTCGCCAATCTCAGAGGCAAGATGGAGGCACCCACCTCAGAGGGGATCCAATTTGAGGGAGAACAACTGGCTAGACGGACTCGCCAGGGCTATGTAGGAGGCTCTTGCCCGTCTGTGTGGGCAAAGCATCAACTAGCTCAAGGGCACTCGCTTCGAGTACTACGCAAGGCGTGATGCTATGGGACAGCCATTGGAGGTACCAGGCCACCCGGAGCCGAAGCATCACGTGGATCATCTCAGCTTTATGCTGTATGACAGGTAGAAGGAATTGGACAACCCCCGCGCATACGCCAACCACAACCATGCCATTGCAGTCAAGAAGGACCAGACCCTCGCCATCCTTGCGAACGAGCGCAAGTCATCCATGAGCGGGACATGCAGCTTGAGGAGAGGGAGAACGAAGGTGAAGATATCCGCGGAGATCCCTACTCCTACCTTAGTGGTGATGATGACCACCTGGAGGACCAAGCCATGGACTTCCGCACTGATGATGATGATGTCGCCTTCATTGATGATGACGAAGACACCAATTCTGATGAGTAGTAGCACTTGAGCACTATCGTAGGTGTGAGTTGTATCCGGTTCCACTGTATTGTAGCTTCATAGAATGGTTCTTAAAACCATCTGTTACCTTAGTGTGGTGTGTGTTTGTATTGGGTTCTATGAATGAATGAATGAATGAATGAAAAGCAAGTTTCTAGTTGGAAAGACCAGAGTCAAAATCAAAATTTAAAAACCTTTTCAAAAAACAAATCCATGAACCTTAGAAATTTTCCTCTTGTCTCATGATCTATCTCAATCTTCAGATGCCTCGCGGAGGGAGCAGCTCATCTCAGGACCCAATGCTGCAAATCTTGCAAATGTTGGTTTCTGACCGTGAATCTGAAAGAGCCAAACGTCAAGCCAACTTAGCCACCCTTCAGCACATAGCTCAGATGGCCAACAACAATCAAGGCCATGGAAACGAGGATAACCATGGATCCAAGCTCAAGAACTTTCAGAACACCAATCCACCCATGTTTAGTAAGTCTGAAGAGCCATTAGATGCTGATGACTGGCTCCATACCATGGAGAACAACTTAGAAGTCGCAGGAGTGGAGGCCAATGAGAAAGTACTATTTGTCACCCATTATCTGGCAGGTGATGCAAGATCTTGGTGGAATAGCATTCGCACCATGAATGGAGGACAGATGATGACTTGGGATGAATTCAAACTCAAGTTCAGCTGAACCCATGTGCCACTGGGTTTAGTCAAGAGGATAAGAGATGAGTTCAGATAATTGAAGCAAGGGAGGATGACAGTAGTTGAGTATCGTGACAAATTTCTGTCATTAGCTAGGTATGCACCAGATGAGATTGACACTGAAGCCAAGAAGAAGGAGAGATTCTTGAATGGTCTGCATGATGAGATGCAGACGGTATTAGTCAACGTTCCTTTCACTGACATTGAAGCCTTAGTGGATTCTGCAATCCAGATGGAAGGCAAGATCAACCAAGCCAATGAGAACCGCAAGCGTCGAATGATTCATCAACCAGGAACCCACCATACCCCTAAGTATCGCCCCAACCCGTCTACAGGATATGCCCCGAGAAACAATAGACCTTAGATGACCCGTCTGTACTACCCCAACCGTGGAGGAGGAAACCCAAGTCCTGGAGGAAACCACAACAACAACCTCGGCAACTCCAACAATTTTAAACATGCACCGCCCAAGTCCAACAACATCAATACTGCCCCAAGGACTGGAAGCAATGATGTGTCTGTTGCAGGAAAAGACAAGTCTCGGGTTACTTGTTTTGAATGCGGAGTCAAGGGTCACTACTCCAATGAGTGCCCTAAGAAGCTTGCAGCAGCCACCAATGTGAATGCCCTAGCTCAGCAACAGCGTCGTGTTCAGCCTAGAAAGAGATTTGCCCCAGGGAACTCACTCAACCACAACGGCCGTCTATTTCACATGAATGCTGAAGAAGCTCAGGAAGCGCCAGATGTCGTGTTGGTTATGTTTTCTGTTAACTCAGTACTTGCAAGAGTGCTGTTTGATTCTAGAGCATCGCACTCGTTTGTTACAGAAGAATTTGCATGCACTAGTAAGATTCAACCAACAAAATTGAAGCATGTTATGATAGTTCAAATACCTGGTTCAACCACCAAAGCTAGACAAATTTGCAAGGCCGTACCTATAAGAATTCATGGAATAGATTTTTATGCTAATCTAATAGTACTTGGAACCAAAGGTTTGGAAGTAGTACTAGGAATGGATTGGATGTCGAAATATAAAGGATTAATCGACTGTGCCAATAAAGCCATAACCATGACTAGTACCACTGGAGTATTAGTAGAGCATGTATCTGAAACTTTGCCCCGTCAATTCAAGTGCAACAAGAGTCTAGCCCAACCAACCATTGACCAAGTCAGAGTAGTCTGTGAATACCCCGACGTATTCCCAGATGTATTGCCCGGTATGCCCCCAGATCGGGATATCGAGTTTATCATTGAACTAATCCCTGGAACTGGACCCATAGCTCAGAGACCTTATAGTATGAACCCATCTGAATTAGTGGAGCTAAATAAGCAACTGGATGGTATGCTGGAGATAAGACTGATTCAACCAAGTGCATCGCCATGGAGATCACCTGTTTTGTTTGTGGATAAGAAAGATGGAGGTAACCGTTTGTGCATGGATTATCGGAAGCTTAATGATGTCACATTAAGAACAAGTACCCACTGCTGAAGATAGAAGATTTGTTTGACCAGTTGACCGGTGCCAAAGTGTTTTCTAAGATTGATCTTAGAACTGGTTATCATCAACTCAAGATTCGCGCAGAAGATATTCCAAAAACTGCCTTTACCACCAGATATGGACTGTATGAGTACACTGTCATGTCTTTCGGATTAACCAATGCCCCCGCTTATTTCATGAACCTCGTGAATAAGATTTTTATGAACTTCTTGGATAATTTTGTTGTTGTTTTCATCGATGACATTCTGATCTATTCCAAATCAGAAGAAGAACATGAGCTACACCTAAGGACCATCCTTGAAACCCTTAGAGAGCATCAGTTGTATGCCAAGTTTAGCAAATGTGAGTTCTGGTTAAAGTAAGTAGGATACCTAGGACATATCGTGTTGGCAGGAGGAATTGCTGTCGACCCTGCCAAGGTTAAGGATGTTGAAGAATGGCAAGCCCCAACCACTCAAACCCAAGTTTGTGCATTCCTTGGATTAGCGGGATATTATCGCAAGTTCGTAGAAGGATTCTTGAGCATCGCAAGACCCATGACCCAATTGTTGAAGAAGTATAAGAAGTTTGAATGGACGGACAAATGTGAAGCAAGTTTTCAAGAGCTCAAAAAGGGATTAATCTCAGCCCTAATCTTGATTATGCCGGATATCACGAAGCCCTTTGATGTGTATTGTGACGCATCCAAGGTTGGTCCTGAATGTGTGCTAATGCAAGAAGGAAAAGTCATATCCTATCTATCCCGACAACTGAAGCAACATGAGCAGAATTACCCTACCCATGACCTCGAACTAGCAGACGTAGTTTTAGCCTTAAAGACATGGCGGCATTACATCATGGGTAACCGTTGTGAGATTTAAGTCTAGAGTATATTTTCACCCAGAAGGAGCTGAATATGAGGCAAAGGAGATGGACAGAGTTAATCAAGGACTATGACCTTGACATTCACTATCACGCAGGCAAGGCCAATGTGGTAGCGGATGCTCTTAGCAGATTGCCGTGTCGATTGAACACCATGATTCAGAAGGACCAACCAAGTTTGCACAAGGAGTTGGAAGATTTCAGAATGGAGCTAGTTAGTGAAGGATTTTTGTCTAGCATAGAACTTCAACCCACTTTGATCAGTAAGATCAAGGAGGCGCAGAAAGGAAATGATAGTATCGACGGAATCAAACATCGTATCGGTACAGGAAAGGTACCCGGATACACCGAAGATGACGGAGTTTTGTGGTACAAAGGATGTATCTGTGTACCAGCAGATTCCGAGTTGAAGCAAGATATTTTGCAAGAAGCCCATGATACTCTTTATTCTATCCACACTGGAGTAATGAATATGTATCAGGATTTGAAAGAGCAATTTTGGTGGCATAAGATGAAGCAAGAAATCGGAAGCTACACAGCCAGATGTGATATCCGTCAGAGAGTCAAAGCGGGACATCAGAGACCTGCAGGACTTTTGCAACCATTGCAGATTCCAGCATGGAAATGGGATTCAGTTGGAATGGATTTCATCACCGGTTTGCCTACATCTAGTAGGGGAAATTACTCTATTTGGTTCATAGTGGATAGACTGTCTAAAGTCGCTCATTTCTTACCAGCCAAGACCACTTATCAGAGTTCGAAGCTAGCAGAGTTGTACATTGCTAGGATAGTCAGTTCACATGGAGTCCCCAAGAACATTGTGTCGGATTGAGGAACCCAGTTTACCTCGAGATTTTGGAAGAAAATCCAAGAAGGATTAGGAACAAGACCGGATTTCATCATAGATTATCACCCACAGACTGATGGACAAACAGAGCGAGTAAACCAGATACTCGAAGATATGTTCAGAGCTTGTGTGTTTGAATATGGATCTAAATGGGAAGACTGTCTGCCTTTCGCAGAATTCTCATACAACAACAATTATCAAGCCAGTTTGCAAATGGCCCCATTTTAGTTTATGTATGGAAGGAAGTGTACCCCGTTGAATTGGTCGGAAGTAGGAGAGAGTCAGATTTTCAGACCGGACATCCTACGAGAAGCCGAAGAGAAAGTTCACAAGATTCGTGAGCACCTTAAGACCGCCCAATCCAGATAGAAGAGTTACGCCGACAAGAGACGTCGAGACCTAGCCTTCAATATCGGAGATTTTGTGTATCTGAAAGTATCACCCTTGAAAGGAATGCAATGTTTCCAACTCAAAGGAAAGCTTGCCCCCAGATATATCGAACCCTTCAAGATTTTGAATCGCCGAGGAGAAGTATCATATCAACTAGAACTACTGGAGGAAATGTCAGCCGTGCATAATTTGTTTCATATCTCGTTACTTCACAAATCCCTAGAAGTCTCGGAGAAGACCAAAGTTTTCAAGAATATTGATCACAGAACCATAGAGATCAACGATGACCTAACATATCCTGAAGTACCCATTCGTATTTTGAAAGAAGCCTTCAGAACCACCAGAACCCGGAGTATCAAGTTTCTTAAGATCCAGTGGAGTAACCATACTGAAGAAGAAGCTACCTAGGAACGATAAGATTACATTAGGACTGAGTTTCTAGATCTCTTTAATTCCTAGTTTTATTTTTATCAAATCTCGGGGCGAGATTTTGTTTAAGGAGGGAAGGTTTGTAACATCCCAAAAATATTAATCAAGATTATCAAGTTCCAATCACCCAAGTTTAGGGTTAACAAAAACTTTTGTTATTAAAATTAATATGAATGCATATGTGTGTGTGATGATGCATGAATGCTTGAAATGCCATGTTTGATTGCTATGAATGGCAAGGATTTGTTTAAAGATGAAAACAATATCATCTAGATCATTTCCAACCAGAATCAAATGAAGAGAAAATCAAATATAAACAATATAACTAAATGGTCATTTTGACCAAAGTTAACCACTAGACCACTTTGAGTGTTCCTAGTCCAAGTTTTCTAACAGAAACAAATCCAATTCTTTTCACCCCTTGCTAGACCAAGTAACAAAGAACCCAAGCCCAATTTACAACCAACATAAACAGATTCCAAATCTATTCAAATGACAATTTAAAATTGAATCAAGTGTAGGTACTAAGATCACCATTTCTCAAAAACCACTCAAACAAGTTCACCTTGAACAACCCAAGCAACCATATACTACCAAGCATGTGACCAGAGCACTCACGAAAATTTAGCCAAAAATTCAAATTCAAACTTCATGCGGCCATTTCATCAAACAGATGGTAAGCACAGTAATCACTGCCTAACTTCTACTGTTCTTGATCAATGCATTGTCCAATTCTTGTCCCCAATTCTCTCCCTTGTCTCCCAAGTGACCACACTTGCATTGAATAAGCTAGCCTCTACCCTTTTGCACTAGTTCCACGCCACCGAGCCCTCCTTGCCGGTCGATCATGGCTAGCCCGCAGGAGGCCATGCCGCGCCCGTCCATGATGTCCAGGAGGCAGCTCAACGTCCACCGCCACCACTTGTCCAGCCCTCGAGCACAGCCAGGCCCTGGACCACAGCGAAAACGCCGCGCCCAATTCTTCTCTACCATGCCAAGAGCGTGCCAGAGTGCCTCAGCCGACACGCACGCACACGCCACGCCTCACCCTCACCACACGTGTCTACACTCACCGCGACACCAGCTACCCCCTAGACATGCTCGTTCGCAGCCGCGCGACCAGTAGCACATGTGCATCGTCGAAAATGTTGTCGGTGCCACGCAGAGCGTCGAACCGTTCCGACCATTCCCGACCACCCCTTTCTGCACCATTAAGCCCTTGAGGATTGTCAGGAGACACCGCACCGGCCTATGCCCTTCGCCATGTCGGTAGCTCACTGCATCATCATCACCGACGAGCCGTGACCATGCCGCACTGCCCCTCTCGCTCGGCTATAAAAGGAGGCCACCCCCGCCTCAATTCGCCACACCATCTCACTCCCCACTCCTAACCGACCACCCCTGACCCTTCCCCGGAGCAAGGCGAGCTCCGCATCACCAGATTTCACCCGAGTCCGCTGCTGCATAGGAGGAGCGGAGCCGTTGATTGGAGCCACCCCAGGAGCCGCCGTGACCACCGTTCGAACCGCCATCATCAACAACATCGTTCGCCCTATCGCTGACCCTAGCTGGAGCCCAGGTGATCCACCGTATACCCCCAACATTGCTGTTAGGGTTCGGTCTTGCCGGAGCTGTTCGGCGGAGACGACAAACGTGAACTGTAGATCCTAGTCTAATCGTAAGGTTCAGATTGAAACTTACCGCTTCGCGTAGTTAGAGCCGCTGACGCGTGGGACCTCTCTGTTAGCAGCCCGCTGCGCACGCACCATGCAGTTGGGCCGACCCAGTTTAGTTCCCGCGCTCAGCCCAGTGATTCAAACAAAGGTTTTCCAATTTAGTTCAAACCTAGTTCTGATAGTAGATTCAAAAATTAATTCAAAGAGTTTTACTGAACCAAATTGCATGAAACCAATTTTGTTAGAAAGGTATTGAAATTATCTATCCAAGCCCGTTGGATTCAAACCATTGAATTTATAGATCACCTATAGAAAAAATAACAAGACAGAGCCTTATACACATTCAAAAAAAAATTCAAAATCAACCGTAAATGTTTTTGAGTTGATTCCAACTCTCAAAAATCACATTTGACTAGATCTTCTGAATATGTAAAAGTATTTAGGTTTACATACAGTGATCTTGGACAAGTACTAAAAGAGTGCTACATAGGCATTTCTAGTCACTTTAATTAATTAAAATAATAATGTTAAACCTTATTAAATTATGACACCACTTTAAATCACATTCCCAAGTACTAAAATATGTGGTGATGACATATGTAAACATGATCCCATATTTTAATTGGAGAATATTAAATCTTAAGTAGTTTTTAATGAGTAGAAATTACTTTTCTAAAATAAAATAAATAATACTAAGGCTCTATTTTATGTGATAATTGTGATGATGCTAGATCATCTAGTGTGAACCTTGGTGTGCCAAATAGAAGTAGTTAAGTATTGTTTGGTGATTGTGTACCTCGTATTTATTTATAGACGCTAGTACCGACCAAGGATACGAAGAGGAAGGTGACTACGAAGAAGAAGAGAACTTAAATCACTGCACCAATCAAGGCAAGCTAATACTTGCAAGCCCCACCATACAAGTTAACTTTGCAAGCTAGATAACCTATGCAATGCATTAGGCATGCTTTGGTTATGCAACCTTGATTATACCAAATCCTAGTTTTACTTGCAAGCTTTATTATTTTATTTCTTTATCAAAGCTCTTTATTACTTTTATTTAGTGACTTGTGAGTTTTGGAAAGATAGTATAGATTGTATAAATAGCATAAAACTTGGCCTAAGTTAGTTAGAACTAGATGTCATACTGAGGCATGCCATCTACATTTGGATAAGTCACACTTGATTAGCACCCCTCATTAGTGATTACCCTCAACTTTATTGGCTAGTGCTAAGCATAAAAGTTGATCATTTTAGATGGGAATACTTGGTGAAAATGATTATGAAAACCTTAGAATGACGAGTCATTCTAATAAAATGTTTTGACAGGTGTTATGAACACCATATGATTTGATGATGAAAATGTTGAGGCATGAGCCTTAGCCCTTTATAAAAACTGATGGTTAGGTTCGGATGCGATACCATTCCAATTTTACCGTACAATCACAATACCCGAATTTGGGTAGGGCTTAACTAGAAATTTATATATCTTAGTATGGGTTCTCTTGCGGAAGAGGTTTGAGATAAGGCTACCTCATGATGAATATCCACCTATGCGGTTCCAAAGATGACAGATGGTCATGGTTGGGAGGCCAAACTAATAGGGGAGGTGCCTATTCTAGGGTGTGTAATTGAAAGGTTAGGATTGATTATCTGCATACTGACTATGGTGATTTAGGATTGTTCCTGACGGATATATCGAATGTTGTGGTGAAAGTGTACCACTTATGCAGAGTGTCAAACTATTCGAATAGCCACGTCCGCGGTTATGGACAGTTGGAGTGGCCATACTGTTCTGTCGTCAGATGTTTTCAAAATAACTTGTGAAATGAACTATGACTTTGACTTGAACACAACAGGGATGCGAACATGAAAACTAAGTTCCCAGTTAGGTGTTGTAAAACATTAAACTAGTTTCCTTTACTTCTAAACTCAGTTAGAGATAAATTTGCCTTTTTGCAAATAAACCTAGAGCTTAGGATTCCTACTCAAACTACTTACTTCTTAATATTAGTTTGCGAGTATTTAAAGAGTACTCATGGCTTTGTCCCTGGCTATTCCTATGACCAGACTATGCGGAGGACTACCAGGATGATGGACAACAGGAAGTCTATGACAACTAGGATCATCTCCCATCGTCGGCATTGCCTGTGACCCTGAAGATGGAGCTTCGACCATGCCACCTTTATTATATTATTCTGCTGTGTTGATTGTATTAAGACTGGATCATGAGATCCTTTATTTGTAAGACCTTTATTATGGTTTGTAATGGATGATGAACTATGATACCAATCTGTTATGTCTCGTAAAAATGATAATCCTAGGATTTTGATGTATGGCATAACAGGCATTTGGGATTAAAAATCCGGGTGTTGACAGACTCCCACCACCAGCTCCACCTACGACTACTTCTCCGGTGACTTCCCACACTCCCGACCACCACGGACCCGCTCTGCGTCGCCCGCAAGGGGAGGAAGGTCCCCGTCTTGGGCTTTTTATTTAATTATAAAAATTGACACTTTGATTTCCCATTACCTTGAGGTGACATGAGTGTGAAATAGGTTCAAGAATCCGTTTAACAAACTTGCAAAACGGATATGTTTATCATAAAGAGATCCATTGTTTCTAACCCTGCTTCACCTTAATCATGAAAAATGTAGAAACAAAGAATCAGATGGTGGATTTGGAAGATAAGTTAATGTGATGTCATAAAATTCGTCTTGATGGATTCCTTTTGGTAGTACTTATTTTTTACCCCGATTCTTTTTGGTACTCCCTCCGTTCTAAAATATAAGATGTTTTAGCATTGTGAAATAAATGTATCTAGATGCCTTTTAGTGTAAGTTCAGAATGAATCTAAAAACTAGAAGTGTCTAGATACATTCACTTCACTAAGCTAAAACATCTTACATTTTGGAACAGAGGGAGTACTTGTGAAGGGCGTGGCCGGTTCGCCCATCTATTGATAAAGCAACGGAACTGTCAGAATCACACTAGCTGGGAGGCTGAATTGGGGGCAAAGGAAATGATAACAGCAAGATAAATTGAGGAATTCTAGAGGGAAAACGAGGAAGTAAACTAGCTACAGCAGGAAAGGAAAAGCAACAAGATAAAGTAGTTTAGGGTTTTTCATTGACGAGCCACCCTTCCGCCCCTCTCAGGCCTTATAACCACGACCTAAGCCTCGTCATTAGTTCGTTATTACAATAACAACACTCTTACGTGCAATTAAGAGGTTCCATGTTGCAATAATAGATTACCACCCTCCGATACACATCCAACGGTCAGCAGGTATCTTGACAATGCCCGTCGCTTGAATCAAGACTTCAAGGCTTGAAATCTTTGAAAGTTGACTGTATGCACTTGGCATCTTCCCATGTCGCCTCCTCCTCCGTGAGGTTCTCCCTGTGCACCAGCCACTGAACTACTGGTATATTGTAGCTTCTAGCTGATCGAGGGACCTGCCGACGCTGCAAAATCCGCAAGGGGTAAGTTTTGATTTTACCTTCTAATGTCACCAAGGGTAGAGTAGGATTAGGCACCGCGGTAGGTCCTAAATGCTTTTTCAACTGATTTACATGGAACACATTGTGTAATTTCACTCCTTCAGGTAACTGCAACTTGTAAGCTACCCTCCCACTTTAGCCAAGATTATGAAAGGGCCATATTACTTGGAAGTAAGTTTCAACGAGTTCCTTAATCCCAAGGCAGTTTCCCTGTAGGGCTGCATTTTCAAGTAGACCATTTCTCCTTCAGAGAATGTTCTTTCAGTTCTCTTGAGATCTTCATACTTCTTCATTTTGTTTTGTGCTTGATTTAAATTGTGTTGTAGGGCTTGCATAGCTACCTCCCGGTCTCTGGTTGTCACAACTGTCTTTGGTGAGACATCAAATGGTAGTGCTATCTCAGAAATTTGAGGAGGAGCATACCCATAGAGTGCTTGGAATAGTGTGGTTTTCAAGGAGGTGTGGTAGGAAGAGTTGTACCACCACTCTGCTGTAGGGAGCCACTCAGCCGATTTCTTAGGTTCTCTGAATGCCATGCTTCTCAAGTACTGTTCCAGACATTGATTGACTCTCTCTGTTTGACCATCTAACTCGAGATGATATGCAGAGCTGAAGTGGAGATCGACCTTCAGAGCACTAAAAACGTCCTGCCATAGTTTGCTAGTGAAGATTCTATCTCTATCAGTTATGATAACCTTAGGATTGCCATGTAGCCTCTGGATGTTATCTATGAAGAGGGAGGCCATTTGATGTACAATATAAGGATGGGCCAATGGTAAAAAGTGAGCATATTTTGTTAGTCTGTCAACTACTACCAATATCACATCCTTCCCTTTTGACTTAGGTAAACCCTCTATGAAATCCATACTGATTTCAGCCCATTTCATTTTGGGGATGTTCAAGGGGTCTAACAGGTCAGGGTAATGCACCTCAGTTTTTGATATCTGACACACAGGACATTGATGTACTAGTTCCAGTATGTATTGTTTCATATTTGGCCAGTAGAAGAGTTGTTTCAGTCTATGGATTGTTACCTTTTGTCCAGAGTGACCCCCAATAGCTAAAGAATGAAATGTCTCAAACAATTTTTTCTTGAGATCAGTACTCTGCCCCACTAAAATTCTCTTTTTATATCTCAGAACTCCAGATTGCAGTGTGTAGGGAGGCTTGTTGTGTGGATCAATGGCCAATTCTTGTAGTAGAGCTTGACATTTCTCATCACCTGCATAAGTAAGCTCTACATCATCTATCCATTCAGGCACAACTACAGTTATAGCTCTACAAGAGTCTTGTTCCAGTGTGCCCATTTTTAGATAAAGCATCAGCCACACAATTGTCACTACCCTTCTTATATTCAATGGTATAATCATGCTCCAATAATTTTAGCATAAGCTTATGCTGAATACCTACCAGCAGCCTCTGACTGGCCAAGTACTTCAGTGCTTTTTGGCCAGTCCTGATAATTAACTTGTTTCCCAGCAAATAATGTCTCCACTTTCTCATAGCTTCAAAAACTTCCATAGCCTCCTTTTCATAAATAGACTATGACATAGCCTTACTTCCCAATGTCTTGGTGTAGAAAGAAATTGGTTGCCCTTTCTGCATTAAGACAGCACCTATGCCATAACCATAAGCATCGGTTTCAATCACAAATGGAATAGAAAAATCAGGTAATGCTAGGATTGGGGTGTAGTCATGGTGGTTTTGAGCAGGTTGAAAGCTATTTCTTGAGCCTTTGTCCACTGGAATGCATTCTTTTTTAGAACCTCATGTAGTGGTTTACAAATGGTAGCATAGTTTTTGATGAACCTCCTGTAGTAGCCAGTAAATCCAAGGAACCCTCTGAGATGTGTCACAGATTTATGAGACTCCCACTTCAAAATATCTTGTATTTTAGTAGGATCAGTGGCTACCCCTTGGGAAGAGATTATGTGCCCCAAATATTCCACTTGAGGGGTAAAGAAAGTGCATTTGGACAGCTTAGCTTTTAACTGGTGCACCCTCAGTAACTCCAGTACTGTTTGAGATGCCTTGCATGCTCCTCTCGGTCCTTGCTATATACCAGAATGTCATCAAAAAACACAAGGACAAACTTCCTCAACAGTTGAGCAAACACTGTGTTCATCAATTCTTGAAATGTTGCAGGGGCATTAGTAAGGCCAAATGGCATCACTAAATATTCATAGTGTCATGCATGTGTTCTGAATACAGTTTTACCAATATCCTTATCATGCATTCTAATTTGATGATACCCAGATCTTAAGTCCAGTTTGGAAAACATAGTGGCACCTTGCAATTCATCCAATAAATCCTCTATCACAGGGATAGGGTACTTGTTTTTTTACTATTAATGCATTTAACTGTCTTAAATCTAAGCATAGCCTCCATGTTTTATCTTTCTTAGACAAAATGAGTGCAAGAGAGGAATAAGGACCGTGATTGTGTCTAATCTCATGATTTAAGAGCATTTCCCTGATCAATGTATCCACAATGTCCTTCTGCTTATGAGGCATCATGTATGGCCTTATATTAGGTGGGCTGGCTCCTTCCTTGAGCACTATTTGGTGGTCACAATTTCTTTTTGGAGGTAGGACAGAAGGTACTGTGAATATGTCCTCATATTATTTGAGTATGTGTTGCACATCTTTAGGATATACTGAAATATTAGGTTGTAGTTGAGGTTGAGGTTCCCTCATTAGGAAGAGTTGAACAACAAATCCCTTAGCTCCCTTTTTGAGAATCTCATTGCATTTCTTAGCTGAAATGATCTTGGGCTGTTTCATGGATAGGAAATCAGTGAAGGGAAAATCTAATGACATACGCCATACCTGCGTCCTCTTCGTGCGGCCCGCGGAGATTCGAAAAGCGCCTCGTCTCACTCGTCTTTATCCCACGGCGCATGCGACACATGGATTTAAAGCGAGAGGCTCATTTGACCAGCGCTTCAACATGCCTAGGACACGTACTCCTACTACTATGCTAGTGCATGCTATAGTACCCTTGCCTAGGCGCTCCACTGTACACAAACATTGTGCCCAGATTTTTTCTTCTAAATCGAACAACTACATTACGCCTAGGACCTCATTACTAAGAGCACACACACCCTATGGCTTGATTATGTACATAATCTCTAAACTGAATAAAATTTCTGTGAGCTATATATTTCTGTTATAAAATGTTGAGAATATAGATTGCATAGGCGAGCGTCATCTAACATATTTTTTTACAAGAATGCTAGAAATTTTGTATTTTTTCATAATACTTGATAGCTATCGTAAAATAACCTGATAGTTATTGTTAAATAATATGGTAGCTATTGATAAATAATCGAGTAGCAATTACTAAATAATCTGGTACTTGTTGTTGTTAATAATACTCTAAATGTATTGGAGAAACCCGGTAGCTACTCCAAAATAACATTGTAGTTGTTATTACTAACCCGGTAGCTATTCCAAAATAATATAGAAGCTATTGCTACATAATTTGGTAACTGTTACTAAGTATTCTGCTAATTTTATTAGAGAACCTGGTAGTTGTTTCGAATATAGTAGCTATTGTTAAATAATATGGTAGTTATTGATAAATAATATTGTAGCTGTCGCTAAATAATATGATAGCTATTACTACTAATTAATCTGCTAAATATATTGGAGAATCTGGTATTTGTTTGAAGAACATGGTAGCTATTATTAAATAACCTGGTAGTTGTTGGTAATTAATCTGGTAGCTATTACTATAGGACCTGATCGATAAGTTTAGGAGAAACTTGGTGGTTGTTTTTTATAAACATGGCATCAAAAATATGATAGCTATGTTGAAGAAAATAATAATTACTTTAAAAAAGGTGCCAAAAAACTGAGAAACTTTAGAAAGTAATAAGTTTTTAAACATGTAGCTTATTTATAATCAATGTGGTGATTGTTCAAAAACTTGATGGCTATTTTATAGAAAAACGTGTCAGTTGAATTTTTAAAGTCTAAATTTGCACGAGAAAATTCCGTGAGATCTTGCATTCCCAAATATTATTGCATGCAAGCCTTGCTAGAGATGTGCTAGTCCAAACAATAGTACTACTAGCTTGGCAAAATTGTTGCTTGCACTTTTTTTGCACTAGCTGGCATATTGCATGCGGGCTCGCTCGGACCTGCAGAATAGTAGGGGCTAGCTGCATGTAGTCGACCCATTTCGCTAATGACTGCGTGCTGGTCCAGATAGCGGGACACGAGTAGTAGCCACCGTACGGATGGATGAACATGCGGCGCCACGGATTAGCACGGTCCATCAGTGAATACATGTTCTTTCCCTTCAAGTGATAGTCAATTTCCTGTTTATCCAATCAAATGTAGTGGGATTGTATTGTTTCAACCAACTCACTTCCAAAACCATGTTATATCCTTTGAGAGAAATGATACGTCGAAAAAGTATCTATAATTTTTTATGCTCCATGCTTCTTTTGTATCATTTGTCTTATGTTTTGTCTACACTTTGAGGTATTTTTATACATTTTCTGAAACTAACCTATTGACAAGATGCCACAGTGACAGTTGCCTGTTTTTTTCTGTTTTTGGTTCTAGAAAGGCAGAAAATCAATATTCTCGAAATTGGAAGGGACAAAAGCCAAAGTTATTATTTTTCCCCGAGCAACACAGAACCATGAATCAGAGCCGGAGGGGGGGACATAGGGTGGCCGCACCCCCCTAGGCGTGGGTAAGCCCTGGGGTCGCCCACAGGGGGTGTGGGCCCCTGGACCCCCACCGACCTTGATTCATGCGCCTATAAGAAGCCTCCGACCCAAAAACCCTAGGGCATCCAGAAGAAATCCAGAAAAACCTCCACAACGCCGCCGCCACCAAAGGGGAGATTCGGGGGATAGAAAGTCTCTGTTCCGGCACCCTGCCGGGACGGAGAAGTGCCCCCGGAGCCATCTCCATTGATATCCATCACCATCTTCATCACCATTGTTGATTCCCATGATGAGGAGGGAGTAGTTCTTCCTCGAGGCTAAGGGCTCTACCGGTAGCTATGTGTTCATCTCTCTCCCTATGCATGATCTTGTGGTCATGAGCTTTGTAATCAAGTAGATCTACCATGCTACTCAAGTGCTTCATTAGATCTCTGCTCTCCCCATGTGTGTGAAAGTGACATCGTGCATGCCATGGTGGCACTTAGGCTTGAGTCTACATAAATATTCTTTGTGCTTTAATAGATCTATGCTTTCCCCCACGTGTGTGAAAGTGACAACGTGCATACCGTGTGTGGCACTTTGGCTAGATTTAATATTTATTATGAGTTATATTTGGAGTTGGATGTCTCTATGAAATTGTGGTGTTTGTTGGAACCATCTATCGCTCAAGGTGACAGTGTGGGGTTATCTAGATTGGGGAGGGCGAACTTTGAGGAGTGTTGTTATAGCCCTATCGATGATTAGAGTGTCCAACCGGAGAGTAGTTAAGAGTAGTATCATGAAGAGAGGATATTTATATGAGAGAGTGTTCACTAGTGAAAGTATGATCCCTAGGCCTTGTTTCTAAACATTGAAACACCGTTTGCTACTAGATCTGTTGCATGTTTGCTTGCTTCCATCTTTGTTATGTTTTCCGGGGTGGTTTTGGGCTTTTACCTTTCCTCCACGCCATCAGATCTTTTTTGGCACCGTTACCCCACGTCAATAACAAGTCAGAAGCTCTTTTCTGGCACCGTTACCACTTGTGTTTCACTATCTCTTCGCCGAACTAGTGCACCTATACACCTGACAAGTGTATTGACTGTGTTGGGGACACAAGAGACTTCTTGTATCTTGATTGCGGTATTGCTTGAGAGGGAATACCTTTGACCACTTCCTCCCTGAGTTTGATAAACCTTGGGTAATCCACTTAAGGGAAACTTGTTGCTGTTCTACAAACCTCTGCACTTGGAGGCCCAACAACTGTCTACAAGAATAGAAGTGCGTAGACATCAAGAAAGCACTTTAATATCAGTGTTAAACTTCATTTTATGTATTGTGATCATGCTTTCCTTGAGAATAGCATCAAAGATTAGAGTGCCCCCTCTAGCTAAAGTTACCTTTCTTGCTACAGCAGCTTGCATAGGCGAATTGTGCTTGATTGCAAATTCTTTATCCAGGAATGTATTAGAACTGCCTGAATCAATAAGTGCTCTGGTTTGGACTCCACCAATAGTAACTTCCAAGGAGATTGTTTCATCACTAGTGGTGCTCTGAACAGCCTATGTTGATATTGACATCAGCTTATCTTGGGGTTGGTCCATTTTTATTGCTGTTGATGTGCTTCCTGCTCCTTTTCTTCTTCATTTTCATCCTCAGAATGGCACTGCAACTCAATGGAACTTACCATACTTTTGACTCCATTGCACTTGTGTCCATATGTCCTGTTTTCAGGATAGTACCAACATTTCCCTCTTTCCCTTACCTTATTCACAGGTAGTTGTTTGTTATCTCTATTTCCCAAGTTTCTGTTAGTAGGAGAATTTTGGACCCCTTTGTTTCCAGCTTGAGAGATAATCTTCTTATTTGCCACATATGACTATTCCCGTCTTCTAGCAAACCAATATGCCGATCTTAAGTTTATAGGTTGATGACACTTAGTATCATGTTTGATAGTTTCCTTGAGGCCACACAAGAACCTGAGGAGAAAAAACTTTCAGGCAAGTAAATTTGGTCTCTCTTTATCAGTGTCACCCACTCTTCAAACTTGTCAATGTACACGTCTAGAGTACCGGTTTGCTTCAATTCTTGACACTGTTCCATTGATTCGTTAGCCCCTGGGCTAGGAAATCTTTCACAGATAAGAGTGCAAAACTGATGCAAATTCAAGAGTTGTATGTCCATGACTGCATTGTTCAGCAAAGTTTTGGCCTTTCCTCTAAGGTGAGCATTTGCCCGCTTAATCTTGTTCTCCTGCACTATACCAGCCAATTCAAAATGGCTTCACATTCTAAAATCTAACTTTGAGCATTCTCTCTATGAAACAAAGGTAACTCAATGATGGGGGTTCTGATGAAGGGATCTTGATGTTGAGTGTGATGTTGTCTAGGTTCTATAGGTGGGATGTTCTGTCTCTCTTTCCTTTGTTCTGTCTCATGTGGGGCTTGCCTTACTTCCCTAGGTTTTTTCCTGTCTGTATTGTCAGACTGAGATGTAAACACATGCAGCTGGTGATTGATTTGTGGAATGGTAGGTTGGGTAGTGGTGTAAGTGTACTGGGGTTTTTGCATTGGATTGGGATAGTAAGGGTTTTGTTGTTCCTGGGGCATGTAATAGAACTGATTTGGTTGGGACTGGGGTGGTTGCTGATAAGGTGGAGGCTGTTGTTAAAAGTAAGAGTATTGGTATGGAATGGTTGGGGAAAATGGTTGAAAAAGATTTGGGTTTTGTTGGTAAAGGTGGGGCTGGGTTGGTTGATAATGCACTAAAGTTGTGGAGGGTTTGTGACAGGTACATGTTGGGATGTGTTTGTAGAAAAAGGTTGGGATTTTTGGCTCCGGTTTATGATAGGTCGATTGTTGTTCTGTACTTGGGGCGATGGTATGAAATTGGTCGTGGAAGTTGGCTTGGGTGAGGTTGGGACATAGGTGGTGGCGTTTGGAAAGGTGTTGGATTTCGCCGTGGATAAGTTGCTGAGTTCTGTGATGTCCCTGGTGTTTATCCCTCCAAGATCGTACTGAGGCACTGCTGGGCTTGGGTGGGCTGAGATGTCTCACCCCCTGCATCGAAGATAGAATTTCCTCGAAATTGACCCGATCCTGCAGTGTTCCAGCCCAGGCCCAATTCGAACATCAAGTTTGCCAGCTTAGACATGTTACCTTCGATCGATTCCATCAACCACTATTGTTGATTGAGGTGTCTGTTGATGTTAAGCACCTCTCGAGGTAATCTGCGCTCGATTTCCGCTTCTTCCTCCGCAAGCGCATGCGCCCGCTCTAGATCACGAGCTTCCTCCACCTCCCGATCCAGCGCTTCCTGCGAGCGCGTACGAACGGGCAACATCTGGAGGTGCGGTGGTTCCACCAGTGCCAAGATCTGGCGACGAGAGGATGAAATCTTCCCCGCGATCTCGATGACTCAGGAATTTTATAGCTGGATCAAGATGACCAGCAAACCCGGCCTGAATTTTTTTTGCT
Source organism: Avena insularis (assembly GCA_023614405.1). Lineage (NCBI taxonomy): Eukaryota > Viridiplantae > Streptophyta > Magnoliopsida > Poales > Poaceae > Avena > Avena insularis. The sequence continues at coordinate 79,501,668 of CM042695.1, read as the reverse complement.
CCGAAGATTCACTGCTATGATAACCAATAGTTAGAATCACACTAGCTGGGAGGCTGAATTGGGGGTAGAGGAAATGATAACAGCAAGATAAATTGAGGAATTCTAGAGGAAAAACGAGGAAGGAAACTGGCTACGGCAGGAAAGGAAAAGCAACAGGATAAAGTAGTTTAGGATTTTTCATTGACGAGCCACTCTTCTGTCCCTCTCAGGCCTTATAACCATGACCTGAACCTCGTCATTAATTCGTTATTACAATAACAGCACTCTTAAGTGCAACTAAGAGGTTCCACGTTGCAATAATAGATTACCACCCTCCCATATACATCCAACGGTCGCCGATACAAATGGAGGATGCCTCACATGAATGACAATACAATAGTAACATTTTGAATTCAAAAAAATACATATCTCAATTATCCCAAAAGAAAAGAAAATACATTTCTTAAAGCGAAACAGCATTATAGACCATTTAATCCAACGAATTTACGTGTAATCTGTAAACCAAAACTGAATTGAATTATTTTATCTAGAGCAGCTAGCCTTTTGGGGTTGAAGCAATCTCTGAATCCCACTTCATGGCGAGATGGGGTGGAAGGCGACGACAGAGTGGTTGGCAATGTGCAGGCTGAACTGGCCGCCTTTCTCGCTGACGTCGAGCTTGTCCACGCCCGGCGGCGGCACCATCTCGAAGCTCCTCACGAGCTTCCCGATGATGAGCGCGAGGATGGGCATCGCCAGGATGATCCCGGGGCAGCTGCGGCGTCCCACGCCGAATGGCAGGAACCGGAAGTCCACCTTCCCGCCGACGGCGGCGTCCACGCTGCTCTTCTCGCCCAGGAACCTCTCCGGCCTGAACTCCTCCGGCTGCTCCCACAGCTCCGGGTTGTTGGCCAGCCACCAGGCGTTGACGACGACCTTGGAGCCCTTGGGGATGGTGTACCCGCCGAGCTTGGCCTCCTCGAGGTTCATGTGGGGCACGAGCAGCGGGATCGGGGAGTGCAGACGCAGCGTCTCCTTGATCACGGCCTGCAGGTAGGGAAGCCTGCCGATGCTGGACTCGGTGATGGGCTCGTCGTCGCCGAGCACGTCCTTGATCTCGGCCCGGACCTTGCGCTGCACGTCCGGGTGGTTGACGACCTCGGCGAGCGCCCACTCGATGGACCATAGGGTGGTCTCGATGGCGGCGACGTTGATGTTCTCGACGATGTAGATGACGTTCTCCGGCGTGATCTCGCCGCTCTTCTCCGCCGCCAGGACGTGGTCGATCGCGCAGCGGAGCTTGTCCTTGTCCCCCGGCGCGTCCATCACCTTCCTTCTCTTGTCGACGTAGTTGGCGTTGAAGAAGGCGAGCCTCCTGGTCTGCAGGTCCCTGCACTTGTTGAGGTAGCCGCGCAGGAACGGCCTGAGGACCGGGATGAAGTCGCCGTAGTTGTAGTCGAAGCTCTGCGCGAGGCGGCTGCGCTCGGAGTTGAACCTGGTGGCCTGGACGAACATGGGGTCGTCGACGGACTGGAACCCCGCGTCGAACATCATGCGGTACATGATGTTGTAGAGCATGAGCTGCAGCCTGCGTCGCACCACGACGCCGGGGCCCTGTGCGGCCAGCTCGTCGGCTTGGAGGTCGGAGACGACGGCGTCCATCTCGGCCTCCCACATGGCCCTGTACTGCTGCACGACGCGGGCGGTGAAGAAAGGCAGCGTCATGACGCGGCGCATGCGGCGCCAGTGGTCGCCGTACTCCGTGAAGACCATGTCGGCGCCGCCGGCGGTGAAGATGTCGAAGACCACGTTCCGCGGGCGGGACCCGAACTCCACGCCCTGCGTGTGGAGGACCTCGGTGGCGAGCCGCGGGTCCGAGACCACCACCAGGTTGCGCACCCCGAGGCGGAGCCGGAACACGGGGCCGTACCGGGAGGAGAGGCGCGCCAGGAAGCGGTGGTTCAGGTCGTTGCCCACCTGCAGCCAGTTGCCGAACACCGGCACGGCCGCGGGCCCCGGCGGCGCGTTGCTGCCGGCGCCGCGCTTCGTGCCGCGCGCCGCGACGGCGAGGAGGATGGCAGCCGGAAGCAGGAGCAGGGTCAGCGCGGGGTGCGGCGGCGTCTGGAGGAAGGACTTGAGGAGCCAGTGCGCGGCAATGGAGGCGGCCGCCGTGGCGAATGCCATCCTGGCTGCCATGCTGTGCTGATCTTGGGGTGCTCTGCTGGTTGAATTCTTCTGTGGGTTCGAGTGGGATGTGCTGTTGGTTATGCGCTCCGTGATGTGGTTATATAACGGCTGCCGTGGATGAGGCGATGGTTGGTGGGCGCCGCGCGGGAAATGGTAATGGCACGAGCAGATGCAGCAAAATTCGACGGTTTTGGGCGGAAACCCGTGTGCCGGAGCAGGAAACAGGGTAGGCGTCAGTTGGAGTAGGCGGAAGGAAACGAGGCGTGTGCCTGCGTGGTCAGACTTGGAAAATTCAGAGGTTGGTGGGCAAATTCATTTGACCGCCCCTCGCCTGGTCACGCTCGCCCGGTAAAAAAGTTCTCTCGAACCAGAGCAAGGCTCGTTTGTCCCAGCACAAGTGAGTAGAGAAAAATGGCTACAACTCCAACTGCTGACGAGAGATGCGAGATTGACAGATGAACCAGATGAGTTGATTTGGAAATTAACTGAATCTGGGTCGTTTTCACTTTTCAGTCAAGTCTTTCTACTCAGCAATGCAACATGGCAGGATTGTGCCTTTTAGGTTCATGTGGAAAATTAAAATCCCACTTAGAGTAAAAAACCTTTGCTCAACAAAAGCATACTAACTAGAGATGTGTTCTTTCTCAAAAAAAAAAAAACTAGAGATGTGTTCTAACACAGAGGGAGTAAACATGAAGCGAAATGTTTGTTTTGTGGAGACAATGAATCTGGGTCACGCTCGCCCGGTAAAAAAGTTCTTTCGAACGGGGGTGCTCATGCTCAGCCAGAGCCAGGCTCCCAGCACAAGTGAGCGGAGAGCTATGGCCTATGGTAGGGGAACCTGGAGAACCATAGCCAGAGCTGCAACTGCTGATGAGAGACGTAAGATTGACAGATGAACCAGACGAGTTAATTTGGGAATTAACTGAATCTGGGTCGTTTTCAGTCAAGTCTTTCCACTCAGCAATGCAATATAGCAGGGTTGTCCCTTTTTGGTTCACGTGGAAAATTAAAATCCCACTTAGAGTAAAAACCTTCTTGTGGTTGTTGCTGGTTTGTTGTTACACAGAGGGAGTAAATATGAAGCGAAATGCAAACATCGTATTTCGATTTACACAAAGGGAATAAATACTAGTACTAAACTTTCAATTTACATCAGGTGAACATTGTATTTCGATTTGGCTAAAAGGGCTTAGGGAAAATGAAAGGAAGAACATTGCTGTGGGGATTTCGGCAGTAATCTCGGGGATTTGGAAGGCTACAAAATTGGCTTTGTTTCGAGAATAAGTGGCCAGATTGTAACAGCCCAAGTTTGTGATATATGTAAATAGTACTTAACCATTGCATGCATCTGCTTAAATCAATAAAATATTTGTATGTGATCAAGTGTGTGAACCAAAACACAAGTACAAAAACCCTAAAACCCTAAACCTCCCCTCTCTTTTTGAAATGCATTCAAAAAGGTTTTGTATTTTAAAAAGTGTCAAAAGAATGGAGCCCAAATGGTTTACAAGGGCCCTAAATATTTTATATACTTTACCAAAGTCTCTAGTATTTTTGAATTATTCAAAACAGGATTCAAATGAAATTACAAAAGAGAAAACTGAAAACAGAAAAAGAAAAGGATTTCTGGAAGAAAAAACCTAATCCTAAACCCTAACCAGGCCGGCCCATCTCTCCTCCCCTCTCCCTGCCGCTCGCATGCGCAAGCCAGTAGCCCAGCGAAGCCCACCTAGGCCCGGTACCGCTTTGTCCACGCTATCAGCGTCGTCAAGCTCGGGAAGCTCCTGCGTGTCGCCAGCGCTGCCGCTTGCCGGCGTCAAGATCCTCGCCGCCGCTCTGGACAGGGATAAGGAGCTGCCCTGCACGCCTCTTCCTCCCCAGATCTTATCCTCCCCCTCGCGCGCTCTCTCTCCCTCTCTGTACCTCGCATGGCCAAACCCTAGCCAATGAGCTCGTCGTCGCCTCGCCGCTTCCGACCATCCCGAGGCCATCTAAGACCACCTCGAGCTCCGCCTCGCTCCACTCTATCTCCCTGCAGAAGGAATCGAAGAGGGGTGCCCTGAATCATCGCCATCGACGTCTTCTTCCCCGAGCCCGACGAGCTCCGTCGTCGACCTTCCCGCTGCTCCGGTTCACCCCACGCCTCCCCATCAACCTCTTCAGCACCGCGGTGAGCTTTTGGTGCCCTGGCACCCTCTTTCGCTTCGTTAGCTTCTTTGCCGTCGCCTTCGCCGTTAAATGCGCAAGCGCCGCCGTCGGGCACCATCGCAGCCACGTCTCCGATGACCTCTACCCAGCGGCGCCGCCAGATTTAGGATTCCCGTGTCGCGCCCATTTGAACGAGACCAGCCCCGTGTGCTGGCATGCTCCGGTTCGCCGCCGGCGACCACCGTCTGGTGGCTCCGCCGTGTGTGAGGTGGCGCTGACGCCGTGCTTGAGTGTGGCCTTGGATGGATCGGGGTGGAATCAGCCTCCGAGAAAAATGACCCCCAACATGCTTGGTCGATGGCCGCAGGGCTAGATCATCGTGATGAATACCCCCCACTGTGTGATGTCAGCCCTCTGTCAGCATGACGCAATAAACCAATTTAAATTGTTTTAATAATTTTAGAAAATGAATAAAACTCGTAAATTCAATAACTAATTAATATTTAATCAAAAAATTATGAATAATATATCAAAATGTTCAGAAAATTGAGACCTATCTGTCTAAGCAATAATTATACATTGTCAAGCAACTTTAAACCCTAGTTTAGTTGGAAGAACATCGACACCCTCTCATATACATGTGGGTTCAACGATGTGTCTTCGCCAGGGCACTCTGAACCCTCTTAAATCGATGTTGCACCTAGGGTTACTGCATAGTCTTTAATATGACATGTCATACATATTGTTTGCGCATTGCATTATGCATGTCTTGATTGTTGCCTTTCTTTCCGGTGTTGGTTCTTCGCGATAGGATCCGAGCCCGAGGCTGAAGTCAACGACACCAAAGATCCATATTTGTCTACTGACGGACAAGGCAAGCGTAGCCTCTCATTCTGAACCTACTTTTACAAAGTATATTACTTTCTGGCTATGATGCACGCGATTCCAATGCGGTCTTTTGTTAGTAGCTACTGTTACCTATATGCTGTGCAGTTTCCCTTTTGTAGCCTTATACACCTGATCGACTGCTCCTAGCATACCTAGGTATGGCATTTGAGCATTGCTAGAGCTTTTGTGATCGACAGCTTAGCCATGCATAGTAACAACGTCGGATCTGTTCGAATGATGAATCGGAGATGCCGGAGAATCTAGAAAGGTAGGATATGGTGACATCATCGAAGGAGTGAACTAAACATGCTAAGGCTTGTATGGGAGGCCACGTTGGGTGTCGTTTTTGTAGTCACATGCTCGCTACCTCTAGGAACTGAGTTCTTGCCTTTGGAACCGAGACAAGCGTACAACCACACGGGGCCTGGAAAACCCCACGAGCAACTAACTTGCCTAGTAGATTCTATGAGTCACATAGTTCGGGCTTTCCATTTGGCATACGCATTGAAAACGTTTTCGAAAGAGGAGGTGAAGGAGGTGCATCATAACAGGTAGGGAAGCGTGGCCGCGGTTGCTTGGGGTGGATGGAGCCCCTGGTAAACCAACCTCGCCTCACATCTTTAGGGACCGGCTTCGGGACTTGACCCGTTACGGCGGAACCATCCCTAGGGCGCGACTCATGGTCTCGGCGAAAGCAAGGTAAAGGTCATGGTCAACCACCCTCTGCCGGCCTTCCAAGGAAGAGGGCTAATAATATTTGGCATTAAGAGTCGGTTGGTACGTGTGGGTAAAATTGTACACCGCTGCAAGGTTAAATCTTTTCGAAAAACCGTGTTCATGGTTATGAACGCTTGGTGACCAGATTCTAAGATCATAGATAACTTTAACCACTATAAAACTTGATGATCCACGTGTGCTTAAGGATGCGTCCTCTGGGTCGAGGGGGTGATCCTAGATAGGAGGTTCTGGTGAAGCTGGTGGTTACCAAGATATGATGAACAAGATGAAGAAGTCGTTATCTTATCCCTTTTAAAAGATTCTGAGTAGACGAGCCTCTTCTCTCTCTTGTTTACAAATAAAGATTGCTTCACGCAAAAGTAAATCCAGAGAAAGCCTTTCTAGCCAGAGCATGTAGACACTAGGTTAGCTAAGTCTTGCGGAGTACATTCTCGTACTTAGCCTTGCGCCATTTTTGTTTTTCTACATATGATCTAGTTGCAACTAAAGGTGGCTTCTACGTTGACATCGACGAGTAGTTGGGGGTCCCAGGTAGTAACCTGAGGACTATGGGATGGACGTCACTTCTGTTTAAGGCCTTCACACATCTCACTCCGCCAGTTTTCAGCTATTCCACTGAGCCACTTGATGCGGACTACTGGCTTCACACTATGGAGCGCAAAATTCTGGTTGGTCATGTTGCTCAAGCTGATTGGGTGACTTTTGCTGCCTATCATCTGGAGGGAGCAGCTAACTCCTGGTGGGAAAATTTCTTGGCTATGCAAGAGGCTCAACATGTTGTTACATGGCAAGAGTTCATTGAAGCCTTCCAAGCTTATCATATTCCGGAGGGTATGATGGATCAGAAGAGGGAGGAGTTCCTCAAGCTGAAGCAGGGCACTGGTTCAGTGTGTGATTACCAGCGCAACTTCAATCGTCTTGCCTACTATGCTACTGAAGAGGTCTCCACTGATGCTAAGAAGCAAGTTATGTTCCGCAAGGGACTGGATCCTGAGGTTCGCCGTGATATCCTGTAGGGGTTCATAGCATGGAAAACAAAAAAATTCTACCGCATGCACACAAACAAGCCAAGATCTATCTACTAGATTGTAGCAACGAGTCGATAGAAGCACTCACCCTCGAAGATTCCAAAGCGGTTAACGAGAGCAGATTCTTGTGGGTGATGTAGTCGTACACTTGCCGATATCAAGATCGCGTAGACGATCCTTCTAGCGCTGCGTTTCGGCAGCGCTTCAATAGTCGGTCACACGTTCGGTACTCGATGAAGACCTTCCTCTCCCTTGTTCCAGCAGGCAGCGGAGGTTGTAGTTCTCCCCTCGCGATTCCGGCAGCATGACGGCGTGGTGTCGAAAGTAGAGGGAAGATTCTGTAGGGCTTCGCCTAAGCTAGTGCGAGTTATGGTGGATTTAGGGTTTCCTAGTGATCTAGGGTTTAGAAGACCGGGAGGAGGAGGTGTCGGCGGCTAGGCGATGTAGCGGGCGGCGGCGTATGAGTGGCGGCCTTGAGTGTAGAGGGGCCAGGGCTTGGTCTTTAGGGCAGCCCTCTCCCTCTATTTATGAGAGGGGGGCAGCCTTGGGAGGGGTGGGTTTGAATCCAAACCCAAACCCAAGTTGGATTGAGAGAAGGACCCGTTCCTTCTTCCACTAGAAAACCATTGTTCCAGTTTGACTTTTCAAACTTCCCGTTTGACTTTCAATTTAGAGCTTTAATTCTCTCTTGCAAATGCCCACACCAAGTGACCTAGGATATGATCCAATCATTCCACTTACCCATGACACATTCATGGACCATTCCCCTTCCGGTCCGGTGAACCTTCTAGAACCTTCTAGAACCTCTCCGATGAAAACATCAGAATCTTTCCCGAACTCCGGAATCGGACTTTCCTTATATGAATATTATTCTCCAGACCATTTCGGATCTCCTCGTGATATCCTGGATCCCATCCGAGACTCCGAACAACATTCGGTATCCCTACTAACATTCCATATCTACTAAACAACATCGAAACCTTAAGTGTGTCTCCCTACGGTTCGTGAATTATGTGGACATGACGAGACACTTCTCCGATCAATAACCAATAGAGGAATCTGGAAATTCATATGGCTCCCACATATTTCTACGATTACTTTGCGATCGAATGAACCACTTACATACGATAGCAATTTCCCTTTGTCTCACGATAGTTTACTTATCCGAGGTTTTGATCGTCGGTATCTCTGCATACCTAGTTTAACCTCGTTACCAATAAGTACTCTTTTATCGTTCCCGTGATATGTGATCCCTTGTGAGCCAGTCACATGCTTGCAAGCTAATTGGATGACATTCCACCGAGAGGGCCCAGAGTATATCTATCCATCATATGGATGGACAAATCACACTCTTGATCCATGTGCCTCAACCCATACTTTCCTAACACTCAATGCCACCTTTATAGCCACCCAGTTACGATGTGGTGTTTGATGTCATCAAAGCATCCTTCCGGTTATGATGATTAACATGATCTCATGGTCGAAGGAATTAGGTTACTATGTATCAGAAAGCTTATAGCAAACAAACTATTGAAATGACTTGATCTTTATGATATGCTTATCTATAGGAGTATGTCCATCATACCATTCTCCTAATGATATGATCTTGTTGTTAATAACATCTCAATGTTCATGATCGAGAAACCACGATCATCTATTAACCAACAAGCTAGTATTATAAAGAGGCTTTACCAGGGACTCTAATTTAGTTTACAAATCACACAAGTATTAATGTTTCTGGTTAATACTGTTATAGCATGAATGTAAACATTTATCATAAACACAAAGATATAATAATAACCACTTTTATTATTGCCTCTTGGGCATATCTCCAACAGTCTCCCACTTGCACTAGAGTCAACTAATCTAGATTACATGGTAACATACTGAACACCCATGGCGGTTTGGTGCTGGTCATGTTTTGCCCTCGGGAGAGGTTTAGTCAACGGATCCTCCACATTCTGATATGTGTGTATTTTGCAAATCTTTATGTCACCATCTTGGACATGCTCTCGAATAGCGTGAAAACATAGCTTGATATGCTTCGGCTTCTTGTGCGACCTTGATTCTTGCGCATTGGCTATGGCGCCCATGTTATCACAATAGATAGACATTGGGTCCAGCGCACTTGGAACCACACCGAGCTCTGTAATGAACGCCTTCATCCATATCGCCTCTTGTGAAGCCTCCGAAGCAGCTATGTATTCCGATTCAGTTGAAGATCTCGCCACAACGCTTTGCTTTGCACTCCTCTAGCTAACTGTTGCACCATTCAAAGTAAATACGTATCCAGATTGAGATTTAGAATCATCTGGATCGGTATTCCAACTAGCATCGGTGTAACCATTAACAACGAGTTGTTCATCACCTCCATAAGAAAGAACCATATCCTTAGTTCTTCTCAAGTACTTAAGGATGTTTTTGACTGCTGTCCAATGATCCACGCCTGGATCACTTTGATATCTGCTAGTTAGACTAACATCATATGCAATGTTGGGTCTAGTACATAGCATGGCATACATAAGAGATCCTATGGATGAGGCATAGGGAGTCTTACTCATCCTTTCTCTATCTTCTGCCGTTGCAGGACTTTGAGTTTTACTCAAGGTCGTATTGGGCAACATGGGCAAGAACCCTTTCTTGCTATCTTCCATTCCAAACCTCTTTAGAAATTTGTCCAAATATGTACTCTGTGACAATGATATTAGGCGTCTCGATCTATCTCTATAAATCTTTATGCCTAATATGTAAGCTGCTTCGCCAAGATCTTTCATTGAAAAACTATTACTCAAATAATCCTTGACACTATTAAGAAGGTCTACATCATTCCCAATCAACAATATGTCATCCACATATAGTATTAAGAATGCTACAGAGCTCCCACTCACTTTCTTGTAAATACAAGCTTCTCCATAAGTTTGTATAAAACCAAAGCTTTTGATCACCTTATCAAAATGTTTATTCCAACTCCGGGATGCTTGCTTCAATCCATAAATGGACCGTTGAAGTTTGCATACCTTGTTAGCATCTTTAGGATCGACAAAACCTTTGGGTTGTACCATATACAACTCTTCATCAATGTCTCCATTGAGGAACGCCGTTTTGACATCCATCTGCCATATCTCATAATCATAATATGCAGTGGTTGCTAACATAATCCGCAAAAATTTTAGCTTCGCTACCGGTGAGAAAGTCTCATCATAGTCAACTCCTTGAATTTGTCGAAACCCTTTTGTGACAAGTCGAGCTTTATAGACAGTAACATTACCATCAACATATGTTTTCTTCTTGAAAATCCATTTGTTCTCGACAGCCTTCCGGCCATCCGGTAAGTCCACCAAAGTCCATACTTGGTTTTCGTACATGGATCCAATCTCGGATTTCATGGCTTCTTGCCATTTATTGGAATCTTGGTTCATCATCGCTTCCTCATATGTCGCAGGGTCATCGGTGTTGTCCACTAACATGACACTCATAACGGGATCATACCAATCAGGAGTGGTACAAGTTCTCATTGACCTGCGAGGTTCCGAAGTAACTTCAACCGAAGTTTCATGATCAACATCATTAGCTTCCTCTCTTATTGGTGTAAACGCCACAGGAACTACTTCCGGTGCTGCGCTACTCGCAAGTTCGAGAGAAGGTTCAACAACCTCGTCGAGTTCTACTTTCCTTCCAGTCACTTCTTTCGAGAGAAACTCCTTCTCTAGAAAGGATCCATTCTTGGCAACAAAGATTTTGCCCTCAGATCTATGATAGAAGGTATACCCAATAGTTTCCTTCGGGTATCCTATGAAGACGCATTTTTCCACTTTGGGTTCAAGCTTGTCGGGCTATAACTTCTTTACATCAGCTTCGCAACCCCAAACTTTAAGGAACAATAGTTTAGGTTTCTTCCCAAACCATAATTCATATGGTGTCGTTTCAACAGATTTAGATGGTGCCCTATTTAAAGTGAATGCGGCTGTTTCTAATGCATAACCCCAAAATGATAGCGGTAAATCTGTAAGTGACATCATATAACGAACCATATCTAAGAGAGTTCGATTACGACGTTCGGACACACCACTACGTTGTGGTGTTCCCAGTGGTGTCAATTGTGAAAGTATTCTGCATTTCTTCAAATGCTCACCAAACTCGTAACTTAGATATTCACCTCCACGATCAGATCGTAGAAATTTAATCTTCTTGTTACGTTGATTCTCTACCTCACTTTGAAATTCCTTAGACTTCTCGAAAGTTTCGGACTTATGTTTCATGAAATAGATATACCCATATCTACTCAAGTCATCTGTGAAGGTAAGAACATAGCGATAACCACCGCACGATGCTATACTCATTGGACCACACACATTGGTATGTATAATTTCCAATAAGTCCATAGCTCGCTCCATCATACCAGAAAATGGAGTCTTAGTCATTTTACCCATCAGACATGCTTCGCATCTTTCAAGTGATTCGAAATCAAGTGATTCGAGAAGTCCATCGGAATGGAGTTTCTTCATACGCTTCACTCCAATATGACCAAGACGACAATGCCACATATAAGTCAAGTTATCACTCAATTTCAAACGTTTAGCTTCAATGTTATTAATGTGTGTATTACTACAATCGAGATTCAATAAGAATAGACCATCTATCAAAGGTGCATGTGCATAAAACATATTACTCATATAAATCGAACAACCATTATTCTCGGATTTAAACAAGTAATCGTCTCGCAATAAACATGATCCTGATATAATGTTCATGCTCAACGCAGGCACCAAATAACAATTATTTAAGTATAAAACTAATCCCGATGGTAGATGAAGAGGTAGCGTGCCGACCGCGATCACATCAACCTTTGATCCATTTCCAACGCGCATCGTCACCTCGTTCTTCGCTAGCTTCCGTTTATTCTGCAAAGACTTTTGTTTGAGTTACAAATATGAGCAACCGAACCAGTATCAAATACCCAGGCACTACTACGAGTACTAGTGAGATATACATCAATAACATGTATATCAGATATACCTTTCTTGTTGATGTTGCCGTTCTTCAAATTCGCCAAGTACTTAGGGAAATTCCGCTTCCAATGACCCTCTCCCTTGCAGTAAAAGCACTCAGTATCAGGCTTAGGCCCAGCCTTGGTTTTCTTCGCCGGCGCGGTAACTTTCTTACTGCCCTTCTTGAAGTTTCCCTTTTTCTTAGACTTGCCTTGCTTCTTGAATTTTGTGGTCTTATTGACCAACAACACTTGGTGCTCTTTCTTGATCTCCACTTCTGCAGACTTTAACATGGAGAAGAGTTCGGGCTATGACTTGTCCATGTTTTGCATATTGTAGTTCATCACAAAGTTCTTGTAACTTGGTGGTAGTGTTTGGAGGACATGGTGAATCCCCAAAGCATTAGGAATCACTATACCTAAGATTTGAAGCTTGCTTGCATGCCCAGACATCTTAAGCACGTGCTCACTGACGGAGCTGTCCTCTTCCATCTTGCAGTTAAAGAACTTTTTAGAAGCCTGATAACTCTCAACTGCCGCGTGAGCCTCAAATATCATTTTGAGTTCACAGACAATATCATGTGGGTCATGGTTCTCAAACCTTTTCTGAAGCTCTGATTCCAAACCATATAAGATAGCACACTGAACTGTGGAGTACTGATTCTTCCGAGCAAGGAAAACATTCTTTACCTCATCGGTAGCATCAGCTGCAAGCGGGTTACCCAGCGGTGCATCCAGCACATAGGTCAAATTACCAGCATTGAGGACAATCCTCAAATTGCGGAACCAATCCGCGAAGTTGCTTCCATTGTTTTTCAACTTTTCTTTCTCTAGGAATGCATTAAAATTGATGGTAGGGGCCGCCATTGATCTACAACATATTTGCAATAGTTTAGACTAAGTTTATTACAAATTGAGTTATAATTAATAGTTAAATTAATCTAGGTGAACTCCCACTCAAAACAATATCCCTCACATTGTTTTAGTGATCACACGAACCAAATCCGCCACATCAAAACCGATCATCACGAGAGTTGATTTAGCTTCAATGGCGAACAATCAACATGTTCATCATATCTACTATATGACTCATGCTTTACCTTTCGGTGATCCGTGTTCCGAGACCATGTCTGTACATGCTAGGCTCGTCAAGATCAAACGTTAGCTTCCGCATGAGCAAATCTAGCTTGCTCACGTTGTATACACTCGCAGAATCTAACACACCCGATCATACATTGGTGCTTCGAAACAACAAGCTTTAGCAATGGTGCTTACTAAGGATGAACACTTTAAAACTTGAAATTTTGTGCTTGAGGGATCATCTTATAATGCTACCGTCATGAACTAAGCAATACAGGATGCATAAAAGGATTAACATCACATGCAATTCATAATATGTGATATGATATGGCCTTTCTTCTTGTGCTTCCAATCTCCATCTTCAAGCACGAACATGATCTCCATCATCACCGTAGTGGCGTCAAGGTCAATGGCGCCGCTTCATGGTTGTCGTCCACTAGCATCAACTATTACAACTACTTTGAATAGACACACAGGTCTTAACAGAATTTAAAAGACAACCATATGGCTCCTGCCGGTTTCCAACTTACAATAAGGATCATTGCATACATCATATATAATCACAATCATGGCCATATCACATCACAGCACACCCTTGCAAAACAAAGTTAGACGCCTCTAATTTTCTTTGCATATTTTACGTGGTTTGGGGATTTCAATAAGTGTCGTTCTAACTTATGAACAAGAACCACAACGTTGATGTTTGAACTATCAAGTGCCTGTTGTAAATTGAATCTATACTATGATGGGAGAGATAGACACCCGCAAAGCCACTTATGCAATACAAGTTGCATGTTAAGCGTGGAGCAAGTCTCATGAACGATGTCATGTAAGGTTAGCCCGGGCCGCTTCATCCCATCATACCGCAAGATGCAAAGTAGACAAAAAGCAATTGATAATAAAAGCACCACCGCCCACAATGACCATTGTGGTCTACTCGTGCAACAGATCTACATATAGACATGGCTCTGATACCACTGTAGGGGTTCGTAGCATGGAAAACAAAAAAAATTCTACCGCATGCACACAAACAAGCCAAGATCTATCTACTAGATTGTAGCAACGATTCGATAGAAGCACTCACCCTCGAAGATTCCAAAGCAGTTAACGAGAGCAGATTCTTATGGGTGATGTAGTCGTACACTTGCCGATCTCAAGATCGCGTAGACGATCCTTCCGGCTTGCGTTACGGCAGCGCTAATCGGTCACACGTTGATTTTCGATGAAGACCTTCCTCTCCCTTGTTCCAGCAGGCAGCAAAGCTTGTAGTTCTCCCCTCGCGATTTAGGCAGCATGACGGCGTGGTGTCAGAAGTAGAGGGAAGATCCCGCAGGGCTTCGCCTAAGCCGGTGCGAGTTATGGTGGATCTAGGGTTTCCCGGTGATCTAGGGTTTAGAAGACCGGGAGGAGGAGGAGGAGGTGTCGGCGGCGTCTAGGGCGACGGCGACGGGCCGACGGCAGCGCGAGGAGGCGGCGGCGGCGAGCGGCGGTGGCGCGAATGTAGAGGGGCTAGGGCTTGGTCTTTGGGGAAGCCCTGCCCCTCTATTTATGAGAGGGGGCGGCCTTGGGAGGGGTGGGTTTGAATCCAAACCCAAACCCAAGTTGGATTGAGAGAAGGACTCGTTCCTTCTTCCACTAGGAAACCATTGTTCTAGTTTGACTTTTCAAACTTCCCGTTTGACTTTCAATTTAGAGCTTTAATTCTCTCCTGCAAATGTCCACACCAAGTGACCTAGGATATGATCCAATCATTCCACTTACCCATGACACATTCATGGACCATTCCCCTTCCGGTCCGGTGAACCTTCTAGAACCTCTCCGATGAAAACATCGGAATCTTTCCCGAACTCCAGAATCAGACTTTCCTTATATGAATCTTATTCTCCGGGCCATTCTGGATATCCTCGTGATATCCTGGATCCCATCCGAGACTCCGAAAAACATTTGGTATCCCTACTAACATTCCATATCTACTAAACAACATCGAATCCTTAAGTGTGTCTCCCTACGGTTCATGAATTATGCAGACATGACCGAGACACTTCTCCGATCAATAACCAATAGAGGAATCTAGAAATTGATATGGCTCCCACATATTTCTACGATTACTTTGCGATCGAATGAACCACTTACATACGATAGCAAATTCCCTTTGTCTCACGATAGTTTACTTATCCGAGGTTTTGATCGTCGGTATCTCTGCATACCTAGTTCAACCTCGTTACCAATAAGTACTCTTTTATCATTCCCGTGATATGTGATCCTTTGTGAGCCAGTCACATGCTTGCAAGCTAATTAGATGACATTCCATCGAGAGGGCCCAGTGTATATCTATCCGTCATATGGATAGACAAATCCCACTCTTGATCCATGTGCCTCAACCCATACTTTCCGAACACATAATGCCACCTTTATAGCCACCCAGTTACGGTGTGGTATTTGATGTCATCAAAGCATCCTTCCGGTGATGGTGATTAACATGATCTCATGGTCGAAGGAATTAGGTTACTATGTATCATAAAGCTTATAGCAAACGAACTATTGAAATGACTTGATCTTTATGCTATGCTTATCTATAGGAGTATGTCCATCATACCATTCTCCTAATGATATGATCTTGTTATTAATAACATCTCAATGTTCATGATCGAGAAACCACGATCATCTATTAACCAACAAGCTAGTATTATAAAGAGGCTTTACCAGGGACTCTAATTTAGTTTACAAATCACACAAGTATTAATGTTTCTGGTTAATACTGCTATAGCATGAATGTAAACATTTATCATAAACACAAAGATATAATAATAACCACTTTTATTATTGCTAGGGCATATCTCCAACATATCCACCTCATGGACTTTGGTAACTTCCAAGGTCTTGTCAACAAGGCTATGAAGGCCGAGAGTGGAAAAGTGGAGTATGAAGAAACCCGTAAGCATCCTCGGGGGGGGGGGGGGGTACAACAAGGTCGGTTCTAGCAATAAGAAGCATCGTGTCTTCATGCCTTACAGTGTTGTGCCATGTGCTCCTTACACCTCAAGGTCTTACAGATATGCTCCCCGTCTGAATGTTGCTCCAAACAATGCTGGTGGATCAAATTATCCTACTGCTGGTACTGGATCAGGTACTATGTGCTTCAATTGTCACCAGCCTGGCCACTATTCAAGAGAGTGTCTTCAAAAGAGTGCTGCTGAGAAGGCACCACCACCAAAGAAGAATGACAAGTATCAAGGTGCTAGAAGAGGGCGCCTGAACCATATCTCTGTTGAGGAGGCTCAGGAAGATCCAAGCGCCATTATGGGTATGCTTTGTATCAATCAAATTCAAGCTAAAGTTTTGTTTGATTCTAGAGCATCGCATTCATTTCTGTCACAAGCTTTTGCTCAAATGCATGGGATAAGTTTTAAGGGGTTGTCTGTTCCTATGCTAGTTTAGTCCCCTGGTTCTAGTTGGTGTTCCACCATGGTTAGTCATGGGAATCTAATTGAAGTTGCATTTCAACTTTTCCTCACCTCCCTTATTGCCCTCAAGTCAACTAACATTGACATCATTCTGGGCATGGACTGGTTGACCCACTACCAAGCTATCCTTGATTGTACTACCAAGTTTGTGACTCTGACTAGTCTTGCTGGCATAATAGTCAAGTATTAGACCGTAGGGTCACTATCTCCTTCAGTTGTTTCTATTCCTAAAGCAGAGTTGTATGCTCTTGAAGTTCTACCTCCAATAGAGATTCAAGATGTTTCCGTGGTCTGTGAATTCCCGGATGTCTTTCCTGAGGAGTTGCCTGGCATGCCACCTGATCGAAGTGTGGAGTTTGTCATAGAGTTAGCTCCTGGAACTACTCCTGTTTCCAAAAGACCCTATCGTATGCCAACTCATGAGCTTGTGGAGTTGAATAAGCAATTAGAGGAGTTAGAAGGAAAATGATACATTCAGCCCAGCACATCTTCTTGGGGATGTTATACCATCTTTGTTAAGAAGCGTGATACCAATATACCGCATCTGGTTGTGGATTATCGTGTTGGGGATATGCTATATGGGTATCCCTATAGCATGTCTCTTATCCGGCTAACCCGGGTGGCCCACAGTTGGTAGCATGGCCTATGGCCTGCTGGGCGGCCCAGTTAGATGGATCCAGAAGGGAGGCCCATGCCGGATAAAGAAGGCTACGGTGGAGTCACCAGCGTACCCGAAGCCTTGGAGTGCAAGATACACAAGACTAATAATAGACAGTGTAGGACTCTGTAACCTGTCCAGCTAGGATTTTTCCCTGTAACCCTAGGACCTGGCGACTATATAAGTCGGGCCTATGGGAGCCTTTAGGGCACGATTATAGACAAACTTCACACAACCTCGCACAACGAACCAATCCCTGTAACTAGGCATAATGCCCTTATAGTGATTTATAGCAGGAGTAGGATTCCGCCAATGTCGCGGGATCTGAACCTGGGTAAGCTGTGTTACCTCGTACCCGTCAACCGTCTGCCTTCCCCCAAGTCTCTAAAAATGCACTGTGAGGACCCCTCCATGGCGTACTCGTCGGCAATACCACGACAATTGGCACCCACCGTGGGGCAAGAGGCGCTTCAGGCTCTTCAGCGGGCGAGGACCAAGATCTGCGCGGGAATCGGCAGAACCGTAGCCATCGGTCGCGTTCCTCCGGCAACGTTCCGATCATCCCTCTCGACGAGTTCTGTATCCCGGCGAAGACGAACCCTACGCGGTGTTCGATCGTTCCTATTGGAGACATCCACCTCTTCATCGGCGAAACCGACTCGGGCACTAGTTCCCTAGGAGTTGGGGGAGCATCAAGGCCCGCACGGACCACCTACGGGCAGGATACGTTCGCGGAAGGATCAATGTCGAATCTCTCTTTGGAGTTTGCCGGCAAAGATCGGAAAAATTCAAGGCCCACACGGACCGCCTACGGTCAGGATACGTTCATGGAAGGATCGATGTCGGATCTCTCTTTGGAGTTTCCCGGCAAAGATCAGAAAAATTCAAGGCCCACCCAAACCTCCCATGTGGAGGATATAAAGGTGGAAGATCACTGCAAATCCGTCGGCTTCGCCCGTGTGTCTGGAAAGCAGAGATCCTAGTTCGTCGGCGTGGTCACCATCTTCGATCTGGCACGCTGTGTTCAGAGAGAAGGCGAAAACCCCCGCGACTACCTAGCCAGGTGGCTCCTTATACGAGCCGATCTGGCCCACTACCCCGATGATAACGCTCTGTATCACTTCATGGAAGGGCTGGACCGTGGCACGCTCCTCCGGTATTCTCTAAGACGACAGCAGGCAACAAGATGCCTTACCCTCGAACAGATGGTGAGCACCATCAATAACTATGCGGAGGCTGACGCGGAAGCCCAGAAATCACTCGCACTCATCGACGGAGAACCTCCGATTCAGCCACCGCTACCACCGCCTCTGGCCGCCATCGCCACAACGGCACCACCACCTCCAGTCATCGTCGCTGCCATTGCACCTCCACCGCCCGTCATCGAGGAAGTCCTGGCACCCTTCGACTCTGTCATTGACGCACTTTATGCTGACTTCAGTGCAGATTCTGAGGAGATAGACTTCAGTCCAGAAGAGCTAGACTCCACTATGCAGGAGATGGAGGAGGAGTACTCGCGTGACGAGCAAACCAACAACGTCATCACGTCTCGAGGGGTGTTCGTCACCATTGGGATGACGATGGATGAAGATCAACCCGGACAAGCTCCGCCTACAGCACTGGAAAAGGGGAAGGGCCCATTTATTGCTGCTGACGATGATCGCGCAAAGGTCATGCCTCCTCCGCCTAACCCAGTGCAGCAGCCGCAGGAACTCGGTACCGGCCCGAGCAACAACAACACTGCAAACTTCCCGCCCCCAGCATCCACGTCTGCAGCAGCCCAAGTCACTCCAGCTGATAGAGTGATGTACGACAATCTCCTCGTCGAGCCACTGACCCCGTTGCTCATATCCGGAACGTGACCCAGCTTGACGAGAAACGCCAGCAGCTACTGGAGGAAGCGCAGGCCATTGCGGAGCAAGGCGCCAAGCTAGATCAAGATCTGGTCAATGCGCAGAAATCTATAGAGAAGGCTAGAGCAATGGAGGCCGAGTACAAGACTTTGCTACAGCAGCAGAAGGCTAAGAAAGCTCCGGCTCGCGTCATCAATGATCCTGGTGTACGGCGCAACCTAGGATGGGCTCCCTCAAAGCCGGCACAAGCCAAGCCATACATTGACAGTGAAGGCAAGCAGGTGATGCCCACCCCACTCCTTAACCTCGCCGTCACCAAGACCCTTCTGGAGCAGGATAGATCGCCCGAGGAAGTGGAACAGGTCTATGACCTAGTGGCCAAGGCGGTGAAGCAGCAGGAAAAGGCCACCTCTCAAAGGCTCGAGTCTGATCCAGCGCTTTGCCGGTCTAGTCAGTACAAGCCGCCAAGGGACAGATCTCCTCTTGATGTTGGGTCCCAGACGGGTTCATCAGAACAAAGATGGAGGGACGCGCGCAACAGGAAGGATGTCATCCCCATATCCTCCGACCACGGAGAAAAGGCCCAACCTCGCCGCCCGTCGCCACCACCCCGATCTCCCCGACATCGCGATGATTACAAGGCTCACCATCGAACGGATATGCCCCCACCAAAGCAGTGTGGCATCATCATCCGCGACAACGCGGAGAAGACCCGTCATGACGGAGAGCGCAACCAAGGGCACAAGATCAGGTCGCACCATGACCCTCCGCGTCCGACAAGCAACCGTGACAGGCGTGAGGAGTCGCAGGAGGGTAACAACAAGAAGGCTAACCCACCGCCACCTCCACCTCCGTCACCACCAAGCAATCACCATGGAGGAGGGGGCCCGCGTCGTTCACGCGGCCCGTCCCCTGTTGACAAAAAAAGGAAGAACCCAGAGCCATACGATGCACGTTCGCAGATCGATAAGATCCACGAGGCCCGGGAAGGACCATACCTGGGACCACGTTGCTTTGGACCTGCCATACGGTCCGCAACGTACCCCAAAGGTTTCCAGATTGACAAGACCATCAAGCCCTATGACGACACCGCCAAGCCAGCCACATGGTTGCAGGACTACGTCAACGCAGTGGAGATGGCTGGTGGCAACCCCAACGTCATCGTCAAGTACGTCCCGTTAATTTTGGCAGGCACGGCCCGTCAATGGATCGACGACTTGCCAGAGAAATCTATCTACAACTGGTTGGACATGCAAGAAGCGTTCACCAAGAACTTTGAGGGTACATACAAGCGTCCCTACACTGTTGGCGATCTACAGCGGTGCGTGCAAGAGAAAGATGAGACATCTCGCGCCTACCTCTCTCGCTGGCTGGACATGAAGAATTCCTGCGCAGGAGTGCACACTCAGACCGCCATGGCCGCCTTCATCGACGGATTGGAAAGAGGCACATTGCTCCGACATAAGCTGAAGCGCTTGCAGGACAATCACCAGCTGGACTTGAACCAGATGATTCAGTTAGCTAGTGAGTTCGCAGTTGCCGACGACGATGCTCGCGGCTCCTTGCCGGCAACAACCGTTCCAACTCAAGCTCGGAGGAATAACAGTACAAAGCGGAAAACCGCTCCAGAAGAAAAGCAATCTACCAACATGGTCGCTATGACTTTTGCAGGACGAGGCGAAGGCGGACAATGTGGCCGAGGAAGAGGAGCTGGTCGTGGGCAGCAACGAGGAAATGAAACCACCTCGGCGCTGCTCCGTGTTCCTCAAACCTATGAGGAGTACCGCGATATGCCGTGCCTCGTACACCTCGATGCCAACGGTAAAGCCACCCATACCAATCAACACTGCAAGTTCGTCAACGACCTCAAGGAAGACCCGGAGTCCGGCTACAAGCAAAGTCGGAAGAACAGACCGCGAGTCAAGGGCAAGGGGAAGAAGAAGGAGGAGGAGTCCAAGGATTCAAGTGACATGGACGAAGACGTTGACCCCAAGCACACCTCCAAGAGCGATGACAAGGGCAAGAACCCCTTTGCGAAAAAGGCTCCAGTCTACCACACTTTCCTTGGCACCCCCACCGTCCGACAACAGAAGACCTCTTTGAGGATCCTGATGGCCACTCTCCCCCCAGTTCCCCAGTGCCTGTGCTAGTTGAAGGTTCCAATAACTTGGGACAGGACGGACCACCCAGACCTTATACCTACGGAGAACCAGTACGCCATGGTCATCAACCCTTTGATTGATGGCGTGGAGTTCACCAAGTGTATGGTGGATAGTGGGAGCAACATCAACATCATGTACCTGGATACACTGCAGAAGTTGAACTTGACGGAGGCAAACCTAAGGCGGACCAACACCATCTTCCACGGCTTAGTCCCTGGTCGGGAGGCTCGATCCCTTGGGTGCATTACACTTTAGGTTGCCTTTGGCGATGTTAACAATTACTGCCAAGAGCGCATGACCTTCGAGGTGGTCCCCTTCAAGAGCGTGTACCACGTCATATTTGGCCGCGACATATTCCACATGTTCATGTCCAAGCCATGCTTCGTCTACAACAAACTCAATATACCCGGACCAAACGGTGTCATCACCGTATCCGGAAGCTATACCAAGGCAAGGGACTACGAGATTAATGAAGCAGCCGTTGTAGAAGATGTCCTCTACAGCGAAGAATTCAAGGAGATCCAGAGCAAGGTCGATGACTCAGAGATGCCCGCGTTGAAGAAGCAGATCTCCGACTCCGCTCCTACGTTCAAGGCCGCCATCGAGACCAAGCCGGTGGAACTTGTGGTAGGCGATGCCTTTGTAGGGTTTCGTAGCATGGAAAACAAAAAAATTCTACCGCATACAAACAAACAAGCCAAGATCTATCTACTAGATTGTAACAACAAGTCGATGGAATAACTCACCCTCGAAGATTCCAAAGCGGTTAACGAGAGCAGATTCTCGTGGGTGATGTAGTCGTACTCTTTCCGATCTCAAGATCGCGTAGACGATCCTTCCGGCGCTGCGTTCAAGCGCTCCTTGATCGGTCACACGTTGTACTCGTGAAGACCTTCCTCTCCCTTGTTCCAGCAGGCAGCGGAGGTTGTAGCACTCTCCTCGCGATTCCGGCAGCACAACGGCGTGGTACCGGAAGTAGAGGGGAGATCTCGCAGGGCTTCGCCTTAAGCCGAAGCGAGTATGGTGGAGTATGAGAGAGCTTTTGGTGATCTAGGATTAGACACACCAATTAGAAGGCTCTAAACCGGAGGCTAGGGCAATTAGAAGCTCTAACTTGATGGCTTGGGAGAAATCCCTAGGCTGTGGCTAGGGTTTAGGTTTAGAGGAGAGGGACTTGTGTACTAGGAGGGGCAGCCCTGCCCCTCCCTTTATAGGTGGGAGGTGCGGCCAAGGGGAGGGGAGTCCCTCCCCAACTCGGCTTGGAGGTGGGCCGGCGGTTGGAGGAGGGAATCCCTCCCCAACTCGGTTTCCCACTTCTCCTCCTCTTTCCAAAACTTGCCGTTTGACTTTCAAACTAGCCGTTTGACTTTTCAAATTAGGATTTGAATAAACCCTTTATTTTGGACAGCAATGACACCTAGTACATGATGCAATCATTCCAACTTACAATGACACATTCATGTACCCTTCCCCCCCCGGAGTGCCGGACATTTCGGAACCTTCTAGAATGTTCCCGATGAAAACACCGGAACCATTCCCCAACTCCGAAACGGGACTTTCCTTATATGAATCTTATTCTCCGGACCATTCCGGATCTCCTCGTGATATCCCGAATCCCATTCGAGACTCCGAACAACATTCGGTCTCTTTCTCATCATTCCATAACTACTCAAACAACGTCGAATCCTTAAGTGTGTCTCCCTACGGTTCGTGAATTATGCAGACATGATCGAGACACTTCTCCGAACAATAACCAATAGAGGAATCTGGAAATTCATATGGCTCCCACATATTTCTACGATTACTTTGCGATCGAATGAACCACTTACATACGATATCAATTTCCCTTTGTCTCACGATAGTTTACTTATCCGAGGTTATGATCGCTGGTATCTCCGCATACCTAGTTCAACCTGTTCTTGATAAGTACTCTTTTCTCGTTCCGTGATATGTGATCCCTTGTGAGCCAGTCACATGCTTGCAAGCTAATTGGATGACATTTCACCGAGAGGGCCCAGAGTATATCTATCCGTCATATGGATGGACAAATCCCACTCTTGATCCATGTGTTTCAACCAATACTTTCTGAACACTCAATGCCACCTTTATAGCCACCCAGTTACGGTGTGGTGTTTGATGTTATCAAAGCATCCATCCGATAAAGGTGATATGCATGATCTCATGGTCGAAGGAATCAGATAACTATGTATCAGAAAGCATATAGCAATTGAACTATTAAAATGACTTGATCTTTATGCTACGCTTATCTATAGGAGTATGTCCATCACATCATTCTCCTAATGATATGACCCTGTTGTTAATAACATCTCTATGTTCATGATCAGGAAACCATGATCATATATTAACCAACAAGCTAGTTTAACAAGAGGCTTTACTAGGGACTCTTTTATGTTTACAAATCACACAAGTATTAATGTTTCCTGTTAATACAATTATAGCATGGTATGTAAACATTTATCATAAGTATGAAGATATGATAATAACCTACTTTATTATTGCCTCTTGGGCATATCTCCAATAGTCTCCCACTTGCACTAGAGTCAATAATCTAGTTTCAAACCTTTGTGTATTCAACACCTATGGCTTTCTGGTGTTGTATGTACACGATTTCTAGTGGTCAACTGATCTCCGGATCTGACACTTCCAGGTCCGTGTGTAATTGCATGTCTTTGCGTCTCTACGCATCACTCATTCTCTAATGAGATGGCTTTGTATAATTTTGGTCCTTCGGTGAGACCTTTAGTTCTTTGGGGTTAAAACATGTTGATAATATTGTCGTACAATATATCTTCATAGTATTATCCCGCTGTGAACTACGCCTAGTTTGACAACAAACTTCTTGATACAAATGCCCTCTTTAGCTGCTATTATAGCAGTCATATACTTAGCCTTTTGTTGTAGTATCTGTCACAATGTCTTAACTTTGGAACTCATCCAAATCCATTATGGAACTTACTTTCCATTATATTGCGCCACCCTTAGTTTAGATTGAGATAAACTTAATTTGTACTTTGTGACAAAACTAGTATCAATGTAATACTTTTACAATGAACTAACCATCTATTTGCCACTTTTACAAAATAATATACTCTTAGTTCTTCCAAAAGATCATAAGAATATCCTTACTATCGTCCAATGATCATCTTATGAATCATTCTGGTATATGCTCATAACATTTAGAGCATAGGACATATCTGGATTTGTACATATCACAGTATGATTGATATAAATACTCTTTGTGATTTCATACATCAAGTATCAATCTATACTTGAATCTTTGTTTCACTTACCCTGTGTCAATACACTTGAATATATCATCAATATTGAACTCATTCAATCCTTTTCTGTGTGACAAGAACCTTTCTTGTAGTTTCTATATTGAACTCATTCAATATATATCATCTATGTACTTTCGGCACAACCATATTAGCGTCTATTGATGCCAAATATTTGGGTTTTGCCTAAGTCTTTCATCAGGATGAAATTCTTAATATGTGTTAATAAAAGATACATCATTTCTAATCAACAATATGTCCTCCACATAATGTATTAGAAATATGTCTTTAGCGCTCCCACTTAATTTCTTGCAAATGCAAGCATCTTCATTGTCTCCGATGAAATTAAACTCTTTTAACAGTTTCATCATAGTGAAGATTCCAACTCCGCTATGCTTACTTCAACCATTGAAGTTCGCATATGCATTTAGCATCCTTTGAATTAACAAAACCCTTTGGACCGTGTTATGCACATGTCCTAGGTAACAATTCTATTAGAAGAATTTGTTTTGTTTATTCAACTACCACATAACAAAATTATATGTAGTGGTTGCTACATTAATCCGTCTAGACTAAATATCGCTATGAAAGATCAAATCTTGTCATAGTCAATCTTTGAACATTGTTGTGAACTCTTTTCCAACATGTCGACTATTTCATAGATGTGAAACATCCATGTCTACTTCTTTATAGATCCAAACACAACTGTAAGGTTTTACACCTTTCTTGAGGGTCCTTCAAGTTCAAAACTTGATTTCTCGTGTATGGAACTATCACGGATTTTATGGCTTCAAGCCATTTGACGGAGTCAGGGCCCATCATCAATTCTTTGCATGTAGTCCGTTCATTATTCTCAAATAATGATTCAACCCTCAAATCTTGGTATTTGATTGTTTACTCGACCTACTTGGTTCAATAGAAACTTAGACCTCCGTGACCGCAACCTTTGAGGCACGTGAGCCATGAGCATTATTCTCGTCTCCAAACACTTTTCAAGCCATGCAACTCTTGCGATATAGCTAAGGTTCCTTTAACCTTATCAAAGTTCTATTGTCCTCCCACTTAACTTTTCACGAAAAATTCTTTCTCAAAGAAACTTGACGTTCTAAGCGACAAACACTTTTGTCTCCGGTGTTATGGAGGAATATTTAACAGTAATACAAAGACAGGTTTATCTGACTTTAGTTGCAAACATCTTTCTTATGCATAGCATACCAATGTTTAAGAAAGGACTACTTGGGTTTTATCCCAAACCATAACTTTATATGGTGTCATTTCAGCGGATTATGACGGAGCTCTTTTCAGTGGAAAACGGTATTCTCTAAAGCTTTTAATCTTTAAAATATAATGGCAGTTCTATGAATTACACCTTTGATCTTACCATGTCAAACAAGGTTTTAATTACATATCTTGGACGCTCCATACTCTTATGGTGTTTCGGGAAATGCAAATCCACAGAACGATTCCTTAAATCTTAGGTATTATGCTAAACTTGTAACTCAAATATCTTCCTTTATGATCTTTATCATAAACTATTTATATTCTTATTACAATGATTTTGCACTTCATCTTGAAAGACTTTGAACTTTTCAAATGTTTCATACTTCATCCTTATTAAGTAAATATTCATATATTCACTCAAATTTTCGGAGAAAGCATATGAAGTTGAAATCCATCGCTTTTGACTACACATGATGGACTTCATACAACAATATGTACAAGTTCCAATAAGCCAATCATTCGTTCCCTTTTGGCCTATGAACGAAGTCTTAATTATCTCTAGGAAAGTTCCACAAGCGTCATTTGATCAAAATCAAATAGACTCCAAAATTCCATCCACATGGAGTTTCTTCATGTTTTCTTTCCAATATAATTTAAACGACGATGTCACTTCCTAAGTGATCTTTCAATCAATTTGTCTTTCGACATTTTTAGCACTAGTTTTATGGATGTGATTTATCCAACGAGATTTGTGAATCATCCATCTTTTATGGATTACGGCAATTATTTGAACAACCCTTTTGTTCTCATAATACCTGATAAAACAAATCTTGAAGGCAAGCTTTGATGTTTAACGAGAAACACAATAACCCTTTATTTGTTCTCGATGAACATCATCACATATTCTTTTGCTAGTTACTTAGGCCATTGTAGTTCATGAATTCTGTTGTTTCGTATGACGATTCACACCAACAAATTCAGTATCAAATACTTAAGAACCACATTGTTTAAGAAGCAAAGAATATAGCCATAACATGTATATCATCTATATACTTAAGCTGAACAATTCTAGTCTTTTCTTTTCTGCCACATACTTATGAGATTCTCTTTCAGTATTTCCTTTTTAGCTTGAAAGAATCTATCAACATCAATAGTGGAGTCATACATATGACACATAGTCCAAAGCGTGTATAGTTAAATACCAATGTCTTTGGACTTGCACTTTGAAGTAGATCACCATCATCAAATGTTTGGTGTTCTTTCAAATTCCTTTCTTTAGTAATCTCTTGGTGTAGTAAACATTTTACCTACATCAAATATTCACCCTTATCATGGAATCGTCCATGATCAAGCTACTTTTAGCTTATAACGATGAATTACGAGTATAATGTTGCTATCCAAAACCTTTTGGAGGATTAGGACAACAAGTGTCTTCAATCTTTTGCAAATTCTCATCAAATACGAGAACATGACTTTTGCCATATTATACTCTATCATGTTGCAACCAAAACTTCGTTTCAGATATCACAATATCTTCCACACATCATGGTTTCTGAAACAACTCTTTCAGATCCTAGATAACCTTGATATTAAGACAATCCTTTGAATATCAAGAATCATGGAGACAAACACGATACTTATACACTAACACTTGGAATTGTTACTCTTGATTTAATACCAATTATTAAACTTCATGGAGTAACCGGAACTTACTGGAAGTTTGCGATAGGACTTTTAAACTTTAGATTAACACTTCAAAACAATACGATACCAGTTCGTAAAGTAACTAACCAGAATTCTATAGTTCTATCATCTCAATTATAACTAAGCGCAAGGTGGTAAACGGATGCCAATGACTACAACAACTATGCAAATTCACTTTGATTTAATTTATGATAAATTGAGTTCTAATTAATAATTAAATTAATCTATGTGAACTCCCACTCAAAACAACATCCCTCACATTGTTTTAGTGATCACACGAACCAAATCCACCACATCAAAACCGATCATCACGAGAGTTGATGTAGCTTCAATGGCGAACAATCAACATGTTCATCATATCTACTATATGACTCATGCTTTACCTTCGTGATCCGTGTTCACGAGACCATGTACGCATACATAGGCTCGTCAAGATCAAACCTTAGCTACCGCATAAGCAAATCTGGCTTGCTTACGTTGTATTCACCCGCGGAATCTAACACACCCGATCATCACGTGGTGCTTCGAAACAACAAGCCTTGGCAACGGTGCATACTAAGGGTGAACACTTTAGAACTTGAAATTTATGTGCATGAGGGATCATCTTATAATGCTACCGTCGTCTACTAATCAATACAAGATGCATAAAGGATTAACATCACATGCAATTCATAATATGTGATATGATATGGCCTTTCTTCTTTGTGCTTCCGATCTCCATCTTCAAGCACGAACATGATCTCCATCATCACCGGCATAGCATCAAGGTCAATGACGCTTCTTCATGGTTGTCCTCCACCAGCTTCAACTATTACAACTACTTTGAATAAACACGCGGGTCTTAACAGAAATTAAAGACAACCATATGGCTCCTGCCGGTTGCCAACTTACAATAAGGAACATTGCATACATCATATATAATCACAATCATGGCCATATCACATCACTGCACACCCCTGCAAAACAAAGTTAGACGCTTCTACTTTCTTTGCATATTTTACGTGGTTTGGGGCTGTTAATAAGTGTCGTTCTAACTTACGAACATGAACCACAACATTGATACTAGTATTGTTAATCACCCATTGTAAATTGGATCTCCACTATGCTGGGAGAAACAGGCACCCGCAAAGCCACTTATGCAATACGAGTTGCATGTCAAGCGTGGAGCAAGTCTCATGAACGATGTCATGTAAGGTTAGCCCGGGCCGCTTCATCCCAACATCCCGCAAGATGCAAAGTACACAAGAAGCAATCGACAATAAAAGCATCAACGCCCACAATGACTATTGTGTTCTACTCGTGCAACAGATCTACATATAGACACGGCTCTGATACCACTGTAGGGTTTTGTAGCATGGAAAACAAAAATTTTCTACCGCATACAAACAAACAAGCCAAGATCTATCTACTAGATTGTAGCAACGAGTCGATGGAATAACTCACCCTCGAAGATTCCAAAGCGGTTAACGAGAGCAGATTCTCGTGGGTGATGTAGTCGTACTCTTTCCGATCTCAAGATCGCGTAGACGATCCTTCCCAAGGCTGCGTTAGCAGCGCTCCCTGATCGGTCACATCGTTCGATTTTCGTGAAGACCTTCCTCTCCTTGTTCCAGCGGCGGAGGTTGTAGCACTCTCCTCGCGATTCCGGCAGCACAACGGCGTGGTACCGGAAGTAGAGGGGAGATCTCGCAGGGCTTCGCCTTAAGCCAGAGCGAGTATGGTGGAGTATGAGAGAGCTTTTGGTGATCTAGGATTAGACACACCAATTAGAAGGCTCTAAACCGGAGGCTAGGGCAATTAGAAGCTCTAACTTGACGGCTTGGGAGAAATCCCTAGGCTGTGGCTAGGGTTTAGGTTTAGAGGAGAGGGACTTGTGTACTAGGAGGGGCAGCCCTTCCCCTCCCTTTATAGGTGGGAGGTGCGGCCAAGGGGAGGGGAGTCCCTCCCCAACTCGGCTTGGAGGTGGGCCGGCGGTTGGAGGAGGGAATCCCTCCCCAACTCGGTTTCCCACTTCTCCTCCTCTTTCCAAAACTTGCCGTTTGACTTTCAAACTAGCCGTTTGACTTTTCAAATTAGGAGTTGAATAAACCCTTTATTTTGGACAGCAATGACACCTAGTACATGATGCAATCATTCCAAATTACAATGACACATTCATGTACCCTCCCCCCGGTGCGGACATTCCGGAACCTTCTAGAATGTTCCCGATGAAAACACCGGAACCATTCCCCAACTCCGAAACGGGACTTTCCTTATATGAATCTTATTCTTCGGACCATTACGGATCTCCTCGTGATATCCCGAATCCCATTCGAGACTCCGAACAACATTTGGTCTCTTTCTCATCATTCCATAACTACTCAAACAACGTCGAATCCTTAAGTGTGTCTCCCTACGGTTCGTGAATTATGCAGACATGATTGAGACACTTCTCCGAACAATAACCAATAGAGGAATCTAGAAATTCATATGGCTCCCACATATTTCTACGATTACTTCGCGATCGAATGAACCACTTACATACGATATCAATTTCCCTTTGTCTCATGATAGTTTACTTATCCGAGGTTATGATCGTCGGTATCTCTGCATACCTAGTTCAACCTCGTTACTGATAAGTACTCTTTTCTCGTTCCCGTGATATGTGATCCCTTGTGAGCCAGTCACATGCTTGCAAGCTAATTGGATGACATTTCACCGAGAGGGCCCAGAGTATATCTATCCGTCATATGGATGGACAAATCCAACTCTTGATCCATGTGTTTCAACCAATACTTTCTGAACACTCAATGCCACCTTTATAGCCACCCAGTTACGGTGTGGTGTTTGATGTTATCAAAGCATCCATCCGATAAAGGTGATATGCATGATCTCATGGTCGAAGGAATCAGATAACTATGTATCAGAAAGCATATAGCAATTGAACTATTAAAATGACTTGATCTTTATGCTACGCTTATCTATAGGAGTATGTCCATCACATCATTCTCCTAATGATATGACCCTATTATTAATAACATCTCTATGTTCATGATCAGGAAACCATGATCATATATTAACCAACAAGCTAGTTTAACAAGAGGCTTTACTAGGGACTCTTTTATGTTTACAAATCACACAAGTATTAATGTTTCCTGTTAATACAATTATAGCATGGTATGTAAACATTTATCATAAGTATGAAGATATGATAATAACCTACTTTATTATTGCCTCTTGGGCATATCTCCAACAGCCCTCAAGACCATCGCCATTGGGACGAACCTGGATCCCAAATAGGAAAGCGCGCTCGACGAATTCCTCCGTGAGAATAGGGACATCTTTGCCTGGCAACCTGCCGACATGAAAGGTGTACCTGGGGAACTTGCCGAGCACAGCTTAAACATCGATCCAAAATGCAAACCAGTGAAACAACCTCTACGACGCTTCGGAGATGAGAAGAGACGCGCCATTGGCAAAGAGATAGCTAGGTTACTTAAAGCTGGATTTATCCGAGAAGTCCTTCACACCCGATGGGTGGCCAATCCTGTACTTGTCCCCAAAAAGGGAACCAATGAATTAAGAATGTACGTTGATTACACTGGCTTGAAAAAAGCATGTCCCAAAGATCCGTTTGCTTTGCCTCGCATTGACCAAGTCATTGACTCGACGGCTGGCTCGGAGCTTCTGTGTTTTCTCGATTTATACTCAGGATACCACCAGATCAAGATGAGGAAGTCGGACCAATTGGCCACTTTGTTCACTACACTATACAACACGTTTTGCTATGTTGCCCTTTGGGCTGAAAAACGCAGGTGCTACATACCAACGAACAATGCAACGCTGCCTCCATGACCAAATTGGTCGGAACGTTCAAGCCTATGTGGACGATATTGCGGTGATGTCAAAAAAATCAAACGACTTAATCTCCGACTTAAAAGAAACCTTTGATAATCTCGGGAAATACAACATGATGCTTAACCCTAAGAAGTGCGTCTTCGGGGTTCCAGCAGGTAAACTGTTGGGTTTCATCGTTTCCCAACACGGAATCGAGGTCAACCCGGAGAAAATCAAGGCCATCTTAAACATAAACCGTCCGACATGCCTAAAGGACATTCAACGACTAACAGGTTGTGTTGCAGCAGTTAGTCGGTTCATCAGCCGACTTGGAGAGAAGGCTACGCATTGTACAAGTTCTGAAGAAGGCGGAACAAATTCACATGGAGCAGCTCAAGGAGATTCTTTCCTCAGCGCCCATCCTTACAGCACCCGAGCCTGGAGAACCCCTGTTAATCTACATGGTGGCAACCAACCGGGTAATCAGCATCGTCGTCGTGGTAGAGCGGAAGGAACCAGGCTATGAGCACGGAGTTCAACGACCAGTTTACTATGTAAGCGAGGTCTTGAAGAAGTCCAAGCAGCGTTACCCACACTACCAGAAGATAGCTTATGGAGTATTCCTTGCTTCTCGGAAGCTGAGGCATTACTTTCAGCAGCACCCAATCACAGTGGTGAGCAAGACTCCACTGTCCGACATTATCAACAACAGCGACGCTACGGGAAGGGTCGCGAAGTGGGGCATTGAACTTGCTGCTTTCGAGATCACCTACAAGAGGCGCGACACTATCAAATCACAAGCCTTGGCGGATTTTGTTGTAGATTGGACAGAGATGCCAGATGCTACCCCGTTGCCGGAACCAGAGTACTGGGTGATGCACTTTGACGGATCAAAGCTGCTCAACGGCTCGGGGCTGGTGTATTGCTACATTCACCAATAGGAGACAAGCTACACTACGTTCTGCAAATCCACTTCAAAGCTACAAACAACATGGCGGAGTATGAAGCACTCATTCACGGACTACGTGTAGCCAAGGATATTGGCATCAAGCGCATAGTTTGCTGTGGAGATTCCGACTTGGTTGCCCAGCAGGTGGCTGGCACCTGGAATGCGCGGAACCCTATGATGGCAGCATATCGAGACGAAGTGGACGAGATAGCCAAGAGCTTCTTGGGCTACGAAGTCAAGTATGTACCTAGGGAGAAAAACGAGGCGGCTGATCTGCTGTCTAAGCTTGGATCAGGGCGCAAGCAAATTCCGCTAGGAGTTTTCCTAGAGCATCTGCAAACACCATCTGTGAAGGGAGCCGACATCGACAACCCAGATAGAGCTGACTCTTTCGTCAACATGGTGACTAAGGTCCCTCCGGCTTGGACAAAACCATTCATGGAATATCTCGAACACGGAACATTGCCCGACGACGAAGTCGAAAGACGGCAAATAGTATGACGAGCAAAGGGTTATACCATAATCAATGGGAAATTCTACAAAAGGAGCGCTACTGGTGTATACCTAAAGTGTGTTTCCCAACTAGAAGGTATGGAAATCCTACGCGAAATCCATCTTAGAGATTGCGGGCATCACGCCGCTCCTCGTTCGTTGGTCGCGAAAGCCTTAAGCAAGGATTCTCTTGGTGACGATGAAGGCCGACAAGCTGGTTGAGACATGCATGGGATGCCAGTATTATGCCCGACAACCACATGTTCCTGCTAAAGAACTGCGAACAATACTAATAACTTGGCGTTTGCGATGCAGGGGCTGAACATGGTGGGGCTATACTGACGGCACCTTGTGGGTTTACACATCTGCTTGTAGCAGTGGATAAATTCACTAAATGGATAGAAGCTAAACCCATTAGAAAGCTTGATGGGGCAACTGCCCTTAGGTTTGTCCGGGATCTAGTGGTGAGATTTGGTCTCCCACACAGCATTATCACCGACAACGGCAGCAATTTATCACTCGGAGAAGTGGAGGCTTATTGTTGGGAGAAAGGCATCCGACTTGATCTTGCATCTGTGGCACACCCACAATCCAATGGTCAGGTTGAGCGAGCCAATGGATTAATTCTACAGGGAATCAAGCCACGCCTTGAGGCACCGCTACATAGAGCAGCTAGAGCCTGGGCGGAAGAATTGCCATATGTGTTGTGGAGTTTACGAACTACACCCAACAGATCCACCGGCTATACCCCTTACTTCATGGTATATGGAGCAGAAGCCATCCTACCTTCCGACATACTTCACGATGCGCCAAGAGTTGCCGTCTACGACGAAGATGACGCTGAAGAATCCAGACGCCTAGATGTGGACCTTCTCGAGGAGGAGCGCGTTTTGGCATGCTAAAGATCTGCCATCTACCAGCAGAAGCTACGCAGCTACCATAGTCACCGCGTCCGGCATCGCTCATTTAAAGAGGGGGATTTGGTGCTCCGACTTAAGCAGAAGAAGTCACACAAGTTATCCCCGCCATGAGAAGGACCGTTCATCATAAGCAAGGCGCTACTCAATGGGTCTTACTACCTCATTGACAATCGTGAACTGAAGGATAGACCCAACAAGGATCATAAGCGTATGCGACGT
This sequence comes from Avena insularis, assembly GCA_023614405.1. Lineage (NCBI taxonomy): Eukaryota > Viridiplantae > Streptophyta > Magnoliopsida > Poales > Poaceae > Avena > Avena insularis. The sequence goes on along the minus strand of CM042695.1, from coordinate 79,467,876 downwards.
GACCCGGATGATGACTACCCGGAGCTTGATTGGCCATGGAACATAGCACAGCTACGTCCTATTTACACCTAGCATTTTTTATCCAATTGTGTACCTCTTATATATGATCAATGAAATAAAGTTCTCTGGTTCACTCATATTTCTGAGACTTTTACCTCCTTTAGTGTTCATTTTTGGATCATGTAAAACCTCTATGCACAAGTTTTGCGATTGCACTTGTGAAAATTTCGCCTACGGGCGTTAGCTTAAGTTTTCTGGTCTACACGTTCTTTGTTGTTTTTATGTGGATTCTGGAGTAGTGACTTTCAACACTTATTGTTGGCGATTTTGTGCTCAGGTTATTGACGGTGCCATTGGGCATCATCACCTAAGTGCATGGTTCCGACAACGAGTCTTCCGACTCACGAAAGGTCAAGCATAAAAACCAAAGTAATGGATAAGCCAACACTTGCTTAAAAAATATATATACGCTGGAAACTAGTTCTTGAGTAGCAGGAAATAGCAACCATTTTTTCCGCCTTAAGTTAAATACATAATTTTTTCCGCATACGCACCAAAGATGAAACAAATATTACAAGTTGTTTTTCATTCCTTTGGCGCAGGCGACTTGGAAGCAGCTTCATCAGCAGCAGGAGAACCACCCTCGAAGTCGGCAGTATGAAGAGACTCGGAGGAGCTTTGGTCGCCATCATCAATGACATTCCTTGGCAACTCTGGTGTCATAGCCCGCGAGTGACGACAAGATGGATTCATGATTAATCGCCTTTCCATCGTCATCCACATCGGGAATGCCAGAGGTTACCATGTCGATGTCGGCATCTTCATAGTGTGCCTTCACCATTGACAGCGCCATCCTTGCACCGGCCCGTGCACATGAAGCTTTCCAGCTTGTGATATGCTCGGGGGCTCGGTGCAAGATCTCCGAGTACTTCACCATAGAGTCTGATGCCTTGATGTTTATCTGGAGGGTCTTGGCAATCTCCTTGGCTTGCGTGATGGCGGTGTTGATAAAGTTGTCGGCAAGAACCATGCATTCCTTGGCCAGAGGAGGTGAACGGGTCAAACCCATAGGAGCTGAAAATTCCGACAAGGAGTGCATGAGTTCAACAGTTCGAAATATTCGGACTACAGAAATCTAAGATGGAGAAAACTTACTGAAGATGCTGGCTTCATCTTGCCATAGGATGTCTGCCAAGGATTCTTTCTCTTGTTGGAGGAGCTTATACGCCTTGCTGTGGCGTTGATTTTGCTCATCGGCAGCTTGCTTCTGATCTTTTAAGCTCGCAAGGTCCTCCTTCAAGCGATTGATTTCCGCGGTGGCGGAGTCCTGTAGGGCCTTCATTGAATCCTCATGCATTTTCAGCATGTCTTTCCTCTCCTCCTTAAGGATCTTGTTCTCGCTGTCCAGCTGCTGGATGTGCTTGGACTGCTCGACAATGTCCTTGGCCTTGGCAACATGTTCTGCAAAGTCGGAGAAATAAAAGTACGTAGTGAGTACTCAGAGAATGTAAGCACAAAATCAAGACGGAATGTGCAAAAACAAAACAGACTCTTGTTTTTGATGATCTGTTCCTTCAAGAAGGCGGTTTTACCCTTTTTGGCTTCAAGATCTGCACGCATCTTCTAGTACTTATCATTGGCCATGCCCTTCCGAACATTCTCGTTCTGTGGAAAAAAGGATAAAGTTAAAACGGTGCTTAGTCTGCTTGGAGCATCTAGCCGGAAATCCTCCACCTAGACGCTCGGGGGCTACAGCGAGAGTTTTTAACCTAGCAACATGCTTAGCTTTTCTTTGAGCATCTAGTCGGAACTAATTCAGTTTTTGATTAGAGGCTTGGGGTCTACAATATAATTTTTTTAACTCAGCTATATGCTTAGCTTTCTTTAAGCATCTAGTCGGAACTAATTCAGTTACAACTAGAAGCTTGGGGGCTACAGTACTGAAATTTATAAACACTGCGTATGCTACTCTTAAAGCATCTAGTCGGAACATTTCATTCCATCTAAATGCTTGGGGGATACAGTGAGAAGTTTTCTAGCTTAGTCACTCTTAGAGCATCTAGACACAAAAGCCTATGATTTCCCGTCTACATCCTCGGGGGCTACAATGGTATACTCATATGAAATGCAAAAAGGCAAATAAAACTTACAAGTGCAATAATCTTGAGATTGGTAGCGCTCTCGGCCAGCAGCTTGCCAAAGGAAATATTGTTTCCTCGCAAGATGTCTGCTTGTCGGAGGAGCTCCTCAAGACCGCACGGCGGAGATGTTGGTACTCCTCTAGGAACCAGAGTTGTGCTACTCGGTGTAAGCGCCGGGTAGACTATCTTTGGAAACTCGAAAGGTTTCTGGGGAGCAAGGGCGCCGCCTTCGGCAGAAGTACCATCTTCCACCACCGCCTTGCCGCCACCGATGGCATCCTTAGCCGGAGCTTTAGCCATTTGATGGGCGGTACTCTCCTGCGTCGCCTGCTCGCCGACAACAGCAAGCTCAGTAGAAGCGCCAGAGTCCACTTCCATGGCGGAAGGGTCTGATGCCTCCTTAGCCTGAGAGCTTGTCTGGGCAGATGAGGGCTTGACGACAGGAGTGGCAGGGCGATGGCGGGAGAGGCGTCGCGATGCAGCATGTCCTTGATATTTCTATAAGCCCCCGATGTTTTGGAGGTCTTCTTGAGGCTAGTCGTGGCTTTCTTCCTGAAACATGCAGAATGCATAAGTACAGGATCAAGACAGAAAAATAGACAATGTCGAAAGAAAAGAAGCTTACACAAGTGGGGGTGCTTTAGCAAAAGGGATCCCGACGGCTTTTCTTTTCTCCGCCTCTAGGGCGGCGGTATTCTTTTTGGAGGCTCCACCCTCCATCTTCTTCTTCTTGCCTCTGTCGGCAGCGTCAGAGGTGGAGCTCTTCCGCTTTCGCGCCACCGGAGCTTCGTCGTCAGACACGACCGTGACTTCCTTCATCTTTGGATCATACATTTGGGCAGCCAGGTTGCCCTCCTCTAGATCGCTAAGCTGTTAAGTGAGAAATCACCGTGTTAGATAAAATGACATTTGCAAGACGGAAGAACTGGAGTATATGTCATACACGAAAATAAATACCTACCTTTGGGCACTTGCCGTCTATGTACATGTCGTAGGTGATGGTGAAGCCACGCTTCTTATCCTTCACCTTGACGATGTCCTTAAGGCGGAGCTTGACGGAGTCGCTCAAGAAGTTGTCCACGGAGATGCGGAGACTATCCCTTCTATCGCTGGTATACTCGTGCATGAACTTCACGTGGTGCTACAGAGGTTGGATTCGCCTGATGAACCAGCACATGGCTAGGTCCAAGACGGTCAAACCCGTCTCTATGAACCATTCGATCTGCCTTATGGCGCGAGAAGCGTCGAGGTCGGAGGGAAGGGAGGCTTGGGATCTCCATGTGGAAACTTCCACGGCGGCTCCGTCCACGAAGTTCGGATATGTTACTTCTCGGCCAACCAGAGGAATGTCTGGGCCGTAAAAGTACGTCCGCTGCCAATTTTTGCAGGACTCATGGCGGACGATGTCGGGGAACCGCCGGCCAGGTCGAATCTTGAAGCTTATGGTGCCGCAGTTTCTAGGTTCTTCCTTGCTATGTCCGGCTTCACGTTTGACAGTGAAGAAGTACACAAAGTGGTCTAACCTAGGCCTTATCCCTAAGTATCCCTCACAAAGAGCCGCGTAGTTGCTAAGCACTAAGATACTATTGGGGGAAAGGTTCTGGAGCTAGACCCTATAGTGATTCAAGACAGAGAGGAAGAAGTTGGAGATAGGTAGAGAGACATCGCGTACCAGCTGAACTTTGAGGTACACCTTTTTTATGGCTTGAGGAGAAGGTGTCACCTCGCCAGCCGGCGCCGCCCGCCAGGCGAGCCCCTCCGTCGCAGGAAGGTAGCCTTCGGCGATCATCTCTTGGATATCACGGTCTGTGATATCCGAGCCGCGCCAATCGCCCTTGTGCAAGTCTGGTTCCTCCTCCAACGGCTCCAGCACCGCCAGATTAAGGTCACCTCCAGTGGACTCGATAACCGCTAATGCGGGGATGACTAGCCCCTCTAGAGGCACGACGATGGAGCTCGCCGGCTTTGCCGTGGCTTCGCTCGACACCACCATGGAAGGATAGGTGCTGCTAGCCATGGAGTAAGAGTGGAGGTGGCTGGTGCAGATTGGCGCTAGGGTTTTTTTTGAGAAGTTATCGCGGAAAGCTCGAGGAGGCACGCGACTGGAGGAAGAAGATGATGCAAGGAGAATGATGTAAAAAGTAGAAATTCCCCCACGGTTACTATTTATCACATCCAACGTCAAGATTTTTGCAGCTTAATCGGACAGTTACCGCGTAGACGACGTGTTCGCGAGCATGCGCGGAAATTTCGCCACGTCTCCCACCGTCGCCGCCAACGGTTCGTATTGCTTGCGCGGGAAAATCGGACATGATTGCGTTCTCTGCATGTGTGAGTTACGAGGCGTCGCTGACCTAAGCCTACGTCGTCTTAGCTGACATGGGCAGATGAGCCGTCACATCGAAGATTCCGATATGGACGGATCCAATCCGACTACGGAAGAGTACGATGGAAGATTCAACATTTCTCCGACTTACAAGTTGAAGACGGAGAAAGCTTTGGAGGGTTCTTTGGGAGGACTACAAGATATTGCTTGATGATTTGCCGACATCCATCTAGACGGAGCATTCCACGTGAAAAGGCAAGACGGCGCAAGATCTCGGAGTTCTCCGGGGGCTATTGTTGGGGATATGCTATATGGGTATCCCTATAGCATGTCTCTTATCCGGCTAACCCGGGTGGCCCACAGTTGGTAGCATGGCCTATGGCCTGCTGGACGGCCCAGTTAGATGGATCCAGAAGGGAGGCCCATGTCGGATAAAGGAAGGCTACGGTGGAGTCACCAGCGTACCCGGAGCCTTGGAGTGCAAGATACACAAGACTAATAATAGATAGTGTAGGACTCTATAACCTGTCCGGCTAGGATTTTTCCCTGTAACCCTAGGACCTGGTGACTATATAAGTTGGGCCTATGGGAGCCTTTAGGGCACGATCATAGACAAACTTCACACAACCTCGCACAGCGAACCAATCCCTGTAACTCGGCGTATTGCCCTTATAGTGATTTATAGCAGGAGTAGGATTCCGCCACCGTCGTGCGATCTGAACCTAGGTAAGCTGTGTTACCTCGTACCCGTCAACCGTCCGCCTTCCCCCACGTCTCTAAACACGCACTGTGAGGACCCCTCCATGGCGTACTCGTCGGCAATACCACGACATATCGCCCACTCAATGCTATGACTATCAAGAATAAGTATCCCCTCCCTAGGATCAACGATCTCTTTGATTAGTTAAGTGGTGCCACTATCTTTTCCAAGATGGATTTGAGGTTAGGGTATCACCAGATAAAGATCCATAAGGAAGATATTCCAAAGACTGCTTTCACCACTCATTATGGTCTTTACGAGTATACAGTCATGTCCTTTGGTCTTACCAATGCTCCAGCCACTTTCATGCGGCTTATGAACTCTGTCTTCATGGAGTATCTTGACAAGTTCGTCATGGTCTACATCGATGATGTTCTGGTCTATTCCAAGTCTGAAGAAGAGCACGCTGAACATCTTCGTTTGGTGTTGACAAAACTCCGAGAACATCGTCTCTATGCCAAGTTCTCCAAATGTGAGTTTTGGTTACAAGAGCTCATATTCCTTGGTCATGTTGTTTCCGCCCAAGGGGTTGCCATTATCCCAGATAAGGTCCAAACCGTCCTCGACTGGGAGTCTCCCAAATCCATTAAGGATGTCCGAAGTTTTCTCGGGATGGCTGGTTATTACCGTCGATTCATCGAGAACTTATCCAGGATTGCAAAGCCAATGACTGATCTTCTTAAGAAGGATAAGAAGTTTGAATGGTCTGATAAGGCTGAAGAAAGCTTCCAGATATTGAAAACCAAGTTAACCACTGCTCTGGTGCTGGTTCTTCCAGACACTAGCAATGAATTTGTAGTCTTCTACGATGCTTCTCACCAAGGTCTCGGATGTGTGTTGATGCAAGATGGTCATGTGGTGGCTTATGCCTCCCGTTAGTTAAAACCACATGAGAACAACTACCCAACTCATGATCTTGAGCTTGTAGCTATTGTTCATGATCTTAAGCAATGGCGACATTACCTTCTCGGTAGTCGTTGCGAGTTATACTCGGATCATCAAAGTCTGAAGTATATTTTCACACAACCTGATCTGAATCTCAGACAAAGAAGATGGTTGGGACTCATCAAAGACTATGATTTGGGTCTCAACTATCAACCTGGCAAAGCCAATGTCGTTGCTGATGCGCTGAGTCGTAAGTCTTATTGCAACAATCTGATGATCAAACAATCTCAACCTTCTCTTCATGAGAAGTTCGCTCTATTGAACCTTGAAGTAGTTCCTCGTGGATTCCTTTCTACTCTTGAAGTGAAATCTTCTATAGGGGATGAAATCAAGCATGCTCAGAAGAATGATTTTGAAGTTGCTGAGATCAAAGGGAACATTGCTAACGGGGTTGCTAAGTGTTTCTCTATTGATAATCAAGGCATCGTCTACTTTGGTAACCGTCTGGTAGTGCCAAAGAGGACAAGGTTGAGGGATTTAATTCTCCGAGAGGCTCATGAATCACACCTTTCTATCCACCCTGGAGGTACCAAGATGTATCGAGATCTTCATCAAAGATTCTGGTGGTCCGGTATGAAGAAGGATACCTCTCGTTTTGTTGCTGAATGTGACGTTTGCCGTCGCGTCAAAGCTGAGCACCAAAGACCCGCTGGTCTCCTACAACCACATAGAATCCCTGGATGGAAATGGGATGAAGTTAGTATGGATTTCATTGCTGGTCTTCCTAAGACTCAGAAAGGAAATGATGCCATCTGGCTAATTGTTGACTATTTGTCCAAGGTTGCTCACTTCCTACTTCTTCACGAGAGCATTAATGCTAATCAATTGGCTGATCTATATATATCTCGAATAGTTGTCCTTCATGGGGTACCAAAGAAAATCGTCTCTAATCGAGAGAGTTTGTTCACCTCAAGGTTATGGACAAGTTTCCAACAAGCTATGGGAACCCGTCTGTCCTTCAGTACAGCCTACCATCCTAGTACCGGTGGTCAGACCGAAAGAGTGAATCAAATTCTTGAAGACATGCTAAGAGCGTGTGTCATATCTTTTGGTAAGGACTCGGAGAAATGCCTTCCTTTTGCTAAATTCTCCTACAACAACAGTTATCAGTCTAGTATAGAAATGGCACCCTTCCAATTCTTATATGGAAGAACCTGTCGTACTCCTTTGAACTGGTCAGAAACTGGCGAAAGAAAGTTCTTTGGACCAGATATGATCCAGGAAGCAGAAGATCAAGTTCGTATCATTCGAGATCATTTGAAAACTGCTCAGTCTCGCCAGAAAAGCTATCGTGATCGTCACCATCAACATGTTGAATATGAAGTTGGTGATCAAGCTTATCTTCGGGTCACTCCTTTAAAGGGTGTCCATCGTTTCGGCATCAAAGGCAAACTATATCCTCGTTATGTTGGTCCTTTTCGCGTTCTTTCCAAGCAAGGTAAACTTGCATATCAATTGGAGTTGCCTACAAACTTCCCTGAGGTGCATGACGTCTTTCATGTGTCTCAACTCAAGCGTTGCTTCAAAGATCCTATTCGTGGTGTTGATCACCAAACTCTTGATCTCCAGAAGGATCTGACTTATCGTGAGTATCCTGTTCGTATCCTTGATGAAACCGAGCGCAAGACTCGTCGTCAAAATATCAAGTTCCTGAAAGTTCAGTGGTCTCATCACTCTGAGGATGAAGCAACCTGGCAAAGAAGATGTCTTGATCAGTACCACCTTCTTTTCTAAAACTTAGGAATCTCGGGTCGAGATTCTTGTAAGGGGGCTAGAGCTGTAACAGCCCAAGTTTGTGATATATGTAAATAGTACTTAAGCATTGCATGCATTTGTTTAAATCAATAAAATATTTGTATGTGATCAAGTGTGTGAACCAAAACGCAAGTACAAAAACCCTAAAACCCTGAACCTCCCCTCTCTTTTTGAAATGCATTCAAAAAGGTTTTGTATTTTGAAAAGCGTCAAAAGAATGGAGCCCAAATGGTTTACAAGGGCCCTAAATATTTTATATACTTTACCAAAGTCTCTAGTATTTTTGAATTATTCAAAACAGGATTCAAATGAAATTACAAAAGAGAAATCTGAAAACAGAAAAAGATTTCTGGAAGAAAAAACCTAATCCTAAACCCTAACCAGGCCGGCCCATCTCTCCTCCCCTCTCCCTACCGCTCGCATGCGCAAGCCAGCGGCCCAGCGAAGCCCACTTAAGCTCGATACCGCTTTGTCCACGCTGTCAGCATCGTCAAGCTCGGGAAGCTCCTGCGTGTCGCCAGCGCTACCGCTCGCCGGCGTCAAGGTCCTCGCCGCCGCTCTGGATAGGGATAAGGAGCTGCCCTGCACGCCTCTCCCTCCCTAGATCTTATCCTCCCCCTCACGCGATCTCTCTCCCTCTCTGTACCTCGCATGGTCGAACCCTAGCCGACGAGCTCTTCGTCGCCTTGATGCTTCCGACCATCCTGAGGCCATCTAAGACCACCTCGATCTCCGTCTCTCTCCACTCTATCTCCCTGCAGAAGGAATCGAAGAGGGGCGCCCTGAATCGTCGCCATCGACGTCTTCTTCCCCAAGCCTGACGAGCTCCGTCGTCGACCTTCCCACTGCTCCGGTTCACCCCACGCCTCCCCATCAACCTATTTAGCACCGCGGTGAGCTTTTGGTGCCCCAGGCACCCTCCGCTCGCTCGTTAGAGCCGTCGCTCGCCGTTCGTCTACAAGTGTCGCCGTCGGGCACCGTCGCAGCCACGTCTCCGATGACCTATACCCAGCGGCGCTGCCAGATTTAGGATTCCCGTGTCGCGCTCGTTCGAACGACACCAGTCCCGCGTGCTGGCGTGCTCTGGTTCACCGTCGGCAACCACCATCTGGTGGCTCCGCCGTTTGTGAGGTGGCACTGACGCCGTGCTTGCGTGGCCTGCTGATGTGGCCTTGGGCCCAGCAGTCAGTGACTGGGGCTAGATCCAGCCCTAGTACGAAATGACCCCCCCCCCCCACACCGTGTGATGTCAGCCCTCTGTCATCATGACGCAATAAAGAATTTAAATTGTTTTAATAATTTCAGAAAATGAATAAAACTTGTAAATTCAATAACTAATTAATATTTAATTAGAAAATTATGAATAATACATCAAAATGTTCAGAAAATTGAGACCTATCTGTCTAAGCAATAATCATACATTGCAAGCAACTTTAAACCCTAGTTTAGTTGGAAGAACATCGACACCCTCTCATATACATGCGGGTTCGATGATGTGTCTTCGCCAGGGCACTCCGAACCCTCTTAAATCGATCTTGCACCTAGGGTTACCGTGTAGTCTTTAATATGACATGTTATACATATTGTTTGCGCATTGCATTATGCCATGTCTTGATTGTTGCCTTTCTTTTCGGTGTTGGTTCTTCGCGATAGGATCCGAGCCAGAGGCTGAAGTCAACGACACCGAAGATCCATATTTGTCTACTAACGGACAAGGCAATCGTAGCCTCTCATTCTGAACCTACTTTTACAAAGTATATTACTTTCTGGCTATGACACACGCGATTCCCATGTGGTCTTTTGTTAGTAGATAGTGTTACCTATCTGTTGCATAGTTTCCCTTTTGTAGCCTTATATCCCTGATCAACTTATCCTAGCATACCTAGGTCTGGTATTTGAGCATTGCTAGAGCTTCTGTGATTGACAGCTTAGCCATGCATAGTAATAATGTCTGATCTGTCCGAATGATGAATCGGAGATGCCGGAGAATCTAGAAAGGTAGGAGATGGTGACATCATCAAAGGAGTGAACTAAGCATGCTAAGGCTTGTATGGGAGGACACGTTGGGTGTGGTTTTTGTAGTCCCATGCTCGCCACCTCTAGGAACCGAGTTCTTGCCTTTGGAACCGAGACGAGCGTACAACCACACGGGGCCTGGAAAACCCCACGAGCAACTAACTTGCCTAGTAGATTCCATGAGTCACATAGTTTGGGCTTTCCATTTGGTATACGCATTGAAAACGTTTTCGAAAGAGGAGGTGAAGGAGGTGCATCATAACAGGTAGGGAAGCGTGGCCGCGGTTGCTTGGGGTGGATGGAGCCCCTGGTAAACCAACCTCGCCTCACATCTTTAGGGACCGGCTTCGGGACTTGACCCGTTACGGCGGAACCATCCCTAGGGCGTGACTCATGGTCTCGGCGAAAGCAAGGTAAAGGTCGTGGTCAACCACCCTCTGCCGGCCTTCCAAGGAAGAGGGCTAATAATATTTGGCATTAAGATCCGGTTGGTACGTGTGGGTAAAATTGTACACCTGCAGGGTTAAATCTTTTCGAAAAGCCGTGTTCACGGTTATGAACGCTTGGTGACCAGATTCTAAGATCATAGATAACTTTAACCACTATAAAACTTGATGATCCACGTGTGCTTAAGGATGCTTCCTCTGGGTCGAGGGGGTGATCCTAGATAGGAGGTTCTGATGAAGCTGGTGGTTACCAAGATATGATGAACAAGATGAAGAAGTCATTATCTTATCCCTTTTAAAAGATTCTGAGTAGACGAGCCTCTTCTCTCTCTTGTTTACAAATAAAGATTGATTTACGCAAAAGTAAATCCAGAGAAAGACTTTCTAGCCAGAGCATGTATACACTAGGTTATCTAAGTCTTGCGGAGTACATTCTCGTACTCAGCCTTGCGCCATTGTTGTTTTTCTATAGATGATCTAGTTGCAACTGAAGGTGGCTTCTACGTTGACATCGACGAGTAGTTGGGTCCCAAGTAGCATCCTGAGGACTATGGGATGGACGTCGCTTCTGTTTAAGGCCTCTTAGGCCCTTTGCTAAGTTGTTGTGTAGAACGACATAATTTTCTTTCGCTGTGTGATGTAATGTTGGGTCTATGACCTCTGGTTTGTAATAACTCTAATATCTTACTCTGTTAAGAGTTTAAACTTATGCTGTTGAATCCCTGTGTTCTGTAATGTTACCGAATCATACTGTGATCTTCCATATTTGGAGTTAAGATTATCTTACATGGTGATCTGAGGTTAGTTTAACCCTAATCCTGTGGGTGCTACACAGATGTACCAATTTCTTTGATTTTTCGCATTTGCTATTGGATTAAGTGGTGGAGTTCGTTGCATGGCAAACAGGGTGCAAAGGAACGGCTGGTGTTCTGCGCTAGGCCGCTGGAGAAAGTGGCAATGGAAGTTTTCAAAGCTAGGAAGAGCTGGGCGTCGTGGATACCGAAAATAGGGCAAGGGTGACTTGATCTGGAGGGAGAGGAGCTGTCGTGACTATGCTAAAACAGAAAAGAAAAGGCGATGGAAAAAAGGAAAAGGGTGGAGGACATAGAAGAAGAGTATAAACTAGATCTTGCTTCTATAACAGTCTTTTCTTTTTCACTCTTTTCCTTTTAGTTTCTGTATTAGGCGTTGTTTGCTGTCTCTCTTTCCTGTGCTTTGAGATCTCAATAAGTTTGTAGGTGTGTTTATGATGTGTTGACCGAAGAAACTCCTAACGAGGTTTTATTAATGAAGTCGGGAAAAGCGTTTCATCTAAAAAAAGTAAGTAGAGAAAAGCTTGGGTATGCTCGAAAATCTAATTTGGCTTGTGGGTGCAAATAAATCCATTGTTTGAAAACACATTTTAAAATGTAAAAAAATAAAAAAATTCCACATGTATATCAGGATATTCTATGTCTGCAGGATTTCGCATAAAAAGAACATTTATTATGTCGGGTGTAAAAATACAAATTTTGATACTCCAACATTACTACCCGGGGACATTTTTTTTGTCGTTTTCACGAAACACATAAAATATGTTATTTTCTCTTAAAAACTTGTGTGCGAACATAAAATTTCTGGATGTCCATGCAATTTAATTTTTTATAACATTTTGAAAATTATTTTGGATGGATTTTTAATAATATTTTCATATGCACCTGTAAGCCAAAACACTGTCTCCAGATATGATGGCCTTGTTTATCTATTATAGGAGAAGCTTACGGTCGTGCTCACAATAGGTACAAGAGTAGCCAAATATTTTGCCCATGTTTTCAATATATAATTTACCTTTTCACTTCATGCAAAAGTAGTGACCCGTCTTTTGGGTCTTGTTCCACCGACGGTCGCATCGCGAAGATTCTTGCACGCGCCATACCGACACGTGCTCACAGTACGCACCTTCGCTGAACATGGACTTGCCTCCGCTCAGGCCCCCACTTCAGTGAGGTAGGGGTAGCTCTGCCATGAGTGAGAGGATGCAAGCACTCGCGGGAGCCAGCTTCTTGCGCCTGGTGGTGCTGTAGAGGATCGACGTAAGGTCTCACCTCGTAGACAAACTAGATGACATCCACAAGTTGTACCCACGTGAACGTTATTTACAACATTCGCATCTCACACATGTTATCTGAGCATCTTCTCCTGACGTGGGGTCTCCATGGCAATGCCCATGGTTGATGATGGTGAGATTGTAGGCTAACAAACAAGAAGAGGGGCACGATTTACCCAGGTTCAGGCCCCGGAGGGAAAACCCTAGTTATATTTGTCTGTTCTTGATTGATGACGATGATAATTACAAGGTTGTAGTGATAGCTATGATGGATATTTCCTAGGACATATTGCAATGCGTTCGTGAGAGCCTCCTCGGCGGACCCTCCCATCTGTTATATGAGAGGATAGGTCTCGGGATCCCTAGCCTAGTCGGTTACAAGTTATAAGCAAAACTCTAGGGTTTCCTAATATTGGGCTTCATAGTCGCCAATTTGTCTTGCGCTTTAGGATCCTTAGCAGGTCATCATGTGGGTTGATGACCCACAAGTATAGGGGATCACAACAGTCTTCGTGGTTAGTATTATCCAATTTATTGATTCGACACAAGGGGAGTCAAAGAATACTTGCAAACCTTAACAACTGAGTTGTCAGTTCATCTGCACCTAGAAATAGTTCTTGCTCACAGAAGTTTATCATTAGCAACAGTTTGTAGTAGCAACAGCAACAGTGGAACAGGAGCAATAGTAATAGTAACTATAACAGTAGGATTCGAGTGCGGTAGGCATAGGGATGGATGGACGGGCGTTGCATGGACGAGTCTAAACATGTAACTTCAAGACCTAGGGCATTGCAGATAAATAATAACAAGTATCCAAGTACTAAAAAATCCTAGGAATGTGCTCCAAATATAGTCATACGTTCTCGCAATGAGAACTTGCACAACATCTTCTGTCCAGCCAGCCCGTGGCAGCGGGGACTCTAGGGAACTACTGGCAATTAAGGTGCTCCTTTTAATAGAGCACCGGAGCAAAGCATTAACACTCCGTGAACACATGTAATCCTCACACCACAGCCATCCCCTTCAGTTGTCCCAATTATTGTCAGTTTGGGGCCTTTGGATCTGGACAATGATATGTATACACAACTTGCAGATAAGATCACAAACAATACTATCATAATGATTCAATAATAAGTTTAGATCTGAGATCATGGCACTCGGACCCTAGTGACAAGCATTAAGCACAAAAAGTTGCAACAAAGTCAAATAGCACTAATAGAGATACTAGGCACTATGCCCTAACAGATCTTATTCGATTACATGATAGAACTCATCCAATCCCTACCATCCCCAAGCCTACATCGGGGGATTACTCACTCATGGATGAGGGAAACATCGGTGGTTGATGGAGATGCGTTGGTGATGACGATGGCGATGATCCTCTCCAAATTCCCCGTCGCAGTAGGGTGCCAGAACGGAGTTTCTGGATCCGAATCTTGGATTTTGATGGTGGCGGCAGAGCGGAACTCTTTCTGGAAAACTATCGACCCCCTCGTTTTTTAGGTCGAAAGGCAACTTATAGGTGCAGGGGAGGCCGAGGGGGTGCCTGGGGTGGCTGCACCCCCTCTAGGCGCGGCTAGTGGTGGGCCCGCGCCTGGGGTGGGTGTGGGCCCCCCAGGCCTCCTCTCCGTCTCCCCTTCTGGCTCCGTGGATCTTCTGGTGAAATATAATTTTTGGCATATTTTCCGGGATTTTTCCTGATAGTTCATTTTCTGCACAAAAACAAGACACCAAGGTAATTCTGATGAAAACAGCGTCTGTCCGTGTTAGTTGTATCCAAATCACACAAGTTTAGATAAGAAACAATAGCAAAGTGTTCGATAAAGTAGATACGTTTTGGACGTATCAACTCTCCCCAAGCTTATCTTATTGCTTGTCCTCAAGCAATTCAGTTGAAAACTGAGTGCGATAAAAGAACTTTCACGAAAACTTTGCTTCATATGATATAAATATTTTCATCACATGAGTAGATGCTTAGACAATTCATAATAAGGAGTATGCAACTAAGTCTACTCAATAGTCATTGCAAGCTATGAAGAGAAACCAACTCAATAATAATAAGTAGCATGAAACATAAACATAAGCAACATTGCAATGCTCATAATAAGATATGATAGAGTGGTATCTCGCTTGCCTTTGTTTGAAGAGCACAATATAAATGCCAAGGCACCTCTGAAGTTCATATGAAGACTAAAGATAAAGATGTCAGATATACAAGCATCAAAGTCATGACATAATTAACCAAGTTTTGAAACAAACACAAAAATGACAACTATGCTCTCAAGAAGGTGCTCATAGAATAAGTGGTGACTCAACAAGGTTGTGAAAACGGTTTTGTGAAGGTTTGAAAAGCTTCCCAATGCTGAAAGGAAGGTACTCATTAGCTTTGAGATCTCATTGCTCCTATCATAGGCATCTTCATGTGGTTAAGGTGAAAGTGAGGTCCACTCTGAATACATGCTACTCAACTTTGGTCACCTGAAAATCCCAAGTCCCTTGAGTACGAGGGTCGCTCCGCATGCTACTCAATGACCATAGACTGGAAATCCCAAGTCCCTTGAGTACGAGGGTCGCTCCGCATGCTACTCAACTTTGGTCACCTAAAAGTTCTTTTCATTGTAAATACATGCATATCATCGAGAACCGCCAACGGGGTACCCCTTGCACATGGTACATGAGCTTTCCCATAACCAAAATGACAAGGCAAGCAGACAATGAGCATCTCAGCAATCTTTTCATTTACCATATGCATAGCTTTTTTATTGAGGACACTTCATAGATGCTCATTATGGTGATGCTGCAAGTTTCCACCATGATTAAGCATGGCTTAGGCTAGCGGCCCAGGCGTTTCTCTAACACAATGTATAAACTCCATGAACTCATAACCTCCCCTTTTATTTCACATCGTTGACATCCGTAAACAAAAGAGCAAGGAATCAACTAGATGAAATATCCAAAAAGTGTTGAAAGCGTTCCTCGTGACAGCACAGTTCTACTGACTCCCAATATATAATTAGCAAGCATATAAATTTCATGGACTAGTCACAATGGTTCAAGATTATTAAGCGCAAGGAATAAAGTGTGCCATCAAGTTCGTGAGAGCTTTACTATCTAACTTTCTCAAAACAGACAAACATTTTATTTTGGAAGAAAACACGACATATGGAATATGCACTGAAATAACAAATGATGCTAATAGGTAGGTATGGTGGACACAGCTGTCAATATTGGTTTTGGGGAGTTTGGAAGCACAGGTAGAGCACATACTCAGTGCAAGTGAAGTCTAGCAACAGAGAGGGTGCAACAAACGAGAGAGCAATAGCTGTCAGAATCATGCTTGCAACAAAACATGACTAACTATGGCATGAAAGTGATACAAGAACTTTGAGGCAAAATAAATCATCGAGGCTTACTGACTATTGATTAGTCATATGCATGCGTGAGCATGTGCCAAGTCGATTCACATGAACAGTCAGAGGAGGATACCACAATATCATACCAAAGTATGAATAAAACAATGCAAGCAAACATTCATATGACATGCTACAAACTATTAGCAAGCTAGAGCTAATCATAGACAAGCGAGAACTACTAAGCATCCATAATGACATACACCTTATACAAACAGGCTAAGCATGCTCAGAATGATGAGTATATGTACAAAAATGAAACAAATAGAGTCTGTTACCAGCCTCTTACCACACCTCGAGTTGTCTTAATCTTCCTTATTTCCCTTCACTTGTGTGACTTGAATAATTAACATGAAACCAAAATCCACTAAGGACGGCTGAACTCTACAAAGAACTCACAAAACCAAAGAAGAACAACAAATATTTTTGGTGTTTTCGATTTTTTTTAGAAACAAGCAAACAAAGAAAAACCAAACAAAAACAAAGCAAAATCTTTTTGGATTTTTCTTTTAAGGCAAACCAAAGCAAAGAAACAAAGAAACAAACCGAGAGAAACAACAAAAATATTTTTGGTATTTTGGGGTTTTTAGAAAGAAGCAACAAAAACCAAAAAAAAAGCGAAAACAATGGATATACAAAGAACCGACCGAACATGATATATATATGAGTGTGATGTCGGTGTACCTCCCCCCAAGCTTAGGCTTTTGGTCTAAGTGGGGCTCAATCCCATGGTGCCCAAGTAGATGCACCTCCGTAGTATGTTGAGGAAGCTCCCTCGTCCTGGTATGAGCTCGAGGCCTCCTGACATGGATATGCCCTACGGGTGCCCGATGTTAGTATACCTGGTCCAGCCCGACGGAAGGCCCACTCGACGACCTGCCAGGATCCATGACGCCTATGACGTTTCGGCTGCTATGAAGCCCATATGGACACGGACTCCCAAGCGCACAAGACAAGGAAACCTCAAGAATAGAGTTTGAATACAACTTATAACCAACTCGTATCGGTACCTGAGACCTAGCCTCCCCATATATAAAGGCTAGGAGGGTCCAACGAGGAGGGCACGACCTAAAGACGCCATAACCCCCCAATAGATAGATCTACGATCTCCACCTCCACAACAGATCTACAGATCTCTCAACTCATACTTCGCACATACCTCCACGCCAGATCGAATCTGCGCACCCTGTAACCTTCGGTTCCGCCGTAATCAAGAGCAGACAAGCAGGAGTAGGGTTTTCCCTCCGGGGGCCTGAACCTGGGTAAATCTAGTGTCCCCTGGTTGCTTGTTTGTTAACCGTGCCACGATCTCCACCATCCCCATCTTCTCCAAAACCCAAGTCCATAACAATGGGCATTGATGAGATCAAACCTCGTCAATTGGCGCCGTCCGTGGGGATTGCCACGGCCTTCGGCTCCAGCAACCAGCTGTGGTTTTTGACTCCCGTGATACCCGATGTGGCCTTCGGCTGCGGTGACCCGCTGCATTCTTCGGATGCGGCAACCCGGTATGGTCTTCGATTGCGACAATCTTTGGATGCGGAACTCGTTGCCGCCATCGACCCCAGGAGCCTGTCGATGCTATGACCGTGGTCCGCCGCGTCGACTACGTCCGCCGCATGACCCGCTACCGCGTCAACTTCGTTCACGACAACTACCAACAAAGCTAAGTTTTCCCTCTACTTAGAGCTGATTTATTTCTTAACTCGCACTCGAAACACTCGGGGGTTGCGCCCTCTTTGAGTAACCTAATGTGCCATCGGCTCCACGCACTCGAGCACCTCGAACGGGACCGCCCGAGTAGCTGATTCTGCCTGATCGTCGAATCCTTGAACTCCGAGTGCCTCGACAAGGTACTGAGACTAAGGGTAATCAAGATAACGAAAAGGCCTAGAATACAGTGCAAAAGTGTCGACTCGATCGGCACCAGAATCTTACTATGCAAGCCGACAGGCAAATATTTCTTCACAAGATATAAGTACTTCACAATTTTTTATGTTTTCTGCAGCCTACAGGAACGTCGAATTACATCTCGCTATTGTATCGGGTCCTCCAACAGGAGTCGACAAAGCAACTGGCTACGCCGTAAACTCAAGACCCAAGTCGAGTCCCTCCTTGGATGGTTGCATCGCTTGATGCTACAAAGGCGCATCGCTGGTTGCGCACCCGACAGAAGCAACAGCGTCGACTTCACCCGCAACGTCGAGTCCTTCCGGCTAAACGCTGCTCACTACACTACATCGACTCTTGGCTCCTTATGCATGAGACACTGACTCAATGCACTTCCGGGTTAGTGGTTTCTCCTCGCATGAGTCTCCACTCGAGTCTGCGACTCGACTAGACACTCGGGGGCTACTCCTATCAGGAGCGCTGGTCGCGCACCCGATGTACTTCCGGGTCAACGGTACGCCCACGAGATTGCCGACTACAACTACACAATACAAGACTCAAGTCTCTGCCCGAGTCTACGACTCCGCCAGACACTCGGGGGCTACTCCAAACTGGAGCGTTGGCCGCGCACCCGAAGCATAATCAAGATATCACACTGCAAAGCTATTCTTCGAGTCCTACGTCGAGTCTACGACTCCACTACGGACTCGGGGGCTACTCCCATGTGGAGCATGGATTCAAGCATCCGAAAAATTTGTGTCCTATGGACCTGAAGCTGGACAACGTCTGAATTAAAGTCTCTGCTCGAGTCTACGACTCGAACAGACACTCGGGGGCTACTCCCATAGGGAGCGCTGGTCGCGCACCCTATAGTCCATTGTGTTGACTACGTCCACGATGTCGATTCCTTTACAACAGCCGAACAAATTCAGCTGACCCGATGAACTTCCGGGTGAAGTGCTTACTTTTCGACACAACTTTCGACTCGACATCCAAATACAAGGTTCAAGACAACTAAGTCTCCACCCGAAT
This sequence comes from Avena insularis, assembly GCA_023614405.1. Classification (NCBI taxonomy): domain Eukaryota; kingdom Viridiplantae; phylum Streptophyta; class Magnoliopsida; order Poales; family Poaceae; genus Avena; species Avena insularis. The sequence goes on along the minus strand of CM042695.1, from coordinate 79,449,069 downwards.
CTCGTTTGGATGGAGACTCGAAACTCTTGACATGGATATGCCCTACGGGTACCCGATGTTGGTATACCTGGTCCAGCCCGACGGAAGGCCCACTCGACGACCTGCCAGGATCCATGACGCCTATGACGTTTCGGCTGCTATGAAGCCCATATGGACACGGAATCCCAAGCGCACAAGACAAGGAAACCTCAAGAATAGAGTTTGAATACAACTTGTAACCAACTCGTATCGGTACCTGAGACCTAGCCTCCCCATATATAAAGGCTAGGAGGGTCCAACAAGGAGGGCACGACCTACAGACGCCATAACCCCCCAATAGATAGATCTACGATCTCCACCTCCACAACAGATCTACAGATCTCTCAACTCATACTTTCGCACACACCTCCACGCCAGATCGAATCTGCGCACCCTGTAACCTTCGGTTCCGCCGTAATCAAGAGCAGACAAGCAGGAGTAGGGTTTTCCCTCCGGGGGCCTGAACCTGGGTAAATCTAGTGTCCCCTGGTTTCTTGTCTGTTAACCGTGCCACGATCTCCAGCATCCCCATCTTCTCCAAAACCCAAGTCCATAACAATGGGCATTGATGAGATCAAACCTCGTCACCTCCCCTGTGTAATACGCAGGGGGGTCGTATGATGGTGCTTCCTCCTGATAGTGCCCATGGAAGTTAAGAGAATGCATGTTGTCGTCCATCTCCGCCTTCGAGCGTGACCAAGGTCCCTGAGAAATACTGAACAAAGTGGTTTGGGGTAGAGGGATCTCTCTCTCTTCCCCGTCAGTAAACAACATTCTATAAACCAAGTTCTGAAGAGTAGAACTAGTGATGACAAAGTGGTGCGCCTTCATGGCAGCAAGATCAAGCCTCTGGGGAGCCAAAACTATATCATGTGGATTAACAACAATGTTCAAGGAAGCAGCAACACGAGTATCAATAATTCCCCCATAAATGGGTCCTTTAGCAGCTAGACGACGAGCAATGAGAGAACCAAGATTATACTTGTCCTCATTGTTGAGCGCAGCAGCTAAGAAGGCCAATTGGTAGTTGGAAATATTAGTAGTGTTCTCCCTACCAATAACACTGGTGGCATATAGTAGGCAAAATACCTGATGACTCGAAGTTAAATGTTCTTTATCTTCCCTCGCTGAGCTCTACGGTCATCATCATTGGTTATTCCTCGGTAAAGCTCTAACAAATCAGCGGGTAGAGCTTGAATCTTCTTTGATGACCCAGTTGTACCAAGTCCAAGGGCCTTGCAAATTTTTTTCAATGTCATAGAATGAGCCCTGCCATAAATTTTGAAAGACACAGAAGGCTTGAACATACTATTAGTAAAGGAGAAACTCTCCACAAATGTTTTAGTAAGCAAAACATATTGTGCACTCTCATCCTGCATGTAACTTGTTAGTCCATCCCTCTGCACCAAAGTTATAAAATCATTAAGAATCCCAGCAGCTTGCAAGAAAGTTTGGCAAGGAAAGGTGGAGGGGTGCGCATCCCTTCATCTCCCTCGTCATCAAATCGCGAAGTGATGAGATCCTCATTGTATGAGGGTCTAGTACTGGTAGATGACCTTGGAAGCCTTGCCCTTCTAGGCGCATCACTCTCAAATATGTCACCAAAGGTGTGGTGGTCCATGACTTCCCTATTCTGAAATTTTAAACAACCATCAAACCAAGTGATGTCTAAGTTGATAAATGATGAGCAACTACTATAGGAACTTGCTAGAGGACTACACATGCATCAAAACAAAGTTTCTAAGCAAAGAACAAGCATGCAAGGTCAAACAACCTAACACCTATAGTAGCAAAATACTCAAGATACAATCTACCAATCACAAATCTAATTGGACAAGTGGAGGAGGCACATACCAAGGAGCAATCTCTCCAAAAAATCAGCACTTGAGATGGGATAAACAAGGAGATCGAAAATCACGAGCAAGAAAAGCAAGAAATCGAGCTTGAGCAAGTTTTCCGGTGTTTTCGGAAGAGAGAAAGAAGGTGGCTTTGAGGAGGCAGCCTGGAGGGGCCCAAGTGGGCCAGACCCCCCAGGCGCCGCCACCTGGTAGGCCGCGCCTACCAGGGGTGTGGTGGCCTGGGGTGGCCCCCTGGGTCACCTCAGGTGCCACTCTGCCCCTTTTTTCGAGGAAAAATTTATTTTGAATTTTCTGGGATTTTTCGGGAAACTTTATTTTTGGCCAATTTTCAGGGTATGAAAATTGATTTTCTCGCAGAAACAGTTTTTTCAGAAGAAGCAAAAGCAAACCAAAATCCAAACTACATTAGCTCTAAGAAACTCAAACAAGCAAACAACTAGCAAAACTAAAGCTAAAGCAAAGAGTAGGAAGGAGAAAGGAAAAATAAAGCAAGTATAACCATAGTGGAAACATTATTTTGTCCATAAAAATCCTTTTGTTAACAAGGTTGATCAAGTCTTGTTACCAAAACAATATTATATGAAACAAAACTTTGAATTCCACAAGGTGATTATGTTACCTCATACTTGATAGCAATGGTCCCAATCATAATAGTTTTAAAATTTTCTTGTGGAATGGGACAATATATTTCTCCAACCTTGATGCCCTCAATATTTTCAATGGAATTCAGGCAATAGCTCTTAACAACCTTCTTGGGGAAATAGACAGTGTGCTCCTTGTCATTAATATTGAATGTTAGTTTTCCTTGATTGCAATTGATGATAGCACCTGCATTATTAAGAAAAGGTCTCCCAAGAATAATAGACATATTATCATCTTCAGGCATTTCAAGCACAACAAAATCAGTTAAGATCATGCAATTATGAACAACTTGAATAGGATCATCCTCACATATACCAACAGGAATAGTAGTTAACTTATCAGCCATTTACAAATAAATATTAGTTGGTATCAACTTTTCTAGCTGGAGTCTCTAATAGAGAGAGAAAGGCATAACACTAACTCCAGCTCCCAAATCACATAAAGCAGTTCTAACATAATTATTCTTAATGGAGCAAGGAATAGTTGGTATACCTGGATCACCAAGTTTCTTTGGAACCTTACCATTGAAGGAATAATTAGCAAGTAGAGTAGAAATCTCCTCATTAGGAATCTTCCTTTTATTAGAGACAATATCCTTCATATAATTTGAATAAGGAGGCAACTTAATAGCATCAGTCAAAGTAATTTGCAAGAATAAAGGTTTCATCCACTCACAAAACTTGTTGTAGTGTTCCTCCTCCTTTGACTTGTGTTTCTTACCTGGAAAAGGCATAGGTTTCTGCACCCAAGGTTCTCTCTCTTTACCATGTTTATTAGCAATAAAATCTTCCTTTGTGTACCTAGTGTTCTTAGTGTGCTTCTCAGGTTCTTCCTCAACTTCCTCCTTATCAGGGGACTCATTTTTATCATTACCATTCTCAGTTTCAGCATCAGAGACAGATATACTATTAGGATCTACAGCAGGTTCAAGTGGTTCCTCAACTCTCTTATGTTTATTTTTCTTCCTCTTACGAGAACTATCACTATCTTCACCTTGTTGGAAATCCTGCTCTATTTTTTTAGGGTGTCCTTTGGGATATAAAGGATCTTAAGTAGCTATACCACTCCTAGTTCTAATTCCATAAGCATGTTTATCTCCTGAAGCATTAACTAGCATATCCTTTTGTACCTTAGCAAGTTGATCAAGTTGGGTTTGAACCATTTGAAAGTGTTTACAAAGCATTCTAATATCATTAGAAGTTCTTTCCACAATATCCTTCAACTCATGGATAGCTCTAGAGTTTTCCAATAAATGATTCTAAACTTGTTTATTAAAATACCCTTGCTTAACAATAAAAGTGTCAAGTTCCTCTAAACATTGATCAGAAGGCTTACCATAAGGAATATCACTTTCATCAAAGTGTTGGAGAGAGTGTACCTCAATAGTGGATGAGTGGGGAATTTGCTTACATAATTCTTCTATAGGAGGTAGATTCTTCACATCTTCAGCTCTAATACCTTTCTCCTTTAGACACTTCTTAGCTTCCTTCATCACTTCATCATTTAATGCAATAACTCCCCTCTTCTTTGTTGTTGGTGTTGGAACTGGTTCAGGAACAACTAGTTCAAGAGTAATAGGCTCAGGTGCATTCAGCTCAGTTGAAGTCCAATCATCATAATTCTTGCTTATCTTAGTCATTAATTCTTCAGCATCTGTAGGAGTTCTTTTTCTGAAAACACAATCAACAAAGCTATCTAGGTAGGTCCTAGAATCATCAGTTAGTCCATTATAATAAATATCAAGAAGCTCATTCTTAGGTAATGGACATCCAGGATGTGCATGAATCAAGGCACAGAACCTTGTCCATGACTCAGGCAATTTCTCTTCTTCTCCCTGTTTAAAATCAAAAAGTCTCTGCAAAGCAGCATGTCTAGCACTGGGAGGAAAATATTTCTAGAAGAAAGAAGCAATCAACCAATCAGGGCTATCAATGGAACCAGGAGGTAATCTATTAAACCAAGCCCTAGCTTCTCCTTTTAGTGAAAAAGGAAAGATCTTAGCAACAAAGTACTTGTGCATCTTAAAATCATCAGAGAATAAAGTACTCATAGTAGAAAGCTCATTCATATGAGCCTCAGCACTCTCATTTTCATTCCCACAAAAAGGTTCTTTCTCAACAATATCTAAATAAGAGAAATCAACAGAGAAATCACAATCTTCATCTTTAATATCTATGGGAGAAGTGGCAAACTTAGGATCAGAGGACAACTTAGGCATAATAGTAAGTCTAGCAAGGAGACTCTTAATAGCACTAGTACCATGTATGTTTCGGCACTCTTCAACAAAATCATTAGCGAACTCAATGTAACCATCATTAATATCATAACTCTCACTAGCCTCGGGTGAGCTAACAGGTGTAACAGTGTCTTCACTAGGAGTTTTGGTATTTCCTAGACCAGCCATAGTAGCATCTAGAAAAGGACCTAATGAACCACTCGCATCAAGCACAGTAGAAGTAACATCATGAGTATCAAAAGTAGTTTCAGACTCAGCAGTAGTAGTAGTGTGTGTAGCATGAGTATGTGGTGGTGGTGTGACAAGCTTACTTATAACAGACGGTGAATCAAGAGCAGCAGAGGTGTTTAGGACTGTACCTCTTCTTGTAGTGGATGGTAAAATAGGGAACTTTCCATCACTAGACTTTCCCATGATGAAAGGAGTAGCAGTGAACAATAATAGATCCAAGTGAACTTACAAATAAAACTATGCTCCCCAGCAACGGCGCCAGAAAATAGTTTTGATGACCCACAAGTATAGGGGATCGCAACAGTCTGCGCGGGTAGTATTACCCAATTTATTGATTCAACACAAGGGGAGCCAAAGAATACTTGCAAGCCTTAACAACTGAGTTATCAGTTCAGCTGCACCTGGAAATAGTTCTTGCTAACAGAAGTTTATCAGTAGCAACTGTTTGTAGTAGCAACAGCAACAACAACAGCAACAGTGGAACATGAGCAATAGTAATAGTAACGGTAACAGTAGGATTCGAGTGTGGTAGGCATAGGGATGGATGGACGGGCGTTGCATGGACGAGTCTAAACATGTAACTTCAATACCTAGGGCATTGCAGATAAATAATAACAAGCATCCAAGTACTAAACAATCCTAGGCATGTGCTCCAAATATAGTCATACGTGCTCACAATGAGAACTTGCACAACATCTTCTGTCCAGCCAGCCCGTGGCAGCGGGGCCTCTAGGGAACTACTGGCAATTAAGGTGCTCCTTTTAATAGAGCACCAGAGCAAAGCATTAACACTCCGTAAACACATGTGATCCTCACACCACAGCCATCCCCTCCGGTTGTCTCAATTATTTTCAGTTTGGAGCCTTTGGATCCGCACAATGATATGTGTACACAACTTGTAGATAAGATCACAAACAATACTATCATAATGATTCAATAATAAGTTTAGATCTGAGATCATGGCACTCGGGCCCTAGTGACAAGCATTAAGCACAACAAGTTGCAACAAAATCAAATAGCACTAATAGAGATACTAGGCACTATGCCCTAACAGATCTTATTCAATTACATGATAGAACTCATTCAATCCCTACCATCCCCAAGCCTACAGCGAGGGATTACTCACTCATGGATGAGGGAAACATCGATGGTTGATGGAGATGCGTTGGTGATGACGATTGCGATGATCCTCTCCAAATTTCCCGTCCCGGCAGGGTGTCAGAACGGAGTTTCTGGATCCGGATCTTGGTTTTTGGTGGCGGTGGCAGAGCAGAACTCTTTCTAGAAAACTATCAAACCCCCCTCGGTTTTTCGGTCAAAAGGAAACTTATAGGCGCAGAGGGAGGCCGAGGGGGTGCCTGGGGTGGCTACACCCCCTCCAAGCGCGGCCAGGGGTGGGCCCACGCCTGGTATGGGTGTGGGCCCCCCAGGCCTCCTCTCCGCCTCCCCTTGCTCCGTGGATCTTCTGGTGAAATATAATTTTTGGCACATTTTCCGGGATTTTTCCTGATAGTTCATTTTCTGCACAAAAACAAGACACCAAGGTAATTCTGCTGAAAGCAGCGTCAGTCCATGTTAGTTGTATCCAAATCATACAAGTTTAGAGAAGAAACAATAGCAAAGTATTCGAGAAAGTAGATACGTTTTGGACATATCATGGGCCTTCTGTTAGATCGCATCATATATACCAACAGTTGTGTACCCGCAGGGTCACGCCATGTCATCTCCTCCTCCATGTTACCTCCCTACCGTCTTTATCATGCACGATGCTTCTTCTATGATCTTACCACACTTAGTCATTGTATCTCTTTACATGCACGACGATGGATCATAGGCGTCAACATATTGTTTTGTGCACATGGACTAGCCATTTTTTATGGGTGCTTTTATTACTTTTCAGTAATGTTTATATCCGGTCTCTGTATAAATAGAATGCATACATCCACACAAACCACACAACTAGAGAATAAAGAAAGAATACTATTATAATAAACGGTATTAAAATAAACGTCCTTGTCCTAAGGCAAATAAATCCGCAAATCACTCGGCCATCCATGTCGAGAGAAAATATCCCTCGTCGTATTCTCCAATCGCGTACACCCCTCCACAAACAAGTCGCAAAACTCCATACATTAGATAATAGTTCATGATGGAGGATAGCCGTGGCCCGATATATAACCTACATGGGTGAAGATACAGTGTTATTAAAAACCTTGTCATTTCCATAGCCATAATGACCAAATAATGGCAAGCGATCTCACCCTAAACATAGTAATGTATTTATCATATATCTCATGCAACCGGTTACCAAAAACATTGGCACCGAACATGGGGGAGATAAATAGAGGCTATTTGGATGAATGATCACATAAAGCGAGCAAATTTATAATGGAAGAAAAGATGACGGATTATCTCATCATGATGACAAAAAACACATTGTGTACTTCCATGCCAATTTATCTTTACAAGATTATCTTTTGTAAGAATTACACCCTTACGGAGATATCATGCAAATATCTTCATCTTTAGGGGTATTTTCATTTTTCAAATTTTACTATTGTCATCGACCGGAATATTAGGTTGATCAATGCTCTATAGAATGAGTCAACTGTAGATTTACCACCTTCTAGTAATTTCCATTTGAACTCGTCTGCATCGTCCGACAGCTCTATCATAGATAATCGTAATAAAACATTGTTCCAAGACACCAGTCGAGGACCTATGAGACTTTTTCCGAAAGACACATAGGAGGATTAGATTCCATTACCGTGAAAAGTGTGCCCCCTTTGTGTCTAATAATCAAATATAGAGCTAGATATTTTTCGTGAAGAGAAGTTTGGCCAAGGCATTTATCTTCCAAGAATCTAATCTGCGATTCATCCTTAATATTGAAAGCACCAAAACGGAAGAAATATCTTTTGGACGTCATTAGTCTCATCCAAAAATGTGAGTCATCGGATTTCTAAACCACTTGAGACACACACCATCTTCAATCAGTAGTTTGAAAACTCATTTACCCAGAAGGGTGGTATTTTTGACTTGCAAATCATGTATACCAAGTCCACCGTATTATTTTGGTCGGCAAACCACATTCCATCTGGCCAGTAGATATTTATTTATTTTACTTTCCCCTTGCCAAAAAAATCTTGATCGGAAATAATCCACTTTATTCAAGACACCTTTTGGTAACTGTAAGAATAAGATCATATGCAGTACCATGTTGGTTAGTACTAAATTTATAAGTACAAGGCTTTCCCGAAGGAATATCAACTTTCCTTTCTAACTATTAAGACATTTTTGGAGTATTTTCTCAACAATTTTTTATTCAGTAATTATGAGACATCAATAGTGAATCGGTATTCCCAGGTAGTTGCCTATGTCGTTGAGCCTGCACACAAACTAGCCATGCGTATAGAGTGCCTTAGTTAGTTGCCTATTCCATTGAGCCTGCACACGAGAATAAGCGGGCATGAACCCTCCAAGCCGACGCTAACCTCCATACTAGGCATCGCCTTCATGTCCTTGGTCGGATGTTGTTCCTATCGTACTATACACCTTTTCAATTATTCATTTGTTACCGTCAACCCTACCTTTGTGTTCACATCTGATTTCTTTTTCGTTGTATCTCGAGGGTTCATAGGTGTTAAACAGTGGTTTGGTGGAAACTGGCTCAACGCATCTGGTGCATGGCCTATCACATATATATATGGGTACCAAAGGGTACAATACAGATACAGTTACAATTGTGTTACAAATATACAGTCTAACACCCTCCCTCAATCTTAACTGTGGCCTGAAGTAGTCAGTAAGTTAAGATTGCGTCTACAGCCTATGAACAACGGGAGGGCCAATGGTTTGGTGAAGATATCAGCAAGTTGATCTTTGGAGGAGATGAACTTGATATGCAGGAACTTCTTTGCAACACATTCTCTCACAAAATGATAGTCAACTTCGATGTGTTTCGTTCGGGCATGAAATACCGGATTCGACGCGAGGTATGTAGCACCGATGTTATCACACCAAAGGACGGGGAGGCTGTGAGAAATCTTCAACTCTCGAAGAAGGATTGGACCCAAAGCTCAGCGATAGCATCAGCAACCGCCTTGTACTCAGCTTGATGCTACTACGAAGCCTTCCCTGTTTCCAGCACGCCAAGCGATCAAATTAGGACCAAAGAATACTGCATATCCCTCGTGGATCGCCTGTAAATCTGGATTACTAGCCCATCCTTTGAAAGCGAGCACCAGATGGTGCCGGCCGGAGATGCAGTCCATAGGAAACAGTGGACCGAACATAGCGGAGAATACGCTTGACAGCAGTCAAGTGAGGCTCTCGAGGGGCATTAAGATACTGACAGACACCGTTAACTGCATATGAAATATCAGGTCGTGTGATGGTAAGATACTGAAGAGCCCCAACAAGACTTCTGTACTCAGTAGCACCATCAGCAGAGAGCAGAGTACCATCATCAGCAGAGAGAGACGCAGTGGAAGACATGGGATTAGTAGCAGCCTTACAATCCAGCATGCCAGCACGACGCAACAGATCCTGAGAATACTTCTGCTGAGAAAGGGCAAGACCATCATGTGGATAAGTGACCTCCAAGCCAAGAAAATAATGAAGTTTGCCCAGATCCTTGACAACAAAATCAGAACTGAGAGCCAGAACCAAACGATCAGTTGCCGCAACAAAGGAGCTGACAAGGATGATATCATCAACATAGACCAGAATGTACATGGTGACTTCTGGCCGCTGAAGGATGAACAATGAAGTATCAGCAGTGGAGGGAACAAACCCATGAGCACGAAGCGCAGAACCCAGGCGAGCATGCCAAGCTCGAGGAGCCTGTTTTAGACCATACATCGCTTTCACCAAGCGACAGAGGTGTTGAGGGCGATCGGGATCAACAAACCTAGGAGGCCGACGCATGTAGACCTCCTCCTCAAGAACACCATGCAGAAACGCATTCTGAACATCCAACTAACGAAGGGACCAACCTCGAGTGACAACAAGTGAAAGGAGCAGCCTAATCGTGGTTGGCTTAACAACAGGACTGAAAGTATCCTCATAGTCAAGACTGTACCGTTGCTTGAAGCCTTTAGCAACCACCCGAGCCTTGTACCGCTCGATAGAGCCATCTGCATGCCGTTTGACCTTGAAGACCCATTTGGAATCAATGACATTAATACCTGGGCGAGGAGAGACCAACTGCCAGGTGCCATTCTGACAAAGAGCCTGAATCTCGAGGTCCATAGCAGCACGCCAGTGAGGAATACTCATCGCTGCTTGATAGTGTCGGGGTTCAGCAGTAGGATCGGACTGTGCTTGAGCTAAGCAGGCAGCGATCCATGCAACAGTGCCGTCGGTGCTTTCCTTGGGCCGACGAACACCACTCCGACTGCGTGTATGCGGACGAGGCGCAACAGGGGCGGGGGGCGGCTCATCGACGACCTCATCGGTAGAGGGGGGCGATGCTACAGGAGACGAGCTCCCAGGCGGAGGCACGGACGGTGGCGAGGCCGGCCGGGGAAGAGGCGCCAGTGAGGCAAAGGGGTGACCAGGCGGTGGTGACGCCGGCCCAGGAGAGGCGGGCGGTGGCGACGCACGCGGTGAAGACAGAAGCGGCGAGAGGAGGCAAGCGGCCTGGCCAGCCGTCGCGCGAGCCTGAGGCGGTGGGCGAACGAGCGGAGAGGCGGCCTCGGGGCGCGTGTCCACTGCATGATCCATGCAGCGATCGACGTCGCAGCCAGCAAGAGCAGGTCCTGGAGACTCAGGTTCATGAAGGAGCTCGAGGCGAGCGCCACGTCCAGTACCTGCACCGTGGTTAGGCAATAACACAGGCGAATATGCAACATCCTCAAGTTGGTCAGGCGAGACAATGGAGTTATGAGTGGAGGTAGACAACGATGGAGAGGATGGCATATTCGAAAAAGGAAACAAAGTTTCGTCAAACACGACATCACGAGAAATATATACTCTATTTGTTGGAACATGGAGACACTTGTACCCTTTGTGAAGAGCACTATACCCAAGGAAGACACACTTTTTGGAGCGAAACTCAAGCTTATGACTATTGTAGGGGCGAAGATGGGGCCAACAAGCACAGCCAAAAACTTTAAAGAAAGTGTAGTCAGGGAGTTCATTAAACAACAGTTCAAGCGGTGTCTTCATTTTTAACACTCGAGTGGGAGTACGATTAATCAAGAAACAAGCAGTGGTAAAAGCATCACTCCAAAACCGAAAAGGCACGGAGGCATGAGCAAGAAGTGTAAGGCCAGTTTCAACGATGTGTCGGTGCTTGCGTTCGACAGCACCGTTTTGCTGATGTGTGTGTGGGCATGATACACGATGAGATATCCCAAGCTTATTAAAGAAAGAATTAAGGTTGCGGTATTCACCCCCCCCCCAATCCGACTGAACATGAATGATTTTATGCTTTAGGAGTCTCTCAACATGCAATTGAAATTGTAAGAACACATTAAACACATCAGCTTTGCTTTTGAGGAGATAAAGCCACGTAAAGCGACTGTAGGCATCAATGAAACTGACATAAAATTTATGACCACTGACAGAGGTTTGGGCAGGGCCCCATACATCTGAAAACACAAGCTCTAAAGGTGCAGTAACAACTCGAGAGGAAGACACAAACGGTAACTGATGACTCTTTCCTTGTTGACATGCATCACAAACGGCTAAACTTTTATTACTAGACGAAGTAGGGAGCTCATGTCGATGCAAAACATGGTTGACTATGGGAGACGCAGGATGACCAAGCCGAGCATGCCAATGGGACATCGACGTGCGGACAGCGTTGAAGACCTCCGGCGTAGACGACGCCTCCAACGCATATAGGCCTTGGTGTATGCGACCACTAAGCAGAACCTCCCGTGTGACCCGATCCTTAACAAGGAGATAAGACGGGTGAAATTCACAAAACAGTCATTATCACGAGTAAACTTACGAACAGATAGTAAAGGACGAGTGACAAGTGGGACACGAAGAACATTACGAAGGCGAAGCCGACGAGATGAACTAGACAGAAGGGAGGCCTGACCAACATGAGTGATGGGCATACCTGAGCCGTCAGCGGTGCAGACATGGTCGTAGCCGCGGTAGGGCTCCTGCGCATGAAGATGACCAGCCGTGTTGGTCATGTGCTTCGTGGCACCCGTGTCGAAGTACCAGGCGGGGTCGATCGGGTACGACGGGGTGTACCCTCCTCCACCGGAGTAGCCACCGCCGGAGTAGCCACTTTGCTCGGCGATGGCGGCCTGTTTCTCGTTGCCGCGCCCGTCGTTGCCGATGCCGAGGAAGTCCTTCTTGAAGCGACGGTGACAACGAGAGGCGTAGTGCCCGTGGATGCCACAGAGCTGGCAGTCGACATTGGGGCGACTGCGACGATCGGTGGACACAGGAGGACCACGAGGCTGCGGCGGCGGAGGAGGCGGGCGACCACCACCTCCCGTGGGCGGGCCAGCAGGGGGCGCGGCTGTTTGTAGCCACCAGGAGCGGCCCCACGGTAGACCGCGTTGGCATGGTGGTCGCCTTGCATCTCAGCGTGACGGGCGGCGACGCGCTGCTCGGTGAAGAGGAGTCGCGAGTACAGGTCCCGTGGGGACATGGACGTGTCACGGCCCCGGACCGCCTCAACCAGGTTGTCGTAGTCGTGGTCGAGGCCGCAGAGAACAAAGTCCGTGAACTCCTCATTGCGAAGCGGCTGCCCGATGGCGGACAGAGTGTCGGCAATTGTCTTGATCTTGTTGAAGTAGACGTGTGCCGAGGAGTCGAGCTTTTTGCACTCGAGGAGTTGTTGGCGAAGGGCCGACGCACGAGCCGAGGAGTTGGCGGAGAAGCTGTCCGCCATCGTTGCCCAGACGTCGTGAGACGTGGCAGCAAAGACGACTAAGCCAGCAACACCTTCGGTCAGCGACGATTGGAGCGCAGAAAGGATGGCCTGATCCTGCGCAGCAGTGCGACGCCGGGTTCTCAGCCGAGACTTCGGGCACCGGTGGTCGTGACAGCGGAGCGAGCGGGCGGGCACGGGTGACTCCATCGGCAAGCCCTCAAGGTGACGGCTGCGAGGAGGGAGGATCTGCGCCATGTCAGGAAGTTATCTGCGAGAGGCGCACCGTGATGAGGTGCGTGAGTTGGTAGGGACCAGTGCTCGGACCGTCGGCGAGGATCCGAGGGCAGCGACGCCGGCCCGGTGGAAGCGGCGCTGCAACCTCGACCCGAGGAGGCGATCGGCCAGCGCCGACACATAGGACGGCGGCGGCAGGAGGAACCCGGGGGCGAACTGCGAGGCGCCGAGGTACAGGGGGCGCGAGGTTGAGGACGAAGCCATCTGGCTTGTGGTCTTGTGGCGGATCGCCGCGAGCTCTGAGGAATCATGGCGGGGGACGGCGAGGAGCCGGGCATGGCAGCGAAAGAGGTCGAGGAAGAGCCGGAGGAGCTCATGATGGCGATCTTGGCGGCGGCGGCGGCCAAGGACGGCAAGGGCGGCTAGGGTTTCGAAACCTAGTCTGATACCATGTTAAACAGTGGTTTGGTGGAAACTGGCTCAACACATCTGGTGCGTGGCCTATCACATATATATATGGGTACCAAAGGGTACAATACAGATACAGTTACAATTATGTTACAAATATACAGTCTAACAATAGGTACATCAAACACACACACCTCTTGGCCACAAAGTCGACGTATTTGCCTCGGCGAGCAAGCATAGGAGGACAAGAGGGCTCACATCGTTTGCGTTGCGTCCGGGTGCACATGTTTGACCACTCGGTCGACGTCGCTACATCCACGGACAAATATGGAGTGGAGTGGGCGTCTTCATTGTTTCGTTCACTTTGTAGGTACTACTTCAACTCTATACAAGATTTTCTCCTTGCACAATTCTCTTGGTATAATAGAACCATCTCTTTGCAGTGTGTTTGCTTGTTCAACAAGGCATTGTTATCAATTTTTCCTTATGCAATGAACATTTCTTGATTTTTAGTAAGAGCTAATGATGACGATGTATGTTGACAGAGCTAGTTCTGATGGACCAGAAGGTCTGTACAACCAAAATGGTTCTACATTTCCTCTGATTCCGGTAGCATTAGCTCTAGCAAACTAATATGGTTGTGTTATGTTGATGCTCTATATTTGTTGCAATTCTAACCATTGTTGTCTTTTTTGTAGACACTTCAGCTAGTTAAACCTGTGGAGGTAGATGGGGAGGGATCCAACAAAAGGCAGAGAGAAAGGCATGTCAAAGTTGGGTATTTCAATGAAGAGTGCAACCATGCCCACTTCATATAGTGTCTTTTGCATCTGGGTTAGGGGCGTTGTAAATCCCTCCTAGATTCAGGCAGTACTTGGGCACGCTACCACTGAAGATCATTCTAAGGACTCACACTGGGTGCAACTAGGAAGTGAAGCTGAAGGGACAGGATGGCAAATCTATCATCGATCAGGGCCGGGCAGCCTTTTCCATTGCTCACAACCTGAGGGTTGACTATTTCACCACCTTCAAAAAGTTGAATGAGGAGTACCACATGGTCATTTTCGACTACTCCTGCTGTGATGTGGCGACGAAGTGTTCAAATCATGACGATGCCACTAGGAAGATATGGTGAACTTATCTATAAGTTCTTGTAGTGCTTGTGAACTTATCCTAAATGATCGTTTAATATGCTACCATCCTAAGTTAACTGCTATGCTATTAAGTTAGGTACTAAGTATGATTGTAGTAACTATAGCTCAGCTTTGATTTTTTTGTTTCCTTTTTTGCCTTCCACTCAACTTTCCACTCTGGAACTTGCGGAGAGGACGCAACGCGAAAATACTTAGAGCATCTCCAATGAAGCCCTTAAACACCCAACCTGTAAATCGTGAGTACAGACTGTTGTACTCACAATTTACACGTTCGAGTTCATCGGCGCAGATCGAAGCTCGTGAAATCAACCCGCAAATTTGAATTTTAAAAACTCCGGCGAGAAATTTAACACGCGAATGCATTAGTTCGGCAGCAGATCAAGCAGTTTATAAAAAATACATCAAAATCATAAAAAAACTTAAATAGAGGGAAGAGCTTGCTAGGGATGCCGGCGCGTCCACGTGTGGCCAAAATCGAACTCTCTGTGAAGACCGGAGCTCCGTGCCGGCCATCTAGTCGTCGAGGACGACGCCTCGCCGGAAGGCATAGGACAGCTCGTGGCGTCTCCGCTTCGGGCTTCAGCAAGGAGGACGGTCGTAGACCCCTGTTGGTGCAGCAGTGCGCCGCCCGACGCTTGGCCCCGATGGATGACACTAGCTTCTCGGCCGCCTCGTCGGAGCAGGGTGTTAGCACAGCCCCGTGTCGCCGACTACTTTCCGACGATACTAATGATGACGAAGTTCCGACGAGACGACATGCACATACCCGATAACTTTCGCCCAGATGCACGTACTGCTAGCTGATCGATTCTTTTGATCAGGCTAGTGCAACTCACGCACGCACACGCAAAAACAATATGATGACTACATGTCCTTGTTGAGGCTTGCTTTCTTTTTTTATTGATCAACTCATCGTGTCTTTACAAGCCAGGTTACACGTACATATATAGGCTAGCACCAAACAACCGATTCGGTTAACTAAACCTATTTCTATACGTCTACGTATACAAGCTGGCCTATTCAGACAAGGAAAACACAAGTGCACACGACGCCATTCCGGCGCCGGGTCGTGCTTAGACTTATAACAATCACCCCCCTAAGCATGATGTGTACTGTTCTTCGCCCTGGATCCCAGATACGCCAGCTGCTCCTTGCGGGCGTTATCCACGGTATTGCTTTCGCCACTCCCTTCCTCGGCTCTCATGTCACCGACTTTGCTTTTGTCGGCTTTTCCATGGCTTCACGTCGACCCTCCTCGTCCGCGTCCTTCTTTTCTGCGTCCTCCTTGTCGATAAAAGCCATGATCGCGCCTTTAGTCTTCACCGGTTCCTTGATGAATAAACATTGATTTTGTTACTCCATATTCACCAGATAATTTACCGTCCAAAATTCTTTCTTCGGATAGTAGTCCAACACGTTTTGCATGCATGCTCGAATCGGTTGTAGTCTCTTCATCTCTAGTGCAGTCGGAGACTGTGTGACATATTCTTCTGCGTCCGCCAACGCGCTTGTTTCTCCAGTTTCTGAACCTTGTGTGCCTCCACGTAGAGCTTCTGGAGCCAACAGCTCTACATGCAACGTATCCTGCATGCCTATTTGTGAGTCAATTTCTTGACTTACCACCACATCACATGACCCTTGCACTTCTGGACACTCCTTTGCCCCAAGTTCTACAGACGTTTTTTCTTCTGGGAGTATCCCTAGTGCTTCTGGCCTGGTGTCCATGCTTGGAGCTCCCCCTAGGTCTTCAACGTCTTCTGGGCTCGAACTTGCTGACAAGGATAAGCTCGACTGATCCATATTTTCTTCATACTCAAGATCCCACGTGACGTGAAAAGTTGAATATTCTGATTCGTTGTAGCCCCAATTCCATGACTTGCCTTCCTCAAGGATTATGTCTCCCCTAAAAACCACTTTATTGGTATAAGGATTGCATAAGCGGTATGTCTTTGAGCCTTCATAGTCTGTCATGATCATTGGAATACGTTGCTCTGCCAATTCCGCCTTTACATGCGCCACACATTCAAAAGTACGAAGATGATCAACCGAGGGTTTCCATCCGTACCTTGCTTCGTATGGAGTCATACCAACTCCACTCTCAGTTGGTGTCCTGTTCAACAAATACACAGCCATATTGACTGCCTCACCCCAGAATTTTTATGACAAGCCTTTACTCTTCATAATGCTCCGTGCCATGGTCAACACGGTTTGATGCAGCTCACCATCCTGATCAATGCATAGGGCTCTTATCTTCGCCTCCACCTTGAACTTTTCGGCTTCCTTGATCTTCTCAAATGCTTGTTGAGCTTGATTCTTACTTTTCAGCAACACAGTCAACATGTATTTACTATGATCATCCACCACAAGCATGAAGAACTTATTGCCAGACGGAGTTGCAGGTGAAATTCCAATGCATAGATCGCCATGATCAGATTCTGAAGCTTCACTCGCCTCAAACGTGGCTTCACGCAGAAACGGGGCACTCAGTTGCTCGTGATCCACACACGGTAGATCGTGATCCACTTGCGCCACAATCTCCATACCCGGTGATGGATGATCCTCCTCATCCTTCAACTCAGTTACTTCGAGCATCAACATCATCGGTCCATCATCTCCTTCCTAGGCGATGAGAGCCCTCTCCTTCGATGATTTCTTGCAATCCTTCTTGAAGTGACCGAGCTTGCCGCACTTATGACATCTTACTTTCTTTATGTCAAACTTCCTCCGCGGCGGAGCCTCGTCCTCATCCTCCCCCACGATATACTTTTTCGTTGGGCGAGAATATTCTATTCACTCCTACTGCCGGATGCTTTATCGCCCTTCTTCTCCTTGGAGAACAATGATCGAGCCATAAGCATGAGATGCTCATCCACTTTCGCATCGCCATAGGTGATCTTCATCCGCTCATTGTGCGCCTTGAACCGTCCAACTAGATCATCCATCGTGAGAGTATTGAGATCAACGCATTGCTCGATCGCTGAGACAATGGGCGAGTAACGCGGACCCGCCACGCGGAGGAAACGCCTCACGATAGAGATCTCCTCCAGCTTGTCGCCAAGTCCGCGAATCCCATTGACCAGTGTAACGGCCCTTGAAGCAAAGGCGTCTAGCGTCTCGTCTTCTCCCATCTCCAGATTCTCGTACTTCTTCTGCAAGGTTTGCAGGATCGCCTCGCGGACGCGCTCGTGCCCAAGATTTAGCGTCTTGAGCGTATCCCACACCTCCTTTGCAGATTTCTTCGAGATCAGGTGTTGCATCAGATCCGTTGGCATCACCGAGCAGATGGCCGTGAGTGATAGTCGGTCTAGGTGGTATTTCGACGCGCCTTTCTTGAACTAAATCGCCGCTGGATCGGCGACCTCCCAGTCGGGCACATTCTAACGCCCACTCCATCTGGACCCCCTAGACCGTGTAGTTGTCGCGGCTATACCGCGGATACTGCATCGACACAGGTGCACCCGCGGCCGCACCGGAATACTCGCCCACCTCCTTCGTCATGACCTCCCGTTACTGGGAGATCCTCCACGAGGCTCTGATACCAATTGTTAGCACAGCCCCGTGTCGCCGACTACTTTTCGACGACACCGACGACGAAGTTTCGACGAGACGACACAGACGTACCCGATAACTTCCGCCCATATGCACGTACCGCTAGCTGATCGATTCTTTTGATCAGGCCAGTGCAACTCACACACGCACACGCAAAAACAATATGATGGCTGCAGGCCCTTGTCGAGCCTTGCTTTCTTTTTGTATTGCTCAACTCACCGTGTCTTTATAAGCCAGGTTACATGTACATATATAGGCTAGCACCAAACAACCGATTCGGTTAACTAAACCTATTCCTATACGGTATACAAGCTGGCCTATTCAGACAAGGAAAACACAAGTGCACACGACGCTGATCCTGCGCCGGGTCATGCTTAGACTTCTAACACAGGGATGTGGGGACGACCACGGGAGCGGCCGCTGGCCACCTCCTCCTCCGCCGCCGCTACAGCCTCCTCCCTACCCGCATCCGCCGTGCAACATTGACATGGCGAGGGTGCCGTCGTCGATCCGCAACTGCGGTGGCCTGATTCGCTCGCCGGAGAAGGTTGTTGTGCGGCGGTTAGAACCCGTTTTGGCCCGCACACACACTAGTTATAGGGGCTGCGAAGGGTGGTTTAAGTTGGCCCGTGAAAAAAAAATCAGGCCAAGTCTTTACGAGCTCGGTTAGCTCGGCCTCTTGGCCCACAGCATGTATTCTCGCTGGAATTTCACGGGTTTCGTCCTTTTAAAGTCTTCATTAAAGATGCTCTTAGGACATGAATAGGATCGAGCCATTTCCACCGTGCTGCACCGCTTTGTGGGTACTTGACCAGCTATTCCCTTCGTCCGCAAATAAGTGTACTTCTAGCTTTGTCTTAAATTAAACTTTACTACGTTTGACTAACTTTTTTGACAACGTACCAACATTTATGACACTAAATGGATATCATTAGATTTATTTTTAAATCTACTTTTATAATATGTCAATTTAATATAATATATGTTTTTATATTTCTCTATAAAATTGGTCAAATTTGGTTATCTTTGACTTAGGCAAAAACTAGATGTATACTTATCTGCGGACTGAGGAAGTACCTGTGATAATCGTTGGTGAAAGGAGCTTCAGAGACCTACGCTGTACTGTTTGTTGCACGAGTGGGGGGCAGTCTTCTCCCACCTACCTAGCTTCTTCTGCGTGAATCCGTGTGTCTTTCTCATCGCGAATCCAGGTGCCGGTTTCATTTAGAAACGAAGATGTACTTAGTTGACAGGGTTGACTGCCATTCGGCTCGACAGGCAAAGCTCGGGGCAATATGGACAAAAATAAGCTAAAATCAAAAGGATTTCACGAAATGACCCGTCTGGAAAACTATTTCACTGGTACTAACCCTTTGGGTAACTCCTAAACGCTACACTCTACAGTGTAGCGCCTTTCAGCTAGGCGTTATGCCCCCTGCCAGCGTGGCATCGCCTAGCCCCTCCCTGGCCCCACCCGGCCGTGTGACGCCCAGGCACTGGCGGGGAAAAACTCTAAGTCAGAGTGTAGCGTCTGTCTGATAGGCGCTACACCTCAGAGCATAGCGCCTATCAGACAGGCGCTACACTCCTGAACTGCACTAGTTTCAGCTGATTGGTAGCACAAGTGCACATATACTCAAACCTAGTGCACATATACTCAAACAACATCAACATATTGTCATACATCAACATAGTCTTAAACAACATCAACATAGTGCCATACATGAACATAGTCTTAAACAACATCAACATAGTGCCATACATCAACCCATACATAGTCTCAAACCTAGTGCATCATCATCAACATTGTGCCATACATGACCTATTTCCGTCCACGCGTCCTTGGGCCTCGGCCCCTCCTTGGAGGTATCTTCTTTGTCACCTCCTCTTCTTGCGACTCATCTTCATCATCATACCGTAGGCCTCTCGTCCTCCTAGTCGCTCTTGACCTCCGTGGCGGCTCGTCCTCGACAACATTGGTCTTTCCCTTGTTACGGAAGTCGTCCGACGTCCAGCGATTGAACTGTTTCCTTGGCTTCAGCTGGTATGCGGAACGAATCCGGTACTCCTCCTTAGTCTCATTCTCCATATGAGGCAGCTACATGTAAGATTGTATGGCTATGAGAAATGCATGGGAAACAGAAAGCACTAAATGCATATAAGGTTGTCCCATACCTCATCTTCCGAACGAATCGCCGAAGTGGTGTCATCCTCAACATCATCCTGAAGATGGGCCGACGGATCAGTAGTCGACTTGGACCTAGAACCGGACGGGGTTGTGTACTCGGGATCGCGGCAACCTAGCACGTTAGATAACCAACGCATCTTTTGGGCCGAGCGTTGTAACAAATAACAACATAAGTCAAAACAAGAACATGCCTATCTTGAGGAAGTCTCGCATCCATACCTTAAGGAAGTCTCGTATCATGCCTTCTCCCTTTTTCCCCTTAGGGGCAGTAAAAAGAATCGCCTCGGCATAGTCGGCATATTTCTTTACCTCCGTTCTCTACAGAGTCAAGAACAAGAACATGTTAGGCAAGAAAGAGATGAGAGTGCAAGGAAAGTAATGCAAAGGCAACGATAACTTCACCGCGAAGTTGAGTGAGGAAGAAAGCGGGATGTCGGTCCCCTCCCTGACCTGCCGGTTGTACTGAGTGTAGGCAAGGTCATCGAAATGGACTGGCTCGTCCAATATTTCTTCCTCGTAGGACGGCGGGCAAATGGAGACACGGGTACTACCAAGAAACCAATGGATGTAGTTGTTAAATGCAACTGGGCAATGACCTCTTCCACTATTCCATTCCGTTCGTCGAGCATTCTCCACACAAATGAGGAACTCCATGACGTGCCTCCTATGATGGTGATCCCAATTCTTGATCTTCCTCTGCCTCTTTCTGTCCAACCTGAACAACAACAAAGAACCATGTTAGTACCATCCAAAGCAATTGAGCACAAGTTCTCATGCTAACTAACCGATGAAGCTCCTTGTCGGTGTCCTTCCACACGGGAGGGTTGCACTGAAACAATCCGAACTGCCTCATCACCCGTTGTGGCATATGAAACTCAACCGCCCAATTGCAAATCAATGGGCAGCACATGAGCCAGAGAGATTGTTCCTCCAAGCACTTCGGGTTAACATCAAACCCGGGAGCAATACCAAACTCATCCCCACAACCATAAGGCTCCCACTCCACCTGCAACATATCACAAGAACATGTTTGGTATCGATTTTGACTCGTGAAGTAAATATTATGGATAATGACGTATAGATAAACATCTACCTGCTCGGGCGTAATCGCATCGAACTCATTCGTGTACTTGAGGTACATGGCATCGACATCGCTTGTCATCTCCGATACCACGTCCCACTTGTAAGCCCAAGTCGGGAGGCGTAGAGGGTTTCTATTATACGCTCGCCAAGGATAGTGGCCTACCTCTTTGGGATGCCCAACTGGTAAGCGTTCCCAGCTCCATATCGAGAGAAGAACCATAGCACCATCTATTTCGGCATTTTGGCCTGCCCTACGACAGGCATCGTCCAACTACAAGTGAACAAAAAAGAGGTTAGTATAGCATATGTGTGGACTCGACATATACAAATGAATGTAGAGTGCACAGGTGATTACCTGCCGGTACAAGTAGGCAAGAGCCGCCGAACCCCAGCTGATATTGCTATCCCAGTTTGCTAGTGCCTTCAGCCACATCCACTGAGCGATCCTACCTCCGTTGTCCGCAAACAGAGTCCTAGAAAGGACATACCACACGTACACACGAGCATGTGTCTCGATTACCTCAACCTCGGCGGGCTCCGGACAATGCGCAAAGTTCTCCACGATCCACGCATATGTCGCGCCTGCTGGGACTCTATCTTTGTTCTTATCTTCAAGTTCTTCAGGAGCCATGCCAATAAGTAGCTCCATCGCATTGCACCACCCATCGGAATCTGTGCTCATACAGAGAGGCTCCCCCGCGATAGGAAGTCCAAAGATCATGGAAACATCCTGAAGAGTAGGAGTGATCTCGCCGGTCCGGAGGTGGAAAGTGTGCGTCTCCGGCCTCCACCGGTCGACAAGTGCGGTGATAGCAGCCGCGTTGAGGTTCGGCGTCGACCGGCTCACAAGCGTGATGAAAGGGAGGAGGCCTAGCCGCTTGATGTACTCGGTGTACCGCTCGTCGTACGGCATGTCATTCGAAGACGCTCCATGAGACTGAAGCTTGAGGGGACGAAGCCTCTGCATACATACAAGATCGAACATTATGCTTTTTCCAACACAATTGAATCAATAGAAAAATAAAAGCAAAGAAGTTCAACCATGGTTTTATTACCATATGCTTCTCCGCCATCAAGTATGTTCGGTGTTCATGATCATAGTAATCCTCAAGTAGCCACACCATCCTACATATATATTCCAAACATCAATAAAATGTGTGTGGTATGTGGCCATTGTTTCAATTTATAAAATAAACTACAAAGAATATGGGAGCATATTATTCACACATCCATACAAATCCATATAAAACCATCATACACAATGCAAATCAACAACACACTTCTATTTCCCATCAAATACAACTAATATATAACTACCAAATAACCAAAAACATACATAAATAGGTCATATTATGAATCCAACTAGATCTAGGGTTTGAGGATAATGTGCAAGATTTATTGGATGAAAAAGAGGGAAAAGGAGGGGATTACCTTGAGGGAGGGATGGGGAAGCAAATCTACGGTGAAATCCCTCAGATCTGTTGATTTTTGCTAGAGATTTGAGTGGGAGGGGAGAAGGGGGCAGCAAGGCGCCTCCCTGCTGTTCTTCCTAGCGTCTGGGAGTGAATTGGAGGGGTGGGGAGGGGGCTTGGGCGCGACAGGCTAAGTCCTAAAGTGTAGCGCATGTCTGATGGGCGCTACACCTTGGGCATAGCGCCTGGGTGTTACTCGCCCCAGGCATTGCGTCTGGGCGTCACACGGTCGGGTGCGGCCAGGGAGGGGCTAGGCGGTGCCACGCTGACAGGGGGCATAGCGCCTAGCTGAAAGGCGCTACACTCTACAGTGTAGCGCCTAGCTGTTAGGAGTTACCCAAAGGGTTAGTCCAGGAAAATAGTTTTCCAGATAAATTATTTTGTGAAATCCTTTTGATTTTGAGTTATTTTTGTCCATACTGCCAAAGCTCGGTAGAAAATAGACTTCGGACCGCAGGATCGCATCTGGCCTCGAGACTTCTGATTAGCACCGGGGAAGATGGACGACGGAACAATGGCGAAGCCCTTTTGGCTGGAAGCAAGCGCACACCGGACATGTCAAAACTGAACCGGAAGGCGCACGCAGAGAGATATTCAGAGCGTGCTCCAGCTGTGCATCATATTGGGCTTTTGGACAAAAAATTATTAGAAGCCAGCCTTGCATTTGGCTCAGCAGCAATAAAAGGAGACCAAAAACTCCAAGTCTACCGCGAGATCGTAGTACGGAAAATCCTTTTAGAGGACGGGCTCCATGGAGCCTGTTTTTGAATTTTTTTAAAATCATCAAATATTTTCGAAAAAAATACATAGGTGTAGGAAAAACAACACGAAATACATGTATGCAATTTTTCAAAATAAAAACTTTGTATCTGGTGCGCAGAAAAAAAGAAAAATAAAGATATTCTGGGAAAACGGAGTCCAAATTTGCACTGTTCATAACCAGATCTGAAATTTTCTCCTTTTTGTTGTGGCCAGAATACAAAATACTTTCGAATTATTCTTTGCACGCGTGTATTATAAATCATTACCTACATTCCAGTGTGTTTTTCAAAAAACATTAGAGTCTTTAAATTTAATTTTTTCAAAAAAATAAATAAAGTCCTCGCTAGAGCTCGTCCTCCAAGCGACACACTCGATCGTAGTAGCACTTCCTTCACAGTATGCAGCGGCGTCAAGCCGCGTTAGTCTGAGAACAGAGGCAGGGCAGCGAGTTGCAGCGTCAGCCCATCTCGTCGTCATCCGTTCAACAGGTTTTGGCTGTCTTCTCTTCGCGGATCCAGGTTTTTTTCAAGCTGCGTGTCTTCTGTATCAAGATATAAAGATTTGAAACAAAGCCACCGAATGACTACAGCCCCCCACGCACACCACCATCGAGCCACACACCATGCCTTACGACCCCTTAGCTGCAACGGCAAGGAGGCGGGACACAAAGCTACAAAGCCGCGTCATGACCAACACTAAGAGCGTGTTTGGTAGCCTGGGTGATCAATCTCAGCTCATACAAGTTGACTCTAGTTATGCCTACTAGATACAAGTCTGTTTTATTGCCTGTGTTTGGTAGGTCGTATAAGCTGAGATGTGCTCAGTTGTGATCTTGTTTGGCAGGTTGTACGAAGTGAGGCATGCCAACTATTTATCAAAAAGCAATCAGGTCCTTGAATGAAAATTGAAAACGCAATCGGGTCCCTATGAGCTTAGGCTCCGCTGCCGCCGCCGTCACGCGCCGCGCGCCGCCACCACGGGACGCCGGCGAGAGGTCCTCTGCTACGCGCCATGAGCCGCCACCACGAGACGCCCACGAGACACAGAGCCGTCGCCGCTAGGACACAGAGCAGTCACCTCATCCTGCGCCAGGATGTCCGCCACGAGCCGTCGCCGCCAAGACACCGATGCTTCTCCGCGCGCGGTGGAGGAGGCCAGAAGCCGACGTGGACTCCTCGTTGCGGTGGAGAGGTCGGTTTCCGCGGCAACTGGACGGGGCGGCGCAATTGGACGAGCCCGGGAGGGAGACGATGTGTGAGGACGAGAGGAGAGCAGTTCGGTGCAGGAGGGGGAAAGGTCGAGTGAGAGGGTGCGAGGCGACCGTTTTCGCACGACCTAAGCACTGCCGAGTAGAGCCGACCCGATCTACCAAACAACGAAACGTGGGTTGAAGGGAGATTTTCTGGATCGCCCCGGGCTACCAAACACGCCCTAAAACCATCGCTACCATGACCCCCTAATCTACGATGCACATATCAACGTGCAGCCCACCCCTATGAGCCTAGAAGAAGTCGACGAGTGCACGGCAGAACCTGGCCAGAGTGAAGGAGGGTGTCGTCGAGAAAGCCTCGGCAAAGGTGTACATAGCGCACCTAAGACCCACACTCTGAGCAACGGCCACCTTCAACTCCATCTGACATCCGTGGACCGAGCAGCCTAGGCAGCGCCTCCAAGAATGAGACGACACCATGGTGTTGCCGCTGCCTGATCCAGCCAACGGATCTAAGGTTTCCCCGGTGCTCGTGGCGGGTATCACGAATGCCATGACAATGCCCCCAAGGGGAAGACGATGCCCACAGGCGTTGTCGTTGTCAGCAAACGCAAGGATTTCTCCCAGCCGAAAGGCCACCCCCCAGGTCCAATAAGGAGGCAGGAATGAGCAAAAGGTGGACACACCACATGCGAGAGGTAGCCACACGACGATGGCGAGAGAGAATGTGTTGGCCACCATCCCACCAAGACCACCTCTGGCCAAACCTAGATAGAACATATCTAGGTCACCACCGCCGCCAGACCTAGATGGAACATATCTAGGCCACCGTCGGCGCCACAGTACCTGCATCGGCATCGGCCGTCGCATCGGCCTTGCCCTCACGGATCTGGTTGGGCTCGCCCAACACGGAGGCTTCCCCGTAGCACAGAGCACACCCTCCGCCCGCGCCAGCATGCCGCAACGACCAGCGATCAACACCACTCCATCTTGGCCCGAGTCTGCCGACTCGGCTTCCCCCACCCTGAGCGTCGCCGCCCCCATGAGCCGGTCCACCACACAAGAACGGGAACCCCCGAACACCTTCGGCATCAAGGGCACCATCGCCACAAAGGAGTCCAGCAGCGACAATGGTATGGACGACTTGGAGGGGGGGGGGGGGGAGGGACCTCGTGGAGGAGCGATTTTTTTTGCCCCTGGCACCGCCTGGGGGGGAGGGGGGCGACGCCGAGGGAATAGGGTTTGCGTATCCAGGTTTGAGAACGAGGTTGTCCCCAGACAGAGATGCAGTTGGGTCCGGTTTCATGAGATGAAGATGGAGTTGAAAAGGTTGAGTTGGGTCCGGTTTCATGAGATGAAGATGGAGTTGAAAAGGTTGACTGTGATTCGGCTCCTAACGACTGAGTAATACGGTGAAAAAGTGATCGAGGATGCAGGATTTATCTGACCTTTAGAATTCATATTTAGCACCATGGAAAATGCACCTCGAGAAAAAGAGAAGCAGTTGGGTCTATTAAGAGTAATAAAGCGGTCAACAGACCAATGGGAAAAAACCTTTTTGGCTGGCAACAAACAAGCACAGGCCGCCACACCGGACATATGTCGATACTGAATTGGGTGACACACAGAGCCAGAGAGATTCAGAGCAGAGGTGTGCATCTGCTGCTGCTTCTTTTTTTTCTATAGTATCATTATGGTGTGCTCAACAATTATGCATCAGAGGAGCACCATGATCCAAATTAATTGAAACTCTTGCCGGCAGGAAGACTGAAGAATGGTGCTGATGAGATGTACAAGAGCAAATTCAGACGATACACTTTCAGTTATCGAAGCAAATGATGCAGCTAACACAAGTTACTGTAAAATTTCTAGTATTGCTTTCTTCCATTACGTATCTGATTAATTGATACTATCAACATAGTAGCAGCAGCAGCCCGTGGATTACATGATGATGATGATGATGATGATGATAAGCTTATTCACATTATCACATATAGGACTATCAAATATTCAGAACTTGGAGTGGTAAAAAAAAGAAAAGGAGACCAAAAATTCAGATTTCTATCGAGATCGTAGTAGCACTTCGCAGCGGCAGCGGGCGCCGCCGCGTTAGTCTAGAGGCGGAGCAGGAAGGGTGGTGGCGCGATCCAACCCGGGCAGGCAGGCAAAGGCAAGTACCGTCGTCGCGGAAGGCTGTCAGAGGCGGAGCAGCGTGTCGCAGCGCCAGTCCATCTCGTCGTCGTCGGCGGCCGCCTCGTTCAGATCGAACGGCAGGGACGGGGAGGCGCGCGGGGCCGGCGCGGCGGCCTCGTCGGCTGCGGCGGCGGAGGCGCCGTCCTCGCACAGCGCGGACGAGGAGGAGCCGCAGTAGCTGCGGCAGTCCTCCTCGACGGCCGGCGCGCCGATCGCGGCGGCGCGGAAGAGGACGCCGGCGGCCGGGACGCCGCCGCTCCAGGACTCGATGGTGCTGCTGTGGCTAGACGTGGCCGCCGCCGCCACCATCACCGGGGCGGGGACGGGGACGACAGGGGGCGGAGGCGCGCGCGGTGCCGGCGGCACGGCGGGGGAGGATGCGGACGGGAAGTTGGTGCGCGCGGCGGCGCCACGGAGGTCCCTGGCGGCGGCGTCGTAGGCGCGCGCGGCGGCCTCGGCGGAGTCGAAGGTGCCGAGCCAGATCGGGGTCTTCTTGGCCGGGTCGCGGATCTCGGCCGCGTAGCGCCCCGACGGCCGCCGCCTCACCCCGCGGTACTTCACCTCCTCCCCGCCTCCCGGCGCCGGCGGTCCCTGCGGCGGCCTCGCCATGCGCCGCATCGCGGTCCTCTTCTCCCTCCCTCGGGCGCGGGCGCTCGCCTCGTCTGTCTGTCTGTCTGTCCGTCTCTCTCCCTAACTCGTCCTCGGCGACTCCGTGCGCGCTTTGTTTGTTCGGTCGGCAGCAGGCGCGGCTGGCAGGCTGACGCGGCGGGCCCGCCCACGACCCGGCGTCGCGCGTCGGTTTGTTTATTGTCCCACCCGACCGCGTCGTCCCGGTGGTCGGGTCGGGTCGGGTCGTCACACCTCCACATCTCATCCCATCCATCGACGCGTTCCCGTCTCCGTCTCCGTCTCCGTCTCGGCTGTGGCGTCAGCGCTATAGGGGCGCGCGTGTGCCCCGGCCGCTGGGTGGGTGCTGTTGGCTGTTGGGTCGACGTTGATTTTTCACGGTGCGGAATCGTGATGGTGGGCAGTAGCGCCGTGTCGACCACTAGCCAGGCATATTCGCCGACGCGCGCGGCTGCCTGTGCTGTGCGTGCCGTGTAGGGGAGAGGAATCGTGCCGTGAATCTTGCTTGTTTTTATGGGATTTTGAGCGCACGGTTTGTGGATGAGATTGTTGGAGTCCAAACGGTGACACGTTGGGCTAATTTTTTAAAATAATACTTTTTCTTTAATCAATTTCAAAAATATTACACGAAATTTGTAATTTCGAAAGCTAGCACGGCCACGGAGAACCTTTCGATGTACGAGGCACTAACTGGACTCGTCGGTGTGCAAGACCCCGACTAGGCCTACTTAGTACTGCTTTTCACTAGACGCTTGAGCAATCGGTTGTGTTTTTTGCATAACCACTGGTCACGGCTCAAACCCTGACTAGACTCATCGGCCTCGTACACCGAAAGGTCCTTGTCGGGACACAGTTCTTCGAGACCACGCTAGTTTCTAAAAATACATAAAATTAATTTACAAAATATATTATTTTAAAAAATAGTCCCACAAAGCGTTTTCTAAGTTTTAAAAACCGGTCATCAGACTTACAGCTAAATTTAGAGTCCAGTAGGAAGGAGCCAACTTACGCCCTCTATCCATCCATAAATAAGTTGTTTAGTTTTATTTAGATTTACATATATGTATGCATTAAAATGCGTCTAGATGCATATAAATTACTCCCTCCGATCCATATTAATTGACTTTAATTTGTCAATGAACCTATATCTAGATTCATTTAAATCTAGACAAATTTGAGTCAATTAATATGGGCCGGAGGGAGTAGAAAAATTTAAGTCACTTATTTCTAAGTGAAGGAAGTATGATTTCTCTACTACCTTTGGTACATATTAGTATTTTCAATTTTATCTAGATGCAAGTGCATCTAGTCTAAATGTTTAACTAGATACATATAAATCTAGACAAAATTGAGAACATTAATATGGACGAGAGGGAGTAGTTAATTCACGTCTTCCTTTGAACCCTTGTCTATGCATTTTTGAAACTTCCAAATTCACTCTGTATCCTCCAACCAAGTACCCGTTCCAGACAGCCAAGATGGTGAAACGTTCTCCGAGGATCTCCCTCAACATTGTGAAACGTTTTGGCACACAAGGGCACGCACATGCATCAAACCGTGTATCAGTACATGGATCCGAGGATCTCTCTCACTCCCAAGGGCTTTGCTTTCTGCCATCATCAGTCATTGCAGCTAGCCTGACAACACTTACAAGTTCACAGCAGCTGACGAGAGGTCAGCACCAAGTTCACTGGTAAGGGTTGCTGAAGTTCTTGAGGAGCTCCGGGATGTCGTGGGCGAGCATCTCGTCCACGGCCTGCACCATCTTGGGCTTGATCTTCTCGAACTTGTCGATGCTGTACGTGGCCAGCACCTCCTTGAAATGCTCCACGTCGGGGAAGTCGCCGGCTGGAAGATGGTACTCCCGCTGGACCTGTTTCCACCAGAGTTGCGAGCGTCAGAGCAACCACAATGCACGGAAAGGAGGAGGAGAACAGAAACAGTTCTACTAATTTGGATGCGAGCACAAGAAGATCAGGGAAGGTACCTTTGCAAATTCGTCTTGTAAGTTGTCAATTAGTCGCTGCTGAGCCTTGGCTTTCCCCATCACTGCAGGCATCTCTTTCTTCAGATGGCCAATTATGAGGGCATGGATCTTTGCAGCTCTAGCACGCTTGACAAACTCATTGACCTACGCATGGAAATGGTGTCATTCATGTTGAAACTCTGCAATTCGTAAAGGGATTCAGACATATGATACATGATAGCTTACCCGACGATCACAAGCTTTCTTGGGTATGTCTACCAGGTCAGCGAGGAGATCCTCTTGTTCCTTCTCAAACAGGTCCTTTCCGATTGGTCCAACGGCTGATTCATTCACGGGCTTGTCATTGAACGACCTGCAAATGTTTGGTTTGGAAGTGAGTTTCTGGTTACACTAAAGAAAAAGATCACCTAGTGCTGGATTTACACTATATTTGGGTCTTCTAGAAATATTTAAAATATAGCATTTTATAGTTTCTGTACTGGAGATGTACAACCTTCAGTCTCCAGCAGTAAGATTACTAAGCATTACATTAAGAATAGAAGACAAGTATATTACCCAATGTACACACGCATAACCTCAGGTGTGTTTAGAACTTTCCCGAGGGACCACATCAGCGCACCATACACTCTCATAAGCTGCAGCATAAGTAAGGGGAAATTTTGATTCATATATAATCACGTGTGCAAGAGTGCACGTACAACTAAATAACAGGAGCATACAAATAGATTGGAATAAAGCATATACCTGCTGTGTGTCAACTTGGTCTGCTTTGTTCAGCACAATACGTATTTTGTCCTCATTCCCACGTAAAGATGAAATGACACGCTTGAACTCATCACTGATATCAAGCTTGTGAGGATCAAACAGTAGAAGAATAAGGTCGCACTTAGCAGCAAACCATGAAGTCACACCAGTGAAATCATAGCTACGCTGGGTCCTTTGCTTTTCACCAGAGAGAACGCCAGGAGTGTCGACCAAGGTGATATGCTCTAGAAGCTTCAGAAAATAAGGCCGCTGTCAGTTTCTAGATTTAATGTATCACTTGTATCAGTAACTTGATTGAAGCTTACAGGATGTGGCATCTGAGAGCATTCAAACTTTGATAGAAATGCACCCCCAAATGTCGTAAGACCGTTGAAAGGCATATCGGCTTGGACAGCAATTGTGTTGCCAGGAACTGTCCTTTCATCAGGTCCTGACTGATGTGGGAAAAATATGAGATAGCAATGACATAAATCTATAAGTACATAACAATAGCGACAAACAGGGAATGCAAACTGATAAGATTTTATGTCGAATGTCAGCAGCAAATATTGTTTTAAAAATGCATCGAGAAAGTGTGCATTTAATTCTAGCCATTAAAGGATTTTCTACGAAGAGTTATAATGTGATGACGAGTGGGATAAACAAAACAGCGGTTATCTGCTGTGTCCCAATGTATTTCAGCAAACGAAGCACATAAGACCATCATGATTTAAGACTATTTCTCAAAATCCTGAGCTATTACTATGTTAAAGGTTTACTATCCGCCGTCATCAATTCATGCTTTTGTCAAAAGAAACAAAAGCAGTTATCAAATCCCCAAGTCATGCTATGGAATTGATAAAGTTTGATTGAACATACTCTAGTATCAGTGGTTCATATCATAACCATGCAACTTAGAAGTAAATCAGGACAGCGTATGCCATTCTCATATCTTACAGAGGAAAGAACTAATGTTTTCCAATCAAGAGTAAATAATTCAGAAAAAAATGAATAGCTTTTAGCACTCCAAATAAATAAGATCAAGTAATAGCTATCTGGCAACTGCCTTATCCCTGCTGCATGTAAAATCAATATTCATGCATCACTCTTACCATGACAACTATAAATCTGTCAGTAGTTGGTTCTGGGCCAACATGAGCTCCTGCAATTGAAAAGGCCAACTGAGGTTACTGACTGGTCCTATAGAGAAATGTACCACCAGAACAGATGGTGTGGCTACCACTGAAACTTAGGTTTTCTGTATTAAATAAAGCCCCAGACCTGGATAGCTTGTTTTCAGAAGATGCTTGATAAATGTTGTTTTCCCTGTAGAATATTGCCCCAAGAGCACAACCGTTGGCTTTGCATCAAAGTCACTATTCGTCTGAAAAAAAATGGACCAATAAATGCATTGGTATGAAAGTAATGGCATAAGAAAATTATCTGAATGAGAGACCATTGTCATCTCTAACTTAGAAGGGAACTAAGTTGTGAGCAGAGTTCTATACCAGTAATGGGGAGGCAAAATCATTGAATCTGTAAGCAACTTCTAAAGGCTTCAGTTTTTCAATGTACAATCTTTTTAAGCCATCAATTACAGAAGTAACAGCTGTCAGAGGCGTCTGCATCTGCAAAGCACCAAACACAGATAAAGTCATTAAGTTGTTGTCAATGCATGCTCTGATTGGGAAAGACAACTTTCTATGATTCAATAAATTACAGGATTTCAGTAACATACCCAAAAGAGCAAATTAAGATACAATGCAATGAAAAATTACTGAAAATGAAAAGATCACAAATAAGTTCAGTACCTTCTTTGCTGATTTAGAGCTGAACCAGTTGTTCATAACAGGTGCTTGAACCTGAGAGGTGCCTGAGCACAGCAGAAGTTATTAGCATCATGCATGACTTACTGACATGATTTACCATGGGGGAAGGTAGGCATATTGCTTACCATTCTTTTCTGGGCGAGCTACATTCACAATTGCCATTGATTTCTAGAAAACAAATATCCAGTGCAAAATACCGTCTTAGTGTCTTAGATAGCCAATGCATTCAAACGACACACTATAAGCTGCAGATGAAATTATAGACTTACTGCAAGTAGCTCATCAAGACCTTTCATCACAGGCGGATCGAAGCTAGTCAGGTCTGCAACAAAACATCACAAGCCATCCACTTCAACCATCACATACAGATAAACTCACAGAAGAAAACAGATCAGGTCCAGTTCACAGTTCATATTGGCACATCATAACAAGCTAACAACAACCTTCACGCTTGAGACTGTCCTGATTGATCTCGTTCCCCGCCTGCGCCAGAGACACGAGCTGCAGGTTGCAACAGACGAAGCCATCAGCATCGGACAGCCATGTCTTCAGTTACCAGCAGCACGAACTAATTTTACCTGCATCGCGGCCGCGAATTCGCCGAAGCCGAGGAACCCCTGCCGCTTGGAGTCACAGATCGCCCAAACCTTGAATCGATTGGTGACGGACTTGTTAGACCACGTTCACCAGCGGTAACTCGAGACACTCGGGGTGGCGGCGGGGCGGGTCACTCACCTGCTTGAGGTCGGCGCGGGAGAGGCCGGACATGGCGAAGAACTTGGTGGCGTCGGCGCCCGTGACGCGGCCGTCCCCATCTGCACGGAAACCCAGGGAGTCAACCACGGGAGAAGAAGCATCAGCAACGGGCCTCCCTCCGAATCATCCGATTTTGGGGGCGGGGGGTCGAGGA
The DNA here is from genome assembly GCA_023614405.1 of Avena insularis. Taxonomy (NCBI): domain Eukaryota; kingdom Viridiplantae; phylum Streptophyta; class Magnoliopsida; order Poales; family Poaceae; genus Avena; species Avena insularis. The sequence goes on along the minus strand of CM042695.1, from coordinate 79,415,887 downwards.
CGAGACGACGCACCTGGGTCGGCGAGGGCGAACCAGTCGGCGTAGATCCTCTGCTGCTCCTTGGAGCAGCCCACGGCGGCGGCGGACCGCGCGATCTCCATCCCCGGTCTGCCTCCTCTCCTCGGCGGCGGTGGCGGCGGGCCCGAGCAGCAGCGGCAGCACGAGGGGGGCAACGGAAACCTCACGGGATGCGGCTGCTGCTTGGCTGTGTGACCTGTGTCTCGTCTGAGTCGTCTCCCTCTCGTCGTGGAATGGGGAGGGGAGGCATTTGAAATCGGGGGACCCAAACCCTGCCCTACCCAGCACGCGCCCCCGTGAATATTTTCAGTGTTTTTAATGGTGTTGGAAGCTCCCGTCTTGTTTTGGGCTGGTCCAGTGGTCGAAATCGTATCAACGGCTCGGCCCAGATGAGCTTAAGAGGCCTGTTAGGATTAGGTTATGGCTGTTGACTCATTGGGCTTATATGGTCTTCGCCTGAAAAAACGATTTTTTTTGCTAAATGTAAAGCAACGAAAAATGATGTAAATTAATTGAAGAAAAAAGAAAAAAGCACATCTTAACTTGACAACTTTCAACAATTTCCTCTGAACATTGAGTAAAGGAGTACATAGGCATATCACCACACACACAGGCACATTCACACCATTTGCTGAGAAAACTAGAGTTGTGGGACATAAGGATGGACAAGGTCAACACTACTATTTCAAGTTGGGGTGGTGTTTTTAGCATGTTTATATCTTAATAATTAAGACATGCCCTTCTTGTACAGTTTGTTTGGTTTCCTCTATCTAACTGAAAAGGCAACGGTTGCTAAAAAAAGTGTTTCAAATTGACATTGATAGCCATTATAGTTCACTTTGGTAAGACACACGAGATGCCAAGTATGAGGTTTGATCTTTGGTTCTCGATCTAAGTTTTGTGAGCAGCCAAGGAGATTTGCTAAAGTGTAGTATGCAAAGCTAAAGATTCGGGTAGTTAGATAAATCTATGTGTTTCCTCTTTTATCATCTTCCATTGTAAGTCTATCCCAATTTTTTTTTGCGGGGTAAAACTTGCATTACTCAGGAATAGGGAATGTTACAAAATCATGGCAAGTTTCTACTAGGCCATGTGTACAATTTTTTGAGATTGCATGTGTACATCTTTTTGGCATTCGTAACAAATGCAAAATTACAGGATATTTCAAAAAGTCCATAGCTTAAAATAGGCAACCTTATATTTGAACGGAAATTCATTTGGCTTTGGGGTGTAGATGCTCCTGCTTTCTAGACCAATCACGTTTGGTATATCAGTGTATTCAGACATGTATTACTTCCTGCCTTTTTTTAACAGTACACACACATTGTCTCGGGTATATTAAATGACTACGACACTGTTCTGGACCGATAGTACACGATGGAGCAACTTTCTTGTACCGTTATAATTTGAATCTGAATAAATTCCCTCGCTCCATTCCGTTCTTCATGTTGCCGGTCTTCCACTAAAAGAGTTTGGTGCTTCAGATCTTGGTGTTGGGAGTTCGAATCAGGATGGTTGTTTTTTATTGGCCATATTCTCTGCTTCTCTTACCACACGCGAAGGCAAGGACAACCATTTCGGATTCTTGGCATCCCCTATCAATCAAAGGGGTGTTGCTTCTTGCTCTACACTAACTCGCTAAGGCAAGGACAACCATTTTGGATTCTTGGCATCTCTTATTAGTCAAAGCGGTGTTGCATTCCCTATGGGAGTTGTGTGTCTCCTGGTGTGCTCCAACTTCGCCATGGCAATGTATTTTGAGTTCATGCAGTGCTCGCAGCCAGAAGCGGTGTTTGGAGCGAAGCAGGTATAGAACGGCTTCATCGGTTCTACCGGTAGTACCTCGAGGTCCGGCCGGCCGACACAGATTAAGGTATATTCAGCGGCGACTATTTGCAAAGGCTTCTTTCGAGTTCGGTGCAACTACTAGTTGTCTAGTTCGCAGTTAACCGACACGTGCACATCACTTAAACATTGCGGTGTTGTATCTCTTTGAAGTTTATTTGTAATCTTTCGTTTTTTTGAGGTTATATTTTCTAGGGAAGTGGTCACCTATTTGTACTATGTATGTGTTTGATAATGTTTAATGGCGGAAATTCGGTTTGGCTCTCAAGTGCATATGCTCTTGATGCAGCGCTAGTCTAAGTAGAAGCGCTTCGTCGGGAAACCCTAAAAACAAGGTGTGAAGCAGTACAACAATAAGTTTTCCCTCAGTTAAGAAACCGAGGTTATCGAACCAGTAGGAGAAAGAAAACGTCACACAGGTGTTGCAAGCAACGCGGAGATATGCATAACACAAACTCAAGACTTTGCCCTAACGAATCAGTGAGGTTGTCAAGCTCACCGGTTTGCTGTAACAAAGGATTAAACGTATGGTGTGAAAGGTAATGGTTTGCAGCAAGTAAACAGGTAATAGTGGAAGATGTATCAATGGTAAAGATTGGACCGGGCTCCATAGTTCACTAGAGGTGCTCTCCTTAGATAAACAACATGGCATGAAGGGTAAACAAATTACAGCAGGGCAATTGACAGGAACTGAGTAAGGCATAACAATGCAATAATAATCAGAAAGATCCTATGAGATTCGATTGGGCAATACAACAATATACATAGACCTCCATTCAACTGCATCTATGACTAGAAGTCTATCTTCAGGTTATCATCCGAACCCCCTCCAGTATTAAGTTGCAAGCAACAGACAACTGCTTTAAGCAAAGTGTGTAAGGTAAACAGTCCACATGTTTCATGAATAAGAGACCGTTGTTTTCTCCTTAGTAGCAGCATCACATCTACAACCGAAGAGATTTCTGTCACTTCCCTTGGAAACTAGAGGCATGAACCCACTATCGAGCATAAATACTCCCTCTTGGAGTCACTAGCAACTACTTGGCCAAGATATCCACTAACAACGGAGAGCATGCAAGATCACAAACAACACAGACATGATAGAATCATAAAGACAAAACCATTAATCAAACCAACATAATAATCTCAATATCCATCGGATCCCCACAAACACAACATGCATGATTACAAATAGATTAGATCTTGACTATGAACGGATATCACAAGATCTATACATGAAAGGACAAAGGAGGAGAACAACCATATAGCTACTACATGGACTCATAGTCCAAGGTGGAACTACTCACGCATCGTACCGGAGAGAAGGCCTCCGGGATGATCTCCCCTTCGGCAGGGTGCCGGGAAGAACTTCAGATCCCCCCGATCTAGGGACGATGGTGGCGGTGGCTACAGACGGTTTCATGGAGATTTGATCGGGTGCTTAGGGTTTAGGCATCGGGGGCTTCTTATAGGCGAAGAGGAAGGCCGAGGAGGTGGCCAGGGGGCCCACACCCTGCCTAGGCGCGGGCCCACCCCTGGCCGCGCCTAGGGGTGTGTGGCCGCCCTAGCACGCCTCTCCGTCTCCCCTCTGGACTTCTTGTTCCCCACCGTAAAGTTATTGACTTTGACGTTTGTCCCGTCCAATTCCGAGAATATTTCTTTACTAGCTTTTCTGGAACCAAAAACAGCAGAAAACAGGCAACTGGCACTGTGGCAACTTGTTAATAGGTTAGTACCAGAAACATGTAAAAGGCACCTCAAAGTGTAGACAAAGCAAAGCAAAGTAGATACTAACAAGCATGGAACACCAAAAATTATAGATACGTTTCCGACGTATCAAGCATCCCCAAGCTTAACTCCTGCTCGTCCTCGAGTAGGTAAGTGATAAAAAGAATAATTTCTAAGGTGACATGCACCCTCACAATAAAGATATAACCATTTGCAAGCATTGAAAGTTGAAATCAAAGAACTCTAAACATGAACATGAAAGATGGAGTTCTAACAGTAAGACAGAGTAACTATTGTTGCAACAAGACAAGATACAAACAAAGATCATGAATAACATGCATTAAAAACGTTTGTTTGTTTCACATACAGAAAGCATAGCATAGTGGTAAACAGCTTGTCCCTCATAGAGTAGCAAATAGATGCATAGGACACCTTCAAAGTTCACAAGGGTAACTAGAAACAAATAGCACAAGAATAAGTAATATCACAATATGCATCAATCAATATGCTTTGGGACACTGCACATAAAACTAAGAATGGCAACTATGCTCTCTTAATGGTGTCTAAAGGTAGAAGGTGGAGGCTCAATAGTGGTGGAAGAAAGGCCTTTTTTGTAAAGGAAGCAGGGATTTCAAGTTTCAAAAAGAGCTTCCAAAAAGTATGGTACTTGTTAGCTTTTAGCCCTCATTGCCCCTATCATAAGCATCTTGAAGTGATTAAGGTTAAAGTGAACAAACTATGGAGTATATGCTTGACAAAGTATAAGTTGGCTATCTCAAGTCCCTTGAATATGAGGGCCACACCCCATGCTAATCAACTTCAGTCATAGGTAAGTTCTTGTCATTGTAAGTATTTGCATATCATTGAGAACCGCCAATAGGGCACCCCTTGCACATGGTACAGGAGCTTTCCCATAACCAAAATGACAAGGCAAGCAAACAATAAGCATCTAAGCGATATTTTTATTTACTATGTGCATAGCTTTTTATTGAGGATGCTTCATAGATAGCTCACTATGGTGATGCTGCAAGTTTCCACCATGATTAGGCATGGCTTAGGCTAGCGGCCCAATCGTTTCTCTAACACAGAATACAATCTCCATGGACTTACAAGTTCCCTCTTTATTTCACACCGACGATATCCATAGACAAAAGAGCATGATATCAACTGAGTATAGAGTACAAGTGCAATGTTGAAAACGTTCCCCATGACAGCATGGTTCTGCTAATTCCAACGTATAAGTGCAAGCATATACAACATAGAGACACAATGGTTCAAGTTTATTAGGGGAAAAGAATATAAAGTGTGCCCTCAAGTTCGTGAGGGCTTTAATCGCTAAGTTTTCACATAATAAAATAGTTTTTAATTGAAAGATAGCTGAAAACAAGAATATACTTGGAATGGTGTAACACACCATGAATAGGAGTTTATAGTGGACACTTTGGCATAACTTGGTTTCTTGGGAGTTGGAAGCATGAGTAGAGCTTACTCATACAAGTGGAGGCTAGCAAAAAGACTGGGAGCAACCAAATAAGAGAGTAATAGTGGCCATAATCATGCAGAGCGACAAAACATTACTAATCAAAGCATAGAGTGGTACTACAAGTCAAGGACCAAATGATTATAGAGGCTAATGGTGACTTGTGAGAGTCATAACATGGTGTGAGCATGTGCCAAGTCAACCCAAACAAACCTCAAAGGAGAATACCACAATACTATGCTTTTGTATGCTAAAACAACGCATAATTTCTTCAAGGCACACTAAGCAATCCCAATGACTTGAAGCAAGCCATGCTACAGCAATAATTACTAAGCATAAGGTCAAAACAACACCTAGCATGGCATGATAAATTCTAAGTCACAGTCAATGCAAGCTCCTCTTGCACTTCCAAGCAAGAACTTTCTACTCCTTTCCAACACCAAGCATACTTATTTGTAACAACACAGCGAAAGCGGGGTTCCAAACTACTCAATCAAACTAAAAAAACTAAGCAAAGCAAACGAAAAAAGGAAAACTAAGACGCTCCAAGAACAACACAACTGTGCATGAAACAATAAAAACAAAGTGTCTAGACAGACCTGAGCTTTTTATTGATGAAGAAGGGGATGCCTTGGGCATCCCCAAGCTTTGACGCTTGTACCTCTTGGATATTTCTTGGGGTGACACCATGGTGGCATCCCCAAGCTTGAGCTTTTGTCCATTCTTCATCTCATTGCATCATTCTCTCTCTATACCTGAAATTTTTCCTTCATACAAAACTTCACACAATATTCATTAGCAACATTAGTGTAACCAAAAGATATTAGACCTCTCGCAAAACTTTGGAACAGGAAGACTTTTCACTAAAAACACAAGCTACTGTAGTAACTCCTTCAAAAATCTCAATTCCCCAAAAGATAACTCAAAAAGGAATCAATAAGAAGCAAATGCAAATAATGGCAGAAATCTGTCAAAACAGACCAGCAGACACAAACCGATTTTTTTGAAAATCATCTATTGCTCAAATCAAAAAGTGTTTAACTAACTAAAGTTAGCTAACATACTGGAAATTTTATTCGTAAATTAACAAACTCAATCCGAGTTACAGAGACTCCTCACGAATTTTTATGGTGGAGGACAAAAATCAGTTTTGGGACAGCAACTCCCCAAATCTTACTTCCCTCTCATTAGATATCATTCTTGGCACAAAAAGCAAACAAAAAGGATAAGGAGAGGTCATTACCGAAATAATAATTTCCAAGACTCAAGGAAAGTCTTGGGTTATCTCTAGGACCGGCCCTGGGGAGGGACTAGTGGGGCAGCCGCCCCGGGCCCAAAAAAACTAGGGGCCCAAAAATATACAAGCCTAGTATACATAGTAAAAAAATAATTTGATCCCAGGCACTCATCGCTCGCCAGCCCGTTAGGCATCGTCAGTCCCACGCATCGATCGACAATCTACTCCCACACCAGGGATCTCTCAACTCGACCATGAATCCATCGTGTCCACGACCCTGCGCTCGACTACCAGATGGCCAGACCCAGGCATCGCTACCTATCGCTTACTCTTCGGCAGTTAGGATTCCCACGTACCGAGGAATCCGCAGGCTCCTGCCTCCTGCCCATCGACTGATCGCCTCCCCACTCCCCTGGATCAAATCGCCGATCGAGACTCGGGAGCGTCGAGGCTCGATGCCCATGTCGTTAAGAGATCGACACCCTTATTTTTATGCTGGAATCAGTTGATGCATCGGAGTGGGTCATGATATGCTGGAGAGACACAAAGTGGCCACGCGCCATAGTTTCACAAATCGCTAGTGGAGGAGGATCATGTCATCTTCTGAAATCATGGTGAGTGATGTCATTGATCAGTGGGATTTGGATCCCAATTCTTTTTTGCATGTTGACTAAGTGGACTTTGTGGGCCAAAATTCAATTAACACACTAACTAAATAATTAACTTGGACTGAACTAAAAGAGAGCATACATGAACAGATTCAACACACAAATACTATTAAGCCAATGGTACATAGTAACATATCAAAACCTACATCGCAACATCTCCATTATCACCTGACAAGTTTTCAGAAGATCATAACCACAATCCCAATTCCAAAATTATCTGAACCTAAATTCCATACCTAGAGTTGTTCTTCAGCTCGAAGGCCGGTCACATGAGAACTACCTGACTAGAGGCATGGTTGATGGAGTAGAAAAGAAAGCAGACGTCGGGGTTGCATCTACTGCCGTCCCACCGACATCAGAATAGAATAAGAAGAACCTCAGCTTCAGCACCATCATACCACCACTAACACATCACCAAATCACCCTGAACCACCATCAGGCCATGGCCAACCTTGGTGACTACGACAGCTAGTAGTCGTGGAGGGAGCGGTGACGCAGCAGGGGCATCGCTGATCATGGCGAGGTAGAGGAGGCGCGAGAATCGATGAAGAGTCGCTGTGGCACCGACACACCCGACCTGCATGGCTAGGGTTAGCCGTGAGCTAGGGGTCATGCAGTGTTGGGCATCATCGAGGCGGCGGGGAACCGATGAAGGAGACTCGGGCCATCCAGCCTAGCAAGCGGCAGCGACCGGCGGCAGCGACCGGCGGCGCTGGATATGGCCGGCGATGGAAGGGATGGCGTCGGTGGCGGCGGGCCAGTGCGTGCGTGTGAGAGGCAGAGGAACAGGATAAGGGATTGTGCCTGCGTGCGTGCTCGCGTGTGAGGGAGAGAGAGTGGGTCGGGGGTCAAAGTGACCCCAAGCCCGATCCAGATGGGCCAGGCCAGCCCACGAACCCAACCAAACGGCCCAAGTTAATTAGGTTTAGAAATAAAATAAAAATAAAAAATGAATGAATTATTAAAATAACCTCCAAACATTTTTAGCTATAGAAAATTATAGAAAAATCCTAAAAATACATATGATATATCAAAATGACCACAAAAATAATATCTACCTAACAAAAATATAATTTTAAGTGTTTAAAATAAATTTAAAGTAAAATAATTATTAACGCCATTAAATCTTAAATGAAATTTTATAAAATAAAACAAAAACACTAAAAATAAATAAAAAGTCATTTTTTGTATCAAAATAACTCTATTATTTCATAAAAATACTCACTTAGAGTTTTACAAATAAAACATAAATCAAATATTTAAAGACACTTAATGCTTTGATGAATTTTATAAAAATAAAGATAATACTTAAAAATATATAAAATTCATTTCTAAGGTCCTGAATAAATATATTACACTAGAAAAATATTAAATATATTATTAGGAAAGTCTTTAATATTTTAAATAATAAATCCTTACCTAATACCTATTTTGTGAATTCTTTAAAAACAATTCTTAAGTAAAATAATAATAATAATAATAATCACAATTCTTATAAAACCCTGAGCAATTAGTGTCTTAGTACTAATTCCAAAACCATCACTCGAATTCATAATTAAACTTAAGTATAACTTTTAACTTTAAAATATTCTTTTAAAAATCTTATTAAGAATCCTTTTAAATAAACATTGGGTATCACCCATTTATATGATATGGTGAATAATCATTATATCTTAACCACTATTAACATAACTTTAAATTCTAACAAATTACTAAGACCATCTAATTATGATTCCATTAAATAAATACATATTCCTTTCATAATAGCAAAACAAATTTAATGTAATCATTCACTTAAATAGAAAGTGAATAAATCCACACCTTAGTTATACCTATCATAAATCTAAAACTTGGGAATAATTAAACATATTACATCTTATGTTTACTTACTTTTTTAAAGTTAATTTTAGTCTCAAAGTTTATAAACATCATGTCTAATAACTACTTATGTTTTTATAGTTAACTTTGGTCTATTTAACCTAAGACATAAAGCATCTCAAATTCAAACTAAGCAATCAAACATCAAAAGATATTAATTATGTTCTATTAAACAATAATGATTATTTAAACCTTAGAAAGGAAATCTTTTCTTCAAATGTTATTATTTTTGCCACTTCAAACAATAATTTTATAATAAGTTCTTCAACTCTTAACAACTCAATCCCAAGAACTTTTATCATAGTCACCACATGACAATTCACCATAATCATATCATCTTATACTTTACTTACATATTTTGGATTGTTAACACTTAGGTTCCTTATAAGGGTTATTACTTGTAAAGTAAAATTTGAAGATAAACCAACTCTGAAAAGAATCACTTGAATTCACTTCACTCAAGTATTGGGGATTCAATTTGGGAGTTTTACAAAAATGCGTAGCATTACTTATGCATAACTGCATATTGCTTATTTAAACATTAGTCCTTACCGGACCAATGATGCAGTTTTTAGATATTGGATCTTATGTCGTCTCGAAGACCGTGAGTGCATAATCTTGCAATCACAAAAGGCAAGTTCACACTTTCTCATGTCCTTTGATTATTTTCTGTAAAGTATTTTACAAATCCAGTGTTGTCATCACCTGCATTTGAAAAAGGACAGAAAACACCATTTTCATAATAATGTGATTATAGGTTATTTACCATGAGGTAATAACCTAATATAAGAGTTCCGGTGGTAAAGGAACATATTATCTAGAACTTAACAACCAATGTCGCCAGTGATTCTTGCGTCGTATATTACGCGTTGACCATGAGATTTGGAATGGGACGAAGAATTCAGCTGTATCTTTTCCCTCTCGCATGGAGCTGGATGTGCGGGTCGTGGCTGTTATCGCTCGTAACGTGCATATTATTTATGGTAATTCGTAGAGGATATGCAACATATGGGTGGGAGCCCTCAACGTCCCACGATAGTTCCGGCATCTGAACGGTCTGTACTGCCATTGCCGTAATTCAATAAGTGGGTTGGCGTACACCAAGGAGACATGCGGGGTCGTGGAGAAGGCATTGATTGGCTTGGGTCTTAGTCTAGGCCTCACACCAAGAAAGTGTGAACGGGTTCGCGGCCTGGGTGTGCAACAAAGCTAAGATCTCTCATGGGTAAAGTAACGCACCTCTGCAGAGTGTAAGAACTGTAACTTGTTACTCCACATTAGGGAAGGAGCTGCAAGCCTTGACAAAGGAACCCCATGAAGGTTACAGTAAACCGTGAAGGTCGACGGACATAGCTTTTCAGAATAAAAGCAACCTTTGAAGAAATGTTTATGAAAACTTGCATTGCCTACGACCTACGGTCTGTGGCTGTAGCTATAGTGCATCAAACACTCATTTTCTAGTGGACTTGCTGAGTACGCTCGTACTCAAAGTATCTTCTTAACCCTTGCTAGGTTCTAAAGCCAGTACAGACGATGTCTACATCAAGTTATGCTCCAGGAATCATTATCAAAAGCTAAAGCTCTTCAAGGAAGTCAAGAAAGTCAACATATACATCAACTCAAGTGAAGACGAAGTTGCTGATTAGATAAGAATAGAATTTCTAACCATAGAACCTACTTTTGTAGAGTATTGCGATAGCAGCAATGCAAGCCAGTAGTTCAGCTACTAGTTTTATAAGTATGGTAGCTATGAGTTATTTACTCTTGACTCTTCTTCGTAAGAAGTTTCTTTCTCTCTCTTTAACCTAGAGTGTTCTCTGGATCTTGTGTAAAGAGTTGAGTTGTAACCTATAGTCATGTCTTGGACATGCTATGTTTCTGTTGTACTACTCTGAGGGATGTAATACTAGTGAACGGTGTTTCATTGGTGTTATGTCAATGACTATAGTGTACTACATCATGCAGTGGTATGCTGGGTCACCGCATAGGGCGTACCCGGGATCCTAGGTTCGGCTTGGGTAGTCCGGACCAAAGTTGGCCCAAATCCGGACGAAAAAGAGGTGCCTGGGTACGCGATTGGGCCGATTTTTGGCGTCCAGACGTAATTCCGGCGTCCGGATCGGCCTCCTGGGTAGGGGAGTGGATATGCTCTTAGGTGGACTCGGGGATGCAGCTGCCCCATGAGATGGTTGTGACCGGACCAAGCAGAGTTCTTGTGACCGGACCGAGCAGAGTCAAAAGAATCGTGTTGGGTAGCCTGCAGTTACTCCGAGCAGACACAATTGGGCAAAAATTGATCTGTTTGGTTGCCTGTAGCGCCTCCACGTTGTGGCCAGCACGGGTATTAAAACAGGCTGGAGCCAGGCCTAGAGACAACGCTCGAATCGACCATTTCCAGTGGGTCGGAATCGAGCGAGTGCAAGGTTGCACTAAGGCACACTGTATTCCTCTTTCTCTCTCCTCTCTAAACATACTTACTCTTCGTAGCGGATTAGCACATACAAGCTTCAAATCGAGTCGAGTTGTACATGAAAAAGATGCACATTGACGATGGGTTCCATTTTGATCATCGGCTTCGAGGTTGGTGAACTGTATCTTCTCGGATTCGTGGTCAAAGTTGAAGATTTTTTGTGCTTGTTTCATTAGATTCGTCGCACACAAGCAACTGCTCGAAGTGTCCTTTGAGGAGTAGCTTCATCTTGTTGTTTTCTACGATTTTCGTGTTGCAAGTTTTGCATTTTGATGCAGGTGTATACATATAGATCTCTTTGTAGATGGTTGTGCTCTCTGTACATGTAGGTGAGGAAGATGAACTCCTCTCCTCTCACTCAAACATGCTTCCAGTATCCTCTTTCAATCAACACAAATATGCCCCGAATCGAGTCGAGTTGTACATGAAAAAGATGGGCATCGACGATTGGGGGTTCCATTCTGACCATCGGCTTTGAGGATGGTGAACCGTATCTCCTTAGATTCGTGGTCCAAGTTGGAGCTTTTTTTTGTGCTTGTTTGTTCAGATTCGTCGCATATGTAGGTGAGGAAGATGGGGTTGAAAATGAGGTTCAGGAACAAGTCGTCGCCGTCCATCGCCATCGCCGACAGTTGTAGGTGTCCATCATTCCATCGCCACTAGTTGTCAGTAACTGCAGCACTCCATCATCGTTGCAGTCCTCTAGTAAGAAGAACAAGATTACTGCTAATAACTATCTTAATGTGTGTCAATGTGATAATGAAAGAGGTGCAGGCAACCAAACACCCAGTTTCGTATCTGTCGTCGTACAAAAAAAATCCATACAAACTACCAAACAAAAATCCATACAGACTACCAAACAAAACGCGAAAGGTGACTCAGCGTCTGTACATGCGTGGCAGTACTGGCCATGGACATTCCCGAATGGATACAGTGTACCAAACTCGCCCAAAGCTACCGAGATCATGTATAACGCCAGATCATGTATAACGCCGACTTATTTCTTGCTCCGACTGATACGGAGTAATGAGTATAAATTGATGTATTTCTGTTACTCCCTCCGGCCCGAAATAACTGTCGCAGCGACAGTACAAATGTAAATTTGCAACAAAACCTTGAAAATATTCGAAACATTTCAAATTTGGCCTGTAAATTCGAATCCAAACTCCAATCTTCTCCGCCTTCGTCTCCGTCCTCCGCGTCGTCTGCTCGCCCCAACCCCCCAAGCAGCTCCCGTGCCAGCTCCTTCCCGCTTGCTAGCGCGCCCCGACCCTTTCCTTGCAGCTCTGATGAGCGCCGCCCTGCCTCCTAGAGTCCCAGCAGCCCCGCCCACCTCCCAGACGAGCACCACCACACCCCCCATTAGCCTCAGGCGCCTCTCCTCAAGCACTGCCGTGCCTTCCGGAGCAGAATCACGCTGAGTAGAATCGCCCAGAGGAGACAAGCTCCTCTGATCGCTGCTGTCCCCGTCCCGAGCCCACGGACGTCATCCTGCTCCAAGCTCCCGTACCCCGGCGCAAGCAGGAACGCTCTGCTCGCCATAGGAGTGCTCGCCGAGCGGGGTTGCCCCACCTCACGCTGCTCCAGCTATCGGGGAGCTCCCTCCTACGGTTGTGTCATCGCTCTGCTCGCCGTCGGAGGGCTCCCGCCGGCATCCTACCTCACCTCCGCTCTGCCGTCGTCGAATTGGACACTCGAGGCTCTGCCGCAATCGGTGAGGAAATCTTGGCCGCTGTAACCCGCAATTCCTCTTGAGCTGGTATGCCCTGCAGAATTGGTTTAAGTCAGGAATTTACTGAACATGTGAGATGATCTGTAAGTTACTGAATATACTGCAGAATTCTAGCCTAGTATGAGCATAAGGAAAAGAAATTCAAATCATAGGAAAGAGAAAATCATATCAACCTGACGATGAAATGCAACACGTTAGCCTGAATGATGAAATGCAAGGAACTGTATCAGGTCCCAGTTTACATGCAGCTCCAAGCCATTCTTCGCTGTGTTTCATGAACCTGATGAAATTCCATCCTTGACCATGTCACTGAACCTTCCCTTGCTGGATCACTTCTCAGCTTTGTCTGACACACAAGACGTCCATGTCACTGAAGCTTAACTCAGCTGAATTCTTCTTCGCCTGAACATGAGCATATTGTAACCCAAAGATACTCAATACTTTGAGTACAAGGAAAATAATTTTGCTTTACTTTAGTATCAGACAAACTGTCATATACTTGAATAGTGTTGTCAAATATAGACTGCAGACAAGTACATATTCATAGCATCATAGCACTGTTGTAGAAGAAGGACTGAATACTTAATATTTGGGCAGCAATACTAACTTTGAAGAATAGCCCAACTAATCCTAGACTACAGTTGCATACTGGGTCTTGGATCAAATCACCAAAAGGCCAGCCATTCGATCCTGGTCCAGTATGTAATTAGCATAGGTTTCATAGGCATATTATTTTCTTTATCATATCATTTTCATACTGCATAGTGCACCATCCTTGTTGCGACAAGAAGATGTTTCACAAGGCAATAAAGAACAAAAAGCAATGCATGTGTGGATCATTTGATGGATGCTAATTTCTACTCTACCGGCTGTGTAATTCAGTCATACACAGCTATGCCTTTTTATATCGGCATGCTGATTCAGTCATACACAGCCATGGCTTTGTATATCATTATTCTAATTCAGTCATACAGCACAAACAATATGGTAAAATTCAGATACATGCACAGCTTTGTATATCGGTATTCTAATTCAGTCATACCCAGCATGTACTGGTCATGTTGCACACTATAGCCTCTAAATTCAGAGACATGCACTTCCAGAGGCATGTGTTTCATGCATTTTCAGATATGTACAGTAGTAATATTTCAACACTAATATACATAAAATTTAATTTGCACTAGAAATACTCAATCAAAGTTGCCTCCATGATTTTGTTTCAGAAGGTCACCTTTGAAAATGTAAGCTAGGACCATAGGACAAAGACCACAAACTCACAAAGCGGCAAGAGTACACAAGGACTATCAACTGTATGATCATGTATATGCTGCACAAATCTCCTTAAAAAAATCTGGAATCTAAGACTATGAACTCCTTAAGAAATCTGGAACTTAAGTGTGGAGCAAAAGCAAAGAAACATTACCAATGATGCAAACACTACTAATCAATGCATAATGTTTAGGACTCTTAGTGCAGAAGCTAGATTTGTCAAAGAATCATTGAGGAAGTGTGTGTTGTGTTTATGACTGTAGATGCAGTGTGACATTCAGAGTTCCACAAGCACCTACTGGAACCCATTGTTCTTTCTTCTTCAACTGCACACCGTCATCCTGCTCCGTTTATTTATGTTCTCTGTCTGTACCCATGGACAGCACACCATAGGCAAGAATTCAATTGAACATTCTAAATACTGAACAATCCAATTGAACATTACAATATAAATTACTCCCTAATGCTCACCTCAGATCACCTCCTCAATTTGGAATTAACCGGAACGGTGGCAGTCTGATTTGCTCCTCTCCATCAATGGAGTTTGTGGTCACGGCTTCGGTGTAGGAGCAGTGGTTGGAGGCGCGCAGTAGCCGCCCATGCCGCCACGCACGTGGCTGGCGTGGTGGTCGCTGAGAGGCTGAGAGCCTAGTAGGAGCGCAACACGTTCTTCCTCGCACAAGACGGAGGTGTTTAAGTAGGGGTCCAATTAGCCAGCCTCCATGTTCTCTGGCCTCAGGGACACGAGCGCCGCCGCCGCCGGAGCGTCCAAGCCCCATGCTTTGCAGGAAAAGGGGACCATTTCCTCTTGATCTCCCCTCCTAATTGGATTCTGATTGCTCAGCGAGGAAGAATGAAGTTGGACAGCAAGGGAGCGCGGCAAGGGAAAGCGGAGGCGCAATAGGAAACAGGCTCAAAGAAAGGTTCGGTCGCACACGGTTCGTCGCACGGAGGAGAATGCATTGCTGTATGCGTTCTAATTTTTTATGCTGGTTCCCTAAAACCTTGCTTTAGTCCAAAGACCAGCAAAACTGACTTAAAGGTAATCTGAAACCATCACAAAATAAAGTAAATCCACAAAATAGGATTTGAATACAATCTTACTGACGATGAAAAATATTCTTTTGCAGAGTGGCTAGCCAGCTTTGACAAAAAGAATCAAAGCTCGCTTACAATTAGGACGACATAATCACAGCGGTTTGACGATGTTTTTGCCAGGGCCAGCGCTGTAGCACATAGCTTTGTGCTTAATTATATGCAAACTTCCTGTGACGGCATGCTTGACAACCTCCACGCCAGCCAGCACCGCAAAGCTCTCAACTATCTGGTGCATGTAGTCCGACGGCTGCAGCTTCTCCCCGTTAGTTCTTCCGAAGATCCTGGCTATGCAGATCTTGCCAGAGCCCAGCGGGAAGAGACTAGTCGCTGTCAGTGTCCACGCCTCTGACAGAGGCGATTCTTCCAAGACCTCCAACAGGGGAAATTTCAGCAGAGGCAGCCCCGGCGGCTGCTGCTGGAGGTCAGCCGCACAGAGGTGCTCGTCAGAAAAGCCAAACCAGAGGCCATACTCCGGGACATAGTGAGCACTGCCACAGAACGGCAAGGCCCAGTCACCGATCTTGCTCCAACTGCAAGTATCAGTGTTGAAGGAGTAGGTGCCCACTCCCACCGTGGATATCCAAATCTCTGAGTCGCTGATAGCTGTATAAGCTCCGATCTCAAAGGGGTCCAGCTGGTCCAGCCCCAACTTATACTTGTTGTAGCTTAGGTCCTCGATGATGTCCTGGTTATAAAAGGGGAGCGGCTCAAGGGGATACCAGAGCGAGTCCTTCAAGCTCAAAACTTGAAAATGATGCACCTGACGCGCCAGGCCGAGTTCGCGCGCCAAGACATAGAGGTCGTCATCAACGGTGAGGGAGATCGAGGTAGGCCTTGGGTTCAGGATCGGGCTCATGACCCGCAAGGCACCAACCTGGCCATCATAGCGTAGGGTGCGGCTCTCTTGGTCCACAGCAATGATGTCGTCGTTGCGGGCCATGAAATCCATCCACCCATTCCGTGGGTTGAAGGATACGGCGGCGGGAGGGAGGCGAGCCGGAGTCAGATCCGAAGCTGCAGCTTTCTTTATTTGTGCTGGATCTGCTAGTTTTGATGATGTTGTTGGGGAGAATAAGCTCGCCGTATCGATGCGGTGCAAGCTGAAGGTGGAGCGACGGCCGCTCAATTTATTGACAAGCAGATTCACAAAACGGCGATTCATCGCTCCTATATATCAGATAAAGAGTCAGGCTTTCCTCTTAATTTTGATATCCTGATAAAGATAAAGAACATAGACCAGTTAACTGTTGATATCCAACTCTTCTCCTCGTAAGATCCGGTCAACATCCACATCTGGGCATACCTGGCGAGGAGCAAAGGCGTTCAACTGAACTCCAAGAATTGACGGCGAGGAGCAAAGGCGTTCAACTGAACACCACGAATTGACAACGCACAAGGCAAATCAAGGCAAACGAACATTCATGGATTGGAGTAGCCGCCAGGAAGAGGGGGTAGGAGACCGGTGCACGCGGAGGAAAGCCGAACAAGGCCCCCTCATAAAATGACGGCTCCAGGAGTTGCCCTAGAATCCCCCTCCACCGCTGCCTTACCGGGCCTGATGGGCCGAATCAGCCATCTCTAGCTTTTCCAATTCTTTGATGGGCCGAATCAGCCATCTCTAGCTTTTCC
This sequence comes from Avena insularis, assembly GCA_023614405.1. Classification (NCBI taxonomy): domain Eukaryota; kingdom Viridiplantae; phylum Streptophyta; class Magnoliopsida; order Poales; family Poaceae; genus Avena; species Avena insularis. The sequence goes on along the minus strand of CM042695.1, from coordinate 79,398,835 downwards.
AATTATTCTGCACCCATGTCGAATCGACCGAACCAAGCTACAAGGTCCAGCGCCCTTGCGGTCGCAAATGTCTCAAACTTTTTTTTACATCGACGGTCAATTTTCTCACCACTATTGTTACGAGCTAGCCCAGGGTCTAATTGACGCATCTTGCACGGCCGGTGGTTCTGGGATTTGGGCGAGTGGCTACACTGGCGACGACGGCTAGCGGTGTGACACTTTCAGGATCAGGGCTAAATAAATTTCAGACCTCCTCTTACGTAAGCTTAATCTTGAGCTCGAGAATATCCGGTAATGAATCGGTAACACAACAGTGACCCTACGACACAAAATTTATTACAGCAAGCTTATAACTGAGCAGAGAACCAAATTATTACAGACAGATGTCATTGACCACAAATATCAAACAATGAAAGGCAAATTATGCTATTAAGTATAGCAAACTTAACAAATGACCTAAGAGACCTGAAGCATAACGATGACGTCCCAGCCCATAGATTCTAGGCTGCCGGCCGGGAACCCCAAGCTCCTCGTCGGTGTCGATGTAGTACGGAACTCATCTTCAGGTGAACACTTACTATGCCAAAGGTATCAACAAAGCAAGGGTGATGTCAACACCCGGATTTTTAATCCTATATGCCTGTTATGCCATACATCGCAATCTCAAGATTACCATTTTTGCGAGACATAACAGATTTGGATACAACAGTACATTATCCATTACAAACCATACATAATGTCTTACATAAATAAGGATCTCATGATCCAGTTCTTAATACAACTCAAGCAGCGGAATAACGTGATAGTAATGATAGCGTAGACGAAGCTCCATCTTTAGGGTCACAGGCAATGCTGACGATGGGAGATGATCCTAGTTGTCGTAACCTTCCTGCGGTCCATCATACTGGTACTCCTCTTTATAGTCTGGCCAAGGGAATAGCCAGGGACAAAGCCATGAGTACTCTTTAAGTACTCGCAAACTAATACTATCATTTAAGAGGGTTTTTGTAGTAGGATACTAAGCTCTAAGGTTGTTTTGCAAAAAGCCAGATTTACCTCTACTAAGTTCAGAAGCAAAGAAAACCAATTGAAAGTTTTGTAACACCTAAGTGGGAATTTGAACTTCATATCATAACCCTATTGTGGTCAAGTCAAAGTCATAATTCATTTCACAAGTCATTTTGAAAACATCTGATGGGGAAACAGTATGGCCACTCCAACTGTCCATAACCGCGGACGCGGCTATTCGAATAGTTTGACACTCTATAGAGATTGTACACTTTCACCACAACATTCGATGCATCCGTCAGGAACAAATCCTGAATTCACCATACTCAGTATGTGGATAATCAATCCTAACCTTTCAATTACACGCCCTAGTATAGGCACCTCTCCTGTGAGTTTGGCCTCCCAACCATGACCAACTGTCATCTTGGGTACTGCACATGTGGACAATCTTCACAAAGTAGCCTCAGCTCAGACCTTGGCCGTGAGGGAACCCATACTAAGGTATATAACTTTCTAATCAAGTCCTACCCAATTTTCGGGTATTGTGGTTGTACGGTAAAATTGGAATGGTATCGCATCCAGTCAACCATCAGTTTTATCAAGGGCTAAGGCTCATGCCTCAACATTTTCATCATCCAAATCATCTGGTGTTCGAGAACACATGTCAAAACATTTCAGTAGAATGACTCATCATTCTAAGGTTTTCATAACCATTTTCACCAAGTATTCCCATCTAAAGTTGATCAAGTTTTATGCTTAGCACTAGCATCTACAAGTGGTGGTAACTACTAATGAGGGGTGGTAAACAAGTGGAGATTTGCTAAGTCCAATCTCATGCCTTAGGATGACATCAAGATTATCTAACTTAGGCCAAATTTAATGCTCTTTATGCTACCTTCAAATATCGTTCTAGTATTTACAATTCACTATGTAAACTCTAAGAGAAAGTTTTGATAAAGAAATAAAGTATAAAGCTTATAAGTAAAACTAGGATTGGGTATCATCAAATGTGTCTAACCAAGCATGCTTAATGCATTGCATAGGTCATCTAACTTTCATAGTTGCAAGTGTTAACTTGCAAGGTTTCAAGTATTGGCCTGCCTTGAGCAGTGCAGTGGTTGAAGTTCTCCTCGGCTTGTTCCTCGTAGTATCCTCCTTCCTCCTCGTATCCTTGGTCGGTACTAGCGTCTATAAATAAATACGAGGTACACAATCACCAAATAATACTTAACTATTTTTAATCATCACACAAAGGTGCAATGTAGATGATCTAGCATCATCACTTAACATTACAGGATTAAAGCATTTGTCTTATTTATTTTAATTTGAGAAAAGTAATTTCTACTCATTGAAAAACTACTTAAGATTTAATATTCTCCAACTCAAACATGGGATCATGTTGACACATGTCATCACCACATATTTCAGTGCATGGGAATGTGATTTAAAGTGGTGTCACAATTTAATAAGGTTTAACCTTTTTATTTTAAATAAATAAAGTGACTAGAAATGCCTATGTGGCATTCTTTTATTACTTGAACATTAATTCTGTAAGTAAACCCATATGTTTTTATATATTCTGAAAGGTATGATCAAATATGATTTTTGAGAGTTGGAATCAACTCAAAATCTCTTATGGTTGAATTTTGAAAAATGTTTGAATGTAGAAAAGCTTCTGCCTTGTTATTTTTACCAACGTTGATCTACAGATCCAAATGATTTGAATCCAACGGGCTTGGATTAAGCATTTCAGTACCTTTATAACAAAATTGGTTTCATGCATTTTGGTTCATTGAATCGAGCTGGGTTGATTTTTGAATCTATGTACAGAACTGTGTTTGAAATTAAATGGAAAAATATAAATTTAAACTGTTGGGTCACGCGGGAGACGTTAATGGGCCGGCCCAGTGTCACTCCATAGCGCGGGGCTCAGCTGACAAGGGGATCGACCAGTCAGTGGCTCATAACGTGCGAAGCGGTACGGGGCGATGTGGGACATTGGATTAGAGTGGGGATCAACGGCTGGGGTTCGTCGTCGATGACGGACCTGTCGCCGGTGAGCTCTAACCCTAGCGCCTCGGTGGAGGTGCATAGGGGCCGTACCAGGGCTCTAGCGACGACGGCGAGGCGGGAAAACAAACTGGTGGTCGACGGCGAGCTTAGGGACGGTCGAGGTAGCTCCGGGGGTGGTCGCAATTAGCGGCGCCCTTCTCCTCTAGAGGCGGCCTGCTCCGGTACAATTCCGGCGAGCTGCTTCTCCCCGTGCTCCAGCTAGAGGTGTGGGACGATCAGTGAGGTGAGGGGAGTGAAGTGGTGTGATGCAAACGGCTGGGGGTGCCCTCCTTTTATAGGCTCGATGGTGAGACCGAGAGGGATGGGCAGGTGACGGTGGCGACATGGCTACGGGCTGCTAGCGGCATGGCTGAGGGTGGCGATCGGCGCGCGGTCTCCTGGCGGTGCTCTAGGATTTTAATGCGGGCTTAGGGACAGTGGTAATCGGTCGGGCGGAGCTGGCGCTCTGAGCGGCAAAGGCGGCGTCTTCGACGATGAGCGGTGGCTGTGAGGCGTTGGACGGCGAATGGGGTTATCTGGCGTGCTCCCTGGGTCATGGCGAGGCAGTGGGCACGGGCTGTGGTCGAGTGGCGGCGTGTGCACGCGTGCCGGGAGCGGCGCTCTGGCGCGTGCTCGGCATGGCGCTGTGGCACTAGGCGCGGGATTTTCTCGGTGGTCCACGGCTGGGCCTAGCTCGGGGAGGGGACAGTGGGCGGCGATGAGGTGCTGGCTAGCTCCTAGACATGGCGAGAGAGGGGAAGGCGGTCTGCTACTGCGACGACCAAGTTGGCCTGCGAGGTGGGCTCGGCTTGGCATGGCCATGCTGCTAGGGGGTAGGGGATGGGTTAGTTAGGTCCTGGTTTGATTCAGAGGGGACAAAGTGATCAAATGGGGTTTAAATGGGAGACAAGTTTGGCCAGAATACTATTCAAAATAGTGAAATTGATTTGGTTTAAATTCTGCCTGCCAAGTGTTTGATGAAATGGCCGCAAGAAACTTCCTTTAAATTTTGAAAAGATTTTTGGTGGGTGTGCTAGGCATAAGCTTGAGACTCTGTGGTTGCTTGGGTTTTGAAAATTGAGATTGTTTGAGTGGTTTTTGAAATAGTGGGATCTTCCCATATGAAATAGATTCAATTTTAAATTGTCATTTAAACTTAGCATTTGAATGTTTTTGGCAGATCACAATGTGGGTCTTGGTACCTTAGTATGTGTACTAGCAAGGGGTGCAAAGATCCACAATTGTTTCTGTTAAGTTTTGAGTACTAGGAATAGCCAAAGTAGGCATGATAGTTAATTTGGCAAAAATGACCATTCACTTCATTTATTTATTTTGAGTTGTTTTTCTTTGGGAAAAGTTTGAGAATGATTTAGATGATGTTTATTTCACCTAAGAATCATTTTACAAGCAATGAATCACATAACCATGGCAATTCAAATGAACTCCTAATTTAAATGCACATACACATGAATGCTTTCATATTTTGAGATGGAAAAGTTTTTGTTAACCCTAATTTTGATGATTTCGATTTTGATTAACTTCGATTAAAGTTTTGGGATGTTACAGGTGAGTACAGGGTGTACTTCGCAAGACTTATGTCTGGTGGAGTTGTTTTGCATAAATCCATCCTTTGTTTATAAAACAAGAGGGAGAAGAAGCTCATCTATTCAGAGTATTTTAAAAGGGGATAAGAGAGCGACATCTCTAAAATATTGATCATCATCTTTTGATATCCACTAAGTCATCATTGAACCTCTACATGGATCACCCCCTCGTACCCAAGAGGAAGCATCCTTAAGCACACGTTCATCTACCAAGTTTTACGATTAGGTTATAGTTCTCTATGATCTCCCGTCCATTCCCAAGTCATCCATAACCGTGGACACGGCTTTCCGAAAGATTATTACCCTACAGGGGTGTACAACTTTACCCACATGTACCAACCGACTCTTAGCACCACTTGACACACTTCCTTGGTGTGCTGGCAGAGGGTGTGGTTGGACACGACCGTTTTACCTTGCTTTCTCCTAATCCATGAGTCTCCAAGAAAGGGTTCCATCAGCCCATATCTCTATGTCCAAGGATCGGGAGTACTCTCGGAGCCTCCTTCCTCCTTGGTCACGCCTTGTATGATGCACCATCTTCAACCCATCCAAATATGCAGATGCCAAATCGCTAACTACGGACTCATGGACCAGCCTAGGCAAGTTAGTTAATCGAGGGGTCCCCATTTACCCCGTGTGGTTGTACGCTCGTCTTGGTTCAAGAGGAAAGAACCTATGGTCCTAAGGGTGGCGAGCATGGGACTAGAAAAACCACATCCCACCGTGGCCTCCCATACAAGCCTTAGGATGTTTAATCTCATATCACTGATCTCATCTCATCACATTCTCCTATCATACTAGATTATCTGCATCTGATACATCATCTGGATGGACCAGACTCAACAGCTATGCATGGCTAAGCAGGACAAAGATATAAGCTCTAGCAGTGCACACATGCCAAACCTAGTTATGCTAGGAGCAGTGGATCAAGTAATATAAGCTCAAGGGAGTAATGCAATAGATAGGATACTCTATCTATCAATAAAAGACCACAATAGAATTGTATGCATTATGGCAGGAATTTGAAATGCTTTCGAAATCATAGGATTATATCATGGTGGGGCTATGCTTGCCTTTGCCAGTTGATAACAGATAAACAGATCTTTGGAGGCCTTGTACTTGACTTGGTTATAGCTGGCCAAGTATTTGTCTTCGAGCTTCGACGGTGTTGATCTCTGGCTTCGATCTCGATCTCAATATCGTATTCTACCGGAGAAGAACCAAACACCGGAAAGAGAGGGAAACAATCAACACATGACATCGATGCAATGCTCAAGCAAGGATGATGATATTACAAGTTAATTTGTATTGAAATATAACCCTAAGACATGTTTGATAATTTAATCGGGGTTCCGAGGGGTACAAACCCTAACTTGGGAAAACTCTGATGCATATGAGAGGGGTTGATTAGTTATCTAATTAAGCTTGTCATGTAAATTGATTAACAATGCATGATTATAGTTTAGATAGATAGTTCTCATTTTTCTGAACATTTTGATATATTATTTGTATTTTTCTAACTTAAAATGAATTAGTTATTGATTTTATAAGATTATACCATTTTCGGGAATTTATTTAATCAATTTAAAACATTTATGACCTCAGGCTGACGTCACCACAGGGTCTGGGGCTTTCTCACTGGGGCTGAGGCTACCCTCAGTCACTGACGACTGGGCCCCATGGGTATTTATTATTTCCAAAAAATAATTTAAGAAACATTTAAGAAAAGAAAATAGCTTTACTGCATCATCACGATGTCATGCTGACGTCAGCAGAGGAGGATTCCTCGGATCGTTGGTCGATCCGTCGTTTGGGAGCTCGCGGGGATGTGCCAGTGGGCTCGTTCGAGAGAGGGGATTGAGGCGATCTGAATAGAGGTGGTGCCTCCCAAAAATGGTCACCGGAGCAGGCGCACGGCGGCGGCCAACGGTGGCAGTGACAGGTGCATGTTGTGGGGTCGATTCTGGAAGCAATCAAAGGAGGGATGAGCACCAGGAGAAATAGGAGCTCACCTAGAGGCTTACTGGAGGGTCGACGAGCTCGGGGGTGGCCGGAATCACCCATGGAGACGTCGGCTGGAGTCGGGGAAGATGCCTCGATTCGCCCGATTGGAGCTGCGCTAGCACTCACTGATAGGGGAAAGCGAACGAGGAGAGATTGGCGGTCACGACCGTGCGCTTAGAGAGGCGAGGGGTGGTTAGAACAGCGAGGCGCCAACGAGAACTGCGATCTAGGGTTCGGGCCAGAGAAGAAATTTGGGAAAATAACAAGCTAGGGTTTGTCTCCGCGGCTTGAGGGAGTACTTGTAGACGTCGACACGTCGGTAGCGCGCATCGTGGCACCGGCGGGCATCACGGCATGGACGGACAGCGTCGGCGGTGACAGCGAGAAGCTTGTCCTTCTAGCGCGAGGTGGAAGATGACGAAAACACTGGCGAAGGGGTACACGGGCCTAGTTGGGCCGGCTGTGGGCTGGTGCTGGCTGCTGGGTGCTACGCGAGCGGAAGGAGAGGAGAGAGGGAGAGGTTGGGTTGCGGCCCAGTTATCTTAGGAAACGTTTTTATTTCCTGCAAACTGTTTTCCATTTCTGTTTTTATTATCTCCTTTGTAATTTCCATTTGAAATCTATTTTGTATATTTCAAAAATACCAAAAGGTTTTATAAAACTATTAAAATATTGTGGGGCCCTCTCAGTCCATTTGGGCTCCAATAATTTTGGTGGTTTTTCAAAATTCAAACCATTCGAATGTGTTTCAAAGAGAGGGAAGAAAACTAGGGTTTAGGGTTTGATTTATTTTCTTCAATGAAATTTTAAGATAATGATGCTCATGATGCACAAACATACCCTAATATAATATTTACTAGAAACTGGGGTGTTACAGCTCTATCCCCCTTACAAGAATCTCGACTTGAGATTCCAAAGGTAGGAAGAGAGACAGAGAGAGAGAAAGAAACAAGGTCACTCTAAATATAAGAGGGAAACACACTAAACAACAAACCGAGCATCTCATAGTCAACTCATGGATGGAGTGTTCAGAAACAACTCTGAATGACAAACATGAAACATGTCAAGGTAACGGAGGAAACAAGAGGAGAAGGTTTCAAGTTGTTAGATCAATGGTCATCATAAGGATTGAGACCATGGAACTTACAGGAGGTTTTGAAGCTTCTGAAAAAGAAAGCTTCCAACGGAAAGATCACATCACAGACTTCGATAGAGAACCTCTACTATACGACTTAAGTGGAGGTTTCAAGTTGCAGAGATGTGGATCAATAAAACCAAGCTGTTGAACTACTTTTGACACAGAAGGGTCACTCTTTCATTCAACAGAAGGCTTAAGACAGAAAGGTTTTTTGTGGCGAGGACCCTTAAGAGTCACAAGGAACATGTAACAAGAGAAACTTTGATTACCAAAATCATAGTCACTCCTAAAGCATGGTTGGAAAACGAAGGGAACTCTTTATTCATCTAGGTCTATCAAGATCTTTGCCAAAGATCATGATATCACTTTGCACCACTAAATGAATAGGTAAGAATATTCCTGATGACACGAGAAGAAAGAAACTTCATTCTCAGACTTCAATTATTTGGCACAACAAAATGATTGCCAACGTAAAAGGGTCTGGAGGATCGACCGAGAGACATTTAGCAACACTACTTCAAATGTTCTCCTTGATGTTCGAGAAATCAAACATTAAGTAAGGGTCGGACTTCGTATACAAAGGAAACCATAAGCACAACTCATATTATAGAAGAAGCCTCATGAGGAAGGTTGTTATTATTGATTTCAACGGAATATGACAAAAGGTCTTTTCGGCTAAGTGTGTCAACCGTTACATCAATCTTGCCAGACTTCAGAGAGACCAATTTCAAAACCTTGAGGAACACCAACCATCGTTGCTGCTTGAGATTCAACTTTGGTTAGGTGAAATGATACTTCAGACTCAGCATGCCCGAATAGAAAGTTTGCAACATTTACCATAGAGGTAAAGCTACTAGATTCTCAAGATATGGACTACAATGTAAAGCTCCAAAAGATTGAGCTAGATTGTTAGACCCATGTATTAGCAACTTGTCGAATGACAACTGCACACACATAAAGTACTATCAATAAAACACACATGTGTCCTTAAGAAAAGGAAGATAACTCTTCTCGAATCCACGGTGACATCTTTCAACATTTGGACGGGAACCAGAGAAGGTTACTTCTAACATCCAGAACACACACTTCAAGATGACTCAAAGACGGTTCTTGAAAGTTTCCAACATTAATGACAATTATTCCATATGGATCCAATCTAACATCTAAAAGATAAGGATGTTGTCGATGGGCGCAACAACAAACTTATCGAGACACTCCAAGAAGATGAACTCGTATGTTATATGAACAAAGCAAATGTATTAGTCAGACCAAAGGACATGAAGATGTACTAAAGTGAAACATCACAAGTATAAACACCATCAAAATAGTCCTTGGAACTGAGTTTTATTTGATGATAACCCAAATCAAATCAAAGGTGGGGGGAAATAATATATCCAGAAAGGAGATACTATCTTTCTTCAGCACAAACAAAACTAGACATCCCTTTAAGAAGGAACAAGGTCGAATTGAACTTTTGTCTTACAACTCTCCAAGTTGTTGTTTAAGCTCAACCAACTAGTTCAGGGGTATCCAGTACGGATCCTTGGAGAAAGGTGCAGTTCAGAGAACTTGCTTGCTCAAGAACTTGACATCACAGTCATGTGGCAACATGGAGATACTTCTATTAAGACATCCAGAATATCACGAACCACCGATATGTCACTTAGTTCGAGAGGAAACTTGCTTGATAAGGCAAGAAGACGTAGTCTCAGAGCTTCGGCATAAGCCTAACTCTTTGACTGAGGAGAGTGTACCAGAACAACGGACTTGGTAGCACAATCAAACTTCACTTAGTGATAGGGTTAACCATCACGCTAAGAATGACACAAATATCCTTAGAGTTCGAAACAATAATAATTTCTAAGAATTTTAGATAGCCACAACATTACACACACGCATCACTTACAAGCGCGAAAGCTCGAGGAAGGGTGGGTAAATATGTGTAAGAGCATCACTTTCTTAAGGGTCATGGAACTCGGCACGACCTCTTAGTATAAAAGAGTGTGACACTTTAAGGTAGAACAATCAGAAGCTAATCAATGCTTCTTGATCTGCGGATTAAAACACTTTTACCTAGTCCTAGATATGACGAGGTACTGGAGTTTGTTTCTACTGACATCCCAAAATGGTTTGTCATGACGGACCACAAGAGTATCTTGCATCAGAAGACACTGATGCTCATTTACTACTTGGCTACCAACTGGTAGACAAAGGTCAGAAAACAACAAGGGAAAAGGAACATACTCATGATAGAATCCCAAGATGTGAATGCATAGATTATCAACTTCCAAAAACCAATGCAAAGAAAGGGAAGGGTGTGGCAGAGTCACGAATATAGAGGTGAGACTCTCGAAGGGTACTCTTGTCGTGATCTATTTGGTTCCATTAAAGAACATCTGCCATAGCTAGTGGTAGGGGAAGTCCTTAGTTGTCACAATTCAATTGCGACCAATACCACAAGCTCGAAGACTAGAATTATAGTACTAGCCATTCTGAGGTAATGTGTGAACATTAGCAATAGGGGACAAAGGAATGGATCTTGGGTTAAAGATCATCTTCATGTACAAGATTCACAACACTAGAATCCAGCACAATCCGGGATCTTAGGTTCAAGTCCAAGGGTTAAAAACCGAGAAAGAAGTAACTACTACTTGAGTGAGATGGCGTACACTGCAAGATAATAATCACGAGGTAGCTTCCAAGAGAAGAGACAACTTCTGAAGTACCCAAACAAATAAAAAGGAGGCACACGAGGCAAAAGGAAACCTCGAAGCCTAGAGCAGAATACTGTGGAACAAACGATATAATGTTGTGGGTCCAAAAGATAGAGAGATCATGATAGAAAGGAATCTCTCAGATGAATAGGAGCAAGGGGAACAAGGAATTCACAACACACACAACTCTAGAGAACTCAACACTAGGTCAACTGGTTGAGAAACGACATGCTAGAAAGGCACCTAAGTTTTGAAAGACTGGAATAGATATCAAAACTTTTCAAAGTCAACACAAGATAAGATAACCCAGAGTAAGAGCGAAACTTGATAAGGATAAAAAGAAGCATACTAGATTTTTCGCAAATACTTTTCTACTTTAAAGTAGTTTTCACAAGCACTAGACTCAACATCGACCAATAGCAAGGTTTTCCTATGGTCGGTACTGCTCTGATACCAAGACCTGTGACATCTCTGGGATTAGGACTAAACAAATCCCAGACCTCCGTCTGACATAAGCTTAACCTTGAGCTCAGGAATATCCAGTGAAGAATCGGTAACACAATAGTGACCCTATGACACAAAATTTATTATAGCAAGCTCATAACTGAGCAGAGAACCAAATTATTACAAGCAGAGGTCACTGACCACAAACATCAAACAACGGAAGGCAAATTATGCTATTAAGTATAGCAAACATAACAAATGACCTAAGAGGCCTGAAGCATAACGATGACGTCCCAGCCCATAGATTCCAGGCTGCCGGCCGGGAACCCCAATCTACTCGTCGGTATCGATGTAGTACGAAACTCATCTTCAGGTGAACACTTACTCTACCAAAGGTATCAACAAAGCAAGGGTGAGTACAGGGTGTACTCCGCAAGAATTATGGCTGGTGGAGTTGTTTTGCATAAAGCCATACTTTGTTTATAAAACAAGAGGGAGAAGAAGCTCGTCTATTCAGAGTATTTTAAAAGGGGATAAGAGAGCGACATCTCTGAAATATTGATCATCATCTTTTGATATCCACCAAGTCATCATTGAACCTCTACATGGATCACCCCCTCGTACCCAAGAGGAAGCATCCTTAAGCACACGTTCATCTACCAAGTTTTACGATTATGTTATAGTTCTCTATGATCTCCCGTCCATTCCCAAGTCGTCCATAACCGTGTACACGGCTTTCCGCAAGATTATTACCCTGCAGGGGTGTATAACTTTACCCACGTGTACCAACCGACTCTTAGCGCCACTTGACACACTTCCTTGGTGTGTTGGCAAAGGGTGTGGTTGGACACGACCGTTTTACCTTGCTTTCGCCTAATCCATGAGTCTCCAAGAAAGGGTTCCATCAGCGCATATCTCTATGTCCAAGGATCGGGAGTACTCCCGGAGCCTCCTTCCTCCTAGGTCATGCCCTGTATGATGCACCATCTTCAACCCATCCAAATATGCAGATGCCAAATCGCTAACTACGGACTCATGGACCATCCTAGGCAAGTTAGTTAATCGAGGGGTCCCCATTTACTCCGTGTGGCTGTACGCTCGTCTTGGTTCAAGAGGCAAGAACCTAGGGTCCTAAGGGTGGCGAGCATGGGACTAGAAAAACCACATCCCACCGTGGCCTCCCATACAAGCCTTAGCATGTTTAATCTCATATCACTGATCTCATCTCATCACATTCTCCTGTCATACTAGATTATCTGCATCTGATACATCATCTGGATGGACTAGACTCAACAGCTATGCATGGCTAAGCAGGACATAGATATAAGCTCTAGCAGTGCACACACGCCAAACCTAGTTATGCTAGGAGCAGTGGATCAAGTAATATAAGATCAAGGGAGTAATGCAATTGATATGATACTCTATCGATCGATAAAAGACCATAATAGAATTGTATGCATTATGGCAGGAATTTGAAATGCTTTCGAAATCATAGGATTATATCATGGTGGGGCTATGCTTGCCTTTGCCAGTTGATAACAGATAAACAGATCTTTGGAGGCCTTGTACTTGACTTGGTTATAGCTGGTCAAGTATTTGTCTTCGAGCTTCGACGGTATTAATCTCTGGCTTCGATCTCGATCTCGATATCGTATTCTACCGGAGAAGAACCAAACACCAGAAAGAGAGGGAAACAATCAACACATGACATCGATGTAATGCTCAAGCAAGGATGATAATATGACAAGTTAATTTGTATTGAAATATAACCCTAAGACATGTTCGACAATTTAATCGGGGTTCCGAGGGGTTCAAAACCTAACTCGGGAAAACTCCGGATGCATATGAGAGGGGTTGATTAGTTCTCTAATTAAGCTTGTAATGTAAATTGATTAACAATGCATGATTATAGCTTAGATAGATAGTTCTCATTTTTCTGAATATTTTAATATATTATTTGTATTTTTCTGACTTAAAATGAATTAGTTATTGATTTTATAAGATTATTGTAGGGGTTCGTAGCATGGAAAACAAAAAAATTCTACCGCATGCACACAAACAAGACAAGATCTATCTACTAGATTGTAGCAACGAGTCGGTAGAAGCACTCACCCTCGAAGATTCCAAAGTGGTTAACGAGAGCCGATTCTCGTGGGTGATGTAGTCGTACACTTGCCGATCTCAAGATCGCGTAGATCCTTCCGGTGCTATGTTCCGGAAGCGCTTCCGCAGTCGGTCACACGTTCGGTACTCGATAAAGACCTTACTCCCCCTTGTTCCAAAGAGGGAAGTTGAGTTCTTCCTCGCGAATTAAGGCAGACGACGGGCGTGGTGCTCGGAAGTAGAGGGAAGATCCTGCAGGCTTCGCTAAGCCATGCGGGTTATGGTGGATCTATGGTTTCCTGGTGATCTAGGGTTTAGAAGACCGGAGGAGGAGGAGGTGTCGGCGGCTAGGGCGGCATGACTGATCGGCGGCTTGGGTGTGGGAGGGCTAGGGCTTGTGTGTTTGGGGCAGCCCTCCCCCTCTATTTATGAGAGGGGGGCAGACTTGAGAGAGGGGAGTTTGAATCCACTTCCAAACCCAAGTTGGAAGGACTCTTTCCTTCTTCCACTAGGAAACCATTGTTCCAGTTTGACTTTTCAAACCTCCCGTTTGACTTTCAATTTAGAGCTTTAATTCTCTCTCACAAATGTCCACACTAAGTGACCTAGGATATGATCTAATCATTCCACTTACCCATGACACATTCATGTACCATTCCCCTTCCGGACCGGCGAACCTTCTAGAACCTTCTAGAACCTCTCCGATGAAAACATCGGAATCTTTCCCGAACTCCGGAATCGGACTTTCCTTATATGAATCTTATTCTCCGGACCATTCTGGATCTCCTCATGATATCCCGGATCCCATCCGAGACTCCGAACAACATTCAGTATCCCTACTAACATTCCATATCTACTAAACAACATCGAATCCTTAAGTGTGTCTCCCTACGGTTCGTGAATTATGCGGACATGAACGAGACACTTCTCCGATCAATAACCAATAGAGGAATCTGGAAATTCATATTGTTCCCACATAGTTCTACGATTACTTTGCGATCGAATGAACCACTCACATACGATACCAATTTCCCTTTGTCTCACGATAGTTTACTTATCCGAGGTTTTGATCATCGGTATCTCTGCATACCTAGTTCAACCTCGTTACTGATAAGTACTCTTTTCTTGTTCCCGTGATATGTGATCCCTTATGAGCCAGTCACATGGTTGCAAGCTAATTGGATGACATTCCACCGAGAGGGCCCAGAGTATATCTATCCGTCATATGGATGGACAAATCCCACTCTTGATCCATGTATCTCAACACATACTTTCGGAACACTCAATGCCACCTTTATAGCCACCCAGTTATGGTGTGGTGTTTGATGTCATCAAAGCATCCTTTCGGTGATGGTGATTAGCATGATCTCATGGTTGAAGGAATCAGGTTACTATGTATCAGAAAGCTTATAGCAAACGAACTATTGAAATGACTTGATCTTTATGCTAGGCTTATCTATAGGAGTATGTCCATCATACCATTCTCCTAATGATATGATCTTGTTGTTAATAACATATCAATGTTCATGATAAATAAACCACGATCATCTATTAACCAACAAGCTAGTATTATAAAGAGGCTTTACCAGGGACTCTAATTTAGTTTACAAATCACACAAGTATTAATGTTTTCTACATTATCTGTTATAGCATGAATGTAAACATTTATCATAAACACAAAGATATAATAATAACCACTTTTATTATTGCCTCTAGGGCATATCTCCAACAGTCTCCCACTTGCACTAGAGTCAACTAATCTAGATTACATGGTAATATACCGAACACCCATGGCGGTTTGGTGCTGGTCATGTTTTGCCCTCGGGAGAGGTTTAGTCAACGGATCCGCCACATTCAGATCTGTGTGTACTTTGCAAATCTTTATGTCACCATCTTGGACATGCTCTCGAATAGCGTGAAAACATAGCTTGATATGCTTCAGCTTCTTGTGTGACCTTGGTTCTTGCGCATTGGCTATGGCGCCCATGTTATCACAATAGATAGACATTGGGTCCAGCGCACTTGGAACCACACCGAGCTCTGTAATGAACTCCTTCATCCATATCGCCTCTTGTGAAGCCTCCGAAGTAGCTATGTATTTCGATTCAGTTGAAGATCTCGCCACAACGCTTTGCTTTGCACTCCTCCAGCTAACTGCTGCACCATTCAAAGTAAATACGTATCCAGATTGTGATTCAGAATCATCCGGATACGTGTTCCAACTAGCATCGGTGTAACCATTAACAACGAGCTGTTCATCACCTCCATAAGAAAGAACCATATCCTTAGTTCTTCTCAAGTTCTTAAGGATGTTTTTTACCGCTGTCCAATGATATACTCCTGGATCACTTTGACATCTGCTAGTCAAACTAACAACATATGCAATGTCGGGTCTAGTACATAGCATGGTATACATAAGAGATCCTATGGCTGAGGCACAGGGAGTCTTACTCATCCTTTCTCTATCTTCTGCCGTTGCAGGACTTTGAGTTTTACTCAAGGTCGTATTGGGCAACATGGGCAAGAACCCTCTCTTGCTATCTTCCATTCCAAACCTCTTTAGAACTTTGTCCAAATATGTACTCTGTTACAATGATATTAGGCGTCTCGATCTATCTCTATAAATCTTTATGCCTAATATGTAAGCTGCTTCGCCAAGATATTTCATTGAAAAACTATTATTCAAATAATCCTTGACACTATTAAGAAGGTCTACATCATTCCCAATCAACAATATGTCATCTACATATAGTATTAAGAATGCTACAGAGCTCCCGCTCACTTTCTGGTAAATACAAGCTTCTCCATAAGTTTTTATAAAACCAAAGCTTTTGATCACCTTATCTAAACGTCGATTCCAACTCCGGGATGCTTGCTTCAATCCATAAATGGACCGTTGAAGTTTGCATACCTTGTTAGCATCTTTAGGATCGATAAATCCTTTGGGTTGTACCATATACAACTCTTCATAAATGTCTCCATTGAGGAACGCCGTTTTGACATCCATCTGCCATATCTCATAATCATAATATGCAGCGATTGCTAACATAATCCTCACAGACTTTAGCTTTGCTACCGGTGAGAAAGTCTCATCGTAGGCAACTCCTTGAATTTGTCGAAACCCTTTTGCGACAAGTCGAGCTTTATAGATGAATATTACCATCAAGATCTTTTCTTCTTGAAAATCCATTTGTTCTCGGCAGCCTTCCGGCCATCCGGTAAGTCCACCAAAGTCCATACTTGGTTTTAGTACATGGATCCAATCTCGGATTTCATGGCTTCTTGCCATTTATTGGAATCTGGGCTCATCATCGCTTCTTCATATGTCGCAGGGTCATCGGTGTTGTCCACCAACATGACACTCATAACGGGATCATACCAATCAGGAGTGGTACGAGTTCTCGTTGACCTGCGAGGTTCTGTAGTTACTTCAACCGAAGTTTCATGATCAACATCATTAGCTTCCTCTCTTATTGGTGTAGGCACCACATGAACTACTTCCGGTGCTGCGCTACTCGCAAGTACGAGAGAAATTTCAACAACCTCGTCGATTTCTACTTTCCTTCCAGTCACTTCTTTCGAGAGAAACTCCTTCTCTAGAAAGGATCCATTCTTGGCAACGAAGATTTTGCCCTCGGATCTATGATAGAAGGTATACCCAATAGTTTCCTTCGGGTATCCTATGAAGATGCATTTTTCTGCTTTGGGTTCAAGCTTGTCTGGCTGTAACTTCTTTACATAAGCTTCGCAACCCCAAACTTTAAGGAACGACAATTTAGGTTTCTTACCAAACCACAATTCATACGGTTGTCATTTCAACGGATTTAGATGGTGCCCTATTTAAAGTGAATGCGGCTGTTTCTAATGCATAACCCCAAAACGATAGCGGTAAAATCTGTAAGTGACATCATAGAACGAACCATATCTAAGAGAGTTCGATTATGACGTTCGACACACCATTACGTTGTGGTGTTCCCGGCGGTGTCAATTGTGAAAGTATTCTGCATTTCTTCAAATACTCGCCAAACTCGTAACTTAGATATTCACCTCCACGATCAGATCGTAGAAATTTAATCTTCTTGTTATGTTGATTCTCTACCTCACTTTGAAATTCCTTAAACTTCTCGAAAGTTTCGGACTTATGTTTCATGAAATAGATATACCCATATCTACTCAAGTCATCCGTGAAGGTAAGAACATAGCGATAACCACCGCGCGATGCTACACTTATTGGACCACACACATCGGTATGTATGATTTCCAATAAGTCCGTAGCTCGCTCCATCATACCAGAAAATGGAGTCTTAGTCATTTTACCCATCAGACATGCTTCGCTTCTTTCAAGTGATTCGAAATCAAGTGATTCAAGAAGTCCATCGGAATGGAGTTTCTTCATACGCTTCACTCCAATATTACCAAGACGACAGTGCCACATATAGGTCTAGTTATCACTCAATTTCAAACGTTTAGCTTCAATGTTATTAATGTGTGTATTACCACAATCGAGATTTAATAAGAATAGACCATCTATCAAAGGTGCATGTGCATAAAACATATTACTCATATAAATCGAACAACCATTATTCTCGGACTTAAACAAGTAACAGTCTCGCAATAAACATGATCCGGATATAATGTTCATGCTCAACGCAGGCACCAAATAACAATTATTTAAGTATAAAACTAATCCCGATGGTAGATGAAGAGGTAGCGTGCCGACCGCGATCAGATCAACCATTGATCCATTTCCAACGCGCATCGTCACCTCATTCTTTGCTAGCTTCCGTTTATTCTACAGCACCTGTTTCAAGTTACAAATATGAGCAACCGAACCAGTATCAAATACCCAGGCACTACTACGAGTACTAGTGAGATACACATCAATAACATGTATATCGGATATACCTTTCTTCTTGATGTTGTCATTCTTCAAATCCTCCAAGTACTTAGGGCAATTCCGCTTCCAGTGACCCTCTCCCTTGTAGTAAAAGCACTCAGTATCAGGCTTAGGCACAACCTTGGTTTTCTTCGCCGGCGCGGCAACTTTCTGGCCGCCCTTCTTGAAGTTTCCCTTTTTCTTAGACTTGCTTTGCTTCTTGAATTTTGTGGTATTATTGACCAACAACACTTGGTGCTCTTTCTTGATCTCCACTTCTATAGACTTTAACATGGAGAAGAGTTCGGGCAACGACTTGTCCATGTTTTGCATATTGTAGTTCATCACAAAGTTCTTGTAACTTGGTGGTAGTGATTGGAGGACACGGTGAATCCCCAAAGCATTAGGAATCACTATACCTAAGCTTTGAAGCTTGCTTGCGTGCCCAGACATCTTAAGCACGTGCTCACTGACGGAGCTGCCCTCTTCCATCTTGCAGTTAAAGAACTTTTAGAAGCCTCATAACTCTCAACTGCCGCATGAGCCTCAAATATCATTTTGAGTTCACGGACAATATCATGTGGGTCATGGTTCTCAAACCTTTTCTGAAGCTCCGATTCCAAACCATACAAGATAGCACACTAAAATGTGGAGTACTGATTCTTCCGAGCGAGGAAAACATTCTTTACCTCATCAGTAGCATCAGCTGCAGGCGGGTTACCCAGTGGTGCATCCAGCACATAGGTCAAATTACCAGCATTGAGGACAATCCTCAAATTGCGGAACCAATCCGCGAAGTTGCTTCCATTGTTTTTCAACTTTTCTTTCTCTAGGAACACATCAAAATTGATGGTAGGGGCCGCCATAGATCTACAACATATTTGCAATAGTTTAGACTAAGTTTATGACAAATTGAGTTCTAATTAATAGTTAAATTAATCTAGGTGAACTCCCACTCAAAACAATATCCCTCACATTGTTTTAGTGATCATATGAACCACATCCACCATACCAAAACCGATCATCACGAGAGTTGATATAGCTTCAATGGCGAACAATCAACATGTTCATCATATCTACTATATGACTCATGCTTTACCTTTCGGTGATCCGTGTTCCGAGACCATGTATGTATATGCTAGGCTCGTCAAGATCAAAGCTTAGCTTCCGCATGAGAAAATCTGGCTTGCTCACATTGTATACACTTGCATAATCTAACACACCCGATCATCACGTGGTGCTTCGAAACAACGAGATTTAGCAATGGTGCTTACTAAGGATGAACACTTTAAAACTTGAAATTTTGTGCTTGAGGGATCATCTTATAATGCTACCGTCATGAACTAAGCAATACAAGATGCATAAAAGGATTAACATCACATGCAATTCATAATATGTGATATGATATGGCCTTTCTTCTTGTGCTTCCGATCTCCATCTTCAAGCACGAACATGATCTCCATCATCACCGGTATGGCGTCAAGGTCAATGGCTCCGCTTCATGATTGTCGTCCACCAACATAAACTATTACAACTACTTTGAATAGACACAAAGGTCTTAACGGAATTAAAAAGACAACCATATGGGTCCTGTTGGTTGCCAACTTACAATAAGGAACATTGCATACAGCATATATAATCACAATCATGGCCATACGACATCACAGCACACCCCTGCAAAACAAAGTTAGACGCCTCTAATTTTATTTGCATATTTTACGTGGTTTGGGGCTTTCAATAAGTGTCGTTCTAACTTACGAGGGCCCAGAGTATATCTATCCGTCATATGGATGGACAAATCCCACTCTTGATCCATGTGTCTCAACACATACTTTCCGAACACTTAATGCCACCTTTATAGCCACACAGTTACGGTGTGGTGTTTGATGTCATCAAAGCATCCTTCCGGTGATGGTGTTTAGCATGATCTCATGGTCGAAGGAATCAGGTTACTATGTATCAGAAAGCTTATAGCAAACAAACTATTGAAATGACTTGATCTTTATGCTACACTTATCTATAGGAGCATGTCCATCATACCATTCTCCTAATGATATGATCTTGTTGTTAATAACATCTCAATGTTCATGATCAAGAAATGACGATCATCTATTAACCAACAAGCTAGTTGTAACATCCCAAAAATATAAAACAAGGATCATCAAACTCTAATCACTAAAATTAGGGTTAACAAAAACTTTGATTATTTAAAATCATATGAATGCATGTGTGAATGAAATGATTTGACAAATGCATGAATGGACTTGTGTGATTAGTCTAAATAGCAAGAAATGGTTTAAAGGTGAAAACAACATCATATAAAATATTTCCATGCCAAAACAAATCAAAAGAAAATAAAAAACAAATCAAATAAAGCAAATGGTCATTTTGCCAATCTTGCTCACTAGGTCACTTTGAGTGTTTCTAGTCCAAGATTTCAAACAGAAACTTTCCCAATTCTTTTCACCCCTTGATAGAACTAGTAAAAGTGAATCAAAGCCCACCTTTCAAACTTGCAGAAACATGTGGCAACCCCATTTAAATCACAATTCAAAATTGAATGTTATTCATATGTGAAGATCATCCATTTTCAAAACCCAACCAAACTAATGTTGTTGAATAATCCAACCAACCAGATACTCCCTAACATGTGCCTAGCAAACCCACAAAGTTTGAATTCAAAATTCAAATTTAAAGTTCTTGCGGCCATTTCATCAAACACCTTGCAGATTCAAATCAAACAAACAACAAACACTATAGTGTGCAGTAAATTGGCCTAACTTGTTCCCTCTCTGGTTGCAACCAGCCCTTAGTAGATCATCTAGCCCCTTTAACTATCTTTAGCACCACTGTGAGCAAGCCTAGTCATCAATGGTGAGCATGCCGAGAGCAAACTTGCCACGCCATTGTCGCCAGCGAGCTAAGGCCGCACTAGCCTCGCCAACCTTGTCTGGGACATGTAGCATCATCCATCGCCTCTCTCTGTCCCAGCCCCGAGTGCAGATAGCCCCTGGACCACACGCCACGCCCATGCCAAACCTCTGTGCAACCATGCCGAGAGCGCGCCCGTGCGCCACGCTCGACCAGCACCCACAGACCACGCGCCGCCCTCGCCGCTTGCAGGGATGATCACCAGCACCCTAGCACCCCGCCAGACATGCCCGTTCGCCGTCGCGCGGATCACGCGCGCTGTGTGCCATCAAAACCTCCGTCGGACCCGCCCAGAGTGTCGAAGCGTTCCGACCGATCAGCACCGCCCCACGCTGCAGAAGACACGCATGAGCTTCGCCAGGAGCATAGCACCGCCTACGACCACGTCGGTCCCCTCTCGCCACTATAAATAGAGGCCTCCACCGCTCATTTTCACCACACCAGTTCACTCCCCTCTCACCCAGAACCACGCCACCTCACTCCCGGAGCAAGGCGAGCAGCGCATCGCCGGAATTTGGCTGGAGCCCGCCGCTGCTGGAGAAGAAGGAGCCGTCGATTGGAGTCGCCCAGGAGGAGCTGCTGGTACCAGGAGAACCGCCGTCGTCGACTTCGTCATTCGCCCCCGTCTCTGACCCTCGCTTGAGCCCCGGTGAGCCTCCCACGACCCCCACCTGTAGCGTTAGGGTTCTGTCTCGCCGGCGCTGCCCGACGTGGATGATGAACCATAGCCGTTCGATTAGATTTAGATCGTGCGGTGCACACTGCCCCGTACCGCTTCGCCCCTCCCCGTCTCATTGACGCGTGGGGACAGCCACTTAACCAGCCCGCGTACACGCTATGTGTAATGGGCCGGCCCAGTTAACCATCCCGCGCAATCCAACAATTCAAATTAAGCTTTATTCTTTTAATTTCAAACATAGTTTTGTACCTATATTCAAAAATCAACCCAGCTCGATTCACTAAACCAAAATGCATAAAACTAATTTTGTTAGAAAGATACTGTAATGCTTAATCCAAGCCCATTGGATTCAAATCATTTGGATTTGTGGATCAACCATGGTAAAAATAACAAGGCAGAAGCTTTTCTGCATTCAAACATTTTTCAAAATTCAACCATAAAAGCTTTTGACTTGATTCCAACTCTCAAAAATCACATTTGATCATACCTTTTAGAATATATAAAAACATATCGGTTTACTTGTAGAAATAATGTTCAAGTAATAAAAGAATGCCACATAGGCATTTCTAGTCACTTTATTTAATTAAAATAAAAGGGTTAAACCTTATTAAATTGTGACACCACTTTAAATCACATTCCCATGTACTGAAATATGTGGTGATGACATGTGTCAACATGATCCCATGTTTGAGTTGGACAATATTAAATCTTAAGTAGTTTTTCAATGAGTAGAAATTAATTTTCTCAAATTAAAATAAATAAGACAAATGCCTTAATCTTTGTGATGTTAGTGATGATGCTAGATCATCTATAGTGCACCTTTGTGTGATGATTGAAAATAGTTAACTATTGTTTGGTGATTGTGTACCTCGTATTTATTTATAGACGCTAGTACCGACCAAGGATACGAGGAGGAAGGAGGATACTACGAGGAGGAAGCCGAGGAGAACTTCAACCACTCCTCTTCACAAGGCAAGCCATACTATACAAGTTGACCAAGCAAGCTATTAACTGAGCAAGCTAACACTTGCAAGATACTTTACCTATGCAAGCTTATACCAACATCCTAGCAAGCTAATACTTGCTTGTCACCATGATAACCATATGCCTTAAGCATATATGATCATACCCACTTGATAACCCAATCCTAGTTTTACTTGCAAGCTTTATACTTTATTTTTTTTATCAAAGATTTCTCTTAAAGTTTACATAGTGAATTGTAGATTCTAAAAAGATAACTAAAGGTAGCATAAAGAGCATAAAATTTGGCCTAAGCTAGATAATCTTGATGTCATCCTAAGGCATGAGACTAAACTTATTAAATCCCCACTTGTTTACCACCCCTTGTAGATGCTAGTTCTAAGCATAAAACTTGATCAACTTTAGATGGGAATACTTGGTGAAAATGGTTATGAAAACCTTAGAATGATGAGTCATTCTACTGAAATGTTTTGACATGTGCTCTTGAACACTCCATGATTTTGATGATGAAAATGTTGAGGCATGAGCCTTAGACCTTTATAAAACTGATGGTTGTCTGGATGCGATACCATTCCAATTTTACCGTACAACCACAATACCCGAAAATTGGGTAGGGCTTGACTGGAAATTTATATACCTTAGTATGGGTTCCCTCGCGGCCAAGGTCTGAGATGAGGCTACCTTGTGAAGATTATCCACCTGTGCAGTACCCAAGATGACAGCTGGTCATGGTTGGGAGGCCAAACTCACAGGAGAGGTGCCTATACTAGGGCGTGTAATTGAAAAGTTAGGATTGATTATCCGCATACTGAGTATGGTGAATTCAGGATTTGTTCCTGACGAATGTTGTGGTGAAAGTGTACAATCTCCGCAGAGTGTCAAACTATTCGAATAGCCGTATCCGCGGTTATGGACAGTTGGAGTGGCCATACTGTTCCCCCGTCAGATGTTTTCCAAAAAGACTTGTGAAATGATTTGTGACGTTGACTTGACCACAATAGAGTTGTGACATGAAATGCAAGTTCCCACTTAGGTGTTATGAAACTCTCAACTAGTTTTCTTTGCTGCTGAACTTAGTAGAGGTAAATCTGGCTTTTTGCAAAACAACCCTAGAGCTTAGTATCCTACTACAAAAATCGCCTTAACTTATTAGTATTAGTTTGCGAGTACTTAAAGAGTACTCATGGCTTTGTCCCTGGCTATTCCCGTGGCCAAACTATGAAGAGGAGTATCAGGATGACGGACCGCAGGAAGGTTACGGCAACTAGGATCATCTCCCATCGTCAGCATTGCTTGTGACCATGAAGGTGGAGCTTCGCCCACGCTATCGTTACTATTATGTTATTCCGCTGCTTGAATTGTATGAAGAACTGGATCATGAGATCCTTATTTGTATAAGACCTTATGTATGGTTTGTAATGGATGATGTACTGTGATATCCAAATCTGTTATGTCTCGCAAAAATGGTAATCCTGGGGTTGCGATGTATTGCATAACAGGCATCTGGGATTAAAAATCCGGGTGTTGACAAGTTGGTATCAGAGCCATCCTGACCATAGGAGACCCTAGTTAGAATGGACGTTTGAATCAAAAACTTAGTTTCAAAACCAAAGGAAGTGAGTATTTACCAAAAACTTATTCCCATTCTTATCACTTGGATTCTTTCATAAAACTTCATGTTCCTCAAAAATTCTTGCAAAATACATAAAATTTGACACACTTGATCACTCTACTAACTTACTCATCTTATATTCTTATAGATGGACGTGAAGTACAACAAGTTTTATCAGTTGGGGAATGGAGGAGACCTCATCTTTGAGCGTGACTTGGACCAGCTTTCGGAACTTCTGGAGCATTCGCACCCCGAGTTCTTTGGAGCTCAGCTCAATGATCAGGAAGGAGAAGATCTGCAGTGGCTAGTTGTTGCAAGTCTCCGAGGAAAGATTGAACCTCCCACTGTAGAGGGAATTCAGTTCACCTGAAGAGAAAACAACTGGCTCGATGGACTGGCCAGGGCAATGCAGGAAGCTCTTGCCCGTCTGTGTGGGCAGAGTATCAATCAGATCAAGGGTACTCGCTTTGAGTTCTACCCAAGGCGTGATGTTATGGGACAGCCACTGGAGTCCCCACATCATCCTGAGCTGAAGATTCAAGTGGACCACCTCACCTTCATGATGTACGATCGTCAGAAGGAGTTGGACAATGCCCGTGCCTACGCCAACCACAAGTACGCCATCGCCAAGAAGGATCAGACCCTCGCCATGTTAGTGAAGGATCGCAAGTCTCGTCGCCGTCAGCTCGACAAGATAAGCGCATCATTGCCCGTCTTTGCCACCGGATCACGGATTTGGAGGAGACCATCCACGAGAGATACATGCAATTGGAGGAAAGGGAGAATGCCGGAGAAGACCTTCGTGGAGATCCCTACTCCTATCTCAGCGATGATGATGACTTTCTGGAGGATCAGGCCATGGACTTCTTCACCGATGAGGATGATTTCGCCTTCATCGATGATGATGATGATGATGAGGATGATGAGTACACTGACTCCGAGGAGTAGTAGCAATTGAGCACTAGCGTTAGTGAGTTGTATTCAGTCCCACTGTATCATAGTTTCCAGAATGGTTCGTAAAACCATCTGTTTTTCTTTGTTGTGGTGTGTGTTGTATTGTGTGCTATGAATGAATGAAAAGCAAGTTGCTAGAAAAATTTGAGTCAAACTTTAAAAACTTTTCAACAACCTCTGAACCTTAGAAATTTCCCTCTTTTCTCATGATCTATCTCAATCTTTAGATGCCTCGCGGAGGAAGCGGTTCATCCCCAGACCCGATGTTGCAGATCTTGCAAATGTTGCTTTCTGACTGCGAAGCTGAAAGAGCTGAACGTCAAGCCAACCTAGCCACCCTTCAACACATAGCTCAGATGGACAACAACAACCAAGGCCATGGAAATCAGGACAACCACGGATCTAAACTCAAGAATTTCCAGAACACCAATCCACCTGTTTTCACTAAGTCAGAGGAGCCCCTAGATGCAGATGATTGGCTACAAACCATGGAGAACAATCTGGAAGTCGCAGGAGTGGAAGCTAACGAGAAAGTTATGTTTGCCACCCACTATCTAGCCGGAGATGCAAGAGCATGGTGGAACAACGTTCGTGCAATGACCGGAGGTCAGATGATGACTTGGGAGGAATTCAAGATCAAGTTCAGCAGAACCCATGTGCCACCGGGTTTGATCAAGAGGATGATAGATGAATTCAGAGAACTGAAGCAAGGGAGGATGACCATAGTGGAATACCGTGACAAATTCTTGTCATTAGCTAGGTATGCCCCGGATGAGATTAACACTGAAGCCAAAAAGAAAGAGAGATTCCTGAATGGTCTGCATGATGAGATGCAGATGGTGTTGGTCAATATCCCCTTTGCTGATATTGAAGCCCTAGTAGACTCTGCCATTCAGATGGAAGGAAAGATCAACCAAGCCAATAAGAACCGCAAGCGTCGCATGATGCATCAACCAGGAACCCACCAGACACCAAAGTATCGCCCCAACCCATCTCCAGGATTTGCCCCGAGAACCAACAGACAGCCGATGAACCGTCCGACCTATCCCAACCGTGGAAACCCAAGGCCCGGAGGAAACCACAACAACCCCGACCACTCTAGCAATTTAAACCGTGCACCACCCAAGTTCAACAACAACAATGCCACCACCAACACCAACACTGCCCCAAGGACTAGAAGCAATGTTGTGCCTGTTGCAGCAAAGGACAAGTCGCAAGTGACTTGTTATGAATGCGGAACCAAAGGTCACTACTCCAATGAGTGCCCCAAGAAGAATGCCGCAACCCCCAATGCAAATGCCCCAGCTCAGCAGCAGCGTCGTGTTCAGCCCGGAAGAAGGTTTGCCCCAGGGAATTCGCTCAACCGCAACGACCGTCTTTTTCTCATGCATGCTGAAGAAGCCCAGGAAGCGCCAAATGTCGTGCTAGGTATGTTTTCTGTTAACTCGGTACTTGAAAGAGTGTTGTTTGATTCTGGAGCATTGCACTTATTTGTCACTGAAGAATTTGCATGCACTAGTAAGATTCAACCAACCAAATTGAAGCATGTTATGATTGTTCAAATCCCCGGTTCAACCACCAAAGCTAGGCAAATTTGCAAAGCCGTCCCTATCCGAATCCATGGCATAGATTTTTATTCTAAACTAATAGTACTCGGAACTAAAGGTTTGTAAGTAGTACTAGGAATGGATTGGATGTCCAAACACAAAGGATTAATTGACTGTGCCAAGAAAGCCATAACCATGACCAGTACAGCCAGAGTATCAGTCGAGCATGTATCTGAAACCTTACCTCGTCAATTCAAGTGCAACAAGAGTATAGCCCAACCTACCATTGACCAAGTCCGGATAGTTTGTGAATACCCCGATGTATTTCCAGATGTTTTGCCCGGTATGCCCCTAGATCGGGATATCGAGTTTATCATTGAACTAATCCCTGGAACCGGACCCATAGCCCAGAGACCATATAGTATGAACCCGTCTGAACTAGCAGAACTAAAGAAGCAACTGGATGCCATGCTGGAAATTGGATTAATTCAACCAAGTGCGTCACCATGGAGATCACCTGTTTTGTTCGTGGATAAGAAAGATGGAGGAAACCGGTTGTGTATGGATTATCGGAAATTGAATGATGTCACTATCAAAAACAAGTACCCGTTGCCGAAGATTGAAGATTTGTTTGACCAGTTGACTGGTGCCAAGGTGTTTTCTAAGATTGATCTTAGAACTGGCTATCATCAACTCAAGATTCTCGCAGAGGATATTCCAAAGATTGCCTTCACCACCATATATGGATTATATGAGTATACTATCATGTCTTTTGGATTAACCAATGCCCCCGCTTATTTCATGAATCTCATGAATAATATTTTTATGGACTTCCTGGATAAGTTTGTCATTGTTTTCATTGATGACATTCTGATTTATTCCAAATCAGAAGAAGAACATGAGCTACACCTAAGGACCATTCTTGGAACCCTTAGAGAGCATCAGTTGTATGCCAAGTTTATCAAATATGAATTCTGGTTACAGGAAGTAGGATTCCTCGGCCACATTGTATCAGCCGGAGGAATTGTCGTTGACCCTGCGAAGGTGAAAGATGTCGAAGATTGGCAAGCCCAACCACTCAAACCCAAGTTCGTGTATTTCTCGGATTAGCGTGATACTACCGCAAGTTCGTAGAAGGACTCTCGAGTATCGCCAGACCCATGACCCAATTGCTGAAGAAGGACAAGAAGTTTGAATGGACGGACAAATGTGAAGCCAGTTTTCAAGAACTCAAGAGGAGATTGATTTCAGCCCCAATCTTGATCCTGCAGGATATCACGAAGCCCTTCGATGTGTATTGTGACGCATCCAAGATTGGCCTAGGATGTGTGCTAATGCAAGAAGGAAAAGTTATATCCTATCTATCTCGACAACTGAAACAACATGAACAGAATTACCCAACCCATGACCTCGAGCTCGGAGCTGTAGTTCTAGCCCTGAAGACATGGAGGCATTACCTGATGGGAAACCGTTGTGAGATTTATTCGGACCACAAAAGCCTAAAGTATATATTCACTCAGAAGGAGCTGAATATGAGACAAATGAGATGGATTGAGCTAATCAAGGATTATGATCTGGACATTCACTATCACCCCGGTAAAGCCAATGTGGTAGCAGATGCCCTTAGTAGATTGCCGTGCCGCTTGAACTCCATGATTTTGAAGGAGCAACCAAGTTTGCACAAAGAGATGGAAGATTTCAGAATGGAATTAGTGAGTGAAGGATTTTTGGCTAGCATAGAACTTCAACCCACTTTGATCAGCCAGATCAAAGAGGCGCAAAAAAGAAATGCTAGTATCGACGGAATCAAGCGTCGTATTGGTACATGCAAAGTACCCGGATTCATAGAAGATGAAGAAGGAGTTCTGTGGTACAAAGGACGCCTTTGTGTACCAGCAAATTCAGAATTGAAAGAAGTGATGTTGAAAGAGGCCCATGATACTCTTTATTCTATCCACCCCGGAGGAACGAAGATGTACCAGGATTTGAAGGAACAATTCTGGTGGCATAAGATGAAGAGAGAAATTGGAAGCTATATTGCCAAGTGCGATATATGTCAGAGAGTCAAGGCGGGACATCAAAGACCCATAGGACTGTTGCAACCCTTGCAGATTCCGGAATGGAAATGGGATTTAGTTGGAATGGACTTTATCACCGGATTGCCTACTTCTAGTAGGGGAAATGACTCTATCTGGGTCATAGTTGGCAGATTGTCCTAAGTAGCCCATTTCTTACTAGTCAAGACCACATACCAAAGTTCAAAGCTAGCAGAGTTATACATCGCTATAATCGTCAGTTTGCACGGAGTCCCCAAGAACATCGTATCGAATGGAGGAACTCAGTTTACCTCGAGATTCTGGAAGAAAGTCCAAGAAGGTTTAGGAACCCGACTAGATTTCAGCACAGCGTATCACCCTCAGACCGATGGACAAACAGAGCGAGTAAATCAAATACTCGAAGATATGTTGAGAGCATGTGTGCTAGAGTATGGATCTAAATAGGAAGACTGTCTGCCTTTCGCAGAATTTTCATACAACAACAGTTATCAAGTTAGTCTACAAATGGCCCCATTTGAATTCATGTATGGAAGAAAGTGTCGCACCCCTTTGAATTGGTAGGAAGTAGGAGAGAGTCAGATTTTTGGAGCCGACATCCTAAGAGAAGCCGAAGAGAAAGTTCACAAGATTCATGAGCACCTCAAGACCGCCCAGTCAAGATAGAAGAGTTACGCCGAAAAGAGACGTCGAGACCTCTCTTTGAATATCGGAGATTTCGTGTACCTTAAAGTGTCGCCCTTGAAAGGAATGCAACGTTTCTAGATCAAAGGAAAGTTAGCCCCTAGATATATCGGACCCTTCAAGATTCTGAATCGTCGAGGAGAAGTATCATATCAATTGGAACTGCCCGAGGAGATGTCAGCAGTGCACAATGTGTTCCATATATCGTTACTTCGCAAATGCCTCAAAGTTCCGGAGAAGACCGAAGTTTTCAAGAATATTGACCACCGGACCATAGAGATCAACGATGACCTGACCTATCCCGAAGTACCCATCCATATTTTTGAAGAAGCTTTCAGGACCACCCGAACCCAAAGCATCAAGTTTCTCAAGATTCAGTGGAGCAACCACACTGAATAAGAAGCTACCTGGGAGCGCGAAGATCACATCAGGACGGAGTTCCCCGATCTCTTTAAATCCTAGATAATCTTTTTCGTCCTTTTTCAAATCTCAGGACAAGATTTTGTTTAAGGGGGGAAGGTTTGTAACATCCTAAAAATATAAAACAAGGATGATCAAACTTTAATCACTAAAATTAGGGTTAACAAAAACTATGATTATTTAAAATCATATGAATGCATGTGTGAATGAAATGATTTGACAAATGCATGAATGGACTTGTGTGATTAGTCTAAATAGCAATAAATGGTTTAAAGGTGAAAACAACATCATATAAAATATTTCCATGCAGAAAAATATCAAAAGAAAATCAAAAACAAATCAAATAAAGCAAATGGTCATTTTTGCCAATCTTGCTCACTAGGTCACTTTGAGTGTTTCTAGTCAAAGATTTCAAACAGAAACTTTCCCAATTCTTTTCACCCCTTGATAGAACTAGTAAAAGTGAATCAAGGCCCACCTTTCAAACTTGTAGAAACATGTGGCAACCCCATTGAAATCACAATTCAAAATTGAATGTTATTCATATGTGAAGATCATCCATTTTCAAAACCCAACCAAACCAATGCTGTTGACTAATCCAACCAACCAGATACTCCCTAGCATGTGCCTAGCAAACCCACAAAGTTTGAATTCAAAATTCAAATTTAAAGTTCTTGCGGCCATTTCATCAAACACCTTGCAGATTCAAATCAAACAAACAACAAACACTATAGTGTGCAGTAAAATTGGCCTAACTTGTTCCCTCTCTAGTTGCAACCAGCCCTTAGTAGATCATCTATCCCCTTTAACTATCTTTAGCACCACTGTGAGCAAGCCTAGCCATCAATGGTGAGCATGCCGAGAGCAAACTTGCCACCCCATTGTTGCCAGTGAGCTAGAGGCCGCACTAGCCTCGGCAACCTTGTCTGGGACATGTAGCACCGTCCATCGCCTCTCTCCGTCCCAGCCCCGAGCGCAGATAGCCCCTAGACCACACGCCACGCCCATGCCAAACCTCTGTGCAACCATGCCGAGAGCGCGCCCGTGCGCCACGCTTGACCAGCACCCACAGACCACGCGCCGCCCTCGCCGCTTGCAGGGATGATCACCAGCACCCTAGCACCCCGCCAGACATGCTCGTTCGCCGCCGCGCGGATCACGCGCGCTGTGTGCCATCAAAACCTCCGTCGGACCCGCCCAGAGTGTCGAAGCGTTCCGACCGATCAGCACCGCCCCACGCCGCAAGACCACGCCGTTGAGCTTCGCCAGGGAGCATAGCACCGCCCCCTACCGTCGCCCATGCCAATAGCTGCCTGTGCCGTCGACCACGACGAGCTCAGCCCGCGCCCGTCGGTCCCCTCTCGCCACTATAAATAGAGGCCTCCACCGCTCGTTTTCACCACACCAGTTCACTCCCCTCTCACCCAGAATCATCCCACCTCACTCTCGGAGCAAGGCGAGCAGCGCATCGCCAGAATTTGGCTGGAGCCCGCCGCTGCTGGAGAAGAAGGAGCGGTCGATTGGAGTCGCCCCAGGAGGAGCTGCTGGTACCAGGAGAACCGCCATCGTCGACTTCGTCGTTCGCCCCCGTCTCCGACCCTCGCTTGAGCCCCGGTGAGCCTCCCATGACCCCACCTGCCGTGTTAGGGTTCTGTCTCGCTGGCGCTGCCCGACATGGACGATGAACCGTAGCCATTCGATTAGATTTAGATCGTGCGGTACACACTGCCCTGTACCACTTCGCCCGTCCCCGTCTCACTGATGCGTGGGGACAGCCACTTAACCAGCCCGCGTACACGCTGTGTGTAATGGGTCGGCCCAGTTAACCATCCCGCGCGATCCAACAATTCAAATTAAGCTTTATTCTTTTAATTTCAAACATAGTTCTGTACCTATATTCAAAAATCAACCCAGCTTGATTCACTAAACCAAAATGCATGAAACTAATTTTTTGAGAAAGGTACTGAAATGCTTAATCCAATTCCATTGGATTCAAATCATTTGGATCTGTGGATCAACCATGGTAAAAATAACAATGCAGAAGCTTTTCTGCATTCAAACATTTTTCAAAATTCAACCATAAAATATTTTGAGTTGATTCCAACTCTCAAAAATCACATTTGATCATACCTTTCAGAATATATAAAACATATTGGTTTACTTGCAGAAATATTGTTCAAGTAATAAAAGAATGCCACATAGGCATTTCTAGTCACTTTATTTAATTAAAATAAAAGGGTTAAACCTTATTAAATTGTGACACCACTTTAAATCACATTCCCATGTACTGAAATATGTGGTGATGACATGTCTCAACATGATCCCATGTTTGAGTTGGAGAATATTAAATATTAAGTAGTTTTTCAATGAGTAGAAATTACTTTTCTCAAATTAAAATAAATAAGACAAATGCCTTAATCTTTGTGATGTTAGTGATGATGCTAGATCATCTATAGTGCACCTTTGTGTGATGATTTAAAATATTTAAGTATTGTTTGGTGATTGTGTACCTCGTATTTATTTATAGACGCTAGTACCGACCAAGGATACGAGGAGGAAGGAGGATACTACAAGGAGGAATCCGAGGAGAAATTCAACCACTGCTCTGCACAAGGCAAGCCTTACTATACAAGTTGACCAAGCAAGCTATTAACTGAGCAAGCTAACACTTGCAATATACTTTACCTATGCAAGCTTATACCAACATCCTAGCAAGCTAATACTGTTGGAGATATGCCCTAGAGGCAATAATAAATGTAGTTATTATTATATCTTTGTGTTTATGATAAATGTTTACATTCATGCTATAATAGTATTGACAAGGAAACATTAATACTTGTGTGATTTGTAAACTAAAATAGAGTCCCTAGTAAAGCCTCTTCATAATACTAGCTTGTTGGTTAATAGATGATTGTGGTTTCCCTATCATGAACATTGAGATTTTATTAACAACAAGATCATATCATTAGGAGAATGGTATGATGGACATACTCCTATAGATAAGCGTAGCATAAAGATCAAGTCATTTTAATAGTTCAATTGCTATAAGCTTTCTGATACATAGTAACCTAATTACTTCGACCATGAGATCATGCTTATCACCATCACCAGAAGGATGCTTTGATGACATTAAACACCACACCGTAACTGGGTGGCTATAAAGGTGGCATTGAGTGTTCGGAAAGTATGGGTTGAAACACATGGATCAAGAGTGGGATTTGTCCATCCATATGACGGATAGATATACTCTGGGCCCTCTCGATGGAATGTCATCCAATTGGCTTGCAAGCATGTGACTGGCTCACAAGGGATCACATACCACGGGAACGAGAAAAGATTACTTATTAGTAACGAGGTTGAACTAGGTATGCAGAGATACCGACGATCAAAACCTCGGATAAGTAAACTATCGTGAGACAAAGGGAAATTGGTATCGTATGTAAGTGGTTCATTCGATTGTGAAGTAATCGTAGAAATATGTGGGAGACATATGAATTTCCAGATTCCTCTATTGGTTATTGATCGGAGAAGTGTCTCGATCATGTCCGCATAATTCACGAACCGTAGGGAGACACACTTAAGGATTCGATGTTGTTGAGTAGTTATGGAATGATGAGTAAGAGACCGAATGTTGTTCGGAGTCTCGGATGGGATCCGGGATATCACGAGGAGATCTGAAATGGTCCGGAGAATAAGATTTATATAAGGAAAGTCCTGTTTCGGAGTTGGGGAATGATTCCGGTGTTTTCATCGGGAATGTTCTAGAAGGTTCCGAAAGGTCCGACACTCCGGAGGGGAAGGGTACATGAATGTTTCATGACAATGTGGAATGGTTGCATCATGTACTAGGTATCATGGCTGGGCAAAATAAAGGAAGAAATCAAATCCTAGTTTGAAAAGTCAAAACGCCAATTTGAAAAGTCAAACGGCAAGTTTGCTTGGTGGAGGGAGAGTAGGAAACCTACTTGGGGAGGAGTTCCTCTCCCTCCACCCGCCGGCCAAGGAGGCCGACTTTGGGGAGGACTCCCTCCTCCCAAGCCGCGCCCTCCCACCTATATAAGGAGGGGCAGGGCTGCCCCTCTTCCCTACACCCAACACCACCCCAAACCCTAACCTCGTGGCCACCACCCTTGCTGCCGCTTAGGCACCACCAACTCGCTGAGTTGGGGTGATCCCAAACCCTAGCCACCGGATACACTCTCCCCTTGGTGCCTTCTAAACCCTAGATCGCCAAGGCCTCTCTCATAGTCCACCATATTCGCTCCGACTTAAGGCGAAGCCCTGCGAGATCTCCCCTCTACTTCCGGTACCACGCCGTCATGCTGCCGGAATCGCGAGGAGAGTGCTACAACCTCCGCTGCCTGCTGGAACAAGGGAGAGAAAGGTCTTCATCGAAAATCAATGTGTGACCGATCATGAAGCGCTGCCGTAACGCATACCGGAAGGATCGCTCACGCGATCTTGAGATCGGCAAGAGTACGACTACATCACCCACGAGAATCTGCTCTCTTTAACCGCTTTGGAATCTTCAAGGGTGAGTTCCTCTATCGACTCGTTGCTTCAATCTAGTAGATAGATCTTGGCTTGTTTGTTTGCATGCGATAGAATTTTTTTGTTTTCCATGCTACAAACCCCTACAAATACTTGCTTGTCACCATGATAACCATATGCCTTAAGCATATGTGATCACACCCACTTGATAACCCAATCCTAGTTTTACTTGCAAGCTTTATACTTTATTTCTTTATCAAAGCTTTCTCTTAAAGTTTACATAGTGAATTGTAGATTCTAGAAAGATAACTAAAGGTAGCATAAAGAGCATAAAATTTGGCCTAAGCTAGATAATCTTGATGTCATCCTAAGGCATGAGATTGAACTTATTAAATCCCCACTTGTTTACCACCCCTTGTAGATGCTAGTGCTAAGCATAAAACTTGATCAACTTTAGATGGGAATACTTGGTGAAAATGGTTATGAAAAACTTAGAATGATGAGTCATTCTACTGAAATGTTTTGACATATATTCCTGAACACTCCATGATTTTGATGATGAAAATAATGAGGCATGAGCCTTAGACCTTTATAAAACTGATGGTTGTCTGGATGAGATACCATTCCAATTTTACCGTACAACTACAATACCCGAAAATTGGGTAGGGTTTGACTGGAAATTTATAGACCTTAGTATGGGTTCCCTCGTGGCCAAGGTCTGAGCTGAGGCTACCTTGTGAAGATTGTCCACCTGTGCAGTACCCAAGATGACAGCTGGTCATGGTTGGGAGGCCAAACTCACAGGAGAGGTGCCTATACTAGGGCGTGTAATTGAAAGGTTAGGATTGATTATCCGCATGCTGAGTATGGTGAATTCAGGATTTGTTCCTGACGGATGTATCGAATATTGTGGTGAAAGTGTACAATCTCTGCAGAGTGTCAAACTATTCGAATAGCCGCGTCCGCGGTTATGGACAGTTGGAGTGGCCATACTGTTCCCCGTCAGATGTTTTCTAAAAAGACTTGTGAAATGATTTGTGACGTTGACTTGACCACAACAGAGTTGTGACATGAAATGCAAGTTCCCACTTAGGTGTTATGAAACTCTCAGCTAGTTTTCTTTGCTTCTGAACTTAGTAGAGGTAAATCTGGCTTTTTGCAAAACAACCCTAGAGCTTAGTATCCTACTACAAAAATCCCCTTAACTTATTAGTATTAGTTTGCGAGTACTTAAAGAGTACTCATGGCTTTGTCCCTGGCTATTCCCGTGGCCAGACTATGAAGAGGAGTATCAGGATGACGGACCGCAGGAAGGTTACGATAACTAGGATCATCTCCCATCGTCAGCATTGCCTGTGACCATGAAGATGGAGCTTTGCCCACGCTATCGTTACTATTACGTTATTCCGCTGCTTGAATTGTATTAAGAACTGGATCATGAGATCCTTATTTGTATAAGACCTTATGTATGGTTTGTAATGGATGATATACTATGATATCCAAATCTGTTATGTCTCGCAAAAATGGTAATCTGGGATTGCGATGTATGGCATAACAGGCATCTAGGATTAAAAATCCGGGTGTTGACACTAGTATTATAAAGAGGCTTTAGCAGGGACTCTAATTTAGTTTACAAATCACACAAGTATTAATGTTTCTGGTTAATACTATTATAGCATGAATGTAAACATTTATCATAAACACAAAGATATAATAATAACCACTTTTATTATTGCCTTTAGGGCATATCTCCAACAACTATACCATTTTCTGGAATTTATTTAATCAACTTAAAACATTTATGACCTCAGGCTGACATCACCACAGGGTTTGGGGCTTTCTCACTGGGGCTGAGGCTACCCTCAGTCACTAACGACTGGGCCCCATGGGTATTTATTATTTCCAGAAAATAATTTAAGAAACATTTAAGAAAAGAAAATAGCTTTACTCCATCATCACGATGTCACGCTGACGTCAGCAGAGGAGGATTCCTCAGATCGTTGATCGATCCGTCGTTTGGGAGCTCACGGGGATGTTCCAGTGGGCTCGTTCGAGAGAGGGGATTGAGGCGAGCTGAATAGAGGCGTCACCGCCCAAAAATGGTCACTGGAGCAGGAGCACGGCGACGGCCATCGGTGGCGGGGACAGGTGCATGTTGTGGGGTCGATTCTGGAAGCAATCGAAGGTGGGAGGAGCACAGGGAGAAATTGGAGCTCACCTAGAGGCTTACTGAAGGGTCAGTGAGCTCGGGGGAGGCCGGAATCACCCATGGCGATGGCGGCCGGAGTCGGGGAAGATGCCTCGATTAGCCCGATTGGAGCTACGCTAGCACGCACTAATAGGGGCAAACGAACGAGGAGAGAGTGGCGATCACGACCGTGCGCTCAGAGAGGCGAGGGGTGGTCGGAACAGCGAGGCGCGAGTGAGAACTGCGAGCTAGGGTTCGGGCCAGAGAAGAAATTCGGGAAGATAACAAGCTAGGGTTCGTCTCCGCTGCTCGGGGGAGTACTTGTAGATGTCGACACGTCGGTAGCGCGCATCGCGGCGCCGGCGGGCATCACGGCATGGACAGACGGCGTCGGCAGCGACAGCGAGAAGCTTGTCCTTCTGGCGTGAGGTGGAAGACGACGGAAACACTGGCGAAGGGGTACACGGGCCTAGTTGGGCCGGCTGCGGGCTGGTGCTGGCTGCCGGGTGCTGCGCGAGCGACAGGAGAGGAGAGAGGGATAGGTTGGGTTGCGGCCCAGTTAGCTTAGGAAACGTTTTTATTTCCTGCAAACTGTTTTCCATTTCTGTTTTTATTATCTCCTTTGTAATTTCCATTCGAAATATGTTTTGTATATTTCAAAGATACCAAAAGGTTTTATAAAACTATTAAAATATTGTGAGGTCCTCTTAGTCCATTGGGCTCCAATAATTTTGGTGGTTTTTCAAAATTCAAACCATTTAAATGTGTTTCAAAAAGAGGGAAGAAAACTAGGGTTTAGGGTTTGATTTATTTTCTTCAATGAAATTTTAAGATAACGATGGTCGTGATGCACAAACAAACCCTAAGAGCATCTCCACTCGTTGGCCGAACCCAGGCCGAAAATTGGTCCGTTTTTTGGCCGGACGGAACTAGTTTTTGGCCTGGATACGCCCATTTCCCACTCGCGTAACCAGGCCGAGTTCCCAAGTTCGGCTAAAATTCACCAAAGATGGGCGAATATAGGCGGATTACATCAAATTTAAACTAAACTAATACATAATAAACTTAAAAAAAGCCGTCGCCGTCGGGCCCTAGCCGTCCTACATGCCGAAGTTGCTGTAGAACGCCGTGTATTCGGGGTCGGCGCGGCCGTCATCCTCGCTGCCGTCGTCGTCGTCGCTCGGCGGCTGGTTCTGGCGGGAGCTCCCCTGGCCTGGGTCGCCGCACCTCCAGGGCTGGTAGGACGGGCCTACGTCCTCCTTGTCGCCGCCCAGACGAGCGGGCGCCACGTAGGCGAGCTCACGCCCAGACAACGCCCGACGACGGGCGGCCTGCTCCTCGGCCTGCTGCTGCAGGCCAAGGATGCGCTGCCGCTCCGCCAGCTCTTAGTCCTTCCTGGACCACTCCAGGATGTCCGGCGAGGAGGGCTCCACCGGCGGGGGCTGCGGCGTCTGCGGCGCGGCCTCGCGGAGCGATTGCTCTAGCGCCATCTTCAAGGCGGCGTCTTCGGCCGGCGCCGAACCTTCTATCTTGGGGCGGCGGAGGCGTAGGTGGCTGGTTGGAGACGCCGTCGTCCGCGGCTCGCGGATGACGCCGCGATGCAGCCAGCGGCGTAGCGCCAGCGATTCTGCCTCGCGCTTCACTACAATCGGCGTGTGCAGCGGCGCCGAGCCGGAGGAGTGGGACGCCGACGCAGAGGAGGACGAGCTCATGCTCGCCATCCGCCTCGGCATCCAGTTCGGTGGAGGACGCCGGACTGGCCGCCGCATCGTGTGGCGCGAAGCCGAGCCGCGGCGTGTTCCCGCGGTTTATGTGCTCCGTCACCGCCTCGAGGGTCCGCCCTGGCGCGCTCCACCAACGCCGGCGACCCGCCGAGTTGTTGCGCTTCGACAGCGACTCGTTGGGTGGCCCTTCGTGGTGGGCGAGCTCCGATTCGCGGCGTTCAGCGAAGAACTGCTCCCAGTGGAGCAGGTTGTCGGCGCTCTCGGCTTCGGCGAGGTCGTCCATGCCGTTGATGTACTCCTGTACATCGTACGACAACTCGTCGACGTCGGCACCAGCGGGACAGGGATGCCGTCGGCACTCAGCTTCCATCCAGGTGGCATCCGCATGTCCGGCGGTGCCATATAGCCGGCGTCGTGTAGAAGGTGTGTCTCCCAGGCCTGCAGAGTGCGCTGGCCGAAGCCGTTCGCCGCAACTCCATCACCGGGGTACCGTGAGGCCATGACTGGGAAGGGGAAGCTGTGAGAGAGGGTTCGCCGGAGTTTGTGGGTGGGGGAGCTGTGCGAGAGTGTGGAGATCTCCGGCGAGGGGGTACGGCTTATAAAGGCCGAGGTGGGCGGCGAGGGCGAGAGGGGTGTAGCGGCGAGGGCGGGAAAAGGGGAAACAACGGGAAGTTAGTGCCCGCCGGTCCGTCGCGGGAGCCGATGCGGCGGCCGTGACACCGTAAATCAACAACGCGTGGCCGACGTGACGGGCATTTAATGTCTGGCGGTTGCCGCGTGGTTTCGAGGATGACGACGACTCAGCTTCTGTCGCTAACTCGGCGGGTCCACGTGCCGTTTTGTTTTTTTTCACTGAACTCGCTGGTCCGGCGTTCTCAAGGCGTACCCGAGAACCTGTTTGGCCTAGATAGTCCGGACCAATATTGGCCTAATCCAATCGAAAACATGTTTTTTGATACGCGATTGGGAGGCGTTCGGACGCGGCCTTCTGAGCAGAGAAGTGTAGATGCTCTAATATAATATTTACCAGAAACCGGGGTGTTACAAGCGGCGAGCGGCTTCACCGGCGATTGCAGCTGGCGGCGAGCGGCTGCACAAGGGATTACGTCGGCCGGCTGTAGCTGGGGATTTGCCGCCGGCGGAGAGCGGCCGCGGCTGCAGCTGGGAAAGCGGCCGGTGGTTTCATGGCAAGCGGCTGACCTCGCCGACGCGCCGCGCGCCTTGCTGCGGGAGGCTGTGCGTGCGGGCGACCTCGCCGGCGCGCCGAGTGTTTTGCTGCGGGAGGTTGTGCGTACCGGATGCCTATGGGGTGTGCGGCGCTGTCGGTGGCCTCGTCCCCGGCGACAGCAGGTGGCTTCGCGGGCTGGGGATTTTCAGCGGGTGGCCTCGTCCCAGTGTCCCCGACCTCCACTAGCCGCTGAAATCAACCACCGCTTGTCCACCTGTTCCCCCAACCTGCAGTTCCCGTCCAAGTTCCCCGACCTACAGATGTCCCCCAAGGTCAGGTATGAATGATTGTTTTGTCTCTAGGAGCAGTCTGGATCATGACGTAAAATTCTTATTTTTTATCTAGGTTTTTTATCCAATTCTTCGATATGGTGATTAATACTGTACAAGCTATCATACTTGTACGATTGACATAGCTTCAATAGTGAATGATTCGAGTTAGGTAGATCCAGTTGCAAGTACTTTTGTTTCTGTTCTTGGTTAGATCAATTGGTCAACATAGGCGAAAAAAGTTTTAATTCATGTGTTTTTTTCAGTACGGTGCCCAAATGTCTGTTTGGTCCACAACTCCAGATGCGATGTATCACGTAAATTTTCGTGTTTTAGTGATCACACATGACCTGTTGTTTATGGAGCCGCAAATTCGAGTTATATTTACATTCCAGTTAAAGCTAGCGTTTGCTTCTTCATACATGCTGAAGACATTTGGGCATGTCCACCGAATTATCACACAAGAACTGTTATAATAACTCACTGCAGATCCTAGTATTTGTGTTGATGCCTAAGAAGAAAGCTGCTAAATGTGATATATAATTTACCTTTTCTGTAGTTCAGTAAAAATGAGGTTGGTCTCGGGATGACTTGTTTTCCTACTCTTTCTCATTATGTTTGGTTGTTCAACGGTTGACTGTGTGGTTTTGGGGAAAAAATGAGGTTGCTTTCTACTATGGAAATGGGCGCCACTACTTGAACTTTTACTTACATATTTTTTCATTTTTTTTCAAACAAGTATTAACATGTATCTTGTTCCTAGGCGGCTTCCCGTTGCTTGGAGCTTCCCGAATTCACACACTATTATTCTTATTCTTTTTAGCAATCTAATTACCTTGCCTGTGCCACTTTTGAGCAGACTAAATTAGCCAGGTTAGTGTATAACCAACTAACCTCAGACTAAATATCAATCTTTTCTCTTTTAGGTAAAATATAGTGAAAGTCCTTGCTTTTATGGACAACAATAAAGTGGTGCTTGATATGTGAATCTATGCTTTTTGAGAAACACATGATGATGCAGTTAAGTCAATTTCATTCTACGTACTAGCTGATTTGGTATATATGTTCTTACAGTTTATGTGCATTGTGCAATTGCAGTGGTTTTGGAAATGGTTACTTACAGAAAGCAACTCCCTGAAAGGCAGGAAAGTGTATTATGTTCCTGGGCTAGGACCAACATAGAGCAATATCAAGAACAATTTTGGAGTCACTACGTGGAGGCCGTGGGCAGCGGTGTGGGAGGCATCTGTATTGTGCTGAGCAGCGGGTGGCCTCAGAATTATGTCGGTCTCTGCCTGCAGGTGGCCTTCGACTTAAGGTAATGTAGCTGCTCGTTCTTTAGATTTGATCGGGTAAATGTACTGTGTGGTGTACGGTGCTTTCTGTTTTTTTGCTTGTCGAATTGAGTGGAAATCGAATAGATGCTAGATGAGGGTCTGGGGGCAAAACTTGTAATGTACATGTTGCAGAGAATCAATCATTTCACTTCTTTAAGCTTGGTATTCAATTTTCTTCAGATTTTGAACACTTATTTGGATTGGGTATGCATCTTGAATCTTTATTGTTCATGCAGTAATTGAGTGGTAATTTGCAGTTTTTATCGCCATTGAACTTTGGTTGCTGCTGTACATAATGAAATGTTACTTTGAACCACTCATTTTCTATCATGTAAAGTCCAATCATACATGTCAAATTAAAATAAAGGACGAAACATGCCACGCCTGATATTATATGGTAGTGCTTGAGGATTAGTTTATGAGCTTGCCAGTTGAGAAAATCAAAAGTGAGTAGTGACCCGTTCAAAAAAAAAAAGAGTAGTGAATAGCATAACTCACACCAACTCTCTGAACTTGAATAATGAGTTTTGACTCTACGTCTTCTGAAAACTTCTCATTTCTCAGGGTAGAGTACATAGTACCTAACTACCTATCCTTATATCTTGGCTCTACTTGTTTTACCTTGAATGACTTTCAGTGCAAAATTAAACATAGGCAAAAATGAGTACATCAGAAACTACCATGTTCCCTATTTTACTATCAGTTCAGAACCAAAACGCTAGAATTTATTATATGAACAAATGCTTTTGATTTTAAGCATATTTGAATTGCTAAATACTACATTGATAGGGGTTGTCTTAATAAGAGAAGTACACCTGATGTGGTTGTTGTAAATTTGCACCATGGTGTTTTCCAAATTTCAGTGCACTAACAATCCTTTGGACATATCATGATGGCAACTACTTCCCTGTGTATTGCGTCAACCGAGTCAACACTTGCAATGACGCTTTGCGGCAAGGAAGTGCCCCAACAACTTTCACTAGGCAATGACTTCTATTCAAAGATGAAGAAGAGATTCAACTTTGTTGTAACATTGACCCGGTATTTTCCGTCAATCCAGTTAGTTTCTTATGATCTCACTCTTTTAGTCCTGTAAATTCTCTTTGATAGTTTGTGCATTCCAAACAAAGGCAAACAGGTACATGGCGGAAGAGCTTTCATACCTCATCTTCCATGATTTGAACAAAGCCACACGTCCATCTGATTCCTTGGCGAAGTTCAGGCCCATGATCAGCCATATCTAAATAACTTGCTCTGAAGCTCGACTTGTGCATCCTCTCCAAACAAACAAAGCTCGACTTGTATATAGTTTTTTCTTGTGTCCATGTCCATGTAATGTACTTTCTTATTAATGTGTCCTTTTATTGGTGTCATCTATCACATCATCTCCTGGACATCTCTTCACATTTTGCAGTGAAAGTATGTTGAATGCCATCTACGTAACAATTAATTTGGAATTCACCTTATTATGTTCCAATCAATTCCATGTTTTGAATGTGCTGATGTTTGTGTGCGAGAACATAATATCTCTACAAGAAGAAATTGATTAGATCAGTGAAAAAATTACATTGAATCCAATCAATCTGTACGGTGTTTACAACCTGGCAAACGACTATTAATTATGTCGCAGCCGAGCCTGTGTCGCTAGTTAAATTAGACAGAAAGTGATGATTGCTAATAAGACTAAACTTATGCCGGATATGATGTCAAAAACATATATTTCTTACGCTGGATTAACATGCCAAAATATGCTAGCTTGCAAACG
This sequence comes from Avena insularis, assembly GCA_023614405.1. Classification (NCBI taxonomy): domain Eukaryota; kingdom Viridiplantae; phylum Streptophyta; class Magnoliopsida; order Poales; family Poaceae; genus Avena; species Avena insularis. The sequence continues at coordinate 79,356,028 of CM042695.1, read as the reverse complement.
TGTCATTTTTCTTACATTGACCAATTTTTCTTACATCGGTGGTCGATTGAGCTAACCATGACCTACACGTGGAGTTCTCTTAAATTAGCTCTATTTTCTTACGTCACATGCGACAACATTATGTAGGTGGTTCCTGGTCTGGTATGGTGGGCTCGGTGCTTCGGTTAATGGGTAGTTTTCTTACGTTGAACTCATCATTTCTTATGTTGTATACAGTTTTTCTTACAGCAGACTCATGGGACGGACGTGCACACGGGACAAGGGCTGGCTCGGTGGCTCGCTCGCCGGTGGCCTGGGTGCAAAATAACTATTTTGCTAGTTCTTTCCCTCTCTTCTCCCTTACTGTTCAAGGCGACCAGAGAGGCGAATTTTCTGCCGGCGCTGGTACTGGTGACTCCTCTTCACTGGGGGCCTCGGGCTGCCTCGGGCTCTCAGGTGGCTGGGGTGTCTCCAAACCGCGCGCAGCTGTGTATAGCTGTAGTCTAGGTCTAGACTTCGTAGCTAGGTTTCTGGGTGCTCGTCGTCGTGCTCTATTGTCGGCGCCGCCGCTGGATAAGAGACCTCCAAATCCACTCCCGACGCGGTGGTTCCCCTTGTTGTCGGCTCTGAATTTGGGAGGTAAGGCGTGTCCTGGCGGTGGCGTCGAGGTGACGGAGGCGCTGCCGCTGTGGTGTTTTGTTCTCCCCGTCCCATCTCTGCTCCGCTCATGCTCACTCCGCCGCTGGCAAAGTAGATGGGAGAGATTTGTACAGGAGTTGGGGCTGCTGGTGACGGCGGCCTCGACAGGAGGGTGGGCGGTCCAGCAGAGGTGATGGGGGAATACCAATCGGGGTATACCCACGAAGCGGATTCGCCAGCTGGATCGAGCCGACTGAAGCCAAGCCTAAAGCGGCTCGACTCGCCCAATACGACGACTGGCGTATGCTGCACCCAGGCGACTGGCACCGACTGGAGGCCCAAGACGGCGACTCCAATACAAAGCCCACCAACACACTTGTAAACCCTAATTGACTGCATATATAAAGCCACCAGGGGCACCCCCACGGGGCATGCTCTCCCATATCTCATTAGACCTAGTCTCTCCCTCCGCCTACGGTGGCTACCTTGTAAATCAATCTATGATCATATACTGGATTGATAGCAGGACGTAGCGATCCTCCATCGAGGGGACGTGAACCTGGGTACATCGTGTGCCAATCTCGCTCCCGGATTCTCCTACATCGCCTTGCTCTCTCTACGTAAGCTACCCCAGTAGCATCTGCCGTGCAATACCACGACAGTTGGCGCCCACCGTGGGGCAAGCGGTGCTTAGAGATGATAATCCAGGCAGGATTCCTCGTCGTGAACGACTCTCGGATTGCATCTACTTCAATTCGTCGTCAACAGGAGATTGGAAAAGTAGGATCCAATCTAGGCAGCTGTGCGATCGCTGCTGTCATCGCGCCGCAGCACCGGCCGTTCGAGACCAACGCTAATCCTGATCAGTACATCAAATCAGATCGGATCAAGCTGCAGCCTCCACGCGATCTAAGAAGCTATATTATGCAAACTAGGCTTGATCCCAGATCGACCTAACTAATGGGTTATTTCTATCTGATCCCATCTCCTCATGTATTCATTATTTTTTCAGTCAATTAATATTTTATTCAGATCTAATCGTGTTTGTATGTTGCCTGTATGCGAGTGGTGCACACGCCTTAGCAAACAGTGCATATCCTTGCAATTACTCGTGACCAAGAGGGACCAGGTCGCATCATGCAGTCCGCGGAACTGCAAAATTCAATATCAGTTGTACGATCAACTCGCAGACTACTCTTCACAACAGGGTCGATTCTGGCCTCCTCGCTGTCACAACCGACTGCAGAACCGCGACTTCATCGCTGCACTTGCTTCATCCTACGCGCCGACCCCGTCGAGCGCGTCCATCGCTGATTCTCCAAACGTGAACTCGCTCAACGCGGACTCGTCTAAACGTGGACACGTTTAAACGCGGACTCGCTAGGCTCGAAAACTCGCATGTCGCGGACTCGCCCCGCGCGGACTCGGCTTCCATGGGATCGCCACCGCGACCTCACCCTCGCGGCCCCGCCGTCATTGCGATATTATAGCGCGATCCGTCCCGCCGCCGATCCTGTCCGCGTCACGACTCTGTCCGCATTTGAGAGCTAAGTTTCTCTATATTCATACATTCTATAAGTCCAAAACATATTCATATTTTTATTCAATCTACAAAATCATACTTGGGATCAGTTTCAGTTTTGTCTGATGTTTATTCGCGTTCGTCGAAGTAGTGAGGCTGCGTACCAAAAGGCCGACCTTGTCTCCGGGTTCAACAGTCTGGCATCGCGTCCCTGTTACCCGGCAAGCGTTTGATGCTGGAGGTCTGCCTACTCATGAAAAGACACGCATAAACCTTACATAATGCCCATCGATCCACATAATAGAAGTGCATTTTCTTCAACGTCTACAATTCGCACGTCTTACAATTGTTCATTATATTATGCAAGTACACCTTAATGCAATTGTATCTTTTCTCCTTCTCAGCCAAACGGTGTCTTCCTCGCCACTCACCGTGCTCAGGGACTCAGCGATCGCCGGTCTCTCGACCTTCCCACTGCCGCTGGGCTCGGCGCCGCTGACGCCGACCGCCGCTGCTTTCGGGCTCGCGCCGCTGGTCGCCGACCTCGCCGCCGCCGCCTGGGACTTGGCGCGCTGCCACTTTCGCTGCTGGGCTCGCGCGCCGCCACTCGCCGCGCTGGGACTCGGGCGCCGCCGTCGCTGGGACTTCGCCTTTGGGACTTCGCCGATCGCTTAGCCTTCGCCACTCGCCTTCAGGACTCGGCGCTCGCCAGTCGCTCGACCTCGCCACTCGCCATGCTCGGCAGCAATCACTACTATTTTCAGAATATGCATCTCTAAAAGAGCCCCAAGTTGCCTCTACAAGCCAACTCGAGCCTCGGAGACTACTCCTAGGCATGCTGCGTGTACGCGTGGTTGCACGACCGCGGCTCGCCCTCATCGACTCGCCACCGGGGACTTGCCCTCGCGTACTCGCGCTCGGGGACTCGCTGATGCGGACTCGCCCTCGCGTACTCAACACGCTTGGAGACTCACCACCGTGGACTCGTCACAGACTAACACGCCGGTACTTGCCATCATGACTCGTCACAGACTCAACATGCTCGGGACTCGCCGCTGACTCGCCACAGATTAACACGCTCACCACCGCGGACTCGCCCTCACATACTCAACACGCTCGGGGACTCGCCACCACGGACTCACCCTCGCGTACTCAACGCGCTCGGGGACTTCCCACCGTGGACTCACCCTCGCATACTCAATACGCTCGGGGACTCGGCGCGCTACATACATCGCCACTCGTCGATCGCCCAACCTCGCCACTCGGCGCGCTCGGGGAATCGACACTCGCCAGTCGCTCGACCTCGCCACTCGCCGCGCTCGGGGACTCGGCACTCGCCGGTCGCTCGACCTCGCCACGCTCCATGTTCAGGGACTCATCGCAACTGGCGGCTTTACCGACACCCTGCGTCTTTCGCCAACTGGCCATCACCGACTGGCTCACGCCTACCGCCTCCCGCTTCACGGTTCTTTCCTCTGTTCAGGAGCTCGTCGTCGATTTGCCACGACCCATCGTCAAGACTCTCCGCGCCCTGCCTCAAGCCCGCGTCGAATCGACAACGCGCTCGGGGACTACTGATGGGGGAATACCAATTGGGGTATACCCACGAAGTGGATTCGCCAGTTGGATCGAGCCGACTGAAGCCAAGCCCAGAGCGGTCCGACTCGCCCAATACGGCGACTGGCGCATGCTGCACCCAGGCGACTGGCGCCGACTGGAGGCCCAAGACATCGACTCCAATACAAAGCCCACCAACACACTTGTAAACCCTAACTGGCTGCATATATAAAGCCACCAGGGGCACCCCCACGGGGCATGCTCTCCCATATCTCATTAGACCTAGTCTCTCCCTCCGTCTACGGCGGCTACCTTGTAAACCAATCTATGATCATAAACTGGATTGATAGCAGGACGTAGCGATCCTCTATCGAGGGGACATGAACATGGGTACATCGTGTGCCAATCTCGCTCCCGGATTCTCCTACATCGCCTTGCTCCCTCTACGTAAGCTACCCCCAGTAGCATCTGTCGTGCAATACCACGGCAAGAGGGATCAAGGCCAGTGGCAGGTGGAGCTGATGCTTCTTCCCCGACGAGTTCGATTGGTTGAGGCGGTAGTTCCGAGATTCAGCAGTTCACCGGGGTTCTCCCCGGCCGATGTGCCCCAAAGAGGAGAGCTCGGCCGCTGCCAGCGGCGAGCTACTTTTTCGATTCAAAAAGCAAGTTATGCGATGATGTGCTGCTGGATCCGGGTAGGAGGGAGCTCTGTTTTTTCTTCTTCCGATGGGTGCTTCGGCAATGACGGAGGACGGCAACAGGCGACAGTTCGGTTCAGCTCAAGAAATCCCAGGGACCTAGTTGTCTTTTACATCTTTTCAGGGTTTCCTTTGCTTTTGTGCTGGGCTAGTGCCCTTTCTGGTTCTCTCTAGAGAGGTCTCGCGCGTGTGTCTCGTGTACACATGTACTCCCGTGCAATCAGTTTATGAACGCGGTACCTTATCTAAAAAAAACTATTCTGCTAGCACTTCCCTCTCTCTCTATATATATAAACCCTATTCAGCACCCAGGGGTTATTTTATACCCAACATATTTTTACGTTGTTAGATTAAAAAAATTATGTTTTATATACGAATAATTATATTCATATATTCACCACAACCAAATATTTTGACATAAAAATAAAGTTTATGAGTCATTATAGTGTAAAAACACCAAAAATATGTATTTTACGTCGAATTTTTTTACGGCATGTAAACAGAAAATTTTATGTCATTTCTGAATTTTACTATATTCTTCTTGACTTACGAAGTAATACAAAATTTACGTGAGTAAAAATAATATACGGTTTTAAAGATAGAGGGTGGGTGTAGAATAACTATTCTACATCCTGGGTGTAAAATAGCGTCACCCCCTATATATATGTATACACACATATATTGTACATTTAAAAGGAGCACGCTCTGGCAGCTTCCTCAACAATTAGCCACTTTCAGCCGTCCGATTGCCCCTCACAAGCGCATCCAGGCTCGTTTGGTCTTATTTGTCCTTGTCGGTTGGTCTGCTCCGGGCACACTGGTTGCACACCAATGTTTTGCGTGTGCACACTGCTACTGTGCTAATTGTTTCGAGGCCCGCTTGTTAGCGTGCATCCTTCTCCTATGGCGATTTAGTCGGGGACTGGTGGGCGGTGCAGGGGTAGCAAATCCCCGTGCGGAAAAAAAGATACCCTAACCCCCAATTGATGCGGCCACCCACATTTTCCTAGCCCCGCGCGCCTCCTCTTCCCATCCCACGCCGCCACTTCCTCACCTCCGTTGTTGTCGCTGGAAGTAGAGTCGGTAGCTTCACCGTCCCTTGCCTCACATCCCCATCTCTCCTGTCCGAGTCTGCCACGCACCTTTGCCGGGAGGAACCGCAGGCCGTCATTCGCACCGCCAGGTCGGGTCTTTGCCATGGCTGGGAGAGGAAGCGCAGGCCACCGCTTGTCCCACCACCTCGCATCGTCGCCATCGCTGGGAGGAAGCACATTGGGACGCTGCTTTGCGGCTTCTCTCCTTCTCTTCCTTGCACGCTTTGCTACTCCCTCCGTCTGCCACCCTCCCTCCTACCACCTCTTCTCCCATTTTTCTGTCCATGGCATGGTCGTCCCTTCCTCCCACTCTCTCTCAAAGGCTTGGGAGGAGAAAAGGTTGAGGTCGTCAGGAGATGGGGTGGACGCTGGGTTCCCTCACCTCCATGGATTTTGTGACAAAAATCCATGAAACCCTAGGTAATTTCTTAGTGCTTAGGCCATGAATCATTTCCTTTCAATTTGTCTTTTCTATGCAGGTATCGTCTTTGGCCTCTGTTTCGTGTGTGGTACGGCCGTGTGGCCATGTGAGAAACTAATGTAGCCGTTTCAGGTTATTTATTTATTTTCATTGGTGGAAGAACGATTGCTTGGGTCCGTGTCCTGATTAGATGTTGCTTCTTCCATGATGTAGGCTCAAATGCATTATGGATTTTCTTGGTTGTTTGTTTCTTCTAGACGAATGATTGTCGGTGGCTAGCAGGTGAGCATCTCATTTTATTGTCTAAGGGATTCATGCTCAGGCTGGGTTAAGGTTGCACAAGCACGACACATCAACCATACTAGATGTAACGCTCTTGAATCGGTCCTATGCAAGATTTAGCGATTCCCGCCAATCCCGCATAGAAACGATTCAAAGATGCCCACCAGGCACTTGTGTGCGGGTGAAAAATAAAGTAATACCATTACACAATAGTTCAAGATGGAACCCACGGAAATATATATACAACAATGACTCAATGAGTCAAGAATACAGGTATATAGTAGAAAGATCCAAATCACCTTGAAAAGGATATAACATCCGAGTACGAATAAGATGCAAATTGGGCTAAGAGCCTTGAAGATTAACCAATGACGTCCATAACCCTGTCGAGGCCAAACTGAAAGGATAACCCTGCTAACGACGTCGAACTCGAACCTGCTAAAACAAAAGGGATGCTAGCATAGGGCAAGGAAAAAGAGGACGGTCAGTCCTGAGGCCAGTACACGACGAGTCTTAGAATTCGGCGGCTCTCGCCTACATAGGTATGGTGGACTGAAGCGGCATCGCAGCATGCACTAAATAACCTATAGAGACTCGATACAACTGACGGCTAACAGAGAGGGATAAGATATGCCTATTCGGATCCAACCTGATGAAAGAGCATGTGGGCCCCCATGTGTGGTTTTTGTAATTAATGACAAACTTTATGGACTAATGTGTGTATTAAGTTGCATTTGTAGGTTTTGTCCATTGGCATCGCTTGGAGCATGTGTTGGCTTCAAGGTCGATGAAATGAAGAAGAAGATGTGTTTTGCAAGCTCAAAATGCGCTATCACTAGAAGATCTCATGTTTGATGCTTACCATCCTCGGTGGTCATGGATCAATAAAGAGCAATCAAGAAAGGCGTTCCATCTTGAGAAGGACAAGTTCGTCTACATCGAGCTGAAGTGGAATGCTCAAGGAAAAGGTGATCTTGTTAGGTTTCCCTTTTGTCGGTCTCATGTTGTTAGTTGGAAGACCGGGTTTAGGATAGATAGTCGTACTATCAAGAGGGGCCCTCGAGTGAGTATCTTGATCATATAGTTCGGAAAGAGCTCAAACCTTTGCATACTTGCATCATCGTATTTGGTTGTTATTTGGTCTTATCCATGTGAGGATGGTAATCTCCATAACAAGTTCTTGTTCATCAAAATCGGATCTTCCCTCTATATCTTGTTGCGATTTTGATCTTTAGGTTTTCTGGTTTCTCACGAAGGGAGGTATCTCACTTTAAAATACATAAAATATTCTCACTTGGTGATAACCAATATTTTCACCTTTTATTGGGTATCTCTTATCGTCCTCCTTCCAACGCAATTGGAATCGGGTCAATCGGAGTTACCAATCTAAAGTATTGTCATTTGAATATTTTCCTATTTGATTTGAAAAATAAAAAGGAAAAACATTTTCTCTAGGCCGAGGGTACTACCGGGCCCCGGGTCTGGCCCAGTCTGCAAGAGCGCGTGCCTTCTGCCTGGCTGTGCTGGCCGGCAGCGATTGGCCCAATGGTAGTACCGCCCGTGGCAGTACTACCGGTCGGCTGGCCAAACCAACTGGTCCCGCTCACTCCCTGAGCCACCGCTCCGGCTTCCTTGTTCGCGTGCATTGCCCTTCCCCCGAATCCCGCGCGCCTTGCTCGCCGCTTCGCTCACTGGGCTGGCCCACCTGCTGTTGGTCGCGCGCGCAGCCCGCTTCTCCGCTGCCTCCGCTTGCTCTCGCCTCGCACGCGCGCTCCTCCGCTGCCATCCGGTTCCCGTGTCGCATGCGCCTCGCATGAGCTCCCGCTTAGCACGCTGCTCGCGATCCCTCTCTCTCGCCAGGAGCGCCACTGCCTTTTCCTTGCTGATCGCTCGCTGGGCCTGGTTCCCTTGCTTTGCTTGCTCCCTGGGCGTTAGTACCGCTATGGGCCGATACTATCGGCCTAGGTCGGTTTTTAAGCCCCCAATAGGCAGAAAATCTTTGCCTTTTATATATTCCGTCTCTCTCTTTTCTTAGGGTAGGTTCTTACCTCTTTCTTCAATCCTTTGCCCCATTTTCTCTTAATATTTGAGGCTTGATTTCTGCCTCCCCCTCCAATGATTCTTGCCAATAATTGAGGGGAAGTTAAAAGAGATCTAGATCTACAATTTGACCAAACCAAAAAACATCTCTTTGTGACTGTATCTTTGGGATATAGATCTTGGGTTTTTTTTGTTCCTCTTTAATTCCTCCTATCTTGTTCCCCCAATAGCTTTAATAGCTTTGTTGGAACTTGAGAGTGAGGGATTGGAGCATCTTTGTGCTGTTGTTGCCATTTGCATTTGGTGCATCGGTTTGAGTTCTCCTCGGAGGATTTGGTTCGTGGTATTCTTAAAAGCTTATCCCTCTTGGGTTCTTGGAACCCTAGACGGTTGTGTGGAAGTGGTCGGTCTCGGAGCTCGGACATTGGTTGTAAAGCTTCAGGATCGAGTTGGGAGACTCCGAGTGTTGTGGAGGTCTTCTCAACAAAGTTGTAAAGGTTCCGGTCACCACCTTGAAGGCCACCGTATAATTGGGCGGATGCTTGCTGTGCGGCGGGTGCTCGAGAGAATAGGGTGGGGCCTTTTGTGGCGTTGGTGGTCTTAGTACCGCCCACCCCTCTAACGAGATGTACTTCCATTGTGGAAGGAACTCGGTAAAATATCGTCGTCCCCGCGTGCCTCGATTATCTCTATATCTGAGCTCTTTACTTATGCACTTTACATTGTGATAGCCTTTGTGCTTGAAGTAATCTATTTTGCTATCACATTGTTTCTTGTCTTTCTTAGCATATGTTGTTGGTGCACATAGGTGAACCTTAGTATATATAGGCTTTATACTTAACAAAAGAAAACGATAGTTTTATTCTGCCATTATTAAGACCATCTCGTAAAAGTTTTAAACCGCCTATTCACCCCCCTCTAGGAGGCATCCATGATCTTTCACCTGATACTAACACCAAACATACCCATCCTGGTATTTCCCTCTCGAGACCAAATGAGGAAGTCCTACCGAGGAAACTCATACGGTTGGCAGTTTTATTCTTACTTTCAATGGTGGTTATCCAACTTACTAGTCATATCATATCCAAGTCAAATTTATAATAGTAAACTTTAGTTATAGTTGTCTATGATCGAGAAACTATGCTCCAAGTCGTCCTTAACCGCAGACACGACTTTTCAAAAAGTTTTAACCCTGCAGGGGTGCACCAAAGTTTTCACACGCACCTACACCCTTGTTGTCAGATCAGGTAGGTACAAGATCATAAAACATACACCCAATAGTATGTCGATAGGGTTTCGTACACGAAGTTTCCTAGACCCAAAGTAAGTACATGGGGGACACCCCACCAAGCTTCCCTCAACGAAGTCGGCCGGCTCCAAGACGGACCCAAGGTTTGTGACAATGGCTATAAACGACTAGGAACCCGAAAGTGTGACTGGGCTTATCGATACCACAAAAACATTTCACATTTGTTCCTAAACAGTACAGTAAGCAAACGCTCCTCGAGCAACGGTAGTAAATAAAGCCGTAAAACATGGTATAAGTACAAAATAGTAATAACGCCCCAAACTAGTTTGTGGCCCCCAGAACAGTACTTTGAAATCAGGTACTAAATCGATAGGGGTGTCCACACACTTCACCTGTGGTTAGCGCGCTCAATCTCGGAACAGGTGTCAAGAACTCGGGTCCTAGGTGGACACAAGTGGGCGGTTAAAAATAAAATATTGACTACTATCCACTGGTGCCTCTATATTAGTTATATCCACCACCAAAATTTAATTAATAAGCTGTAAGTAGAACCATGATTATCTCCACCATTAAGCATGTGCCAACCACCCAACAACAGTGGAACATCGACGATGCGAAGCAACACCTAAGCAAGCAACTACGACTCGCAAGTCCAACTATCTATCAAGCAACAGGTAATAGGAGGTGTCCAAGGCAATATATCTACAAGGGATATAACTGGTATGGTAAACTGCCAAGGATAGAAATATATCAATACGAGGAAGTAAAGACTATAACTGCAAAATAGGTAGAAAGGATAGAATGCTCACCTGAGAAACATTGCCAAATGTACATCCGAAGAACGGGGCGAAGCTCGCATCAACTCAATGGCCTAATCCGTGAATAAGCAAAGCACTATAAGAAACACCAGATGCACTATTTAATACTATGGCAGAAGATCGAGCGTGATGCATGTATGATGCATGACATGGAAAAGATGCGAAGCGACTAGGCAATATTAAGCGGAACCGGGGTCCCTGCAATTAATTAGGAGGTTCAAGTTATTTAGATACCCTGCAATTTAAATGTTGTATTAACAAGGCAAAACATGGCACCGGTTCGCTACACAAATTTAAATGGAGGAAAATAAAAGACTAGAATAGCCCACATATAGTCTCCATATTTAGTTATGAGGTGAATCGACATAATGCCCCAAACCACATGATATGTGTGCAAGCATGAACAAATATATGCAACATGTAGATATCATTTATAAAAATAGGGGTCTCGGAAATAGGGGTCACACATTAGGGATTCCGACGAACTTGGTTCCGAGGGTTTGGCCAGGTATCGATCTAGGTTCGGGGCTTCGAATCCGCATCCGTGTAGAAGACGTAGGCATTCCGGATCGGTCTTCGGGTCCGTGCCAGTGAACTTGTCGTCTGTGAAGGAGAACTTGAGGATCCGATGTCATTGTCTTCGGTTTCCATGTGGGAGTTCTTATCATCCGTATTTTGTAGGTGACAAACATGGATCATCATCCGAGTCGATTTAGTCATTCGGTCTTCCAAATCGAGGGTCTTGTGCAACTTGTCGGGGTAGCACTTGGCGTTGCCTTGGTACGGGTAGCACAGGATGCAAGCAATGAGCATGAGGCGGTGCTGCGAGGCAGGATCAATAGGGCATTAGGAATCATTAACAATGACACAATATCCCAAGGATACCACTCCACATCAACACACACTACAAGAAAAATTTCCGTTTACAACGGACATTTTCGTGGTTAAAGGCCATGTGGCGCGGCACAATGGTAGAGCTTCGTTGGGAGACCCCAAGAGGAAGGTATGATGAGCACCACGGAATTTTTTTGCTTAGTTATGAAACCAAGGTTATCGAACCAGTAGGAGCAAGGAAATAACTCCAAGGTGTTGCTAGCAACTTGGAATCCTACACAACACAAACTCAAGGATTTGCCCCAACTTACAGTGAGGTTGTCAATCTCACTGGTTTGCTGAAAACAAAGGATTAAATGTATTGTGTGGAAGGTAATGGTAGCTTGTAGAAAGTAAACGGTAGCAGTAGATGATGTAACAATGGTAAAGATTGGACCGGGGTCCACAGTTCACTAGAGGTGTTCTCCTTAAGATAAATAACATAACATGCTGGGTAAACAAATTACAAGGGCAATTGAGGATCGAGCAAGGCATAACAATGCAATACTAGAAATTCATGATCCTATGAGATTTGATTGGGCATTACAACAATATACATAGACCGCCATCCAAGCGCATCTATGACTAGTAATCCACCTTGAGGTTATCATCGAACCCCTCCAAAGATTAAGTTGCAAGCAACGGATAACTGCATTAAGCAATGTGTGTAAAGTAAACAATACAATTGTTCCATGAACAAGAGATTGTTGTTTTCTCCCTAGTGGCAATAGCACATCTACAACCTTAGAGATTTCTATCACTTCCCCAGATTCAATAGAGGCATGAACCCACTATCGAGCATAAATACTCCCGCTTGGAGTCACTAGCATCTACTTGGCCAAGATAGCTACTAGAAATAGAGAGCATGCAAGATCTCAAACAACACAGACATGATAGATTCAATAATCATAAGACATGACAGAATCAATAATCAATCTGACATAGTATCTCAATATCCATCAGATCTCCGCAAACACAACATGCATGATTACAAATAGATGATCTTGATCATGAACGGAGCTCACAATATCTAAACATGATAGCACAAAGGAGGAGAAACAACCATCTAGCTACTGTATGGACCCATAGTCCAAGGTGGAACTACTCACGCATCATACCGGAGGCTGGCATGGTGATGAAGAAGGCCTCCAGGATGATCTCTCCCTTACGGCAGGGTGCGGGGAAGAGCTTCATATCCCCCCGATCTAGGGACGATGGTGGCGTCGGCTACAGACTGTTTCATGGAGATCTGATCGGGTACTTAGTGTTTTGGAATCGGGGGGCTTATATAGGCGAAGAGGCGAGGAAGGAGGGCGGCCACGGGGCCTACACCCTGCCTAGGCGTGGCCTAGGGTGGGCCTGCGCCTAGGGGTGTGGCCGCCTTTTGGCTCCTCTCCGTCTCTCCTTTGGACTCCGTGTTCTCCTCGGTGAAATATCGACTTTGGCTTTTGTCCCATCCAATTCTGAGAATATTTCCTTACTAGTTTTTCTGAAACCAAAAACAGCAGAAAACAGGCAACTGGCACTGTGGCATCTTGTTAATAGGTTAGTCCCAGTAAATGTATAAAAATACTTCAAAGTGTAGACAAAGCAAAGCAAAGTGGATACTAAACAAGCATGGAACATCAAAAATCATAGATATGTTTATGATGTATCAAGCATCCCCAAGCTTAACTCCTGCTCGTCCTTGACTAGGTAAGTGATAAAAAGAATATTTTTTGAGGTGACATGCACCATCACAATCTTGATCAAACTATTTGGAAGCATTGAAAGCTAGGATCAAAGTACTGTAATCATGATCATGATAGATGAAGTTCTAACAGTAAGACAAAGCAACTATGTTGCAACATGAGAGGATACAAATAAAGATCATGAATACCAATGCATTGAAATACGTTTGTTTGTTTCACATATAGAAAACATATCATAGTGGCATTTAGCTTGTCCCTCATGGAGTTGCAAAACATAAATGCATAGGACACCTCCAAAGTTCATAAGGGTGACTAGATACAAATAGTTCAAGAACAAGCAATATCAACATTATGAATCAATCAATAAGTTTTGGGACAATGCACATAGAACTAAGAATGACAACTATGCTCTCTGTATTGGTGCCTAAGGATAGAAGGTGGAGACTCAATATAAAAGTGGAAGAATGGCCCTTCAAAGGGAAGCGGGGATTTCAAGTTTCATAAAGAGCTTCCAAAAATTATGGTACTTGTTAGCTTTCAGCTCTCATTGCCCCTATCATAAGCATCTTGAAGTGATTAAGGTTAAAGTGAACAAAATATGGAGTATATGCTTGACAAAGTATAAGTTGGCAATCTCGTGTCCCTTGAGTACGAGGGCTGTTCCTCATGCTACTCAACTTTAGTTACCGGTAAATTCTTGTCATAGTAAATATATGTGTATCATAGAGAACCGCCAACGGGGTACCCCTTGCCCCATGACACAGGAGCTATCCCATATCAAAATGACAAGGCAACAGACAATGAGCATCTCAGCAATCTTCTTATTTACCATGGGAAAATGGTGATTTTTTCTCTTCTTTCCTCTTTTTTTTTTCTCTTTTTCTCTTTTTTCTATCTCTCTCTTTTTTATAAGAATAATGCTTCATAGATTGCTCACTATGGTGATGCTGCAAGTTTCCACCATGATTAGGCATGGCTTAGGCTAGCGGCCCAGGCGTTTATCTAACACATATACATAACTCCATGGAGTTACAAGCTCCCCTTTTATTTCACACCGCCGACATCCATAAACAAAAGAGCATGATATCAACTGGGTAGATATTTATAGGTGTTGAAAGCGTTCCCTGTGACAACAAGGTTCTGCTAATTCCCAACTTATAAGTGCAAGCATATACAACATAGATGACACATTGGTTCAAGTTTATTCTGGGCAAGAAAAAATAAAGTGTGCCCTCAAGTTTGTGAGAGATTTAATCACTAATTTTCACATAACAAGTTTAATTTGGAAGATAGATAAAACAAGAATATACTTGGAATGGTGTAAACACCAAGCATAGGAATTTATAGTGGACACTTTGGAATAACTTGGTTTCTTGGGAGTTGGATGCATGAGTAGAGCTTACTCAATACAAGTGGAGGCTAGCAAATGACTTGGAGCGACCAACTAAGAGAGCAATAATGGCCATAATCATGCAGAGCGACAAAACATTATCAATCAAAGCATAAATTGGTACCACAAGTCAAAAACTAAATGATCGTAGAGGCTAAGGTGACTGGTTCATAGTCATAACATGGTGTGAGCATGTGCCAAGCCAACCCAAACAAAGCATCAAAGGATAATACCACAATATTATGATTTTGTATGCTAAAATAACGCATGATTCCTTCAAGGCACACTAAGCAATCTCAATTGTTTGGAACAAGTCATGCTACAACAATAATCACTAAGCATAAGGTCAAAACAACATCTAGAATGACATGATAAATGTTGGAGATATGCCCTAGAGGCAATAATAAAAGTAGTTATTATTATACCTTTGTGTTTATGATAAATGTTTACATTCATGCTATAATAGTATTAACCGGAAACATTAATACTTGTGTGATTTGTAAACTAAATTAGAGTCCCTAGTAAAGCCTCTTTATAATACTAGCTTGTTGGTTAATAGATGATCGTGGTTTCTTTATCATGAACATTGATATGTTATTAACAACAAGATCATATCATTAGGAGAATGGTATGATGGACATACTCCTATAGATAAGCCTAGCATAAAGATCAAGTCATTTCAATAGTTCATTTGCTATAAGATTTCTGATACATAGTAACCTAATTCCTTCTACCATGAGATCATGCTAATCACCATCACAGGAAGGATGCTTTGATGACATCAAACACCACACCCTAACTGGGTGGCTATAAAGGTGGCATTGAGTGTTTGGAAAGTATGTATTGAGGCACATGGATCAAGAGTGGAATTTGTCCATCCATATGATGGATAGATATACTTTGGGCCCTCTCGGTGAAATGTCATCCAATTAGCTTGCAAGATTGTGACTGGCTCACAAGGGATCACATATCATGGAACGAGAAAAGAGTACTTATCGGTAACGAGGTTGAACTAGGTATGTAGAGATACCGACGATCATACCTCGGATAAGTAAACTATCATGAGACAAAGGGAAATTGGTATCATATGTAAATGGTTCATTCGATCACAAACTAATCATAGAAATATGTGGGATCCATATGAATTTCCAGATTCCTCTATTGGTTATTGATCGGAGAAGAGTCTCGGTCATGCCTTCATAATTCACGAACCATAGGGAGACACACTTAAGGATTCGATGTTGTTTAGTAGATATGGAATGTAAGTAGGGAGACTGAATGTTGTTCGGAGTCTCGGATGGGATCCGGGATATCACGAGGAGATCCGGAATGGTCCATAGAATAAGATTCATATAAGTAAAGTCCAATTTCAAAGTTCGGGAATGATTCCGGTGTTTTCACCGGAATGATCTAGAAGGGTCTAGAACGTTCACCGGACTGGAAGGGAAAGGGTACATGAATGTGTCATGAATAAGTGGAATGATTGCATCATGTCCTAGGTCACTTGGTTGGGCATTTGTAAGGAAGAAATTAAGCTCCAAATTGAAATTCAAAAGGCAAGTTTGAAAAGTCAAACTGGGACAATGTATCCTGGTGGAGGAAGGAAAGAATCGTTCTTTCCCTCCACCATAAGCCAACTAGGAGAGGGAGTTGGGGAAGGATTCAAACTCCCCTATCCCAAGCTTCCCTCCCTCTCATAAATAGAGGGGAGGGGGTGCCCCAAGAGACACAACACCAGCCCCTCCCCACACCGCCGCCGCTTCCGCCAGCCGTCGCCGCCGCCCTAGCCGCCGCCGACTCCACCTCATCCTCTCCGGCCTCTAAACCCTAGATCGCCATAAACCCTAATTCTCCACTATAACCTGCTTCGACTTAGGCGAAGCCCTGCAGGATCGTCCCTCTACTTCCGACACCATACCGTCGTGCTGCCGGAATCGCGAGGAGAGAACTACAACCTCCGCTGCCTGCTGGAACAAGGGAGAGGAAGGTCTTCATGAAGTACCGAACGTGTGATCGACTGCAGAAGCGCTGCCGGAACGCATCGCCGGAAGGATCGTCTACGTGATCTTGAGATCGGCAAGTGTACGACTACATCACCCACGAGAATCTGCTCTCGTTAACCGCTTTGGAATCTTCGAGGGTGAGTACTCTAATCGACTCGTTGCTACAATCTAGTAGATAGATCTTGGCTTGTTTGTGTTCATGCGGTAGAATTTTTTTGTTTTCCATGCTACAAACCCCTACAGTGGTATCAGAGCCGTGTCTATATGTAGATCTGTTGCACGAGTAGAACACAATGGTCATTGTGGGCGGTGGTGCTTTTATTATAAATTTCTTTTTGTTTACTTTGCATCTTGTGGTATGATGGGATGAAGCGGCCCAGGCTAACCTTACATGACATCGTTCATGAGACTTGCTCCACGCTCAACATGCTACTTGTATTGCATAAGTGGCTTTGCGGGTGTCTGTCTCTCCCATCATAGTATAGATTCAATTTACAATGGGCACTTGATAGTTCAAGCATCAACGTTGTGGTTCTTGTTCGTAAGTTAGAACGACACTTATTGAAAGCCCCAAACCACGTAAAATATGCAAAGAAAATTAGAGGCGTCTAACTTTGTTTTGCAGGGGTGTGCTATGATGTGATATGGCCATGATTGTGATTACATGTGATGTATGCAATGTTCCTTATTGTAAGTCGGCAACCGGCAGGAGCCTTATGGTTGTCTTTAATTTCGTTAAGACATGCGAGTCTATTATTCAAAGTAGTTGTAATAGTTGATACTGGTGGATGACAACCATGGAGCGGTGCCATTGACCTTGACGCCACGCCGGTGACGATAGAAATCATGTTTGTGCTTGAAGATGGAGATCGGAAGCACAAGAAGAAAGGCCATATCATATCACATATTTTGAATTGCATATGATGTTAATCCTTTTATGCATCTTGTATTGCTTAGTTCTCGACGGTAGCATTATAAGATGATCCCTCTCATAAAATATCAAGTTATAAAGTGTTCGTCCTTAGTATGCACTGTTGCCAAAGCTCGTTGTTTCGAAGCACCACGTGATGATCGGGTGTGTTAGATTCTACGAGTGTATACAAAGGGAGCAAGCCAGATTTGCTCATGCGGAAGCTAAGGTTTGATCTTGACGAGCCTAGCATGTACAGACATGGTCTCGGAACACGGATCACCGAAAGGTAAAGCATGAATCATATAGTAGATATGATGAACATGTTGATTGTTCGCCTTTGAAGCTACATCATCTCTTGTGATGATTGGTTTTGATGTGGTGGATTTGGTTCGTGTGATCACTAAAACAATGTGAGGGATATTGTTTTGAGTGGGAGTTCACCTAGATTAATTCAACTATTAATTAGAACTTAATTTGTCATAAACTTAGTCTAAACTATTGCAAATATGTTGTAGATCAATGGTGGACCCTACCATCAATTTTAATGCGTTCCTAGAGAAAGAAAAGTTGAAAAACAATGGAAGCAACTTCGCGGATTGGTTCCGCAACTTGAGGATTGTCCTAAATGCTGGTAATTTGACCTATGTGCTGGATGCACCGCTGGGTGACCCACCTGCAGCTGATGCTACCGATGAGGTGAAGAATGTTTTCCTCGCTCGGAAGAATCAGTACTCCAAAGTTCAGTGTGCTATCTTGTATGGTTTGGAATTGGAGCTTCAGAAAAGGTTTGAGAACTTTGACCCACATGATATTGTCCGTGAACTCAAAATGATATTTGAGGCTCACGCGGCAGTTGAGAGTTATGAGGCTTCTGAAAAGTTCTTTAACTGCAAGATGGAAGCGAGCAGCTCCGTCATTGAGCATGTGCTTATGATGTCTGGGCACGCAAGTAAGCTCCAAAGCTTGGGTATAGTGATTTCTAATGCTTTGGGGATTCACCGTGTCCTCCAATCACTACCACCAAGTTACAAGAACTTTGTGATGAACTACAATATGCAAAACATGGACAAGTCGTTGCCTGAACTCTTCTCCATGTTAAAGTCTGCGGAAGTGGAGATCAAGAAAGAGCACCAAGTGTTGATGGTCAATAAGACCACCAAATTCAAGAAGCAAGGCAAGTCTAAGAAAAAGGGAAACTTCAAGAAGGGCGGTAAGAAAGTTACCGCACCGGTGAAGAAGACCAAGGCTGGGCCTAAGCCTGATACTAAGTGCTTTTACTGCAAGGGAGAAGGTCACTGGAAGTGGAATTGCCCTAAGTACTTGGTGGATTTGAAGAACGACAACATCAAGAAGAAAGGTATATCCGATATACATGTTATTGATGTGTATCTCACTAGTAGTCGTAGTAGTGCCTGGGTATTTAATATTGGTTCGGTTGCTCATATTTGTAAATCGAAATAGGTACTGCAGAATAGACGGAAACTAGCGAAGAACGAGGTGACGATGCACGTTGGAAATGGATAAAAGGTTGATGTGATCGCGGTCGGCACGCTACCTCTTCATCTACCATCGGGATTAGTTTTATACTAAAATAATTGTTATTTGGTGCCTGCGTTGAGCATGAACATTATATCGGGATCATGTTTATTGCAAGATGGTTACTTGTTTAAGTCCGAGAATAATGGTTGTTCGATTTATATGAGTAATATGTTTTATGAACGTGCACCTTTGATAGATGTTCTATTCTTGTTGAATCTCGATTATAGTAATACACATATTAATAACATTGAAGCTAAATGTTTGAAATTGAGTGATAACTCGATCTATCTGTGGCAATGTCGTCTTGGTCACATTGGAGTGAAGCGTATGAAGAAACTCCATTCCGATGGACTTCTTGAATCACTTGATTTTGAATCACTTGAAATATGTGAAGCATGTCTGATGGGTAAAATGACTAAGACTCCATTTTCTTGTATGATGGAGCGAGATACGGACTTATTGGAAATCATACATACCGATGTGTGTGGACCAATGAGTGTAGCATCGCGTGGTGGTTATCGTTATGTTCTTACTTTCACGGATGACTTGAGTAGATATGGGTATATCTATTTCATGAAACATAAGTCTGAAACTTTCGAGAAGTTTAAGGAATTTCAAAGTAAAGTAGAGAATCAATGTAACGAGAAGATTAAGTTTCTACGATCTAATCGTGGAGGTGAATATCTAAGTTACAAGTTTGTCGAGCATTTAAAGAAATGCGGAATACTTTCACAATGGACACTGCCGGGAACACCACAACGTAATGGTGTGTCCGAACATCATAATCGAACTCTCTTAGATATGGTTCGTTCTATGATGTCAGTTACAGATTTACCGCTATCATTTTTGGGTTATGCATTAGAAACAACCGCATTCACTTTAAATAGGGCACCATCTAAATCCGTTGAAACATCACCATATGAATTATGGTTTGGGAAGAAACCTAAATTGTCGTTCCTTAAAGTTTGGGGTTGTGAAGCTTATGTAAAGAAGTTACAGCCCGACAAGATTGAACCCAAGGTGTAAAAATGCGTCTTCATAGGATACCCGAAGGAAACTATTGGGTATACCTTCTATCATAGATCTGAGGGCAAAATCTTCGTTGCCAAGGATGGATCCTTTCTAGAGAAGGAATTTCTCTCGAAAGAAGTGACTAGAAGGAAAGTAGAACTCTACGAGGTTGCCGAACCTTCTCTCGGATTTGAGAGTAGCGTAGCATCGAAAGAAGTTCCTATGGCGCCTACACCAATAAGAGAGGAAGCTAATGATGTTGATCATGAAACTTCAGTTTAAGTTACTACGGAACCTCGCAGGTCAATGAGAACTCGTACCACTCCCGATTGGTATGATCCCATTATGATTGTCATGTTGGTGGACAACACCAACGACCCTGCGGCATATGAGGAAGCGATGATGAGCCCAGATTCTAATAAATGGCAAGAAGCCATGGAATCTGAGATTGGATCCATGTACGAAAACCAAGTATGGACTTTGGTGGACTTACCGGATGGTCGGAAGGCTGTCGAGAACAAATGGATTTTCAAGAAGAAAACAGATGCTGATGGTAATGTTACTGTCTATAAAGCTCGACTTGTCGCAAAAGGGTTTCGAAAAATTTAAGGAGTTGACTATGATGATACTTTCTCACCGGTAGCTGATACGTCTAAAACGTATCCACTTTCCCGAACACTTTTGCTATTGTTTCTCCTCTAAACTTGTGTGATTTGGATACAACTAACACGGACTGACGCTATTTTCAGCAGAATTACCTTGGTGTCTAGTTTTTGTGCATAAAATCAACTATCAAGAAAAATCCGGGAAAATATGCCAAAAATCCTATTTCACCAGAAGACACACGAAGCCAGAGTACGAGACGGAGAGGAGGCCTAGGGGGGTGGGGAGTGGGTGGGGCACACCCCTGCCACCTCAGGCATCCCCTCGGCCTCCCTCTTCGGCTATAAGATGCCTTCTGACCTAAAAACCCTGGGGGGGTCGACGTTTTTCCAGAGAGAGTTCCACTGCGCCGCCACCACAGAAACCAAGATTCGGATCTAGAAACTCCGTTATGGCACCCTGCCGGGACGGGGAATTTGGAGAGGATCGTCGCCATCGTCATCACCAATGCCTCTCCATCAACCATCCATGTTTCCCTCATCCATGAGTGAGTAATCCTCCGGAGTAGACCATGGGGATGGTAGGGATTGGATGAGTTATATCATGTAATCGAATAAGATTGTGAGGGCATAGTGCCTAGTATCTCTATTAATGCTATTTGACTTTGTTGCAACTTGTTGTGCTTAATGCTTGTCACTAGGGCCCGAGTTCCATGATATCAGATCTAAGCTTATTATTGAATCATTATGATAGTATTGTTCGTGATCTTATCTGCAAGTTGTGTACACATATCATTGTCCGGATCCAAAGGCCCCGAAGTGACAGAAATTGGGACAACCTGAGGGGATGGCTGTGGTGTGAGGATCACATGTGTTCACAGAGTGTTAATGCTTTGCTCTGGTGCTCTATTAAAATGAGCACCTTAATTGCTAGTAGTTCCCTTGATGCCCTGCTGCAACGGGCTGGCTGGAGAGAAGATGTTGTGCAAGTTCTCATTGCGAGCACGTATGACTATATTCGGAGCACATGCCTATGATTGTTTAGTACTTGGATGTTTATTATTATTTATCTGCAATGCCCTAGTTCTTGAATTTACATGTTTAGACTCGTCCATGCAATGCCCGTCCATCCATCCCTATGCCTACCGCACTCGAATCCCACTGTTTACTGTTACTGTTACTGTTACTATTGTTCTTGTTTTACTGCTGTTGTTGCTTTGCTGTTGCTACTACCAAACTGTTGCTATTGATAAACTTCTGTGAGCAAGAACTATTTTCAGGTGCAGCTGAATTGACAACTCAGTTGTTAAGGCTTGCAAGTATTCTTTGGCTCCCCTTGTGTCGAATCAATAAATTGGGTAATACTACCCGCGAAGACTATTGCGATCCCATATACTTGTGGATCATCAAGACTATTTTCTAGCACCATTGCCTGTCGGGGGGATGGTCCTCGGGTACCCCAAAGACGACCCAAGACAGTCAAAAAAGGCAAGTACCATAGATTCGACCTGGGCCGGCTGGAGGCTTCCAGCCGTCCTGCCCGCGCCCATCCGGCCCATCGGCCGCCTCTTCCGCGTCGCTCGCTGTGCGCGCCTATCGGCCGGCTCGACTGCCCTAGTCGGTCATCCAGCCAGGTGCAGCCGGATCGACCGCTGCACCCGAGGAAGCTGCTAATTCTTTGATCAGTACCAGATAAAGCCACCAGACAAGGGCATCGACAAGACGGACAAGACACAAGACCATGCTGCCTATGTATTGAATAGTAGACACTATGCTTGACACAATCAGATGATGTAGCAAATAGTGTAGTACTATGCATGACATATTGTACTATTAGATGACATCATGTATAGTACTAGTTAGGCATGGTGGGCCCAATCTTGTTCCCAGGGCATCAATATAAGCACCAGGGAGCCTCACATGCAAAGGCATCCTCACTTGGATCGCTAGCTCCCTGGGAGCTAGCTCTCTCTCTCCCTCTCACACGCATGCACACATACACTGCTAGTCGGACCATTCCAGATACAGCTCTAGGAGCAACTTTGTAGCCCGATTATACACACATATACTGTCAGACATGCATGAGTAGGAGTTTTACCTCACCACGAGGGCTCCGAACCTGGGTACTTCCCGTGTCTCACCGCACTTGCTTGTACCCAATCCGCTGCATGACGCATGATCGCCGCCTTCGCTCCCACACCTCTATCTAGCCTCCTTAGGCAATGCCGTTTCCATACCGACGACATTGTCGGGGAGCATAGCTTTATTTGTAAGTTCACTTGGATCTATTATTGTTTATTGCTACTCCTTTCAGCATGGGTAAATCTCGTGATGGAAAGTTCCCTATTTTACCATCCACTACAAGAAGAGGTACGGTCCTAAACACCTCTGCTGCTCTTGATTCACCGTCTGTTATAAGTAAGCTTGTTACACCACCACCACATACACATGCTACACACACTGGTACTACTGCTGAGTCTAAAACTGCTTTTGATACTCATGATGTTACTTCTACTGTGCTTGATGCGAGTGGTTCATTAGGTCCTTTCCTATATGCTACTATGGCTAGTCTAGGAAATACTGAAACTCCTAGTGAAGACACTGTTACACCTGTTAGCTCACCTGAGTCTAGAGAGAGATATGATATTAATGATGGTTACATTGTGTTTACTGATGAATTTATTGAAGAGTGCCAAAACACACATGGTACTAGTGCTATTAAGAGCGTCCTAGCGAGATGCACCATTATTCCTAAGCCGTCCTCTGATCCTAAGTTCTCTATGAGTGCTTTGTTCTCTGATGATTTTAAACGAGAGAACCTTTTTGTGGTACTGAAAATGAGAGTGTTGTGGATCATATGAATGAGATTTCTACTATGAGTGCTTTGTTCTCTGATGATTTTAAAATGCGCAAGAACTTTGTTGCTAATACCTTCCCTTTTTCACTAAAAGGAGAAGCTAGGGCCTGGTTTAATAGATTACCTCCTGGTTCTATTGATAGCCCTGATTGCTTGATTGCTTCTTTCTTCCATAAATATTTCCCTCCCAGTGCTAGAGATGCTACTTTGCAGAGACTTTTTGATTTTAAACAGGGAGAAGAAGAAAGAATTGCATGAGTCATGGAAAATATTTTGTTACTTGATTCATGCACATCCTGGATGTCCATTGCCTAAGAATGAGCTTCTTGATATTTATTATAATGGACTAACTGATGATTCTAGGACATACCTAGATAGCTTTGCTGATTGTGTTTTCAAGAAAAGAACTCCTATATATGCTGTTGAATTAATGGCTAAAATAAGCAAGAATTATGATGATTGGACTTCAACTGAGCTAAATACACCTAAGCCTATTACTCCTGAACCAGTTGTGCTTGAATCAGTTCCTATACCAACACCAAAGAAGAGGGGAGTTATTGCATTAAATGATGAAGTGATAAAAGAAGCCAAGAAATGTCTAAAGGATAAAGGTATTAGAGCTGAAGATGTGAAGAATCTACCTCCTATAGAAGAATTACGTAAGCCAATTCCCCACTCATCTACTATTGAGGTACACTCTCTCCAACACTTTGATGAAGGTGATATTCCTTATGGTAAGCTTCCTTATCAATGTTTAGAGGAACTTGACATTTTTATTGTTAAGCAAGGTAATTTTAATAAACAAGTTCAGAATCATTTATTGGAAAACTCTAGAGCTATTAAAGAGTTGAAAGATATTGCAGAAAGAACTTCTAATGATATTAAAATGCTTTGTAAACACTTTCAAATGGTTCAAACTCAAATTGATCAACTTGCTAAGGTGCAAAAGGATATGCTAGTTAATGCCTCAGGAGATAAACATGCTTATGGAATTAGAACTAGGAGTGGTATAGCTACTCAAGATCCTTTATATCCTGAAGGACACCCTAAAAGAATAGAGAAGGATTCCCAACAAGGTGAAAGTAGTGGTAGTCCTCGTAAGAGAAAGAAAAAGAAACATAGAATAGTTGAGGAACCACTTGAACCTGCTGTAGATCCTAATAGTATATCTGTCTCTGATGCTGAAACTGAGAGTGGTAATGATAAAAATGATGCTCCTGATAAGGAGGAAGTTGAGGAAGAACCTGAGAATCACACTAAGAACACTAGGTGCAATAAGGAATATTTTATTGCTAATAAACATGGTAAAGAGAGAGAACCTTGGGTGCAGAAACCTATGCCTTTTCCAGGTAAGAAACACAAGTCAAAGGATGAATAACACTACAACAAGTTTTGTGAGTGGATGAAACCTTTATTTTTGCAAATTCCTTTGACTGATGCTATTAAGATGCCTCCTTATTCAAAGTATATGAAGGATATTATCTCTAATAAAAGGCAGATTCCTAATGAGGAGATTTCTACTTTGCTTGCTAATTATTCCTTTAATGGTAAGGTGCCAAAGAAACTTGGTGATCCAGGTATACCAACTATTTCTTGCTCTATTAAGAATAATTATGTGTCACATCCCAAAATTTTCCAAATTTTTAAATGTAAAAAATAAATAAACAATAGAAACAATTATTGAAATTTAGGTTGAAACAAAACTTTTTTGCTTCTAAATGGAAACACCAAAACACTAATTGAACAAAATTTGAATAAGAAAGCAATAAACAAATATTTCATCAAAGATAAAATGCATTTATGCATGGAAAGAATCTTGAAATTTGAACACTTGGAAAAATAAACCAAGACCCTAAACCCTAAAGAAAGAAATCATATTCAAGATCTCTCCAAGACTATGGATCTGTTCCATATAAAAATTTAGCAAAAACATTTAAAAATGATCAAAAATGGTAAACAAAAATATTACAAAATCATAGAAATTGGTATCATTCAATTTGGAGCCATGGATAAAAACTTATGAATTTAATAAGATAAAAGGAAAATAATTTCCAAGGCTAATAAAGCTCCTAACTAAAATCCATACCAAATTATGAGAAAAGTAATATGAAAAGTATTTAAAAGAATAAACAAATATTATATAAAATTATACAAATTGGAATCACCAATTTTGGATCTATAAATAAAAAGATATGGATTTTATAAGACAAAGAAAGAAATAATTGCAAAGAAAAATTAAATCTTGGCCAAATCCATAAGCCAATGGAATAAAGATAATCCAAATAAAAATAAAGGAATAAAGATTATTTAAATAAAACTATATGGGATTTTAACCATATTCAATTTTATTTAAATGAAGACAAAATTCCTAATAATAAATAATTAATCAAATCATGAGAAAAATAATTGAAACTGCCAAATGGATTAAAATTTATCTAATTAACTTAAAAAGAATAAAAGAATTATTTGAATAAAATTTATATGGGTTTAAACCATATTTGATTTTATTTGAATAAAGACAAATGCCTAATCTAAATAAATAAATAATAAATCATAAGAGATTATTTTGAAATAATTCAAGTGTAATATTTAATCACAATATTAAATAGTTTAAACCTACTGAAAGTTTAGAAAATGTTTGATAAAGAAATCTGAATTCAAATGAGAGTTTGAATTGAAAACAGAAAATTAGAAAAGAAAAATAAACCAAAAGGAAAAAATAGAAAACAACCAGCCCAGCTAGTCCTACCTAGACCCCAGCCCAATCTGGCCTAACTCGCAGCCCACATCTCTCTCCCCAGATCTTTCTCACTCGCGAACAAACCCGAACCCTCACCGACTGCGTGACCCCACACTGCCACGCTGTCGTTTACCCGTCGTTAAACCTCGATTCAATTCGCGTTAATGGCCCCGTAATTCCTCCCCGTGACCTTGCCCTCTTAAGTTCTCCCCTCTCCTCTCTCTTTCCCCCCAGATACCACCCCACGAGAGCCCCTAGGCTGCATCAATTTCTGCTCGAACCCACTGCTACTCCGACGAACCTCCGCTCGAATTCTGGTGAACCCGTACCTTCCCCTGCCCCCTAGATCACACAAGACTGACCGCCAACCTAGTGCGCATCTGCCAGCACCCTTTGCTTGCACGCACGCGCCCTAGAAGCTCGGCAACGACGATGTCTGAGCGTTGCCACTGTCTACTTTGACTCCGGCGTCCTCTCCTCGTAAGTACTGACCGTGCCTCTCTCTATGGTTGACGCTCACGTACTCGCCTTCGTCTCACGCATCTAACGACACTGCTTGTTTGCGTTAGCGTAGTCCGTAGCCTCGCCAACATCGACGATCGTGCGTGCTCGAGCCAGTAGGCAACTCCGACGAGCAATTGCCGACACGACCGTGCGCTCCTGGCCATCCCACGATGACCTTGAGCTTCGCCACATCCCTACGAACTCGGTGATGGGGGAATACCAATCGGGTACACCCACGAAGCGGAGTTGCCAGCTGGATCGCCGATCCCAGAGCGGGTCGACTCGCCAGATATGACGACTAGCGTATACTGGACCCGGACGAGTGGCGCCGACTGGAGGCCCAATACGGCGACTTGTATACAAATCTCACTAGCCCTTGTAAACCCTAACTGGTTGCATATATAAAGCCACCAGGGGCACCCCCACGGGGGAGTTTCGCCCACATCTCATTAGATCTAGTCTCTCCCTCCGCCTACGGCGGCTCCATTATAAACCAATCTATGATCATATACTGGATTGACAGCAGGACGTAGCGATCCTCCATCGAGGGGACGTGAACCTGGGTACATCGTGTGCCAATCTCGCTCTCGGATTCTCCTACGTCGCCTTGCTTCCTCTACATAAGCTACCCCCAGTAGCATCTGCCCTGCAATACCACGACAGTTGGCGCCCACCGTGGGGCTAGCGATGCTTGGAGGGTGATAATCCGGGCAGGATCCCTCGCCGTCAACGGCAACAAGATAGGCTCATCCGCGTCGTCGCGCTAGATTTCTTCATCGACATCAGCGACTGCTCCGTCTTCATAGCGTGCCTTGTGCCGATCAAATTGGTCCGGCCACCAAGCGCACGTACATGTACTGGAAAATTACAGGCGTGTCATGATGGCGTGCACGATCGGTCAAATACAAGATCCATTTTAAGTGGCAGCTGAGTTTCTAATTCCATCCTGTCTCCCTTGATTACCTAGTCAATTAATATTTTGTTTACATCTAATCTTACATGCATATTCACTACAAGGAATCTGGCTATATATGACCCTCTATTTTCATCACAGAATCGTCATAGTAGTCCGTTTATGACGATTTTGAGATCGTCGAAAGCTGGACGTCGCAAATGAATTATAACGACGTTTTTGGTAAAATCGTCATAACCGTCTATGACGATATTGGATCGTCATAACGTCTATGACGATCCAATATCGTCACGAGCCATCTAGTATGGCCAAGTCAGATCCTACGTGGCCGATCCTACGTGGAAAAATTATGACAAAATTAAATCGTCGTAATGTGAGTTCAGTCGTCTATGTAGGCCAAGCCCAACAATTCTAGCCTTCTTCATTTCATTTAGATGGGCTTTTTTTCTTTTCATCTAGATTGGCCAGACCCAATATTCCTAGCCTTTATCGATGCTTTTCGTTTGGGCCCCTAGCCTTTTAAGGTCTATTTCTTTCTATGGGTTGTGACCTTATTACAGGCCCTTCCTTTTTTATTCAATTATTTAATTGTGTTTTATTTAAATTTGAATTTTATTCCAGTCTAACACCTTTTTTAGATCCATTTACGCACAATTTCAATAAGTTACAGCAATATTTTAAAACATATAAGAACAGAACATCAATTTTTCAATATTGTAATACATCAAATCATGCACAGGAATAGAACAGTAACTGTATTACACTACGATCACATCCAGAATGTCCAGGACCAAGCTCCGCCGCGAATCAACACTGTCTTCTCCCGTTCTGGCACATCAACACTAAAAATAAGATGGAGCATGATTATAAACCATGAAAATATGTAAATGTGCAATTATAATTGATGTGCATATTTTAGTATACAATATGGTTTTGAAACCTAAAAGAATGTTTCTAATACAACAGAAAAAATCTTCCTCGAATTAAACAGTATCAAAAATCAAACTACAGAAAATGGGAACAAGTTCTAGTTCAAACAACAGTGCACTACTAATAATATTCAATAGGTTCTAGTTCAAACAACACAGTGCACTACTATTACTAGGAGTAGTTGCAAAGTTTCAGTAAATTGTTACTTATGTGGAGTAGAAGAAGCATAAACCTTGGAAATGTTGTCAAGATGTATTGTCTTCTACTGATGTGCAGTAGAAGATGGACTGTCAATATTGTCGGGATTAATAGCCTGATATGCTACACCAGATATCATACCTACCACAAAGATGAATACATTTAAACTTTTGAGTTGCAAGACACAAGGAGATAAGCGCACAGTCCATTACAGCTGATAGTGTAGATTAGAAGAAACATAAACCTTGAACAAGAAAAGAAGTCAGAAATGCTAGAAATAGCCCATAAGCTCAATAGCACATGACAAACTAATTTTGTTAAATTTCATGAGGGACCAGAGCAAATTGTTCTAGAAGATATCTCAAGTTATAGAACAACATGTATTAACCATCTCAAGTACATACTGAAATATTAAAGCATGCCTGTGAGGCGCATCCACAAAAGGAGGGAAAAGGAAATTTTACCGGGATGCTCCCATTGATCAAGAACATGGGCATCGACCTCGACAAGCACCCCTGTGAGGCGCATCCATTGGTCACCTTGTAGAGGTAGGAGCTGGCCAGCTTCTGGGACTGGTTGGCGCGGGCAAAGATGACTATATCTGCATACAACAGATGCAAAATAAAACCCGTGGAGGAGGATCAGATCGGTCGAACAGATCATCCATTAATGCAGCAATGGTTAACACAGAAAGAGCTAAAAAAAGGGAAGTCCCCATCCTTGCACACACAGTACTCTAATAGAGAAGTAACCATCCATCCTTAACACTTGGCATATAAGACAAACAGATTCATTCCTCAGATAAGATAGCTGAAAGGTATCATGAGGTATAACTAGGTAATGTTTTAGTAAAGATCTGCAAATGACTCTTAAACCTTAATAAAATAGACAATCAGAACATCTAATATTTTGTACAGGTCATTGCTAACTACAAACTACATTGCTCCTTAAGATAGAGGTCATTTGCTAGTTTACTACTACTGCTACTGTTTTGTCATCATGTATGAGATGCTCAACTCCTTAACAACCCCAGATATATACACTGTGATTGTCATCATGTCAAAACTAAATAAAGTGGGATGCAGGCACAACCTTAACAAAATTTAACACAACAGATAAGTTTCATATACATAAGCCCATCAACGTTAAACAAAGGATGACAAGTTTTCTCGTGAGAATGAAAACAATACAAACAGTTTTCTCACTACATCAAAACACATACAACCTATGTTGGTTCTAATCTAATTGAACATATGCCGTGTTCATTTCAGTTTAAAGATAATAGAACCAACTTAAACAAACTCACATTCAGCACCAAGTAGATATTAACTACTGATGGTATTTATGATACAATGCTCCATTAGAATAGTTGGTTGGTCACTTTATTTACTATAGAAGTATTCTAGAGAACACTTATAATGAAATGGACCATCTCCCTTTACATATTGTTCAGATAGAAGGCCAAAGCTATAAACAACAATGAACTTGCCAGCTAGTAGTAGAGAAGAAAAATAGAGGATCTGCTTAAGGACAACAATGAACCTGCCAACACGTGAAAACCCCCTAATGGCATTTGTAATGCAGACAAAAGGAAACCTTAAGGAGCATATGCTTACCATCATATA
The DNA here is from genome assembly GCA_023614405.1 of Avena insularis. NCBI lineage: Eukaryota > Viridiplantae > Streptophyta > Magnoliopsida > Poales > Poaceae > Avena > Avena insularis. The sequence continues at coordinate 79,325,940 of CM042695.1, read as the reverse complement.
TCCACGGGGCACACACTGCTGCAACACTTAACTAGATTGCTCCTTACTCACACGATTTCACGCTGTCCCCTTTGGCCTTCAACTCATCTATACTCAAGAAATCACGGCAGGAACGATAACTCAAGAAGGAAGCCTGATGGAAAAAAATACTAAAAACATGTATTTTTTTGCATCAGGATCTATCACGAAGGAAACAATACCATACTAAAGAAAATTAGGGATCTTTGATAATAAGATGCAATAATCGGTTAATAATAGCAGATGGAAATTGCCTCAACTAAGGAAGACAATATCCAATGTATGTCCATGCTTTAAAAAAACAGATGGTTATTTTTATGTTTATGGCAAACAGGAAAAATTAAATTCATGTATGGAAAAATTAATATTACCACTTTTTAACCAATTGGCATATTAGGATATACATCAGTTGAATGTGAGGAAAAGAAGTTACTATTGAGTAAGCTAGATTATAACAGTACTGTAAATAACGAGGAGAGGGAATGGTAAATTAACTATCTCGGTTGATATACAATCTAAATATGATAGTTGGCTGCTGCAAGTCAAGTCTGTTGTTGCAAGTCACTCTGCTTGTAAGATGCCAGTGAAAGGAACTCTACGACGTTGATGGTGATGAGATCTCGAGGATATGAGGAGGCAGCTCAGGGCGGCTAGTCAGGATCCAGAGGAGGTGAGCGTCTGTGGACGGGGAGCTCGGACGGCACTGTGTCTGAATAAAGAATAGAACCATAACTGCAGTCTATATATACTGAGCATCTCATAGTAAGTCCATCATATTTCTAATCTGTATGCCATGTAATGTGATGTATAACAAAAAAACTTTGCCTAGCTATACGATAGAATAAAAATAGCAGGAGTAAATTGGCCGACCATCTTACCAGAGGTCCAAAAAGTCTAACCTGATGCAAGACATAATATGTTAGGTACCACTGTACCACACCTAATGCAAAACTTGAAAAACTGGGTATCAGCGTAAACAAATCTTGTTAAGCTACATAAATTCTTGGCAGGAAAGATGAACAAAGAAAGATTAGAACAGTCGTATATATTGTAGATCTTTTCTAACCTATGTCCCCAGTCTAATTTCATCGTGTAGGAAATATTGAAAGATTAGAGACAATGGAGATCTGATCGAGTAGCCATAGTGATTTGAGAAGTGCTCCACTGCCGTCGCTGGAAAGCTAGGGTGGGAGAGAGATGAGGTAGGGAGCATACCGTGTGGATGCTGCTGCAATCTCCTGGCCGAGCGCCGTACGCCGAGCCTAGTCCTGGGATCGCAACCTGGCATCCTCCACACCGACGACCCCCGGCCAGGACTGCCGAGCATGCTCGGTCGCCAGCAGCACATGCCAGATCATGCACCGTCACCGCCTGGGTCAGACACTTGTAGTTCTGCCATCGTCACCGACCTGGGCCACGACCACCACAACTCCCCTGGCCACCATGGCCAGACCATGACGTGCCTTGTGCTGCTCCCAACGCCCAGCAGGTCCTCCGCCGGTGCCGGAGCCCCATCCCACACGTCGCCGACCGTAGATCTGGCGCTGGATCCCTCGATCCGCCACGAACCACACAACGCTGCAGCACCGCAGCACCACTTAGAAAGGCGTCGCCGCCACCATGCTCCGGGGCCGCCGCCACGGCCTCCACTCGTTCCGAGCTCCGGTCGCCGCCCCCAACCACGATTGCTGGCCTCCAACGGCCTCCACGATAGAGAGAAGGCACCCCCGCTACCTTAGGCAGCGGGGCCTGCCGCCAACATGGCCGGAGGCCAGCAGCAGCGGCGGCGAGAGCAGGGGTGAGAGGGCCGAGCGGCGGCGTGGCTGGGAATCGCCCCGGTGTCGACTGGGGATGGGGTCTAGTCGGATTTGGCTCGCTGGGAGTTTGTCACTGGTTTGGGGTCGTCTCACGCGGTGGCGCCTATTGGACCCAATTTTTGGTCAGCCAAAAATGAAATTCATTGGGTCTACGCGCGAGGTGGGGCGCCAAAGGGAAATATTCCCTGGGTCGCGCGACGAGTGGGATGCCAGGTCATCGATCCGCGGCAAGTTTCCACATAGAAGTATCTCATCCGTCCATCACGTTTACATCCAACGGCTAGAATTGCCCTCCCTTATGTCTAGTCGCCTAGAACTAGGTTATGACGATTCACCTAATGAACTATGACGATTTTGACCTAAATCGTCTTAATTATTTAGGTTTTTTGCTCTCCCAAACGGCTTACAACCATCTGGTATGAAACCATCATAACTCTATAACGATTTTGTCCACAGTCACTATCAAAAGGTCATAAATTGGCCCATTTCTTGCAGTGATTGATGTACTGTTCGAAGGTCGCATGCATCTCTCTAAATTAGTTGCTAATCTCTTGATTATTTACTTTGGATCTAATCTCTTGTCCATATTTTACATGCGCCTCCGGACATACTAAGGAGCCATGACCATGTAAATCAGCAAGCTGGTTTTGCTTTGGCATGAGTCACCCACGCCGTGGCCAATGCTTGAACAAACGAGATCTGAGTCGACTCACGCCGACTCACGTCATCGCTGACAAACTGGCGATTGATCGCTGACGCGAGCGCAGAAAAGATCAGTACTAAGCAAAACGATCAGGGCTAGATGTCCCTGTGATGCGGCGATACCGGCCTCTTCGTCCACGATCTGACGAGTCGTCTAAACGCGGACACGCTTAAACGTGGACTCGCTAAACTGGCAGACTCGTCTTCACAAACTTGTCATGCTAACAGCTAAGTTTTTTTTACACTTGTATATGCTATGAGTCCAAAATATATATGCATCTTCATTCATTCTTCAAAGCCGACCATGTAGTCGCATATGACCCCTTTCAAGGACCAATATCATAGGGATCGGTTTCCGTTTTGTCTGTTGTTTATTCGCGTCCGTCGAAGTAGTGAGGCTGGGTACTAAAAGGCCGACCTTGTCTCCGGGTTCAACAGTCTGACATCGCGTCCCTGTTACCCGGCAAGCGTTTGATACTAGAGGTCTGCCTACTCATGAAAAGACACGCATAAACCTTACATACTGCCCATCGATAAACATAATAGAGTGCATTTTCTTCAACATCTACAATTTGCATGTCTTACAAATGTTCAATATATTTCATAAATACACCTTATTGCAGTCGTACTTTTTCCTCCTTCTCAGCAAACGGTGTCTTTCTCGCCACTAGCCGCGCTAGGGGACTCGGCGCTCGCCGGTCGCTCGACCTCGCCACTCGCCGCGCTCGGGGACTCGGCGCTCGCCGGTCGCTCGACCTCGCCACTCGGAGCGCTCCAGACAATGGCACTCGCCGGTCGCCGACCTCGCCAATCGTTGCGCTCAGGAACTCGGCACTCGCTGGTCGCCCGACCTCGCCGCCCGCCGCGTTTGGGAACTCGGCGCGCTCCAGACAGCGGCACTCGCCGGTCGCTCGACCTCGCCACTCGCCGCGCTCGGGAACTTCGCACTCACCGATCGCCTGACCTCGCCGCCCGCCGCGCTCGGGGACTCAGCGCGCTCCAGACAGCGGCACTCGCCGGTCGCTCGACCTCGCCACTCGTCGGTCGTCGACCTCGCCACTCGCCGCGCTCGGGGACTCGGCGCTCGCCGGTCGCTCGACCTCGTCACTCGCCATGCTCGGTAGCAACCACTACTATTTTCATAATATGCATCTCTAAAGAGCCTCAAGTCGCCTCTACAAGCCAACTCAAGCCTCGGGGACTACTCCTAGGCATGATGCGTGTACGTGTGGTTCCACGACCGCGCCTCACCCTCGTCGACTTGCCACCATGGACTCGCCCTCGCGTGCTCAACACGCTCGGGGACTCGCCACCACGGACTCGCCCTCATGTGCTCAACACGCTCGGGGACTCACCACCGCGGACTCGCCCTCGCGTACTCAACGCGCTTGGGGACTCGCCACCAAAAACTCGCCCTCGCGTACTCAACGCGCTCGGGGACTCGGAGCGCTACAAACAGCACCACTTGTCGATCGCCCAACCTCGCCACTCGCCGTTCTCGGGGACTCGGCACGCTCCACGTTCGGGGACTCACCGCAACTGGCGGATTCACCGACTAGCTCACGTCGACCGCCTCCCGCTGCACGGTTCGTTTCTCTGTTTAGGAGCTCGTCGCCGATTCGCCACGACCCATCGTCAGGACTCTCCGTGCCCTGCCTCAAGCCCGCGTCGAATCTACAACGCGCTCGGGGACTACTGATGGGGGAATACCAATCGGGGTACACCCACGAAGCGGAGTTGCCAGCTGGATCGCCGATCCTAGAGCGGGTCGACTCGCTAGATATGATGACTGGCGTATACTGGCCCGGACGAGTGGCACCGACTGGAGGCCTAATACGGCGACTTGTATACAAAGCCCACTAGCCCTTGTAAACCCTAACTGGCTGCATATATAAAGCCACCAGGGGCACCCCCACGGGGGAGATTCGCCCACATCTCATTAGATCTAGTCTCTCCATCCGCCTACGGCGGCTCCGGCCGGCTGACTTGATCCAGCCGGCTGGCCGTCTTGCCGATGGTTCTTGTCCGGCTGGCTGGTTTGCCAGTCGGGTCTTGATCTGTTGTTCCTTCTGACATGTCTTGGAGTTTCTGCGACCGGCAGCCTGCAGCCGGCTGACGTGTTGGTGCTTTGTATCTTGTCCGGTTGGCCTATCCAAGGGTGATTCCCCCGACACTATCCCCCGAGCGCGCGTAGATTCCGTCCTAAGGTGAAATGTGCGCGGGCTCAAAAGCTAGATTTTTGAAATTTTTCCCGGTTGAATTTGAGGGTTGAGCTGCTCGACTGCATCATCACTGACGTCAGCCACGTGTGATGATGGTCGTGGGAGGACGTGCATCGTGGGGTCATGTCGTTTGTCTCCTAGGGAACTGGCGCCGGTGCCTCGCCTCCCGCGCTGGGATCTTCTGCGCGTGATGTGTGGCCGCAAAGGATCCGAGGGCCGTTGGAGCCGAGGGGGTCCGCCACGTGGCAGGCCAACGGTTTGCCTCCCCGACCCCTTTAAGTAGAGGCCGAGGCGCCGCGCCGCCCCCAACTGGTCACTTGCCCTCGCCGTTCTTGCCTTCGACGATGCAGCTCGCGCCCTCTTCTGCCTCCGCTCTTCCTCTGCGCCTGGCGAAACTCGCGCCTGCCAGCTGCTAGCCTTTGCTTTCGTCGGAGCGACAGTAATCACTCTTCCACACTCACGTCGTCCTCCCCTCCTTCTTCCCCGTCTCCGCTGCACTCTGCCACCGACACCATGGCAGAGAGCATGGGAGCTTGGTGTAGTTCCTCCGTCACGGAGGCCCGGGTGGAGAAGTACCGACGGTCGCGCCTTGTAACAACCCTAGTTTTATTAAATAGTAAATAGGATTTTTTTGTGCATTCATGAGCATCATCTTTTTAAAATGTATGGAAGAAATAATCACTGAAACCCTAAACCCTAATAGTTTCCCTCTCTATTTGGAATGTATTCAAAATGGTTTTGATATATCTGAAAAGTATAAAAAGTTGGAACCCAAATGGTTATTAAGGGTCTCCATGTTATTTTAAATATTTCCAAAGTATCTTGTATTTTGAAACTGTTCAAAACAGATTACAAAATGAAATACAAAAGAGAAAGTCAAAATAGAAAACAGAAAATATTTCAGGAAAGAAAAATAGTTTCCTAACACCACCTGGGCCGAGCCCATTTCTATTCCCTACTCCCTCTATCGCGCTTGAAGCAGCTAGCTGCCTGTCAACCTTGCTTTGCAGTAGCCCAGAAGCCGGCCCACCAAGCCCATCTGCAGCCCATACCGCTTTGGCCTTGTTTCCGTTCGTCGTCTTCCTCGACGATGAGGAATAGTCAGTGTCGCCGTCCTTGCCCGATGCCGTTAGCGCTCATGATGCCGCCGCCTTGGTGATGGATAAGATCACGCCGAAGCCCTCCTCTCGTCCTCATCCTCCCACTCATCCCCAATGCTCTCCCTTGCTCTGTCTCCCGTGCGCTCGAAACCCTAGCCGGACCTCGTCGTTGTCCCCGCCGTCTCCGGCCACCCCGTGCCACGCCGTGGCCACTGCTAGAAGCGCCTCGCGGCCCTCTTCATCCTGGCCGAAGCACACAAACTGGGAAGACCCCACCTTGCCGGAATCGAGCCCGCACAACTGTCGGCCGTCACCATTGCCGCCGTTGATTCGTCGCCGTCTGACCCCGACTTGCCTCCCCGACGCCTCCATCGGCTCCGTGGTGAGCTAGAGGTGCTCAGGCACCCTTTTGTTTCCTCCCTCGCCCTTTGGTTTGCCACCCCACCATGCACCGCCGCTCGTCGCCACTGTTCGTCATCGCTTCTCCGTCTCCGGCGACCATTCCCTAGCGGCACCGCTACTACTAGGTCCGCCTCGACCTCCTCTTTCCAACCATCCCACCCACGAGGCCCCTCTTGCAGCAGATCGATGGGGGATTGCTCGATCTGAGAGCACCTCCATTGCCGACGTCATGCTGACGTCAGCATGAGGTCATAAATCCCCTTTTTGTTTTATTAATTGTTTTGTAAATTGTTTTCTGTAATTATTAAATACCTGACATGTGGGCCCTATCTGTAAGTGATATAAACATATTCAGAAATGTTTTCTGATTAAATAATATGTATAAGTACTTCCAAAATGTAAATTATTTTGTAATATTCTAAAATGATTTAAAATGAATTAAAAATGGAGAAATTCATAACTAATTCATTTTAAATCATAAAATACAAATAATATATCAAAATGTTCAGAAAAATGAGATCTACACAATAGAGCTATAATCATGCATTGTTAAACAACTTCAATTACAAGTTTAATTAGAAGAACAGAATGAACCCCACAGGTGATTCCGAGGATCCCTCTATTTTAGGGTTTGTACCCCTCGGACCCCGTTTAAACTGCCGAGCATGTTTTAGGGTTTACATCTCAATACTAATCAACTTGTCATATAATTAATCATTCTTGTCTGAGCATTGCATCGATGCCATGTGTTGATTGTTTCCCTTCCTTTCTGGTGTTTGGTTCTTCTTCGGTAGAATATGATATCGGAATCGAGATCGAGATCGAAGCCGAGATCAACACCGTCGAAGCTCGAAGACCAATACTTGATCAACTATAATCAAGTCAAGTACCAGGTGTCCGAAGCTCTGCTATCTGGATATCAACAGGCTAAGGCAAGCGAAGCCCCACACATACATATGAATCATACTCTTTCAAAGTATTTCATTCCTGCCATGTGCATACGATTCCAAAGTCTTTTATCGATAGATAGAGTAATCCTATCTCATGCATGTTTCCTTTATAGCCTATATCCCCTGATCCACTGCTCCTAGCATAACTAGGGTTTAGCTTGTGAAGCGTTGCTAGAGCTGTTACATCTATTGTGCTTAGCCATGCTTAGCTGTTACCACTGGTCCATCGGGTTGATGAATCAGAGCTGCGAATGAACCTAGTATGACAGGATGACGTGATATGATCAGAGATGAAAGGTAAACGTGCTAAGGCTAGTATGGGAGGACATAGTGGGTTGTGGTTTTTGCAGTCCCATACTTGCCACCCTTAGGACCCGATGTTCTTGCCTCTTGAACCAAGACGAGCATATAGCCACACGCGGGCCTGGAAACCCCCTCGACCAACTAACTTGCCTAGTAGATTCCATTAGTCACATAGTTTGGGCATTCCATTCGACATACGCATTCTGGCTCTTATTGATGGAGGTGAAGGAGGTGCATTCATACAGGTAGGTAAGCGTGGCAGGGAATGGGAGATGCCCGGCATCCGTAATTTCAAACCATGTTCACATCATTAGGGACCGACTTCGGGACTCGACCCGTTACAGCGGCATTTCCCTAGTGTGTGACTAATGGTCTCGGCAAAAGCAAGGTAAAGGTCGTGTCCAACCACTCTCTGCCGGCCTTCCAAGGAAGAGGGCTGCTAATATTTGGCATTAAGAATCGGTTGGTACGTGTGGGTAAAGTGGTACACCCCTGCAGGGTTATTAATCTTTTCGAAAAGCCGTGTCCCTGGTTATGGACGACTTGGGAACGTACATGAAGATCATAGAGAACTTGAACCTAATCGTAAAACTTGGCAAGTTAAGTAGTGTGTGCTTAAGGATGCTTCCTTAGGGATCGAGGGGGGGGGGGTGATCCTAGATAGGTTCAACTGATGATGATTCGATGGATATCAAAAGATGATCAAAGTTGGAGATACCGCTCTCTTACCCCCTTTTAAAATATTCTAATTAGTCGATATTCTTCTCCCTCTTGTCTTACAAACAAAAATGGCTTTATACAAAATAACTCCACCAGCCATAAGTCTTGCGGAGTACACCCTGTACTCACCCTTGCTTTGTTGATACTTTTGCAGCAGGGTAAGTGTTACCATAGAAGATGAGTTCTTCACGGCATCGGCATCGACGAGTAGTTTGGAGTTCCCAGTCGGCAGTCTGGGATCTATGGATTGGACGTCATCGTTATGCTTCAGGTCTCTTAGGCCATTTGTTAAGTTTGCTATACTTAATAGCATAATTTGCCTTCCGTTGTTTGATGTTTGTGGTCAGTGACCTCTGCTTGTAATATTTTGGTTCTGTGCTCAGTTATGAGCCCGCCGTAATAATTTTTGTGTCGTAGGGTCACTGTTGTGTTATCAATTCTCTCTCTGTACACTTTCGAGATTTAGGTTAGACTTATATTAGACAGAGGTCTGGGATTTGTCTAGCCCTAATCCCGGGGGTGTCACAAGTTTTGGTAACAGAGAAGTACCGACTATAGGAAACCCTTTCTATTGGTCGATGTTGAGTCTAGTGTTTGTGAAAACTATTTTCAAAGATGAAAATTATGTGCGAAAACTCTGGTATGCTTCTTTTACTTCTTACCCAGTTTCGCTCTAACTCTGGGTCACTGTATCTTGTTTTGATTTGGTAAAAGTTTTTCTATCTCGTCCAGTCTTTCAAAACTTAGGTGCCTCTTCAGGCATGCCGGTTCTCAACCAGTTGATCTATTGTTAAGTTCTCTAGATTCAGTTGTGTGTGTTCCTTGTTTCCCTCTGTTCTGCTTCTTTTGAGAGATTTCTTTTTATCATGATCTCTCTGTCTTATGAGCCCACAACATCATGTTGATGGTTCCAAAGCAATGTTCTGTTCTAGGCGTCGAGGTTTCCTTTCGCCTCGTGTGCCTCCTTTTTATTTGTTTGGGTACTTCAGAAGTTGTATCTTCTTTTGGAAGCTACCTCGTGATTACTATCTTGTAGTGTACACTTTGTCACTCAAGTAGTAGTTACTCCTTTCTTGGGTTTTAACCCTTGGACTTGAACCTAAGATCCCCGATTGTGCCGGATTCTGGTGTAGTGAATCTTATACATGAAGCTAACCTTTAACTCAAGATCCATTGTTGACCCCTGTCGTTAATGTTCACACATTACTTCAGGATGGCTAATACCCTATAGTACAACCTTCAAGCTTGTGGATATTGTCGCTATTGAACAGTGACGATAAAGGACTTCCCCTACCACTAGCTATGGAAGATGTTCTTTAATGGAACCAAATAGATCACGACAAGAGTATTCCTCGAGAGTCTCGCATCTATACTCATGATTCTGCCATGCCTGTCCCATCCCTGCATTGGTCTTCGGGAGATTGTTGACTTATGCATCCACATCTTGGGATTCTAACCTGAGCATGTTCTTTTTCCGACCTTTGTCTACCAGTTGGTAGCCAAGTAGTAAATGTGCATTGGTATCTTTCGATGCAAGATACTCTTGTGGTTCGTCATGACAAACCATTTCGGGATGTAAGGAGAAACAAACTCCAGTACCTCGTCATTTCTAAGACTAGGTCAAAGTGTTGTAATCCGCAGATCAAGAGGCAGTGATTGTATCCTATCTGTTCTATCTCAAAGTATCACACCCTTTTATACGAAGAGGTCATGATAAGTTTCATGAACCCTTAATGAAGTGATGCTCCTACACATTTTTACCCACCCTTCCTCTGAGTTGTCCGCGCTCAGGAATGATGCGTGTGTGTAATAATGTGGCTATCTGAGATTATTAACAATTACCATTGTTTTGATCTCCGTATCACTAAGCAAAGTTTGATTGTGCTACCAAGTCCGTTATTCTAGTGTACTCCCTTCGGTCAAAGAGTTAGGCTCGTGTCGAAGCTCTAAGGCTGTGCCTTCTTGCCTTACCACGCAAGTTTTCCTCTCGAACTAAGTGACATACCGGTGGTTCGTGATATTCTAGATGTCTACTAGAAGTATCGCCAGGTTGCCACATGACCGTGTTGTTAGGTTCTTGAGTAAGTTGTTTCTTCAAATCGCTCCTTTCTCCAAGGATCCATACTGGATACCCCTGAACTAGTTGGTTGAGCTTAAACAACAACTTGGAGAGTTGTAAGACAAAAGTTCTATCCAACTTTGTTCCTACTTAAAGGGATGTTTAGTTCTGTTCGTGCTGAAGTAAGATATCATGTCCTTTGTGGATATGTTATCTTCCCCGCCTTTGATTTGGATTGGGAAATTATCAAATCAAACTCAGTTCCAAGGACAATTCTGATGGTGTACTGACTTGTGAAGTATCACTTAAGTACATCTTCATGTCCTCTGGTCTGACCAATGTCTATACCCTGTTCATACAATATGTGAGTCTGTATTCTTGGATTGTATAGATAAGTTTGTTATTGAGCCCATCAATGACATCCTTATCCTCTCCTTGTTATACCAGATTCATATAGAACATTTGGCATTAATGTTGGAAACTTTTGCGAACCAGCCTCGTGTTATCTCGAAGTATGTGTTCTGGATGTTAGAAGTAATCTTCTCTAGTTCACGTGCAATTGTTGAAAGATGTCACCGTGGATTTGAGTAGAGTTATCATTGCTTCCTTGGAAATCATTTCAAGTTAGTCAAGCATGTGCGAGGTATTCTTGATATGGTAGGTTGATACCTTCACATCTCGAGAAGATCCTCCAAGCACACCAAGCCACTGATTGATTCGTTCACGGAAGATAAGAAGTCCAACAAAACTTCTATACCATCCTAAATGCTTCTTAAATAGGATTCAGTTGTGTTTCGTTGCAAACAATTCATGTAGGTGCAATTATCTTCTGATAACTTGCTAACACATGTGTTCCGCAATCTACTTCATCTTTTGGAGCTTGACATTGAAGTCCGTGTCTTGAGAATCTAGTGACTCTACCTCTGTGGTAAATGTTGCAAATATTCTATTCGGACATGCTGAGTCTGAAGTATCTCTCCACTTAACCAAAGCTGAATCTCAAGCAACAATGATCATTGGTGTTCCTTAAGGTTTTGACATAGGTCTCTCTGTACATCTGGCAAGATTGATATAATGGTTGTCACAATTAGCCGGAAGACCTATTTCCACATTATCTTGAATCAGTAATAACAGCCACTCCTCATAAGGCTCCTTCTATGACCTATTATAGGAGTTGTGTTTATGTTTTCCTTTGTATCCGAAGTCCGGCCTTTACTTGATGACTAGTTAAAGTCTTGTCAGAAGTATAATACCGGTGTTTCAAACATCAAGGAGAACATTTAAAGTAGAGTTGCTAAATGTCTCTTGTTCGATCCTCCAGACCTTTTTATGATGGCAAGCGTATTGTTATGCCAAGTACTTGGAGTCTGATAATGAAGCTTCTTTCTTCTCGTGTCATCAGGAATCTTTTAAACTATTCATCTTGGTGGTGTAAAGTGATATCATGATCTTTGGTAAGGATTTTGATAGTCCTGGATGAATAAAGAGTTTCCTTTCTGTTTTCTTAAATGTGTTCGAAGAGCGACCATGATTTTGGTAATCAATAGTTTCTCTAACACATGTTTCTTGTGACTCTGACGAGTCCTCTCCACCAAAACACCTTTCTGTCTTGACCTTCTATTGAATTAAAGAGTGACCCTTCTGTGTCAAAAGTAGTTCAACAACTTGGTTTTGTTGGTATCTATCTTTTCCACCTGTAAATCTCTATCTAAGTTGTTTAGTAGAGGTTCACCTTTCGAAGTCAGTGGTCATGTTTCACTCTGTTGGAAGTCTCCTTCTCTCAGAAGTCAAAACTCTTCTGCAAGTTCCATGGTCTCGAACCTTATGAAGACCAGTCATCTGTCACCTTGAAAACCATCTCCTTTTGTTTTCTCCGTTACCTTGGTGTGTTTCATGTCTGTTGGCTTTAGAGATGTTCGCGAAACATATATCCATGAGTTGACTATGAGATACTCAGTTTGTGGTTCCGGGTCATTCCCTCTCTTCCTTAGTGTTAGCAGCCACCTCGAAGATTATGAAGCGCTTCTTCCACTCGTCATGGTGGCAGGGATCAACCTCTTTGAAAAGATCGTCGAAGTTTAGTGTGACCCTGTTCCTTCTATCTTCCTACCTAGGAATCTTGGGTCGAGATTCTTTTAAGGGGGATAGAATTGTAACAACCCTAGTTTTATTAAATAGTAAATAGGATTTGTTTGTGCATTCATGAGCATCATCATTTTAAAATGTATGGAAGAAATAATCACTGAAACCCTAAACCCTAATAGTTTCCCTCTCTATTTGGAATGTATTCAAAATGGTTTTGATATATCTGAAAAGTATAAAAAGTTGGAACCCAAATGGTTATTAAGGGTCTCCGTGTTATTTTAAATATTTACAAAGTATCTTGTATTTTTAAACTATTCAAAACAGATTACAAAATGAAATACAAAAGAGAAAGTCAAAATAGAAAACAGAAAAGATTCTAGGAAAGAAAAATAGTTTCCTAACTCCAACTGGGCCGAGCCCATTTCTCTTCCCTACTCCCTCTGTCGCGCTTGCAGCTAGCAGCCTGTCGACCTTACTTTGCAGCATCCCAGAAGCTGGCCCACCAAGCCCATCTGTAGCCCATACCGCTTGGGCCTTGTTTCCGTTCGTCGTCTTCCTCGACAACAAGGAAGCAGGTCGTTGGCGCGCCGTCCGCCGCCGATGCCGCTGGCCGCTATGCGATGCCCGCCGCCGCCCTGGTGGTGGATAAGATCATGTCGAAGCCCTCCTCTCGTCCTCATCCTCCCACTCATCCCCAGTGCTCTCCCTTGCTCTGTCTCCCGTGCGCCCGAAACCCTAGCCGGACCTCGCCGTTGTCCCCGTTGTCTCCAGCCACCCTGTGCCACGCCATGGCCACTGCTATAAGCGCCTCGCCACCCTCTTCATCTGACGGCATGCAAGCGGGAAGACCCACCTCGCTGAATCGAGCCCGCTCGCGTCGGCCGTCGCCATTGCCGCCGTCGATTAAACTTCGCCTCCCCGACACCTCCATCGGCTCCGTGGTGAGCTAGCGGTGCTCAGGCACCCTTTTTTTTCCTCCCTCGCCCTTTGGTTTTCCACCCCACCATGCACCGCCACTTGTCGCCACTGTTCTCTGTCGCTTCGCCGTCTCCGGTGACCATTCCCTGGCGGCGCCGCTACTACTAGGTCCGCCTCGACCTCCTCTTTCCAACCATCCCACCCATGAGGCCCCGCGTGCAGCAGATTGATGGGGGCTTGCTCGATCTGAGAGCACCTCCATTGCCGACGTGAGCTGACGTTAGCATGATGTCATAAATCCCTTTTTGTTTTATTAATTGTTTTGTAAATTGTTTTCTATAATTATTAAATACCTGACACGTGGGCCCTATCTGTGAGTGATGTAGACATATTCAGAAATGTTTTCTGATTAAATAAAATGTGTAAGTATTTCCAAAATGTAAATTATTTTGAAATATTCTAAAATGATTTAAAATGAATTAAAAATGGAGAAATTCATAACTAATTCATTTTAAATCAGAAAAATACAAATAATATATCAAAATGTTTAGAAAAATGAGATCTACACAATAGAGATATAATCACGCATTGTTAAACAACTTCAATTGCAAGTTTAATTAGAATAACAGAATGAACCCCATAGGTGATTCCGAGGATCCCCCTATTTTAGGGTTTGTACCCCTCGGACCCCGTTTAAACTGCCAAGCATGTTTTAGGGTTTACATCTCAATACTAATCAACTTGTCATATCATCATTCTTGTCTGAGCATTGCATCGATGCCATGTGTTGATTGTTTCCCTTCCTTTCTAGTGTTTGGTTCTCCTTCGGTAGAATATGATATCGGAATCGAGATCGAGATCGAAGCCGAGATCAACACCGTCGAAGCTCGAAGACCAATACTTGATAAACTACAATCAAGTCAAGTACCAGGTGTATGAAGCTCTGCTATCTGGATATCAATAGGCAAAGGCAAGCGAAGCCCCACACATACATATGAATCCTACTCTTTCAAAGTATTTCATTCCTGCCATGTGCATACGATTCCAAAGTCTTTTATCGATAGATAGAGTAATCCTATCTGATGCATGTTTCCTTTATAGCCTATATCCCCTGATCCACTGCTCCTAGCATAACTAGGGTTTGGCTTGTGAAGCGTTGCTAGAGCTGTTACATCTGTTGTGCTTAGCCATGCTTAGCTATTACCACTGGTCCATCCGGTTGATGAATTAGAGCTACAAATAAACCTAGTATGACAGGATGACGTGATATGGTCAGAGATGAAAGTTAAACATGTTAAGGCTTATATGGGAGGCCATAGTGGGTTGTGGTTTTTGCAGTCCCATACTTGCCACCCTTAGGACCCAATGTTCTTGCCTCTTGAGCCAAGATGAGCGTACAGCCACACGGGGGCCTGGAAACCCCCTCGACCAACTAACTTGCCTAGTAGATTCCATGAGTCACATAGTTTGGGCATTCCATTCGACATACGCATTCTGGCTCTTCTTGATGGAGGTGAAGGAGGTGCATTCATATAGGTAGGTAAGCGTGGCAGGGAATGGGAGATGCCTGGCATCCATAATCTCAAACCCTGTTCACATCATTAGGGACCGACTTCGAGACTCGACCCATTACGGTGGCATCTCCCTAGTGCGTGACTCATGGTCTCGGCAAAAGCAAGATAAAGGTCGTGTCCAACCACTCTCTGCCGGCCTTCCAAGGAAGAGGGCTAATAATATTTGGCATTAAGAATCGGTTGGTACATGTGGGTAAAGTTGTAGACCCCTGCAGGGTTATTAATCTTTTCGAAAAGCCGTGTCCGCGGTTATGGATGACTTGGGAATGGACATGAAGATCATAGAGAACTTGAACCTAATCGTAAAACTTGGCAAGTTAAGTAATGTGTGCTTAAGGATGCTTCCTCAGGGATCGAGGGGGGGGGGTGATCCTAGATAGGTTCAGCTGATGATGATTTGGTGGATATCAAAAGATGATGAAAGTTGGAGATACCTCTCTCTTACCCCCTTTTAAAATATTCTGATTAGTCGAAATTCTTCTCCCTCTTGTCTTACAAACAAAAATGGCTTTATGCAAAATAACTCCACCAGCCATAAGTCTTGCGGAGTACACCCTGTACTCACCCTTGCTTTGTTGATACTTTTGCAGCAGGGTAAGTGTTACCATAGAAGATGAGTTCTTCACGGCATCGGCATCGATGAGTAGTTTGGAGTTCCCAGTCAGCAATCTGGGATCTATGGATTGGACGTCATCGTTATGCTTCAGGCCTCTTAGGCCATTTGTTAAGTTTGCTATACTTAATAGCATAATTTGTGTAGAGGTCCCAACCTTTAATAAGGAAGAGATCCCTGTGTTTACAATGCTAGTCCCTGGATAAATAGCTAGCATCCACAGTTAAGATGTAATATCAAGAAACAAAGGTCATATTACAACTTTATAACCATGAATAAAATAATTCATTACATCTTACGTAGCTCATTTGGCTATTTCATTATAATGCAGCATAAATAACTATATAGCATGGAGTCCTTCATCTTCAAAGAGCCACAGGCAATCATGTTGGTTGTAGACTTGTAATCCTAATCAACACACTTCACTAACATCAAACAAACCTACAACATAATAAGTTACAGCCACAAGGGTCAATACATTTGAATTGTATTGGCAAGTGATACTATGGTAGAATAGTGGTATCTATCATCTATATGCATTTGTCTAATTGGAGCTTAGTCTTGCTTTGATCAAAATAGGTTTTCCTTATCATTTGAAAACACTAAGTTTTTGTTTTTCAAAATCACCCAAGGCATCTACCAATCATTGATTGAAGATCCTTTAACCCTTGTTCAACCACAAGTTTTGAACTTAGAAATTGGGATGAGGAGATCCTTGATAGCTTCCATGTCTTGATGCTCAAATTGTTCGTTACCGGGGACACGGCTAAGTACTTAGATTTTACTCTCTCGAGAGGTGGTGCACTTTCCCCATAAGACTCGTCATGCATCGAGACAAGATCTTTTAGAAGCCTTCCCTTAGACCAAAATGGACACGTTCCCAAACCTATCATCCCCTACCACCAACTGTCCATTTGGCTAAGTTATTGCAACCTATATGATCCAGGCAGAGTCCATAATGCCTAGTGGTTGCACTTGAAGCTTCTCAATATTTTACATCTCAAATCTCTTTGTTCCTGGGTGGCTTTCCACAAGTGAGATACACTAGGGTAGTCCATAAATATGGGCCCCGTGTAACCACTCAACATAACCCATTCACAACCATTCCACCCAGGTGATTCATTCAAATAGTTGTTTTATTAAACAAAACACAAGTCATAGACTTAGAAATATTTTATAGCATGAATATAATCCACCCTTATTTTCTACTAGCTAAGCTAAGCATGATAGTAGTAGGAATCTTAACTTAGGAAAATTCTACCAAGGCATCAACTACTAGGATTTCCCATGGCATAGAATACTTAGTAAAATTCCATGCAAGTCCTACTTAGAAGTATCACTAATGCATAGTGAAAATAATGGGACAAAAGTATGAAGCACCACTTGCCTTTTTAGTAGAGAATATAGATTCACTCCTTGATCTTATAATGGTCACACTCTTCAAAGTTCACTAAAATTCAATCAAGCAAACAAATATTCAAACTAGCATTCAAACAATTCACCACATCTATTATATGTTAAAAGTACGTGACGGGTTAACCAGAAATTAGATAAATCACTAGAAAATCCCAGAATAATTAGTAACATCTGGCCTTTGATTGGGTGGGCCTTTATCGGTTAAAAGAATTACCACCGTTAGATGTGGACTTGTAGAAGAAAATCCGTACCAGGGAATCTTTCGGCACGTTACATTACATGTCATAACTCCACATCAAACACGTTTTTTTACCCATGCAGGAAATAGTCGTACCAGGACATGTCTCGGCACAAATCGAACTAAAACATGTTTGATAGATCTACACATCATGTAACAAGTATCGTACCAGGACATCTATGGGTACGTCACATACCAGAACTCCAAATCAAACACGTTTTGATAGATCGGTAAGTCACATACCAGAACTCCAAATAAAACATGTTTTGTTAGATCCGCCCTTTTGAATATCCTCTAAACTACTCCTTAAATATCTTTTCCTTCAGACAACTCCTATAATACCTCATGACTTGCAATCGCTATTTACAACTTGCGATTGCTGACCTTGCCTACGACCAGGGACCAGATCTGAAGTTTGCTCTCATAGGAAAGAAACTTCCAATTGTACTTCGATATTGTCTTCGCACATTCCTGCTACTCGCTCATCATCGGCTTCATCAAATTAGGTTCTAACCTCCATTAGGTATATTCTTTGTATGTGCACAATAGCAAGTACTTTTGTTTCAGGTTCTAACCTCCATTAGGTATCTTCTTCTCCATGAGCTATTCACCTTCATTAATGAATCATGCAAAAAAAACTACTTTGTTTTGATCTAGACATCCAATCAGCAACGAACCTCCATTAGGTTTCTTCTTCTGCACAAAAACAAATATTTGTGCATCAGATTGTTTAGTTCAGCTATGGATCTTGATCATGAATCATCCAACAAAGCTATTTTATTCGTTCTAGATCTATTATTATCGCCACACATGTTCAATTATCGTGCACTGCATGTTTCATATATGGATCTTTAATACTACTTATTACTTTGATAACATGTCTAATTCACTATATACTATATGTATTATCTGATCAATGGAAACATATTCTACAATTATGCGCAATGGAGTACTCATCTAGAGAGCCAGTACATCTATAACCTAACTGATTGGTAGTCTAATCTATGAAGTTACTTTCTATTCATGTTATACTTGAAAGCATTAGAAAGCTAACTATACCTACATTCTTTGTAATATAACTTACTTTTGTAGTTAGTAACATGAATGCTTATCTTTTTAAAGCCTCAGATCATATGGCACCGATGTTGTTGAATGCACTGACTACAAGAAGTGAGGCATGTACAATCAAGGTCAAAGTTTTAAGGCTTTGGGACGCAATTAACTTATCAACCAATGAGCATATTAGCACTGATATGATTTTATCAGATAAGAAGGTAGAATTAGTGCACATCTCTATATATGTGATCTGATTATTCTACCTGATTAAAAGCTTGCTAATATTTTCTTTTATGTAGGGAAATACAATCCATGCTTCAATTGTGAACAAACTATCTAGCAAGTTTACAACAAAATTAAAGAGGACTCCATCTACATATTGAAGTCTTTCAAAGTTTGGGAGTATGAAAATTTTAGACCATTGAAGAACAATCTCAAAATCAATTTCCTTTTTGATATAATAGTGAAGGGAGTTGTTGAAGACAAGACAAATTTTTTGGATTACTACTTTGAGTTTGCTGATAGTGATACCTTAGAGAGTAGGGTAAATGTTGATAAACAATGTTCAGGTATGTACTTCTCCTAATGAAACAAAAAAAATTACCAAATAAGTTTTATAAGTATGTGTCTATGTAGATGTGATTGGGTTGCTTACTGTGATGGGACCAGTAAAGCAAATACCAAAAAACAAGGGGACAAGCTGGGAGCAAATTGCAACCATCCGTGAGATAGAAATCCTTTTACTAGAGTAAGTACTTTAAATTAATGTACCAATTTTTTAATTTATATACTTTCAAAAAATTCATCACATGGTTAAATTGCTTCAGTGGTGAGAAGATCAGGATCAGTCTATGGGGAGATATTTTAGCAAATATTTTAAATGAAGAGCTCTTGCACAAACAAACAATCGTGATTGTCACGTCGAATTTGGTCAGAAGATTCAATGGTGAGGATTTTATTCTCTTATGTGTACACAATATTACAATGTTACTAATCATCTAACTTTAACCAGGCTTATCTCTACGCACTACAAATGCGTCTAAATTCTACTTGGACATCGAAATTCCAGAAACAGAACAAATCATCAAGAGGTGTGATATATAAGCATGCAATTACTTATATAAGTTTTAAAATTTTAAAATTTATTTGTTTGTGCTTCAAACTTATTATAGGCATTGTGAAAGAGATGTTTTCCCAATGATGCTGGAGGTTGATGAAAGCAACAAAGGAACAATTGAAGAGCAAATGTTTTACAATAGGAAAACATTAAAGGAAATTACAGAACTTCGGTTTGGTGATGTAAACAAAAAAGTTTGCCACTATCCTTGACCAGCAAGTATATTTTGCATATTATAGTTATGTTTTGTTATCTGAACATTCTGCTCTTATCTGATATTAGGAATTTGTATGTACATCAAAAGCAACAATAGATGAGATTATAGCGGATAAAGGTTGGTGGTACATTGTCAACACCCGGATTTTTAATCCCAGATGCCTGTTATGCCATACATCGCAATCCTAGGATTACCATTTTTGCGAGACATAATAGATTTGGATATCATGGTACATCATCTATTACAAACCATACATAAGGTCTTACACAAATAAGGATCTCATGATCCAGTTCTTAATACAACTCAAGCAGCGGAATAACGTAATAATAAAGGTAGCATAGGCGAAGCTCCATCTTCGGGGTCACAGGCAATGCTGACGATGGGAGATGATCCTAGTTGTCGTATCCTTCCTGGGCTCCATCATCCTGGTACTCCTCTTCATAGTCTGGCCACGGGAATAGCTAGAGACAAAGCCATGAGTACTCTTTAAGTACTCGCAAACTAATACTAACAAGTTAAGGGGGTTTTTGTAGTAGGACACTAAGCTCTAGGGTTGTTTTGCAAAAACCAGATTTACCTCTACTGAGTTCAGAAGCAAAGAAAGCTAGTTGAAATTTTATAACACCTAAGTGGGAACTTGAATTTCATATCACAACTCTGTTGTGGTCAAGTCAAAATCTCAATTCATTTCACAAGTCATTTTGAAAACATCTGACGGGGGAATAATATGGCCACTCCAACTGTCCATAACCGTGGACGCGACTATTCGAATAGTTTGACACTCTGCAGAGGTTGTACACTTTCACCACAACATTCGATACATCCGTCAGGAACAAATCCTGAATTCACCATACTCAATATGCGGATAATCAATCCTGACCTTTCAATTACACGCCCTAGTATAGGCACCTCTCCTGTGAGTTTGGCCTCCCAAGCATGACCAACTGTCATCTTGGGTACTGCACAGGTGGACAATCTTCACAAGGTATCCTCAGCTCAGACCTTGGCTGTGAGGGAACCCATACTAAGGTATATAAGTTTCCAGTCAAGTCCAACCCAATTTTCGGGTATTGTGGTTGTACGGTAAAATTGGAATGGTATCGCATCCAGACAACCATCAGTTTTATAAAGGGCTAAGGCTCATGCCTCAATATTTTCATCATCAAAATCATCTGGTGTTCGGAAACACATGTCAAAACATTCAGTAGAATGACTCATCATTTCAAGGTTTTCATAACCATTTTCTCCAAGTATTCCCATCTAAAGTTGATCAAGTTTTTATGCTTAGCACTAACATCTACAAGTGGGGTTAAGTACTAATGAGGGATGGTAAACCAGTGGAGATTAATTAAGTTCAATTTCATGCCTTAGGATGACATCAAGATTATATAGCTTAGGCCAAATCTAACGCTCTTTATGCAACCTTTCATTATATTCCTAGAATCTACAAGTCACTTAAGTAAACTCTAAGAGAAAGCTTTGATAAAGAAATAAAGTATAAAGCTTGCAAGTAAAACTAGGATTGGGTATCATCAAATGTGTCCAACCAAGCATGCTTAATGCATTGCATAGGGTATCTAACTTTCATAATTGCAAGTGTTAGCTTGCCTTGTGCAGAGCAGTGGTTGAAGTTCTCCTCGGTTTCCTCCTCGTAGTATCCTCCTTCCTCCTCGTATCCTTGGTCGGTACTAGCGTCTATAAATAAATACGAGGTACACAATCACCAAACAATACTTAACTATTTTCAATCATCACACAAAGAGGTACTATAGATGATCTAGCATCATCACCTATCATTACATGATTAAAGCATTTGTCTTATTTATTTTAATTTGAGAAAAGTAATTTCTACTCATTGAAAAACTACTTAAGATTTAATATTCTCCAACTCAAACATGGGATCATGTTGACACATGTCATCACCACATATTTCAGTACATGGGAATGCGATTTAAAGTGGTGTCACAATTTAATAAGGTTTAACCTTTTTTATTTTAAATAACTAAAGTGACTAGAAATGCCTATGTGGCATTCTTTTATTACTTGAACATTATTTCTGTAAGTAAACTCATATGTTTTTATATATTCTAAAAGGTATGAACAAATGTGATTTTTGAGAGTTGGAATCAACTCAAAAGCTATTATGGTTGAATTTTGAAAAATGTTTGAATGTAGAAAAGCTTCTGCCTTGTTATTTTTACCAAGGTTGATCTACAGATCCAAATGATTTGAATCCAACGGGTTTGGATTAAGCATTTCAGTACCTTTCTAACAAAATTAGTTTCATGTATTTTGGTTCACTAAATCGAGTTGGGTTGATTTTTGAATCTAGGTACAAAACTGAGTTTGAATTAAAATGGAAAAATCTAAATTCAAATGATTGGGTCGCGCGGGAAAGGTTAATGGGCCGGCCCAGTGTCACTCTGCAGTGAGGCTCGGTGACAGAGGTTCCACCAGTCGGTGGCTCATAACCTGATACGATGCACGGGGTTGTGTGGTTCGTTGGATTAGAAGGGAGATCGACGGTTGGGGATCGTCGTCGATGATGAACATGTCACCGGCAAGCTCGAACCCTAGCGGCTCAGTGGGGGTGCATAGGGGGCATACCAGGGCTCCAGTGACGACGGCGACGCGAGCAAACGAACAAGTGGTCGATGGCGAGGTCAGGGACGGTCGAGGCAGCTCCGGGGGTGGTCGAAATCAACGGCCCCCTTCTTCTCCAGAGGCGGCCTGCTCCGACGCAATTCCGGCGAGCTGCTGCTCCTCGTGCTCCGGCTAGAGGGTGGAACGATCAGTGAGGTGAGGGAAGTGAAATGGTGTGCTTCAAACGGCTGGGGGTGGCTTCCTTTTATAGGCTCGACGGCGAGACCGAGAGGGATGGGCAGGCGATGGTGGTGACATGGCTACGGGCGGCTAGAGGCATGGCTGAGGTTGGCGATCGATGAACGGTCTCCTGGCGATGCTCTAGGACTTGAATGCGCGCTTAGGGGCGGTGGCAATCGGTCGAAGCGTCGGTGCTCTCTGGCAGGGCGGCGTCTTCGGACAGCGGTGGCTGTGAGGCACGGGGCGGCGAATGGGGGTGTCTGGCATGTTCGTGGGATCATGGTGAAGCGGTGGGTACGGGCTGCGGTCGAGGGGCAGCGTGTGCATGCGTGCCGGGTGCGGCGCTCTAGGGCGGGCTCGGCATGTCGCAGTGGCACTAGGCGCGCGGCGTTCCTGGTGGTCCACGGCTTGCACTGGATCGGGGACAGGACAGTGGGCGGCGGTGAGGTGCTGGCTACCTCCCAGACAAGATGGGCACGGCTAGTTCTTCCTCTAGCTTGTTGTCCACCTTGGGGTGGCATGGTGAGGCTCGGCCTGCTCACCATTGATGGAAAGGCAAGCTTACAGTGGTGCTAGAGGTTAGTTAAAGGAGCTAGATGATCTACTAAGGCTAGTTGCAACCATAGGGGGAACAAGTTAGGCCCAATTTACTGCACACTATAGTGTTTGTGATTTGTTTGATTTGAATCTGCAAGATGTTCAATGAAATGGCCGCAAGAAACTTACTTTTGAATTTTGAAAAGATTTTTGGTGGGTGTGCTAGGCATGTGTTGAGGATTCTGTGGGTGCTTGGGTTTTGAAAATTGAGCTTGTTTGAGTGGTTTTTGAAATAGTGGGATCTTCCCATATGAGATAAGTTCAATTTTAAACTGTCATTTAAACTTAGTATTTGAATGTTTTTGGATGATCACAAAGTGGGCATTGGTACCTTATTATGAGTACTAACAAGGGGTGCAAAGATCTAAAAATGTTTCTGTTAAGTTTTGAAAACTAGGGATATCCAAAGTAGGCATGAGAGTTAATTTGGCAAAAATGACCATTCACTTCATTTGTTTATTTTGAGTTGTTTGTCGTTGAGAAAAGTTTGGGGATTGTTTAGATGATGTTTATTTCACCTAAGAATCATTTTACAAGCAAAGAAACACAGAACCATGGCAATTCAAAAGAATCCAAATTTTGAATACACACACCTATGAATGCTTTCATATTTTTAGTTAGGAAATTTTTTGTTAACCCTAATTTTAATGATTAGTATTTGATGATCCAAGTTTAATATTTTTGGGATGTTACATACATGTCATGCAAACTTTTCTATTCTGCAACAAGAAAGGAAAAGAATAACTATATTTGTAATTCATGTAATGAAGTAGCTGAAAATCCAGAACTACGGTAAGTATGGTAACAATGTTAGATTTGTATTTAAGTGTTTTATAATTTTTAATACCAGTGAATTACACTATCATATAGGTACCTACTTAAACTGAAGGTGCGCGATGAGACAACAACAACATTTGTGATGTTTAATGAGGTAGCACATAGACTTTTGGGTAGCACAAGTGCATCTACCCTTCTAGATCAAGCTGGATTCACCAACACAATTTCAGATGTTATTCAAGACCTATGTGGTACAACAC
Organism: Avena insularis; assembly: GCA_023614405.1. Lineage (NCBI taxonomy): Eukaryota > Viridiplantae > Streptophyta > Magnoliopsida > Poales > Poaceae > Avena > Avena insularis. The sequence continues at coordinate 79,301,956 of CM042695.1, read as the reverse complement.
TGATATTCCGACTGAAGTTGACTTCAAGGAATTTGCAAGAGTGCATGGAAAATTATAAAGTGACCTACACTTTTGAACCTAAGGACAAGCTTGAGATGGAATATTTAAACGAGAGAAGTGAAGAGGTATGCTCATGTACATTTCATACTTTTCAATTGTTTTAAGAAATTATAACGAATATGTTCTTTATAGGGCATACTAGAGAACCAAGGAACGGAAGATTACTCGAATTATGTTATGTGGAAGTCAGATAATGAGGTATTGCGAGTAACAAATGGTTTTACTATCATAAGTATCCATGTACATTAGTTATATTTTAATATTAATCCAATTTATTACAGGTAAAGTGATCCTCGAAGAATGCAATAGAAGTTGAGAGGCATAATATGTGTGGAAAGGAAATATCTAACCAAAAAAACTCTGCGAAAGATTAAAAAAGTTAGGTCAACCAAATCATCTAACAAATATGAGAGAGAGTCTTCTTCCAAAAATAGAAAAAAATCTATGAAGAAAAGAAAACGCCATGATGAGAAGGTACAGTATTGGAAATTATCTATTTGTATATCCATTAACAAAGTTTAACAACTGTCTTACATTTGATACCATACAAATTATATTTCGTATTCTAAATTTTAAGGTGTTGTATACTACAGGTAAAATTAGAAGAGGAAGAAGATGGTGAAATCACTGCTACAGATAATGATTTAAGCTATGAAGATATTAGTACTGAGGTACTCATCTAAGAACAATAGTTTTATTTTTAACATGTCGTACATACAATCTTGGCATTACTATGCCTCAGTTGCACCTCTGCAGACCGGTGTGTAGGTTATTAGCATGCATGTTTTAGTAACAAAAATATAGGTATTTCTTTCTTTCTGTAATTGCAATAGCAATTTTATTTTGTTTTTCCTATAATTCTTACGAGATATTTTCACAGGAAGAGGATGTACAGACCAAGAGATTCAAGAAACATGTTAAAGAGGATGGTCGTAAAAGATCTAAAAAAGGTGTAAAAGTGAAGAAACAGAACAAAATATGTAAAATGGATAAAGAAGTTGCAAAGAGACTTCCAGAGGACGAGGTATTTTATTTAAAATAATTGTATATATTATATGTAGTAATTACTTTTTGGGTACATATCACATAGAATTATATCATACAGGGACAAGAGGAAGAAAATGATAATATCACCGGCATGAATGTTGATTGCACGGAAGAAAATATGAATGAAGAAAGGGAAGAAAATGGTACAGATGCTGATAGTAATAATGAGGTAGTATGATACAAAAACAGCATATACTATATATATATTATATATATATAAATTCTTAAACAAAACAATTGTTTGTCTTACAGGTCAAAGAGGAAGGGAGTTATGAAACTGACAATAGAAAGAATGATACTACCAACAAGGATAGGAAAGGGAGTACAAAAAATAAGAAGGTATATCACAATGACATATAAATGTAATATTTACCATGTTTTAGTAGTAACATTGTTTTATTTATTTTATAGAGAGACGGGAAAAACAAGGTTGAGAACAACGGTATCATCAAAAATGACTATGTTGAAGAATGGAATGCAAAAACTACAAGCAAAACGGAGAAGAAAAAGATTAGCGACAGAAACAAGAATAAAGAATCAACACGGGACAAGCAGCTGCTGCAAGTTTTGCATGCCAATGAACATCAAGCGAGGCCAAAAAGGATTAGGAAGGCACCTGAATGTTACACAGGCTAGGAACGAGATAGTACCACGTTCTGTACAATAAACTTACAAATATATTCTATATACTCTATATACTTAGTAGTAATTTGCATTGGTAATGCATTTATATTTATTTTATGCTCTACAAGAGCGTGGTTTTTAATTATTACTTCTGATAAGTGAATACAGACTTATCAACTTCTGATTCTGTAAATATTCACCCATTATCATATTTAGCTTGAAATGCAACTTCTTTTTATATTAGTTATACTTTTACCATAAATAAATACTCAAAAAACATAAATATGAGGCATTGCTTTCTAACACCAGAGGAAATGCAAAAGGAAGGCATACTTATCTATTTTTCAACCTTATTAAATTATCACATCCTTACTGTCGTATTCAGCCCCCTAACAAACAGAAAGGCTCCCTCAACGCAACAACTCTGTCATCACATTTTGCTCACCCTAACCAACTGATTATTAGAAATTTGATGACAAACACTGTTATAACCTGTAAAGATATGAGATCAAAGAATTATAAAACTGCAAAAGTGTCATAAATATATCCAAGAATAAAGTTACGATGAAACATATAATCAACTAATATGCTTAACCTTCAGAATAATAATAGCGACATAACCTCGGCGTGTGTGCTAGGCCAAGTGCATGTAAGCACTCCGACCAGTACGTACAAACAACAGGATCTGGAAATTAAGAATCAGGTAAAAAGAAGAATGAATAAGGCAATGAATTGTAATCAGACAAAGCTACTCCTTCTAACCCATATTAGTTGACTCAAATTTGTCTACATACCAATGTATTTAGCATCAAAACTTGACTAGATATATTCATATCTAGATGAATCTAAATCAACTAATATGGGTCGGAGGGGGTACTTCAAAGCTAGATGTTCCCTAACCTGGAAGTTCGCTGGAGCAGAGACCGTCTGATTCATCGTGTAAGCCCTACTGTTGGTCGCTTCTACCTCTTACTCGCCACTATTAATCTACCGAGGTTCACGCGCAATATGAACTGGAGAAACAGAAATAGGACTTAAAAAGGAGCTGGATTTGGGGAAGATACGGAGAGGGAATAAGGGAAACTCACGAATACCGGGGGTTGAACTCCTCTCTTGGTGTAGTTCCTGCCGTAAGATAGCTGGGTAGGTCGCCTGGATCCTCACCATGGAGTACCCTCTTGAATGAGATGAATTTTAGGAATACTAATCCGGAAGCAAGTAGCTCAAAGGTGTGGTGGGTGAAAAGCTGAGTGAGAGAGAGAGCCAAACAACAAAGCGGTGGTAGTTAGTTTTTTTCTCAGGAGAAGCAAACAATAAGTGGTTTCCCGTACATTTGTGCATGGGCTAGAATATACACCTATAAGCTTCTGCTTCCTAAAACGGTCGATGGCAGCCCAAAATAAAAACACACTTGTAAATTAAGGACCCACGACTAAATAGGTTAGCTATCTCGTATCTCTAAAAACATATCGTGAGGTAACAAATTTAGATTTTAAAAAAGAATGAGAGGACGTACGCTAGAAGAAAACAAATAAATTAGGAACACTGTCTCCTATACAAGAGAACTCCGCGCTATTAGAAATTGGCATATCCAATCTGTGTTCCATAAGTACGAACGAAATCGACGACAGGACAAACACGCCTTCAACTCAAGGTACCACATCAAAATCAAATACTCCCTCCAATCCATATTAGTTGACTAAAATTTGTCTAGATTTGGATGAATTTAGACACTATTTAGTATATAGGTTCATCCAAATTTTGACAAATCCAAGTCAACTAATATGGGCCGGAGGGAGTAACTTCTTCTATTGATCTCTATATGTATGTTGTGATCCTCAATTACAATATCATTACAGATTTATGCTTTGATTGACTTACAAGTAACTACAACACTAGGTCAAGAGCTTTGCCTGCAATAAGAAGTCTTGAAGATTCATCGCCTTCAATTCTACAAGCGGAAGAGAGTAATCATCAGGTAAAACATTGACCATGAAAACAAATCTTGCAAACAACATCAATGGTTTTAAAAACTTTATGACATAACCAAAAGGAAATTCAATCTATTCTCAGAAACAAAAACAAAAAAGCTTTTGTGTTAAGTTTAGCTTCTGATATGATTAAACCAACATGTACTCACAATATTTAGCATCATAGTTGGAGCTTAACATCCTCTTTTAATATATTTTTATGCATTCATTGTTCAGCTGGAAGAAGCAATGAAAAGAAAAGATGGGCCGCATATCAAAGATTTCGAGAAACATGCCAAGATGGTCAAAGTCAAGAAAATAAGCAAGCCAACAAGGTGATCACTTACCAATCATGAAAATGTACTTAAAACTTATTGAATAAACCATCCATACATGAAAATTTCATTAACGGCGAAAATTCAAGTTTAACTAACCTGGTACCACAAAAAAGGTACAAGTTAGTAATATAGTTAGGATGTGTGTTGGTAGTTTATTTAGACTTTGCCAGATTTAATAATCATTATTAATTAATATATTATTTATGTAAAACCAGAGAAACAACAAGAAGTGCAAGACTGGCTAGGAGAATCAAACTTAAACAAAAGAAAAACAAAGGACGTTTGGTAATAAAAGATGTGTCAGACAGTATACTAGAAAAATAGGCTATGAATGAGGACATGTAAGCAAATCTTCACAAAATTATTTATTTATATTTATTGACAGTCGGTGTAGTTACTTATTTAGAGTTAAACTGCTTATCCTTTCAATTCCATGATGCTACTATTAACAGGATATACTAGAAGCAGCAAAATAAGTTTCTTATGCTATGCACATAAACCTTATGAACATATTATAAAATGAATATTTATGTTTCCTAAAATGAGGAAGATCGAATTGTGCTATCTATGTGTTGAAATATGGACAAGATTAAAACGATTACTTAGTTAACTCCACGAATTTGATGTAGAAACATATGATTTTACAAACTTTACTGTACATAAATAGTTCTTATGCTAGGAGCTTGGGATACACATTTAGCTCTCAAATTCTTTAGATTCTCAAATACATGATAACATATCTAAATGCACATGAATAAAACAGGACTAGACCAAAATATGTTTTGTTCAATTGCAACCGAAAATAGTGTCTAAATGGAAATTCTGTTACGCAGGGCAACGTATGCAGCAGAGATAGCTAGAGAAGCAAGACTGAATAGAAAAAGAAAAATGCAAAGCAAGAGCAAGAGCAATGCAGGACAATCGCCCAAAAGTAATTTGATAATCAGTCAGACAAGAAAAACTACAAGGTAAGTAGAAAAATTCAATCAAGATCTACAATTTGGATATTTACTAATATGATATTTCTGTTATGCACGTGTACAGGACTAAAAATAAAACTAAGAAAACAACATCAAAATCAAGGACAACTAACAGATCACCAGAAATGTAAGTTGTACTCCCTCCGTCCCAAAATAGATGTCTCAGATTTGTCAAAATTTATATGAAAAATAACATTCATTTCAAAAATATAAATGATCCTAACAATCTTTAACAGGACATCGGAAAGGACTGATATGAAAATTTGGAACTTCGGATTACCATCCTGCAAGTGTGAATGATGTGGCGCAATTTTCTGGTATGAAGAAAGAACTAAAGGTAAAGGGAAAACGGCACCAACTTTCGGACTATGCTGCAAACAAGGCAAGGTTGATTTGCCACCTTTAAGAGAGCCACCTGCTTACCTTATGAAGTTGCTAAGGAGAGATAGCGGGAACAGATCAAAAAACTACATGCAGAATATCAGATTATACAACTCCATGTTTGCTTTCACATCGATGGGAGGAAAGGTAGACAATGAAATAAACAATGGCAGTGGACCTTATGTTTTCAAAATGAGTGGGCAAAATTATCACAGGATTGGAACTCTACTACCTGAAGGTGAAGACAAGCCACGCTGGGCACAATTGTACATATATAATACTGATAACGAGGTAAACAACAGGATTATGGCATCAACATCAGAAGATAAAAGGAAGTCGATAGATCCTCACACTGTTGAAGGCCTTAAAAATATGCTGGATAGAGAAATCATATTAGCAAAAACATTCAGAATGGCAAGGGACAGATTCCAAGAAGGTGACTATGACAATGTGAAATTAAAGCTAATCAGTAAACGACATGCAATTGGAAGACCACATGACATGCCACCTGCAACTGAAGTTGCAGCTCTGATTGTCAATGATAGCACAAAAAATGTAAAAGGACGAGATGTCATTGTTCAGTACAAAAACATGAAGCTGAGAAGAATATCAGAGAACCATTCAAAATTCATGGCTATGCAATATTCTCTACTATTTCCCTATGGAGAAGATGGGTACAGAGAAAATATACCTTACAATTGAGAGATAGAAGAAAATTGAAAAGGAAAAATGTCACAATGCTGGAATACTATGCGTATCGTCTACAACAACGTACTAACCAATCGATGCACTTGCTCATGTGTGAAAAGCTTACGTTGCAGTACATTGTGGATGCTCTTGCATGCATTTTGCAGTACAGGCTAGAATGGATCAGAAGAAATCAAGGAACCCTAAGGACGGAACTATATGCTGGCTTGCAAGACGCAATAGACAGAGGAGATACAAGGGCTGACCAAGTAGGAAAGAGAATACTACTGCCATGTAGCGTCACAGATAGTCCACGATACAAAGTACAAAACTACCAAGATGCCGTGGCAATTTGCAGGTGGGCTGGATACCCAGACCTATTTGTGACATTCACATGCAACGCATCTTGGCCAGAGATTCAATCAATGCTGCATGAAGTAGGACAACAAGCATGGGAAAGACCGGATATTGTTGACCGAGTGTTTCACATAAAGCTCAAGGAGTTCATGAGAGACATAAAAGAAAGGGAATACTTCGGAAAAACACTAGCAAGTAATAATATACTGACTTCATCATCACAAATGCTAATTTCATTCTATAACAAATGAACTAACATTTTTTTTAAAAACTTGCAGTTATATACACAATAGAGTTCCAGAAAAGAGGCCTCCCGCATGCCCACATAGTCATATTCCTTGACAAGAAGGAAAAAAAACACAAATATCCAGAACCTTCAGAGATAGACAAGATAACCAATGCTGACATCCCAGACAAGGAGAACGATCCAGAAGGATACGAAGCTGTTGAAAACTTCATGATGCACGGACCATGTGGTGCAGCCAACACGAATTCACCATGCATGGTCGACAACAGATGTATAAGAAATTTCCCAAAAAAGTTTAACATCAATACGGCCATCGATGAAGATGGATACCCAGTATACAGAAGGCGGGATGATGGAAGATACATAGAGAAGGGGGGAGTCAAATTGGACAACGTATACGTCATCCCATACAACAGAAATCTACTGGTAAAGTATCAAGCACATATAAATGTTGAGGTGTGCAACAGATCTCTATCGATTAAATACCTTTTTAAATACATCAATAAAGGTGATGACCAAGCGACGGCACTAATCGAAAATGATGAGATCAAGAAATACCTTGAATGCACATATATATCCGGGAACGACGCATGTTGGAGAGTATTTCAGTTCGAGATGCACTACCGAGATCCCTGCGTTGAAATATTGCCTTTCCACCTGGAGAATGAACAATAGGTCATTTTCTCAGATTCTACAGATTTAACAAAGATCATACGAAAAGAGAGTAGGAATCACTAAATTTACACAGTGGATGGAGACAAACAAGATGTGTGAAGAAGCCAGACAACTAACATACGCAGAATTCCCATCTAAATGGGTATGGAATAAGAAACAGACGAAGTGGACCAAAAGGAAGAAAGGAAGATCAGTTGGAAGGATATATTATGCCCATCCAGCAAGCGGCGAAAAATATTACATGCGGATGCTACTCAATGTTGTCAAAGGACGCACATCTTTCGAAGACATAAGAACTGTAAATGGAGTTGTCCACACATCATACAAAGCAGCTTGCAAAGCTCTAGGATTTCTTGATGACGACAAAGAGTGGCTTGAGTGCATCAAAGAGGCGTCCAATTGGGCAACTGGAAACCAGCTAAGACAACTTTTCACAACAATCTTATGCCACTGTGAAGTGACAAGTCCTAAGCTCCTTTGGGAATCATGATGGGAAGTTCTAAGTGAAGACGTAGAGTATAGACAGAGAAAACTATTAAACTATCCTACACTATGTCCGACAGCTTCATAGAAGCAAGGACATGCCTTGGTTGAAATAGAGAAGCTCATGAGACAAGCTGGAAGGACACTTAATGAATATCTAGGAATAGAACTTCCAAATTCTTCAGAGATAAATGAACTTGGAAACAGGTTGCTCAACGAAGAGATGAGCTACAACAAAGAGGAGCAAAAGGATGAGCACTTGAGGATCTTGGGTAATCTAAACTCTGAGCAACTCAATGCATTTGATTCAATAATGGAATCAATCGAGTGGATGGATATGGTGGAACAGGAAAGACCTATCCATGGAAGGCAATCACAACAAAACTGCGTTCCGAAGGAAAAATAGTACTAGCAGTAGCATCATGTGGTATTGCAGCGCTGCTTTTACAGGGAGGTAGGACAGCTCACTCAAGGTTCCACATCCCACTGATCCTTACAGAAGAGTCAACATGTGACATTAGACAAGGAACACACTTGGCAGAACTTTTAAACAAGACATCACTAATATTATGGGATGAGGCTCCAATGGCAAACGAAATATGTTTTGAGGCTCTGGACAAAACCCTAAGGGATATATTAAGGCATACAAATGAAAACAGTAGTGAGAGACCATTTGGTGGAATGACAGTGGTTCTAGGAGGGGACTTCCGCCAGATACTTTTAGTTCTACCAAAGGGAAGAAGACACAACATAGTCACTGCATCCATTAAAAGGTCGTATCTTTGGGAACACTTCCAGATACTGAAACTAAGAAAGAACATGCGACTCAATTGCATGACAAACGATGAAACTAAGAAACAAAAGGTAAAAGAATTTACAGACTGGATTCTCAATATTGGAGATGGAACAAATACATTAGCAGAAGGTGAAGAACTGATAAATATACCAAGTGACATACTACTGAAAAAAGGAAATGATCCAAAAAAGGAAATTGTGGAAAGCATATATCCAAATTTGAAGGAGAGGTATCGCCAATTAGAATTCTTAGAAGAAAGAGCAATATTATGTCCAAGGAACAAAACAGTCCGCGAGATAAATGAATATATAATGGAACAACTAGCAGGTGAAGAGAAAACTTATCTAAGTTGTGACACAGTATGCAAAGCAACAACTTTAAATGGTGAAACAGATATGCTATATCCAATGGAATTTCTAAACAGCTTAACGTACCCTGGAATCCCAAATCATGAGCTAAAACTAAAAGAAGGTCTACCAGTGATGCTACTACGCAATATCAACCAAAGTGCCGGGTTATGCAATGGTACAAGGATGACAATTATTCAACTAGGAAGAAGATTCATCGAGGCACAGATAATAACAGGAACTCATGTGGGAGAAAAGGTGTATATTCCAAGAATAATAATGTCGCCAACAGAATCAGTGTGGCCATTCCTCCTAAAAAGGAGACAATATCCAATTTCAGTGTGCTTTGCTATGACAATCAACAAAAGCCAGGGGCAATCTCTGAACAAGGTAGGACTTTAACTACCTAAACAAGTTTTCAAACACGGACAACTATATGTAGCATTCTCAAGAGTGACGAGAAGGGACGGTCTGCGGGTAATGGTCAATGACGAAGATAGCAAAGATGATGTTGTCAAGAACATAGTCTACAAAGAAATTTTCTAAAGGTATGGCGAAATGACATACTTTTCGTGTACTATATTACTTTTCTTATATAAACTTACAAGTTCTCACTATATGGCAGGATGGATATGGTCTACTAATCTACCAAAATATAAGAAACGTGCACCAGCTTATGATGTAATTAGTTAGTATTTTCAAAAAAGCTTAAGACAATATTTCTTCCTTACATGATGGGATATGGTATGCTTATGTTTTCTCACACCAAAATCTATATAATGCGCAATTCTTATCGAATCGGATGTCTAAAACTCTATTCTCTTTTATATTGCAAATTCACCGGTTAATCAGAACAATGGTCACATCTGCATAGGAAGAAAGGGGCAAACTTAAAAAATGGATGTATATGTGCGATTCATGTGCTTTTGCCCGTACATACATAAATATTCCTGTTGCAAATATTAATGATATAAACAAACACTACTTCATTTTGTTAAATTTGCATGGGGGTAGGGGTAGGGCCTAACACTGCCGATGCCGGTCCCAAGCCCGGAAAAAAGTGGAGGGGGCATTAAAACAAATTCAAATCTTTCACTAACAAGCACAACCTTAAAATATGTTTTCAAACAGAAAGTTCATCTCAAAGGAATTGAAATGGCCAATTACTAAAATTTGTAAATGGAACATGGTTTACATTAAAAAATTAAATACCAGTACCATATGCAGAACTAGAGTTGGCAGTTAAACATCTGATAGAGAATGACTAAATTATATTTTGATATTTAAACATATGAAATGAGGAAATAAAAAGGGCTGTGTAGATATCTTTTAAATTCGAAAATAACTTAAAGAAAATCTAATCCATCGTGCATGAGGTACTGAAAAAAAAATTCTTATGCCAAGCCAGATACCAATGTATAGAGAAGACATCACAATGTAAAGCAGACACTGTGATTAGATCAAATAAAAAACAAAAAAATCTATTTGTAATTCCATTGGAGAATCAAAATTATAAATAAACTAAAGGATGGTACCAATTCATGACAGCTTCATCGACGAATCAAAATAACGCCAACCAAAAGGCCCCTATCTTCTCCAAGTAAGACCGCCGGACAAAAAACTCAAAATGCGCTACAGACTAACGCTACAGGCCGGACCTCCTCCATGACCCTCTTCAGCCGGGACCTCCTCCATGACCCTCCTACAGCAGTCCCCCGCGCTCCGTATGTACGGTCCATTTCAGGGCGAGTAGAACGCCGGGGATTTGATTTTGCTGGATTTCTAAGAGTATACGCAAACAGATTTGAGGAAGGGCTAATTTTTTTTAAATAATACATTTTTTATTGAATTTCACAAATAATACACAAAACGGGAAAATTGCAAATATGTTGGTCGCTCGGCCGATCGACAGACGACAGACAGGGCTCGTCCGTTGAACGGACGACGGACACGGTTCGTCCGTTGAACAGACGACAGTTTGGTCGATTTTTATCGAACAGCCGACAGCCTTGCCTTCTTTTCCCGAAAAGACGACCGCGCTGCCTTCTTTCTTTTAACAGACGACAGGGCATCACGCTGTCGGCCGACAGGGGTGTTTCGTCCGTTCAACGGACGAAGGCAGGGTTCGTCCGTTGACGGGCCGACGCCACCCAGCATATAAGTCGCCGACCCGTCGTCGCCCTCCACTCCTCTCGCTAGCCAGCCCTCCTCTCTCTCGGTTCCTCCTCTTTCTCACTAGCTCGCTCTCGTTTTCGCCAGTTGCTGCACCGATTTTTAGCCCAGATTTCTATCCAAACTCGCTGCTCTAACATATTAGCAAGCTAGTAGAGTCCCGATCTACTAATGGGATAGCCTGGTGTAGTGATTTGAGTCGTTTTGGTGGAGGGATCTGGTGGTGTTCTTGTTGAGCAATGGCCATGGTGGAGGCCGGTGCTGGGACTTGAGGAAGGTGCATGGTGGAGGTGCTGATCCGTTGACCTGAGGCGGCTGCACGGCAGGACTTCGCACGCTTCAAGGGTAAACCCTAAGTTCTTGCTAATTGCAGTCATGTGTGTATGTTTATAGGTAGCCTTTGATGGGGTCTGTTAGATGCAAGATATTTGTAGAGTATTATGTGTCAATGTACCTGTTTTTGACTATTTTCGGTATTTTTTAGGTCGAAAATCATGTCAAATAATGTAGTGTTTAGGTTCTTGTATGGTCCTGGTTCCGTCAGAATAAACCAGCACGGAGTTGATTTGAGCGAGTTTAGTTTTATGGATGAAGTGCTTCAGAATCCTGAAACAGTGCCCGTTACTCAGTTGAAGGATTGGTTATGTGTTCGTTTAGGGCTCCCTCCTACCCATACTGTCGGTGTGCATGCTTTATGGACTAAGTCAAGGCAAACCCCTAATTTTTATTTAAGGCCAATAGAAGCGCAACAGAAATGGGTCAAATTTGTGCAAGCTTGCCAGAAAAGAGAAGTTAACCCTAGTCTCTTAGTGTTACCTGTGGCGAAAGAGGCTGGGTATGATCATGGCCAGAGTAGTCAGACCGGTCATGCTGGAGATAGTTATGATCATGGCCAGAGTAGTCAGGGCCAAGAGGGTGGCGGCGGTTATGAATCAGGTCACAGTAGCTATGCACACACCGGGGGTGAAGGATTAGGGGAAGACATATTCAGTGGCGAAGCTGATGAGGACGAGATATATGATGGTTTGTTGCAACATCAAATGGAAGCCGAAGACTCAGAAGGCAACAGTGATACGGCTGATGATTCTGGCGAGTCTGATCAAGAAGAGATCGGCCAACCTATTCCGGCATCATGGAATAATGACAACACAGCAGCAATGACTGTGAACGATGGGCATGATTCGGCGTGGCATTATCACGCGAACATCATCTCTCTGGGTGCATTATATCCTAGCAAGAGACATCTGCAGGAAGCAATTGTTGAGTGGTCAATGTCCATGCAACGGGTCATGAAAACGAAGGTGTCATCACAACAATATTTGACATTGGTTTGCGAGGAAGCTGGATGTCCTGCAAGGGTGCATGCCCATGTCCCTAGGTATGACACAAACTGGAAGGTCACCGATGTTGTGATGCACACATGCACACTTGAAAGTGTCCTTCAGGACCATCGTAACCTCACGTCAACCCTCCTGGCTAGACTGTTGTACACAGAGATAGTGGAGGGCAAAGCCATGGGGGTGAAAGCTATCATTAACAAAGTTTCTGTCAGATTCCGCTACAATATTTCATACGGGAAGGCTTGGAGGACTAAGCAAAGGGCACTGGAGGCAAGGTTTGGTTCGTTTCGAGACGGGTATGACTGTGTTGTTAGGATGCTCCAGACACTGCAGGCTAGGAATCCAGGCACCTACGTGGACATCCAACACTTTACATTGCCACATGAACCTAATTTGAGGGTACTTCATCGAGTGTTCTTCTCATTTGCTATATGCATAGAAGCTTTCACTCACTGTCGACCAGTCATCTGTGTGGATGGTACATTTCTCACTGGCAAGTATAGGGGTCAGATATTGACTGCCATAGGCCAAGATGGAAACAATCAAGTGGTTCCACTTGCTTTTGCTTTCGTGGAGAGCGAGAACACCGAGAGTTGGGTATGGTTTTTCAGGCAGCTGAAGATAGCAATTGTGAGAGATACACCGAATGTATGCGTGCTTCATGATAGGCATCCAGGTATACTAAGCGCGATAAAGAAGCTCACACAGCCCACTCCTGATGAAGTAACTCCATGGCTGGACATGCAGAGTCGTTGGTGCATGCGGCATCTAGGGGCCAATTTTTTCTCACAGTTCAGGAACAAAGCTCTTATGAACCTATTCAAGAAGCTTTGCAAGCAGAACCAAGAGTGGAAGTATATCAAGTGTCGTGGCTATCTTGATGACTTCACTAAAAAACATGTGACTCAGAGGAGAGCAGCTAGAGCAGCAGCGGTCGCGGCTCATGCAGCGGCGTTAGCTGCACAGGCAACAACAGGAGCAGCACCACCGGAGGAAGAACCCATTGCCCTTTGTGACTTGCCAGGATTTGACCAACCCGGTACTAGGAGAAGGCCTGGCAGAAGGATTAAAATTTTCAGGAATGGATACAACACGAGCCTGTAGAGAGGTGGTCTCTGCTGCATGACACTCATGGTGCTAGGTTTGGCGTCATGACTACAAATCTGGCTGAAACTTACAACTTTGTCTTGAGAGGAAGTAGGGCTCTACCATTAACAGCCATTGTGGAGTGTATTTTCACTGGAACTCTGAAGTATTTCAGAGACAGACTCCAGATGGCTCAGATGCATATCATGAACAACCCAAACACGAGGTATTGTTCAAAGATCATGCATTACATGGATGCCAAGATGGAGAAGGCTCGGTCCATGCATGTCATCGCCATCGGTAATCAGGAAAGAAGGTTCAAGGTACGCCTCCCTTCCAACCGGATTGGAACAGGAGAAGAGGTAAAGACACAGGAGGTGAGGATAGGCAACGAAGCCTGGCCAACGTGTGAGTGCACGTGCAATAAACCCAAGCTGTTGCATCTGCCTTGCTCTCATGTACTAGCTGCATGCGGGCTGATGGGTATGGATGCGATCTCGTTTGTGTCTCCTTATTTCCTTAAGGACGCGGTGGTCAATACGTGGACAGGCGAGATGATGGGATATAGGGCATGGGGAAATTTCAATAAAGTAAATCCAGGTGAAAAGTTTACATCCCAGATCCTGTACTAATGAGGACAGGAAGAGGAAGGCGACAATGTGTCCGCATCCGTAATGATATGGATGAATCTGAAGCCGGAGACCCTATTAGGCAATGTTTTCTGTGTAATCAATTTGGTCATATAGACACCAGTTGCCACATCTTCGGGACTGGTGGAGCTGCTCCTCGTGGACGTGGCAGCCGAGGAAGAAGAGGCAGAGGAAGAAGAGGCAGAGAAAGAAACTAGACGTGTGGAACTATGTCTTAAATTTGTAATATGTGTGGAACTATGTCTTAAATTTGTAATATGTGTGGAACTATGTATTAAATTTGTAATATGTGTGGAACTATGTCTTAAATTTGTAATATGTGTGGAACTATGTCTTAAATTTGTAATATGTGTGGAACTATGTCTTAAATTTGTAATATGTGTGGAACTATGTCTTAAATTTGCAATATGTGTGGAACTAATGTGCAGATGGCGGGATCTTTGCTGAATGCTGACATAGATAGAAAGCACCGATCGACGGTACTGGATGCTAACCCGGGGTCCTTGAAGCACCTAGTGACTCGCACTCCCATTTCGAACTGGTGCATACATCCTGATTGGCTTCAGAGGCATGTGACATTTATTTCTCTTGCTGTTGGGATATTTATGGGCCAATGTGACTAAACTGTTCTGCTTTCTTCTTATGTAGATTGAAGTGGGATGGACTCTTACCATTCGTTCGTTTGGTTGAGGCCACTCGTATGGAGGAGATAGAAGGGCGACAACTTGGGTTCCAGACTAAGCTTCTCGATGCGACTCGTCTTTGCTCACGTGCTTGGTGGATCGATGGAGGCCCGAGACTCACACTTTCCATTTTCGATGGGGAGAGATGGCTCCTACCCTTCAGGACGTCTCGTACTTGCTGGGACTTCCGTTGGCTGGCGTGCCCATAGGCCCAGTGGATCCACCGGCAAATTGGGCCCAAGACATGGCCCAACGATTCTTTGGCATCCGTGATGGAGCTCTGGCCTTTGGCCATGACAATCATGGGCCAAAATTTGGATGGTTGGAGCAGTATCAGGTGTGTTTCATTTATTTGTTCTATTTTGTTGAACATGAAACAATTGTCTACCACTCTGACCTGCTGTTCGACGAAGAGCAAATTGATTTGCCTACATTTGGCACTCACTGGACCCGTCGCAAGGTCAGTGTAATGTCTTAATAAATTGCACTTCTGGTACTACAATATGAAAGTTACTAACAACTATTTTATCATGCAGTGTCGTTTCGCGGGAGAGCAAGTCGTTAGATGCTATCCATCGTTCAGCGAGCAGTTCGACACACTGAAAGAGGATGTCGTGATTTGGGAGCCGTACACCCTGCAGACACGACACGCACGATATCCCGGCGGGTTATCTATTATATGCACTAGAGATCGAGAGTACTGGCTGACTACATCGAAGATCATCTTTGATTGCCAAGTTGAGGAGATGTCTCAACAGAGGGTCATGCGACAGTTTGGTCTTTGCCAGATGGTATATCCCCCGCGTCCGGATGTTCCACTTCCAGATGTCGTGCACGCGTAAGTAAATATATGTACATAAGGAATGCATCTTATACTTCATCTATGTTCTTTAATGATGGTCTAACAAATTCTAATGACAGGTACTCTCGGAAAAGTAGCAAGACCGCCACTCAATGGCTCCAACGGGTGGGGATTTACGTCAACGAGTGGCAGAATGCACCAACACAAGTGTGGCACGCTGGCCCGTTTGATATGGAGCTATTCCACGGATACCTACAGAGGTACATGTCGATGACACGGCTACGTCCCATTCCACACGCACATGACGATGAGATATACCCTAGCCAGTCAACACTGGAGTCCAGACAGTCAGCGGTAAGTACTTTATTTAGAGCATAATCAACATGAGTGCCTATGTAGTGCATACCTAACTATGAGACAAATGCAGGCCGATATGACGTGGGAGCTACAGACTGAGGTGGCTCAGTACGGACGATCGCTTTCGACCGTTCCTCTTGTGCCCCGTCAGCAGGCTCAGTCCTTTGCCCAGCGGGTCGAGGAGAAGCTGCGGCGTATCTACGCGGCCATCACGTGCACCAGCGTCTCCGACGTCGTTCAACACCGAGAAGCACAACGCCCACCGCGTCACTCGGTGGAGGAGCGCGCCCCACGTCGATCCACGCAGCAGCGCCCACCGCGTCACTCGGTGGAGGAGCGCGCCCCACGTCGATCCATGGAGCAGCCACCTTCTCCAGACCATGCTGGAGGCTCGGGATGGCACGAGGAGCATATTTCTCCACCACTCCGCCACGGGCCTCGTCCACGACTCTCACAGCAGGCGCCGCCGAGAGCACCACCTCCAGACCAGGCTGGAGGCTCGGGGTGGCAGCAATCACAGTTTACTTCTGACCCGTGGCAGCAATCGCAGTTTAATATCGACCAGTTGCAGCAGAACCAGATTACTTTCGAACAATGGCAGCATCAGCAGCCGATCCCCTACATGGACTTCGCTTATCGACCACAATCTCATCCTCATGGTAAGCGTGTCCCTTCCTACTATTGTTAGATGCAGTAAGACATTGTTCGGTACTTAATTTCTTATACACTAGCAGGAGACTCCGTTACATGGGACAGTACTGACGACCGTGATCAGCAGACACAGCACGAGCAGGTAGACTGGTTTGGCCAGTATCAGCCAGGTACTCCACCACCTATCCCCACACAGGATACACAGGATCAAGGTGAAGGGTCAACTGCACCTCGCCGTAATGTGATGCCATCCCACAGATATGGATGGAGTACACCGAGGCCTCCGCCACCTTGTTGTCGACACCAGTGATATCTACTTATGTATCAGTCATTTACCTATCTATGTATGAGACATCATTCTATTATTTCATGATTTTATTCGACAAACTACTCAACATAACTTGCAACATAGTTCAACATAACTTGCAGTACATAAATAAGAGTCCTATCTATCCCTAGCATGATGCCTTTCCCTTTTCCTTCGATGATGTCTCGCCCTTTCCCTTGGACGATCCCTCGCACTTGCTCTTCTTGGCCTGCGCTTTCTTCTTCTCCTGCCTCTTGTCCCACTCAGCTCTCGCCTTGCTTCCAACGGGTGGCGGCATGAAGATATCATCCTCATCTTCGCTCTCTTCTATCCAGGCCCTAGGTGCCACAACTTGCTCCGTCATGTCAGCTTGACTCTTCTTGGCCTGCTCTTTCTTCTTCTCCTGCCTCTTGTCCCACTCAGCTCTTGCCTTGCTTCCAACGGGTGGCGGCATGAAGATATCATCCTCATCTTCGCTATCTTCTATCCAGGACCAAGGTGCATTAGCCACCTCCATCATGCGAGCTTCACTCTTGAAGGTGAGCTTGTCCCACCTTGCCTTGATCCTGAGAAGCTCTGCTCGTACCTGACTTGGGGTCTTCAGTTTCCACCCTCTTCGATGAAGTGACTTACCAAGTATAACGAGAGCATCATGGTTCGATACCAACGTATCCCAGTCGGCTGGTTTATCGCCTATCTCAACAGTTCTGGCTATGAAGAAAAGCCCAATGGACATATCTACAGGCCAGGGAGACGCGTCGGTCATAGTGGAGAGGAGTGGAGGAAAATGCGAGAGCAAAAGGAGAGAGGGAAATGAGAGAGTAAGAGGAGGAAGAGATGAACTGGGTTAAAGGATACATCCCGTTGCCCGGATTTATAGAGGCACCGAACCGAATAGGCGGGAAAAAAGGGCGGGAAGTCGTGGCGGGAAAAAGAGGGCGGGAAGTCGTGGCGGGAACAAAGGGCGGGGATTACTGGCGTGAAAAATTTGCGGGGAGTAACGGCGGGAAAAAATGGCGGGGAGTACCGGCGGGAAAAATCGGCGCGAAGGATTGCCGAGGAGCGGACGATTATTTAGCGAAGATTACTTAGCGGCGGGAGCACTGGGGCGTCGGCTCCTCAACGGACGACAGAACGTGTCGTCTCTTCAACCGACGATCGACCTGTTCGTCTGGCGAGCAGCCGAAGCACACGGGAATCGTCTCCTCAACGGACGACCCCAGCTGTCGTCTGATCAAGCGACGAAGGAGCTCTGTCGTCCGTTGAACGGGTGACGGATCGACATAACTGAAATTTACCAAATTTGCGTATTATTTGTGAAAATCAATAAAAAAAATGTATTATTTAAAAAAAATAGCTGAGAAAGGAACGGGACGGAGAAAAATGGAAAAAAAATCCAAGGAGCACACAACCAGATTTCAGACTAGCGGTGGATTAGAAAAACAAAGAAGTCAAAAGCTCAGCGATGGGAAATGGGGAACGGGAAAGAAAAGTTAAAAAAATGCAACTACAACCTACAGTCCGATTTAGCAGTGTATAGGTAAATTCTAGGCAAAAATTAGGCTCAAATCGAATCCTATTTAATAGTCGCACATGCAAAAAATACGCAAAGCTTTGGCTCAAATCAGAGGGAGTACTGTTTTAAAAAATATAATTAAACACTTAATGCAATGGGAAAAATGCAAGAACAAAATAATTATTTCTAAAAAGTATGTATACTCCCTCTGTTCAGTAATATAAGACGTTTTATATATTTTAAAGTAGATTAGATTCGGACTAAAATGGATGAAACTAAACAATAATATGTGCGTAAATAATTGGAGAGAAGACAAAACCGTTGTCCATCAAATCTAAAACCACATATATATGTAAAAAGGGATCGATACCTCAACCTTAATTGAGTAGTAATTACTTTCTCCGTTTCAAAATATAAGATGTTTTAGCTTTGTGAAGGAATGTATCTAAACTTCTTTTAATATGTAGGTTCATTGAAATCTGTTTCACACATTAAAAAATTATATCTAATCAAAAATTATTTTCAAACTTTATTAAATTGTCTAAAAACGCTATTATGAATTATAAAAAAAATAATAGATCATCAATAAATAAACCTGGCAAGGAAAGATATATTAACAGACCGTCAATGGGTCCCCTGCGTGTATAACGAATTGTCAAAACAATATGTTAATAAGTAAATTTAGCATGGAAAGAAATATTAATAGACCATCAATGGATAGCGTGCACGTATGCGCATGCCACTGTGCTAGTTTAAAGTGAAAGCACTTGACAGAATTTCCATGTGTCCTCGAGAACGTGTGGTCCTTATAAGTATTTTCACCGTCTTGTCCTTTGCTAAGAAAGGATTGGGCCACTTGCTACAGTTGTTTGTTGTATTTATTACTTGTA
This sequence comes from Avena insularis, assembly GCA_023614405.1. Lineage (NCBI taxonomy): Eukaryota > Viridiplantae > Streptophyta > Magnoliopsida > Poales > Poaceae > Avena > Avena insularis. The sequence continues at coordinate 79,282,510 of CM042695.1, read as the reverse complement.
CTTTGTTTTGTTGCCTTACAGAAAAACCCTAAAAATCCGTTTGCTAAGTATTTATAGAGATTTCCTGCTCCTTACCACTAGTTAACACCTTCTGCTCCTCGTTGGGATCGACACTCCTATTTATCAAAAGTACTATAATACACCCCTATACTTGTGGGTCATCAAGACTATTTTCTGGCGCCGTTGCCGGGGAGTGAACCGCTATTGAAGAGTGGAATTGGTAAAGGAAACTTCTACTACGAGTATTGTTTTTTGTTTCTGTTTGTTACTTTGTTTCCAATATGGATAACCCACTTGGTTTTCTGTTTGGGAAAACTACTACCACTATGTGGGTAGTAGATGAACCACCACCTGTTGAGATAGATCCTTTTAAGATACCTATAAGTATTGTTGATCGTGTTATGGATAATTATTATTTAGGGGATGGAACTGTTCATCCTGGTGATCACTTGCTTTTTATCCATGAATTATACAGGTTGTTTAAGTGTGCAGGTATCACAACTGAACAGGTGAAGAAGAAGTTACTCTCTATATCCTTGAAAGGGAGAGCTGAAGAATGGTATAAGCTGCTAAAGAATGGGCAATCCATGGAATGGGAGGAAATGTCATCTCTCTTTTATTCTAAATTCTATCCTCCCAGTGAGATTCATAAGGATAGGAATCTTATATATAACTTTTGGCCTCATGATGGAGAGAGTACAGCTCAAGCTTGGGGGAGATTGAAGTTACTAATGCTTAAATGTTCTATTCATGAACTTCCTAACAATATTATTATCAATAACTTTTATGCTAGGCTTTCTCTTCATGATAAAGATTTACTATATGCTTCTTGTGCTGGATCTTCACACGTATGAAGGAAGAAGCTAAATGGGGTCTACTAGACCGTATTCAAGAGAACACTGAAGCTTGGGAGAATGACAAAGGAAGAAAGTCAGGTATAAACTATGATTATGAATGCATAAAATCTTTTATGGGAACTGATGACTTTCGTGATATTAGTAATGAGTTTGGTCTTGATTCCCAAAGTATTGCCAATTGTTTTAAGGCCTTTGCCTCTTACATAGAAATTCCCAAAAAAAAGTGGAGTAAGTACCATGCACCTTATAAAGATGTTGTTATTCATGTTCTATTAGAGAACTGAAGTTTGTACTATTGATCATACTGTACCTGAACCTTATGTTGAGAAAACACCTTTCCCAGCTAAGGTAAAGGAGTACTCTATGATGATTAGTGTGAATAACAAAGGTACTAAGATAACTGTGGAACCTGATGAGCGAATAAATATTGAACCTGTGGTAGCTATTGTGAAAGATCTTGTCACTAGAAATATAGAGGATGAGCACATTGTTTTTTGTGAAGACGCTTCTAATATTATCTCTCATCCTAGTAAGGCTAGAAAAGCTAGTGTCACTGTGCTTTCCGTTAGAATTGGTGATCATTGCTGCTATGGTTTATGTGATATTGGTGCTAGTTCTAGTGTTATTCCTTATGAGCTTTACAGGGAAATTATGCATGAAATTGGTCCTTGTGAGCTTGAGGACATTGATGTGGTTATTCACCTTGCTAATAAGGAGACCATTTGCCCTATTGGTATTGTAAGAGATGTGGAGGTTCTTTGTGGTAAGATTAAATATCCTGCTGATTTTCTAGTGCTTAATTCAGCAGCTAGCAAAACTTGCCCTATCATTTTTGGTAGACCCTTCTTGAACACTTGTGGGGCTATTATAGATTGTAAAAAGGAAAAAAGTTTTAACTAAGTTTGATGGATATTCTTATGTGTTTAACTTTTCCAAATTTGCTAAAGCTCCTTGTGAAAATAGTTTGCCTAATGAAGATTCCAGGATGGGACAACTTGCTTCTACTGATACAGTTTATGACCTTGGACCTCTTTTTGGTGATTGTAAGTATGCTCATTCTGATGATAAAGTTGTTTCCAGTGACAATTATATTGTTGTAAGACCCCACCTTTATAAAGGTAAAGTTCCCTGTGATTGCAATGCTAGTCCCTGGATCAAATGCTAGCATCCAAAGTTTAAGATGAAGTACACAGAAACAAGGGTCATTATTACATCGTCATTCCAGAGATAACATAGTCTTTTACAACTCCATAGCCATAGGCTAGTACAAGAGTTTAACTTAACAATAAAAATAAAAGTCTTCATCTTCATGTGCCACATGCAAGCATGTTGAGTGTAGACTCATAACCCTAATCTTCATCAGAGTAACCTGCAACATCACAAGTTACAGCCACAGTGGGTCAATACATTGGAATAGTATTGGCAAGTGATACCTTAGTAGAATAATAGTTTCTAGCTTCTACATGAATTTGGCTAAGTGTATCTTAGGCTTGCTTTGCTCAAAATAGCTTTTACCTATCAGTTGAAAACACTAAGTTTTTGTTTGGCAAAAACTCCCAAGGAACCACCAATAGACATTGGTGAACCTTTACCCTTGTTCAACCACAAGTTTTTAACTTAGAAATTGGGATGATGAGATTCTTGATAGCTTCCATGTCTTGATGCTCAAATTGTCTATTGTCAGGGACACGACTAAGTACTTAGATTCTTCCTTCTGCAGAGGTGGTGCACTTTCCCCACAAGACTCGACATGCATCGAGACAGGACCTTTCAGAAGCCTTCCCTTAGACCAAAATGGACGTGTTCCCAAACCTATCATCCCTACCACCAACTGTGGGGGGAAATCACCGTGCCGGCGAGGTGATTAAGTAGCCAGGAGGGGCGAGGAAATTACGCGGTGCTTCAATGCTAATTACGCAAGAAATCAAATGCGGCGTTTCTGGAGGAAACGGCGGTGGCGACGGAGTCTGCTGGGGTGGGAAGAAGATCTTGACTGGCTTGGGCCCGATGGCAGCGTCGGAGAGCAAGCAGGGGTGAGAGAGAGAGAGAGGAGAGGAAATCCCATGTGGGCTGGCTTTTGGGCCATTCTGCTGATGGGCTGGAATGGTGGCGCCGGTCTTTTCTTATTTTCTAATTCCTTTTCTATTTCTGATTTGATTTTCTGAAATAATTTTCAAATGCTATTCAAATGAGTTTGAATTCAAACTTCTTCTGTATTTTTGTAAAAACAATTCAAGCATATATTTGAGTATAAATTATTGTTTGATCATAAACACTTTGGTCCATTAAAAATAGAATTAAAACCATGCCTTACTTATATATTTATAATAGGCATATGAATGGTTTTAAATTTTGATTCTTATTTTAAAACTTTGAACAAGCTTTGAAATCAACATTCAAACCTTTTCCAGTTGAAACAAAGTATTCTCATGATTTAAAATGGAAATGAAGCCTTTGCCTTTCTAACATAAAATAATAGACAGACAATTGGCTTCTGTTTTGCAATCTTGTTTGAAATTAATTTAAAATGCATGAGGATGCATGAATGATGTGCAAACTTTATAAATCATGATTTTTGGGATGTTACAAATATAACCCCCTTAAGGTGAATCTCGCCCTCGAGATTCGAATTGGCTAGCAAATAGGTGAGGGTGGTCTTTCCGAAGATCATCTTCTCTTTCCCAAGTTGCTTCCTCTTCGGAATGGTGGTTCCACTGAACTTTGCAAAACTTGATGGTCTTAGTCCGAGTAACTCTTTCTGCAGTCTCAAGAATCTTGATAGGTTTTTCCTCATAGGTGAGGTCACTTTCCAACTGGACCTCTTCCAAAGGTATGGTATCCTTCAAAGAAGTCTCTTCCAACTCCGGATGGCATTTCTTTAGCTGACTTACATGAAACACATTATGAACGGCAAACAATGATTCAGGCAATTCAATCTCATATGCTACTTCTCCTTTATGGCTCAGAATCTTGAATGGTCCAACATATATTGGTGCCAATTTTCCTTTGACTCCAAACCTCTTTACTCCACGAAGTGGTGATACTCTAAGATAAGCTCTATCACCCACCTCATAGGTGACTTCTCTACGCTTTGTATATGCGTAGCTCTTTTGTTGGGACTATGCTATGTTCAATCTTTCCTTTACCAACTTGACTTTCTATTCATCTTCCTTGATTAGTTCTGGCACGAACAAGTTTCTTTCTCCAACACCATTCCATAGAAATGGTGTAGTACACTTTCTCCCATAGAGAAATTCAAATGGTGCCATCTCAATACTGGCTTGATAGCTGTTGTTGTAAGAGAATTCTGCGTAAGACATACTTTCATCCCAACTAGCTCCATAATCTAGGGCACATGCCCTCAACATATCCTCTAAAATCTGGTTGGTCCTTTCTGTCTATCCATCAGTCTGGCGATGAAAAGTAGTGCTGAATTCTGATCTCGTTCCGAATGACTCATGCAGTTGCCTCCAAAAATGGGAAGTGAATTGAGTTCCCCTATCAGACACAATACTCTTGGGTACTCCATGCAGACATACAATCCTATTCATATAAATCTTGGATAACTTAGCACTTGTATAAGTTGTCTTCACGGGTATGAAATGAGCCACTTTAGTTAGGCGATCTACTATGACCCAAATGGAATCATATTCCGATCTAGTCCTTGGCAGTCCAGTGATGAAATCCATGCCAATCTTTTCCCACTTCCAATCAGGAATTGGTAGTGGTTGTAACAATCCTGCTAGTTTCTGATGTTCCGCTTTCACTCTACTACATACATCACACAAAGCAATATGTTCGGCGATGTCCTTCTTGAGATTATTCCACCAAAATCTTTCCTTCACATCCATGTACATTTTGGTGTTACCCGGATGAATGGAATATGGTGAGTTGTGTGCTTCCTGTACAGTTTCCGAAGCTCCGGATCTTGCGGAATGCAGATACGTTTTCCATACCATAAAGTACCATGTTCGTCTTCATGGAATCCTTTGGCTTTTCCCTTGCTAATCTAACCCTTAATCTTCAATTTCCTTGTCCATCTTTTGGGCTTCCTTGATTTTATCCAACAAGGTGGGTTGAACATCCAATGACATGAGATATCCTTCAGGCACTATCTCCAATCTAAGATCTTTGAATTGGGCACACAGATCATTTGGTAATTCTCCCTTAGTAAGGCCATTCACATAAACCTTACGGCTTAATGAATAGGCTACAACATTTGCTTTACCGGGGTTGTATTGCAAACTCAAGTCATAGTCCTTGATGAGTTCTAGCCATCTTCTTTGTCTCATGTTGATTTCTTTCTGGGTGAAGATATACTTCAAGCTTTTGTGATATGTGAACACTTCACAACGCTTTCCCAAGAGATAATGTCTCCATGTTTTGAGTGCATGGACAACAGAGGCTAACTCCAAATCATGAGTAGGATAATTTACTTCATGAGTTTTGAGTTGTCTCGAGGCATAAGCCACAACTTTTCCTTCTTGCATCAAAACTGCACCTAATCCTTGGTGAGATGCATCACAATAAACTTGGAAATCCTTCTCCAAATCTGGCAAACATAAGATTGGTGCTGTCACTAGTCTCTTCTTCAACTCTTGGAAACTGAGTTCACATCCTTCAGTCCAATCAAATTTCTTGTCTTTCTTAAGTAATTCCGTCATTGGCTTAGCTACCTTTCAGAAATTCTCAATGAATCTTCTATAGTATCCTGCCAAGCCAAGGAAATTACGAACTTCTTTCACTGACTTAGGAGATTTCCATTCAGTTACAGCTAACACTTTTGCGGGATCAACTGCTACACCATCTCATGATACAATGTGTCCAAGAAATCCAACCTCATTCAGCCAGAATTCACACTTGCTGAATTTGGCATATAGCTTATGCTCCCTAAGCTTCTCAAGTATCAATCGCAAATGTTCTTCATGCTCTTCATTGCTCTTGGAATAGATCAAAATGTCATTGATGAAAACGACAACGAATTTGTCAAGAAATTCCATGAAGACCTTGTTCATCATATTCATAAAGTAGGCCGGTGCATTTGTCAAACAAAATGGCATCACGGTGTACTCATACAATCCATACCTAGTGGTGAAAGCAGTATTAGGTATGTCTTGTTCCCTTATCTTTAGCTGAAAGTAGCCTGACCAGAGATCAATCTTCGAGAACACATGGGCTCCTTCTAACAGATCAAACAGATCATTGATTCTAGGCAAAGGATACTTGTTCTTGATAGTCACCTCATTGAGTGAACGGTAATCTATGCATAACCTTTGACTTCTATCTTTCTTTCCAACAAACAAAACTAGTGCTCCCCAAGATGAAGAACTTGGTTAAATAAATCCTTTCTGTAACTGTTCTCCAAGTTGTTTCTTGAGTTCCTTCAACTCATCAACTGACATCTTGTCAGGTATCTTTGCTATTGGTCCTGATCCTGGCAGCAAGTCAATCAGAAACTCAACATCCCTATCTGGTGGCATTCCAGGTAGTTCCTCCGGAAACACATCCGGATATTCTCTCACAATTAGCACACTGTCTATGCTAACCCCCTTAAGAGTATTTAGCTTACCCCCTTTTGATTCAAAATTAGACTTGAATCTAATCCGTTTCTTATCTGGGGTTGTGAGTGCGACAGTACGATTGGCACAATCTAGTACTCCTTCGTATTTAGTCATCCAATCCATTCCCAAAATAACATCCAATCCTTGGGAATCTAGGATTATCAAACTAACGGGAAACTTATACCTCCCAAATTCTATCACTAGATCATGACATCCCGAGTTCACTATCATTTCTCCACCAGGAGAACTTACTTTTATAAGACACCCAATAGTTTCAACTGGAAGTCCATTTCTATCAACAAATTCTCTTGATATGAATGAATGCGATGCACCAGTATCAAAAAGAACAAGTGCTGGAACACAATTGAGTTTGAACTTACTAGCCACAACATCAGATTCTTCATAAATTTCTTCCACATTGATGTGGTTCACTTGTCCCTTTTGGAAGGGATTGGGCTTGTTGGCACCTTCAACTTTATTTTCTAGGCACTCATTAGCATAGTGCCCCATCTTCTTACACTTGAAGCATTCAACCTGACTGAGATCTTTCTTTACAGGCTGACTTCCACTTCCACCTCCACTGTGGTGGCTCTTGTGTCCACTCTTGTAGTTCTTATACTTGTTATTATCATGACTGCGGTGATGCTTGTTGTCATGATGACGGTTGTGGCTGTGGTGGTTGTTGTACTTTCCATGTTTGTGGGATCCAGAACTCCCACTATCATTATGATGGGAACGCTTGTGAGACGATCCCGAGCCGTGCTTATCAAAGTTATGCTTCCTCTTTCTGCTCTCAACCTGTTTCATCTTGTTTTCCAAGATGGTAGCCTTGTCACAAAGTGATTGGTAGGTTGGAACATATGCAACAGACAGCTGCAGGTTCAACTCATCATTCAGTCCTTCGAGGAATTTCTCCTTCCTCTTGGCATTTGTATCAACTTCGTCCGGTGCATAACGCGCCAGATTGTTGAATTCCTCAATGTACTCAGCCACACTGCGGTGACGCTGTTTCAGATTGTGGAACTCCTTTTTCTTCAAATTCATCACTCCGGATGAGATGTGAGCTGTACGGAATCCATTCTCAAAGATAGCCCAAGTCACATCTTAAATGGGAGTGGTGATCTGAAAGTTGTCCCACCAGGTTGCTACTGGCCCTTCAAGCAGATGTCCTACGAACCTGACCTTTTCTTCGTCGGTGCAGCCAACAGTCACAAAGTCCTAGTTCACTGAACGTAACCAGTCATTGGCTACCATTAGATCAGTGGTTCCTGAGAACTTTGCAGGCCTTAGTCTTAGAAATCTGGTGAGCATGTCAAATCCTGGCGGATTATTCTGGTTGTTGTTGTTATTGTTGTTGTTATTCTGGTTTTGGTTCTGCATGAATGTTGTCATCATCTTCATCAGTTGAGATTGCGCTGTCATCAACTGTTGCATCTCGGGAGTGACGTTGTTGTTGTTGTTGTTTTGGTTGGGGTTGGCACGTCGAGGAGGAATCTGTGGTTTTAATAAGGATAAGAATGAGATACCCATAGATGCTTAACATGCACAATACAACACATAGAGCAATCACAATAACCAAGCATCAAAATAACTTAGAGTTTGAACAACATAAACAACAAGTTTTTGAAAATGCAAACACACCATAGCAAGCCATCCACATGTTGGATGATCATTGTGACTCAATAATCAAAGTATGGTATATGAAAGATAATCGAGTAGTCTACACTAATCCTCCGCATCAATCTCCACGTCAACGAGAGTAAGACCTGCATTCTCCATGGAGGTCTTGTACTCATCAACACTAGTGGTCAAGGCCTCAATCTTGGCCCTAAGAGCCCTCTTCTGTGAGCGAAGCCTCTCGATCACTCCCTGCTGGTGCTCAAGCTCGAAGTCCTTGGCCTCTAACTCTTCCTTCATCTCCCGGATCTTCTTGTTCCTGTCTTGGACTCTTTTCTCCTGGCTCTTGAACTTCTTGTCCTGGCTTTCAAATTTGGCCTCCATCTCTTTAACGATCTCGTCTTCCTCCATGAAGAGCTTGTCCTTCTCTCGTAGCTGAACCTGGAGCTCGTCATTGCTAAGCATGACGTTGGTCCTATCACTATCAAGGTGTCTAATAAGACCCTCTAGGTCCTAAAGGTACAGACGAATCGGCTCCATCGTCTCTCTAGTAGCATCATCGTACTCTATAGCCTCACCCTCCTCGTTGCGTCTCTCGAAGGGGTGAAAGTAAAGACCTCTAAGCTCAGTGGAGTGCCTCCCAACTAGGTGCCCAAGTAACTCTTGCATGGCTACATCTAAGACTCTATCCTTGTCATCATGCATCAGCTTGAAAGTGATAGCCTCCATGGGTGGCTCTGCCTGGCGTCCCGGTTGTGTGACTCTGAAGCCCCATAGGTCCTTCCTCTCAAACATGGTGAGCTGGTGTCGTGATGCTAGGAAGTGGAAGGTTGAGCACACTAGTGAGCTCAATGAGACGAGTACCAAAAAGAGTTCCCTTGAACTCCTCGGCCGTGTTGATAAAAACGTTAGGCATCTATTTTATAAGATAAAGAAAAGTTAGAACCATTCACAAGTAGAGAAAATTCATAAGACAAAATATCACAAGCACATATTTTAGCAACAAGCACACAAGTCATGGCATACACAGATCCATTACAAACACCAAAGGTTCAACATAACTTAGATAAATTTTTGGAAGTAAAAACGATAAGTGTGGTGGTCCAACTAACGAAGTACATTACAATTTCCACTCACTAGACAAAATAGCTATCAGGGCATCCTTAGTGGCCATCTGTCTATCTTGTTCACAAGACTCCCATATTAAGTCTATGATGTCTCCCCTTAGTTGTTGGTTGGTAGTCTCTAATTCTTGGGTATGCTTCTTTTCTTCTCTAAAGTCATTTTGGGTGTTGAGCATTCTGCACTTGAGTCTATCACCAAGCTCCTTGATGGCATTCCAAGCTGCATTTCTTGCAGAGTCAAAGAATGTTGTGTGCATTTCAGAGTTGGTGACCATGCAGAATCCTGACTCCTTGTGGTTGTCTTCCTTGTTTTTGTACAAGTGAAGTTGCACCCACCAATACTCTTCTCCTTCATCCATCACAGGGAATCCCTTGTACACAGCTGCACCATGTATCCCCATGGTAACCATAAGGTTCTTGAGTGCCTTGGGAAATTCAGTTTCACACTCCAAAGTCATGGTCATGAGTGATCCCTTCCTCACGGCTTCGTTGATGGAGTTCATATACAAATAGAGATGAGAAAGAATATTAGAAAAGTTTACGAGAAGAAAAAGACAAGTGTGGAATTTTCAAAGTGTTGAAATTTTCCTTAGTGGTTTCTTAGTCTAATCCAATCCTAGGGTCATAATCCTACAGGCAACACAGTGCTCTGATACCATCTGTAAGACCCCACCTTTATAAAGGTAAAGGTCCCTGTGATTGCAATGCTAGTCCCTAGATCAAATGCTAGCATCCACAGTTCAAGATGAAGTACACAGAAACAAGGGACATTATTACATAGTCATTCCAGAGATAACATAGTCTTTTACAACTCCATAGCCATAGGCTAGTACAAGAGTTTAACTTAACAATAAAAATAAAAGTCTTCATCTTCATGTGCCATAGGCAAGCATGTTGAGTGTAGACTCATAACCCTAATCTTCATCAGAGTAACCTGCAACATCACAAGTTACAACCATAGTGGGTCAATACATTGGAATAGTATTGGCAAGTGATACCTTAGTAGAATAATAGTTTCTAGCTTCTACATGAATTTGGCTAAGTGTAGCTTAGGCTTGCTTTGCTCAAAATAGGTTTTACCTATTAGTTGAAAACACTAAGTTTTTGTTTGGTAAAAACTCCCAAGGAACCACCAATAGACATTGGTGAACCTTTACCCTTGTTCAACCACAAGTTTTTAACTTATAAATTGGGATGAGGAGATTCTTGATAGCTTCCATGTCTTGATGCTCAAATTGTCCATTGCCGGGGACACGGCTAAGTACTTATATTCTTCCTTCTGCAGAGGTGGTGCACTTTCCCCACAAGACTCGACATGCATCGAGACAGGACCTTTCAGAAGCCTTCCCTTAGACCAAAATGGACGCGTTCCCAAACCTATCACCCCCTACCACCAACTGTCCATTTGGCTAAGTTATTGCAACCTATATGATCCAGGCAGAGTCCATAATGCCATGTGGCTACACTAGAAGCTTATTAACATATGGCATCTCAAATCCCTTTGTGCCTGGGTGGCTTTCCACAAGTGTGATACACAAGGTAGACCATAGATATGGGCCTTGTGTAACCACTCAACATAACCCAAACATACCATTCCACCCAGGTGTTTCATTCACTTAGTTGTTTTATTAAGCAAAAACACAAGTCAACGACTGAGCAATATTTTCCATAGCATGTATAAATTCCACCCTTGGTTGCTACTAGCTAGGCTAAGCATGGAAATAGCAAGTATCTTAACTTAGAGAAAATTCTAACAATTCTACAACTACTAGGATTTCCCAAGCATAGCATATAGATACTTAGCAAAAATTATCATGCAAGCCCTATACAAAATATCACTAATGCATAGTCAAAAATATTGGGACAAAAATATGAAGCACCACTTGCCTTGGTAGTTGGGGGGGGTAATAACAATCCTCACCGTCACAATCACCACTAGCACCAAAATCTACACATAAAATGATAGCACCAAATTCATATTTCACATAATCAAACAAAAATACATGAATGCATGCAAATGCCATGTGATGATTTTTCTAGACTAAACAAGACAAGTAAAACTATTACAAAACAATAAACTAAACATTTATACATCAATTAAAGTTAATTTGGCCCTTAAAACATTTCCCAAATAATTTTTATACACAAAATAGGCCTACAAATGTCTCTGCATAAAATTCTATTTTATCAGAAGCAAATCACAAAACCAAGCCTACAGATGTATAGGATTTATTTTTGTGATTCCAATGGTATATTATGTATTTTTTGGATAAACAGATCAAAAGTTATTGAATTTACAAGTTTGAATAACTAATAGATTCAAAAACAGATTTTAAATTAAAAACACCGACACGTGGGCGTGTCTGATTGGACCGTACCGGTTCGGTTGGATCGATCATCCAGAGCCGTTAGATTTAAGTGACAGTGCATGGCTAGATCTGCTGATATCGCTTCGAATAAGTGATCTAATCTTACCCCTTAGATCTAGATCTAGATCTAACGACGCTAACTACTCTGACCATAGATGGGCGGCGCGAATCGGTGCTGGCGATGGCGGCGCTACTGGCAACGGTGCTCCAGCGATTCCAGAGGGGTCTAGGGGCGGTGGCGATGCTTACCAGCGTCGCAAGGATGCGAGGATTCTCAAGGTGGCTTCGGCTTGGACGGGGGCGAGCTGCTGCGGCCGTGGGAGCTCGTTGGAGTTGCGGACGGCAACGTTTATGATTTCCCTAGCACAAGCCAAGAGCATCAGTGCATGCACAAAGATCAGGCGAACACGATAGGGTCAGAGAGAAGGCAAGGGGCGCTCGGGTTTTACCTAAATTGCTCGACAGAGTTGAGCGGTGGCTCTGTTGTTTGCAGAGGTGGACGGGGACGGCGACCTGGGTCACGATAAGGAAAACTAGAGGCTTCAGAGGATGCACAAGGACACGAAGATCTCGCTCGTTTGAACCAGAATAAAAGGGGCGGTCGGAGCTCACCGTAATCGCTTGCCGGAGTTCGTCGGGCAGCGGCGGTGCGGTGCGAAATACTGGCAGCCTGGTGGCGGAGCGAGTGTGCAGAGTGGGGGGAAATGACCGCGGCAGCGAGGTGATGAAGTAGCCAGGAGGATCTCACCGTAATATTGTTGTTTGATCATAAACACTTTGGTCCATTAAAAATAGAATTAAAACCATGCCTTAATTAAATATTTATAATAGGCATATGAATGGTTTTAAATTTTGATTCTTGTTTTAAAACTTTGAAGAAAGTTTGAAATCAACATTAAAACCTTTTCCAGTTGAAACAAAGTATTCTCATGATTTAAAAAAGAAATGAAGCCTTTGCCTTTCTAACATAAAATAATAGACAGACAATTGGCTTCTGTTTTGCAATCTTGTTTGAAATTAATTTAAAATGCATGAGGATGCATGAATGATGTGCAAACTTTATAAATCATGATTTTTGGGGTGTTACAGTTTTCAACTTTATTCAAAGTGCTACTGAAAGTTATTATGAGAGAGGGAAACATGGTTTTATGCATCTCAATAATGTTAACTTTCCCCGTTTTATATTGAAAGCTTTGAAGTTGCATTTGTATTGTATTCCTATGCTAGTGACTTTTTGTTTCAACAATTTGTTTTCTCATGATACCTCCATGCATAGGAAGTGGGTTAGACTCAAATGTGTTGGTTATTTGCTTCTTGATGCTCTCTTTCACTTCAACTATATATCTCCTTTGTGAGCATCTTTGAAACTTTCAAGCCTAACTTAAAGGAAATAAATAAAATTACTTCTTGGGAGATAACCCAATAGTTTTGTCGAGTCTTGGAAGTTATTACCTAAGTAATAACCGTTCCTTGTACTTTTTGTTTTGGTTTTTGTGTCAAGTTCAACTACTTTTGTGAAGTAGAGGAGTTGTGAAAAATGGCTGTCCTAGGACAGATTTTTGTGTTGTATCGTAAAAATTCGTGAGGGGGCTCAGTACTTCGGATGGAGCTGTATTTTTCTCTGCTTGTTCTCCAAGTTGTTACCCAACTTTCATTAGTTTTTCACTTTTTTATCTGAGCAACAGAAGGTTTTCGAAAAAATCAATCTTTGCCTGCTGGTCTATTTTGACAGATTTCTGCCATCATTTGCATTTGCCTCTTATATTGATTCCCTTCCAGATTCTTTTGGGTTTTTAGTAAGGAGTTGCTACAATAGCTTTTGTTTTGATGGATTTCAGTTGAAGTGTGAACCTAAAGGTTTATTGTTTTTGCTTACACTAATGTTTCCATTGAGGTTTGTGTGAGACCTTGTAGGAAAGGAATTTCCAGGAGAAAGAGAAAAGGAGTCTGCAGAGTTCGTCTTTGAATAGGTAAAGTGGTGAAAACAGAAGGTTCGTGAAAACCCAACCTTTTTATATTTTTGATGTTTTTATTACATAAGGAAGGTTACAAGACGGAACCGAGGAGGAAATGGAGGCCGGGGTGGCCAGACCTACCCTAGGCGCGGCCCCAGCTGGCCGCGGGGTTGTGAGCCCCCCGAGCTCCGTCTCCGCCTTGTTTTCGTACCAATACCTTCCTTATGCATTGAAACTTCATAATATATAACCCCTTGGGTTCCCCGAGGTTCGTGCATCGTGTTCTCGTCATGTTTTCGTTTCGATCTGTTTCTGTCAGGAAATCTTCTCAAGTTTAGAGCACCATGGTCTCCGCCAACGACAAAGGCAAGAAGCCCGAGGAAGATGATCCTCAAATCCCTAAGGAGGAGGAGATTTTGGTAGGGGATGAGGAATACATGGAGGAGGACGAGCATTCGGATACCGCGCCACCGTCGCAAGCATTGGAGTGTTGGAAAAACCTACCAAGCTTAGGAGGACAGCACAAATGTCTACAGGAGGGAAAACCCCGCGTCATATCCTTGCTCCACGGTCATCTCCTCCACGTACCAAGAATTCCTTCCATACTCTTATACATGAGCATCAATTCCAACAGGTGCCCAAAGGGAGTTTGCCCTCAATGTGGGATTTGCCTCGTTCTAACCATGCAGGGGAGGAACACACTAAGAAGGAAGAGTGGGGAAAGAATAGCAAGGACTGTGACTCCCGTTCCGATATGATCATGAACCGCATTGAGCAAAATTCGGAGTTGATTCGTACTCTGACCTTCGAGATTGAGGATTTGAGGAAGCTGATTGAGGAGCTTATCAAGAGAACACCACCATCACCGAAGGAGTAATTCGTCATCGGGTTTGGCATCCCCTTGGCTTGTTCCAAGCTTGGGGGAGTGTCGTGGTATCACATCATTATCTTTTATCTTTTATCTTTTACCTTTTTAGTAGAGCTATGTCTTTGGTAGAGAGGTTATCTTATAGGTTGGTTTGCATGTGGAAGTATCTCTCCTTTAGTTGATTATCTATGTATCCCTTGGTGTGAGTGCCTTTATGGAATATTAATGAGAAGTTTCATCTTTTACTTTTTGCACTTCTTATTTTAGTTTGCAATCTATATTATATGATTGATCTTGTTGATCAGTATTGGCATCACTTTGGGAGCATCAAGTATATCTAAATTGGTTTTGGCAAACCGAGCTCTGGTCAGTAGCAACACTTTTTGAGGTTTCAAAGGAAAAGAGAAAAGGCTTACAGGTATTTTGTATCATTTATTTTCTTTCTTGATTGGCTCATAAGCTTAGTTTTATTTATTTAAGATATTTTGTGTCTTCAAGGAAGATTTCATGTTTGGATTTATTACTTGTATGTTTGCTTGTTTCTTTCAAATCTTGTGCTTGCTACCCAGCCTTGCTAGCCAAAAACCTTTTGAGAAGGCATACTTCTCATGTTTCCAATGCCTTTGAACCAAACCTGTGCCATTTGTGTCCACCATATCTACCTATTAGCATTATTGCTATTCCAAGAAAATTATCAAGCTTCATCTATCTTTCGAATTAAAAAGTATTTTATTATGTGAAAACTAGTTAGTAAAGCTCTCACGAACTTGATGGCACACCTTATTTTCTTGCCACTAATAGACTTGAACCATTGTGTCATCAAAGTTGTATATGCTTGCATCTATACGTTGGGATTAGCAGAACCGTGCTGTCACGGGGAACGCTTTCAACACTTATGGATACTCATCTAGTTGATATCATGCTCTTTTGTTTGTGGATTTCATCGGTGTGAAATAAAAGGGGAGCTTGTAAGTTCATGGAGTTATGTATGTGTGTTAGAGAAACGCCTGGGCCTCCAGCCTAAGCCATGCCTAATCATGGTGGAACTTGCAGCATCACCATAATGAGCACTCTGTGAAGCATCTTCAATAAAAATCTATGCAAATAGTAAATAAAAAGATCGCTGAGATGCTCACTGTCTGCTTGCCTTGTCATTTTGATTATGGGATAGCTCCTGTATCATGTGCAAGGGGTACCCCATTGGCGGTTCTTTATGATGCACATGTACTTACAATGACAAGAACTTATCGGTGACCAAAGTTGAGTAGCATGAGGAGCGACCCTCGTACTCAAGGGACATGAGATTTCCAACTTATATTTCGTCAAGCATATACTCCATCCTTGTTCACCTTAACCTTAATCATCTCAAGATGCCTATGATAGGGGCAATGAGGGCTTAAAGCTAGTAAGTACCATAATATTTTGGAAGCTCTTTATGACTTGAAATCCCTGATGTCCTCTATGAAGGGACCTTTCTCTTATTTCCAAGTTGAGTCAGTAAACCTACTTCCTCTCTATCTCCAGCAAGCATTTGAGTTGTTGTGTTTCAAGCATTCATATGATGATTTATTCAATCATGTCCTCTATCTTCCTTGTTTGCACAAGACTCTTATCTATTGAGTATTACTTTGAAGGCCTTCATTGTGAAAAACCTTCTATGTTTGAGCAAAGAGTACTCTTGTTGTAAAACTTCTTCAAAAGTTTTTTTGTAAAATTGTTTGCCAGCTGTTCTCTGACCAGGAACAAAGTTTGCCAATTCCAATTATGATTTATCTTTATGCATCTCTATTGTGACTCATGTACTCATTGCAAGCTAAGTTATATAATGGTGAGGTTCTTTCTTCTATGAGTTGTGTAATTGTAAGTGTGATCCTTCTTGTCCGTGTTCTTTTATTGACACTTCACTCCATAAACATGTGGACATGTTTACTGAGCTCAGTTTTCGCTTGGGGACAAGCGAAGGTCTAAGCTTGGGGGGAGTTGATATGTCCAATTTTCATCACCATTCTATACCATAATTTTCCTCTATTCATTGATATATTTCTTATTATGAGGTGTTATTTATGTCTTTTCCTCTTTTTTTTGCATGTTCGATGATTCTTGGAGGATGGACTACCGGAGTAAGGTTTCTGATGGGAAAATAGGTGTTTTGATGCAATTTCGCGAAGATCAGAAAAATACCGGAAAAATATTGGAAAATTATATTTTCCCAGAAGAGGAAGGAAGCCATAAGGGGAGGCGTAGCTGGGCCACAGCCCCCCCCCTAGGTGTGGGTCCCCCCTGGGTCGCGCCTAGAGCAGGTGTGACCCACCTGGCCGGCCTCTGACTCCACCCTCTCGCCTATATCTTCCTCTCGGAACCCTAATACCAGGGGAGCGACCATAGAAAGATTTCCGCCGCCTCTGCGGGGCGGAAAACACCGAGAGAGAAAGAGCTCCGGCAGACAGATTTCTGCCGGGGAAATTCCTTCCCGGAGAGGGGAGATCGTCGCCATCAACACCGTCATCAAGCTAGACTTCATCGAGATCATCATCATCATCCACACCATCATCTCCACCAGCACCATCATCACCACTCCATCCCGCTATAACAATTGTGTTGGATCTTGCATTAGTTCTTAGGGGAAACTTTCCCGGTGTTAATTACTATTGTAGTTGATGCTTGTGAGTGGAACCATTTGATTATTGTTTATGTTCAGATTGTTATCCATTACCATATCATCTTTGATCTTGATCCATATGATGTCTTATTAGTAGTTCGTCTAGTTATTAAGGACATGGGAGAAGTCATGTTGTTAGTAGTGGATTTGTGTTGAGTTATTATTCAATGGTTTAGTATTTAAGTTGTAGTGCTATTCTTCTAGTGGTGTCATGTGAACATCGACTACATGATACTTCACCATTTATGGGCCTAGGGTAATGCATTGCGTATTTGGATACTA
This sequence comes from Avena insularis, assembly GCA_023614405.1. Lineage (NCBI taxonomy): Eukaryota > Viridiplantae > Streptophyta > Magnoliopsida > Poales > Poaceae > Avena > Avena insularis. The sequence goes on along the minus strand of CM042695.1, from coordinate 79,265,218 downwards.
ATTGTGGGGTTGCCGGAGTGACAGAAACCTGAACCCCCGTTAGGATACCATTGCATAAGGGAGCGTAGGATCTCAGAGTTTAAGGCTGTGGTTAGATTTATATCTTAATTGCTTTCCTATAGTTGCGGATGCTTGCAGGGGTTTAATCACAAGTATGTATTAGTCCAAGTAAGTTCGGTACATTAGCATAGGTTCACCCACACAACACTTACAACACCAAAGAAGAGTACTCAGCTATTTAAAGCGAAAGCACTTGACAGAATTCTCATGTGTCCTCGAGAACGTTTGGTCCTTATAAGTATTTCCACCGGATTGTCCTTTGCTAAGAAAGGATTGGGCCACTTGCTGCAGTTGTTCATTATCTTTATTACTTGCACTTTGTTTTGTTGCCTTATCAGAAAACCCCTAAAAATCCGTTTGCTAAGTATTTACAGAGATTTACTGCTCCTTACCACTAGTCAACACCTTCTGCTCCTCGTTGGGATCGACACTCCTATTTACTGAAAGTACTATGATACACCCCCTATACTTGTGGGTCATCAATTCTTCTTGATGAAGGTTTTCTTGTAAGGAGCTTTGGAAGTTTTCTTCAACACAAGTTTACACCCATGATCTTCTCTCTTCTCATAGGGACAACCCGCCACAAAGGGATAGCAGTCACCACAATTGAAGCAAGTTCTCAATTTAGTGACATTTTCTCTTCTTCCATTTGGGTTGCTTCTTCGTTGCATTTCCATCTTGTCCTTGGCGGGGTTCTTCCAAAAGTTCTTTGCATAGAAGGCCATATATTCGCCATGAGCAAGCTTGACATCATCGGGGTGGCTCATGGAGAGGCCTTCATCACTATCATCTTCATCCCCCTGATCCACAACTTTGGCCTTCAATGCAAGGTTGACAACATTGCTCATTCCAAGGGCTCGAGCACAGGCATCTTTGGCATTCTTGGCGGCAACCTTGAAAGAGGTCATCTCTTGCATAACTTCATTGGAGATCATGAGGTGGTATTTGTGTCTTCCTTGTAGGCTCTTCAAGTCGGTGGGCTCAAAGGGCATGAGTGCACTCACATATTTCCTTTTCATCCAAGCATCATCCACATGTGAGGCACCCACATTCCTAAAAGCGGTGGAGGTGGACTTGAGCCTACGATACATGTCTTCATGATCTTCACCTTCCTTCATATAGAAGCCTTCGGCTTCATTGCTTAGTGAATCATATCGGTTCCTTATCATGCTATCATTCCCAACATACAATTCTGTGAGAGCATCCCAAGCTTCCTTGGCGGTGTTGAGGTGCTCAATGTGTGGGTAATCTTTTGTACCCAATCCTTGTTGTATCATGTGCTAGGCGGTGGCATTGAGTTGACTATTGACAACCTCTCTTCTTCTCAAGTTTTTGGGATCGCCAATATAGAGTCCTTGTTCAATAATGTTCCATAACTCAATACAAGAGCTGCGCACATGAGATTTCATTAGAGATTGCCATTGAGAAAAAGTAGATGCATCTAGCTTTGGTGGGTCTCCTGTATTGTTTATATGAGGGTGAGGAATTGGAGGGTCAGGAGTGTACCATCCATGAGAGTCATGGTCCTCTCCCTTCCCACCATCCCTTTTTGTGGAGGAATTAGTGTTGCCTTGATTACCCCCCACCACCATACCCTCGGGTGATGCCGAGACATTCAACTTAGGTAATACTAATGGAGGTTCCTCTTGAGGAGAAGAAGATGATGATCCACCTTTATCTCTAACCAAGTTGCTCAAGTAGTTTGTGCAATTGTTTGATCTCGTTGGCCATGGTGGAGCTCAATCTTGTTTCCAAGTTATTAAGATCATCCATGGTCACTGAGGTAGGCTCACCACCACCTTCCCCATCGTTGCTACCCATATACTCTTAGACGGTAAAGCCCGAATAAAGAGCCGAGGCTCTGATACCAATTAAAAGGATCGTATGGGCACCTAGCGGAGGGTGAATAGGTGCTACTTAAAATTCTCTTCTTTTTCAAATTAGGGTTTGACAAGAAAGGTAAATTCTCTAGATTATGCAACTAAGGTGAATTTACCTATATGTCAAACAAGCACAACTAGCAAAACACTAAGCAAGAACAAGTAAGTAAAGTGCGGTAAAGGATAGAAATAACCAAAGTGGTGGACGCGGAGACAGAAGGATTTGTTTCCCGTAGTTCCTTTATTTTGAGGGGAAGTACGTCTACGTTTGGAGAGGGGGTGGTTTCAAACCACCAACGCCACGAGAGGCCTCCCTTGTTCTCCGATGAACCTCACCCCAAGGGGGTTCGATTCACCTCTTCCACTATATCGGCAGCCTTCGAGGTGGAAGCCGCCACCTTTACAACAAGTTAGGGTCACACATCCACAACCTAATTGGAGGATCCCAAATACAAGCAAGCTGTCAAACAATCAAAGACAAGATTGTAAGAACCAAATCAAAGCTAGGATTTCCAAAGAAACACGACAGCAAGGGGCCCTCAAATGAATGAGGGGGAAATGAAGATCTCTCTTGGTGAAGCTATAGATCAAGGCATCCTCCTTCGATTCTCCAAAGATCAAGGACTTTGGATGGATGAGTTGAAAGGATACGGATGTCGCCTAGAGGGGGTGAATAGGCGATTAAAACTTTTCCTAGAGTGTCTCAACAAAGGCGGAATAAAACTAGTGTTTACTTTGTTAAGCACAACCTAGAACAACTAAGGTTCACCTATGTGCACCCAACAACTTATGCTAAGCAATACAAGCAACAAAGTGATAGCAAGATATATATTACTTCAAGCACGAAGGCTATCACAATGTAAAGTTTATAAGTACAGAGCTCGGGTATAGAGATAACCGAGGCACGCGGGGACAACGATATTTTACCGAGTTCCTCCCAACATGGAGTACGTCTCATTTGGAGAGGGGGTGGTATCAAACCACCAACGCCACAAAAGTCCTCCCTTATTCTCCGGTGAATCTCACCCCAACGGGATCGATCCACGCTTCCACTATCGGTGCACTTGTCAGTGGCAACCGGAACCTCTCACAAGGTTTGGGCACTTCTCCACAACTTAATTGGAGGATCCCAACAAATTCCACAAAAGGCCACAATGCCACCAAGGCCACAAAACCGTCTAGGGTTCCAAGAACCCAAGAGGGAAAAGATCCAATGAGTCACACGAAGCAAATCCTCCGAGGAGAACTCAAACCGATGCACCGAATGCAAATGGCAAGAACACCACAAAGGTGCTCAAATCCCTCACTCTCAAGTTCCAACAAAGCTACTAAAGATATTGGGGGAACAAGAGAGGAGGAATCAAAGAGAGACACAAAATCCCTCAAAATCTAGATCCCCAAAGATACACTCACAAAGAGATGAATCGGTTAGGTCAAAACGTAGATCTAGATCACCTCCAACAACCCCTCAAATATATGCAAGAATCAATGGAGGGGTGAGTATAAATCAAGCTCAAAGAGTAAGGCAAATGAGGGCAAAGCTTAGACAAAAGGAGGAGTTAGAAGCAACCCTAAAAGATAAAGGGGCAAAGCTATTGCCCGTTGGGGCGTTTTTCCTGGACTGAGCGGTAGTACCGGATCGTACCGGTACTACCGGACCCTAACCAGCAAACTACAGAAAAAAGCAAATTAGCAGCAGTGTGTGCAGCGAGCCGGGTGGAGTGGGATACCAGCAAGGCAAAGAGGCAAGACGCGCCAATGGGCAGCTGGAAGAAGGGCGGTCAACGCAGCAGGGCAGGGCAGGGCCCAGCGGGAGCCAACGCGCAACGGCACGCGCGGGATCTGCGGCAGCGGCAGCTAGCGGGGCCAGCGCGGGGCCACCAAGCAGCAGCGGCCAGCGCTGCAAGGCGGGTGAGGCGCCGCTCATGGCGTCAGCTGAAGGCCCAACGTGCGGCGACAAAGCGTAAGCGGGTCAAGATGCGGGCAGCGCAATGGCGACGACGCTGGGGCCAGCTGGCGAACGCAATGAAGGGGATCTGGCGATGCATGCGGGCAAGCATCATGCGCGGTCAACGCGCGAGCGGGGTGAGTGGCGCGCGTGCAAGGCCAGGCCAAGCGGGGAGCGGGCCTATGCGGCTGGGCGAAAATGTTCCCAGGGTCGGCCGATAGTACCGGCCCACCCGGGCGGTACTACCGGGCCGGCCGGTACTACCGAGAAGAGGTACTGGGCCACACAGGAATGGGTTGCGTGCAGCCAGGCCCGAGCGGTACTGGGCTGTGGTAGTACCGCTCGGCCTAGACAAGATATTTCCTTTTCCTTTTTCAGAATAAAATCGGCAAATATTCAAACGGTTGTAACTTTTGAATGGTAGCTCCGATTGACCCGATTCCAATTGCGTTGGAAAGAGGACGACACAAGCTACCCTATAAAAGTGAAAATATTGGTTATCACCAAGTGAGAAAGTATCATGTATTATAATGTGCGATGCCTCACTTGGTGAGAAACCGAAAAGGCCGTCAAGATCAAAATCGCAACAAGATGCAAATGGAAGATCCGATTTTGATGACCAAGAGCTTTTTATGGAGATTACCACAAGCTCTATATACTCACATGTATAACACCAAATAACAACCAAATACGATGATGCAAGTATGCAAAGGTTTGAGCTCTCTCCGAACGATATGATCGAGTTACTCATTCGAGAGCCCCTCTTGATAGTATGGTTATCTATCCTAAACCCGGTCTCTCACACACAACATGAGACCGGCAAAAGGAAAATCTATCAATATTATACCTTTGCCTTGAGCATTCCACTTGAGCTCGATGTAGACGAACTTGACCTTCTCAAGATGGAACTCCTTTCTTGATTCCTCATCATCGATCCATGATCACCGAGGTTGGCAAGCATCAAACATGAGATCTTCTATAGATGACGCATTTTGAGCTTGCACAACATATCTTCTTCTTCATATTATCGACCTTGGAGCCAACACAAACTCCAAGCGATGCCAATGGACAAATCCTACAAGTACAACTTAATACACACATTAGTCCATAAAGATTGTCATTAATTACCAAAACCACACATGGGGGCCCACATGTTCTTTCATGAGTGAAGAGATCTTGTGGATTTGGTGGCTCAAAATGTGCTGATGTTCTTGAACTAGACTAGCAGGTTCCAAGGTAGAAGAAGGGATCCTTATATAGGGACCCAGAAATTCGAGCCATTGGAATCACTTGACCAGGATAGTCCGGCCTATATGAGCCGAACAGTCCGACCTGGCCGGACATTCCGATGAGTATAAGTCAGACACTCCGGCCTGGCCAAGTTTCCGGCGAGTGTCCAGGTAGTATCCGATGAGCCTCACTGACTGTCCACACCTGGGGAGAAAAGCTGGCAAAAAATCACGGCCGGACACTCCGGCAGATTGGGGGCGGAAACTCCGGTTCGACCGGACAATCCGGCGCACATCAGCCGGACAGTCCGGCCAGAATGAGTTCTGCCTCTTATTTTTGTTCCTGTCACCCCTTTTTCCATGTGTGTAAATTTCCCACAATAAATCTGATATCTCCTGAAACATTCGGCAAAGCATTAAACCAATCCAAGTGTTGTCAACAAACATCAAAATAATATGAAAGGCATAAATGCCCTTTCAACTTGAATCTGACATAAGTAAAGTATAACCAGAGCATCATTCCATCACAGTGCATTAGTGATCATTGAATTTGAGTTTAAACACATAGATGAATTCAAATATGGTCACTATATCCCATTTGCAAGAACAATCTCATTCATTATGGGCACAAGACACTAGTAAAATATATTTAACTACTCACCAATGGTCAATCATATCATCAAAGACATTATGCCTAGATAAATTTGGTTCAAGAAATTCTCCAAACAATTGTTCTAGACACCAATATTTAGTGCAAAACACCATTAACCAGCAGCGTCTCAGTTTTGGATACTAGCTCATATTGTCCACTTTCAGTACACAGCCAAGAACACCATCATAACAAAACTAATTCGTCATCAGATCATCCACACAAACCACTATAAAAAACAAGAATCACCATGATTACTTAAGACCATAAGGAATGGGACAAGCTAGCTCAAGAGGAGGAGCAAGCTTACAAGTAGAAGGGCATGCTAGGATATTGGAGAAGTATCTAAGGAGGAGCAGGCCAGCAACAAGGTATTCTAGTGTGAGACCCTGGCGCATGGCTTAATAGGATTGATAGAACACCCATATCAACAAGTTGCAACTTCTTTTCTGGAAGCTCATCTGAAAAGAACTCTAAGGTTAAGCGTGCTTGACCTAGAGCAATTCTAGGATGGGTGACCGATAGGGAAGTGGGTAACCGGGTGCGCATGAGTGAGGACAAAGTGCGCAGAAAAGACTAGTGTTGGTCTGTGGGGCTAGTCTAGAGATCCTATTGAGCTGCCAGAAGTGACAGTCGTTGGTTCGGAGTGACCGGAGGTGTTACAAGTGGTATCAGAGCCAACCCTCGCGGTTACATGGGTGTGTGCGGGTCAGTGGCGGACATGTGGCGCATGGCGCGTGTGGCCCGGTGTGAACATGACATAGCACATGTGTGTGCAGACTGACGTATCGCTGTGCCAAGAGGGGACGCCTGCTTAGGTTGATCGACGAGGACGTCGATCTTCTAAGGATGGGTGTATGTGAGACCCTGGCGCATGGCTTAATAGGATTGATAGGAAACCCATATCAACAAGTTGCAACTTCTTTTCTGGAAGCTCATCTGAAAAGAACTCTAAGGTTAAGCGTGCTTGACCTAGAGCAATTCTAGGATGGGTGACCGACCGGGAAGTGGATACCGGGTGCACACGAGTGAGGACAAAGTGCGCAGAAAAGACTAGTGTTGGTCCGTGGGGTTAATCTAGAGATCCTATTGAGCTGCCAGAAGTGACAGCTGTCGGTCCGGAGTGGCCGAGGGTGTTACATCTAGCTAATCAAGAGCAAGCACAACATCACCACCAGACATTAGTCCATTCTACAAACAGTAGTTTGACAACCTAGAATCTATTGTTATTATTCCATTTTAGGAAATGGATTGGAGGGAGAGAGGGATATCAGGTCAATGTAGAAGTGATACACAAATTTCATCCTATAGCTAGTAAAAGGCAAGCACAATATCTGTTCTTGTTTAGGAAAATTACAACTTTAGCCTTTTGCGTCATAGGCAATAGGATAATATTAGCAGCAAGGCAAAAAGCAGCAGATCATGTTGTTTTAAAACTACTGTTGTGCATATTATCACTGAGAGGCACTAGAGAAGCAGATCTACTGACAGCAATCCCCAGTTATAAATGCCTATCAAGTCATAGAATTCATTTTCCTAATTTGAATCAAGAAATTTTCCAAACAATACTATCAAGTTGACAGTATAAAATGAATCAACAATCATTCCTACAAACCATTACCAACTTAGTAAAATCATCTCCCATCATTAAAATTACCTAGGAATCATTATCGAAGAGTTTCTAAACTATCACACCACAGAGTATATACTGCACCACATGCAGTTGAGGTTCTTGACTGAACATTTAGACCGCCAAGCATTAGCTTTGTTAGGAAAATGACAAGTTCATAGCTAGATAGCACTACATATTTGTTGAGTATACATATCACCTGCAGGGCTTAGAGAGCCGGATGCGTCCGATTTGGGTGCATATGGACGACAATTGCAGTTTTGTCGGTGGCGGCGGTGTGAAAGCAGGGATCCTGCATGCGTGCAGTGGGAAGGCGCGGCGGCGGCTCCGGTAGTTGGAGGGTGCGCTCACAGGGGGGCGGTACCAGTCGACAGGAAGGTGCGGCGGCAACGGCTCCGGTGGTTGGAGGGATGCGCTCATAGGGGGCTGATACCAGTCATCGGTGGTGGATAGGAAGCTCCCACAAGCGTGCAGTGGGAAGGCGCGGCGACAGCGGCGGTGGCTCCGGTGGTTGGAGGGATGCGCTCACGGGGGGCGGTACCCGTCGGCGGTGGTGGATGAATGGCGGCGGGATTTGTAGCGAGAGGAGGGCGTCGAGCTCGGTGGAGAAGAACATAGGAGATTGTTAGATTGACCGATGGAACCCACGATCTAATTTACTGTTTAGTTTGTGAGGAAGAAAATAAAAAATTTAGGTTGTTCACTCAAACTATCAACCTCTAATTAGCCTAATTAACGTCGGTTTTACATTACCGGTCTCACCTTTTTTTTGTGCCAGCCCCATATTATTTATACTGTCGGGTGCCGCATGTTTGTGTCGCCATTTTTTTCACTATTAGATCGAGCTGAATCTATGGTTATTAAAAATGCCAACCACCGTGAAACTTATTGTGCCGTCAACCCCGTTGATCTCTTTGGTAAAAAAAACGATGCTCGACAGTATAAATAATATGGGGCTATGGAGCTCGATCTAATAGTGAAAAAAATGGCGACACGGTTATGGAGCTACCACGTGCAGGTCGCACGCAATGATTCAGTCACAACTCCGTGTTAGACGAAAACACAGCTGCACGTCGTCAAGGCCAAACTCAACTCCATGACTTCGTCAAGGAGAGAAGAGGAGAGGAGATGAGCTTATTTCTTTTCCCCGGATGGTTGTTCTTATAGCCGCCAACACGGTATTTTAGGTTGTGTTTGTTTGAGTTGTAGCTGTTGAAAAGTAGTTGTAGAAAATCAGCAGTGAAAAACAGCTATAGAAAGCAGCGGTTGGAAAAGAGATGTGTTCGGTAAGAATGTTTTTGATGACTATTGTTGGTGGTTTTAGTTTAAAATGTCCAAAATATCCTCGAGTGTTGTACACGTGTTAATTTGAAATGAATTAGTTATCTTTGATTGTCTTTTTTTACTTAAATATCATGTTCAAGGGCTGAATTATCTCAAATTGTCTATTTTTCTGGATAAGATGATTGTAAACATATTTTTATCTAAATATTTAGGTGTTTGGTTGGTTCTCTTCTCTTTTTTCTACTATATTTACAAAAGACCATCCAGAAATCAAATTTTTCCGGTGTATGTAGCAACTATGTATTTACAATAAACCATCTAGAACATGCCCAAAAACAACCTAAATATCAAATTGGATACAGCAAAACAGTCTGCAACCTGAACATGCCCAAGAGCAAACCAAACCATCCACGTTCTATCTTGGGACAACCAAAACATGATCATATAGCAAATTTTCTATAGAAAATAAACTACAGACATTGCAAAATTGGAGGCGCCGCAGACTGATTCTTGAAGGTTGGAGAAATGAGCTCGAGCCCAAAGTAGCCGGAAACGGGGAACGGTAGACCGTCCCTCGGTCCGGATTCGTCGTCCCGGAATCGGAGTCGGGAACGAGGTTTGGTACGACACGATTCGACCGCGGGAACGCGATCCCGGAAACGAAGGGAACGGTAAGGTTGATTCACGGGAGTATTATCTGGCGGCTACAACGTCAAAGCCTCAAAGGCGATGAAGTCGATGAGTATGGCAGATTAGTTTTCGTCCTGGGCTTAGGCTGGGTTTGTTTCCGCTTCTGCTTGTGCTTCTAGCGTCCAAAAGCGGAGGCTGAAACAAACACCCCCAAAGTAGCAAACCGCTGGCGAGAAGCGCTGATAGAAAATGAACTGGGCGACCGTCTCCAGCGGAAAGCAGGTGCAGGCCAGGTTTCCGAGCTTTTTCCTTCTTCCCGAGCGTTCGATACCGAAACTAGCCTCCGCAGTTCGGGTTATTTATGAAAACCTTGCCACTACAATCCATCAAATGGAAACTTTTTTTTTGCGAAAACCATCAAATGGAAACTGACCCTGAGCCTGACCCGTTCCCTCACGATGGGAATGGGCCAGGTCGGCCCGCTGGGTCGCTGGCCCGACCCAAAAAATCGAGGCCATTGGGGTGCACGGATCGGACCTGAACATCTTTTGGGCCAACGGAGCCGGCCTTGACCAACCCAATGGGTCGACGGGGTCGACCCGATTTTCCGTCGATGTGACTCGCATAGCACGCGAGCAGCCACACTACGAACAGCTCACGCGGCTTGCCCTAGTCGCCGCCCCGGGCGCCTAACCCCCGCCCCACCTCGGCCATCTCAGCCGCCGACGATCGCCTAACCCCCGCCCACCTCGGCCATCTCAGCCGCCGACGAGGTGGGGGACATGAGGTGTAATTCATGGTAGTTTTCGTTTTCTTTGGGTTTTTTGAGGAATAGGCATGCTGATGAATGAAAGGCCTTTGTACCATCAGGAAGTGTATAAGCAAGGGGGGAGGGTGGGCAATGGATCCAGCAGTGGTATCATCAAGGGTTCAAGTGACAGAGGTTGGAGAAAGGGGAAGGGAAAATGGGAGGAAAGAATTGTATAGTTTTTCTGTAACTTCGTGATATATACCCAACCGTGCCATTAGCACTGCTACAAGCTGTAGGCTTAGCTGCTGTAGACTCTCATTTTAACATCATCACTCACCCTCCAATCATCATCACAAATAAAAAATTGCACTGGCTCTTCTTTGTTTCCTTGCAGCGGTATTTCTACCATCCATGTGTTCACATGTGTTCAGATTTATTTTTGAGTTTGACGATCAGCTCACATGTGTTTAGATTTATTCTCTGTTGAAAATGTTGGCTTGATAGTGTGGTGCAATATAAGGTGCTAACAGTATTAACAGTATTAATTTGGCTAATATAAGGTGCTAGCTACTGATTTTTTTTCAATAAACATTTGCAGCGCTTATCATGGAAGAGGAAGAAGGGTCTCATGGAGCGAACCGAAGTGGTATCTCATTGTTGATATCCAGTGCAACAATGACAAGGGATCCACCACCCCCTTGGTTGTCTCCTTCTTCAGTAAACATCTGTAGAGCTTATCATGGTGAGCTTTTTTTGTTTCTTTTCTAGGGATGCAACTTAAGAGTTGATAAGTTCACATGTACTTGTAATGTTAACTCGTTAGTCCTTTTTCAGAAGGGCGTTCACATGATACTGAAATGGTAGATTTCGAAGAAGATGGTGATGATGAAGAAGAGGAAGAAGAAGATGATGATGATGATGGGGAAGAAGAAGAAGCTGCGGGAGATTCTGATGATGAAGATGAGGGAGTTGAGGATGTTGACATGGGAACATTCTCTGAACCTGGAAGAAGATTTCTGTCAAAAGTGTGGAAAGAATATGACCCTATGCGTGTTGATGGCATAGTTATAGCTGCTGTGTGCAAGCATTGTGAAAGAAAAATTTGTGCTGAGTGTAAACATGGAACAAGCTCATTGCGCAAACACCTGAAGAGGTGCAAAGAAAGAAGGAAGGCGCTGAGAGTTTCTGGACAGATGAGTGCCTCAATCATGAGCCCGGATGGAGTCGCAATAGGCCATTGGACCTTTAATCAAGCATTAGCATGAAGGTAACTCATGAGGATGATCGTGTTGCATGAGTTGGCGTTTTCTTTGGTGGAGTATGATGGTTTTAGAAGGTTTGTATCTAGTCTAAATCCAAGCTTCAAGTTTGTTTGTAGAAAAACAATGAAGAATGATTATGTGAAGGCTTTCAAGGAAGAGAAGCGCAGCTTACAAGGGATCTTTGGAAACTTGAAATCTAAGATATCTTTGACTTCAGACATGTGGACTTCCAATAGAATAGTGGGGTACATCTGCATTACTGCCCATTTTATTGATGACGAATGGAAGCCACAGAAGAGGAAAGTCAAATTCACTGCTATGGAGACGCCCCACACTGCAGTTGCAATGTTCAATGTCATGGTGAATTTTGCAAGGGAGTGGCACATAGAAGACAAAATCTTTGCGATGACGCTTGACAATGCATCCAACAATGGCGCAATGATTAAATTGCTAAAAGCCCATTTGTTGACCAAGAAGTTGCTACTTGTTGGTGGCAAGCTGTTCCACCAACGTTGCGCTGGTCATGTTATCAACCTGGTATGCAAAGCCGGGCTGAACTTTCTAGACCCAATGACCAACAAGATACGTGGCAGCGTCAAGTATATTCGAAGCTCGGAAGCCCGAAAAGAGAAGTTTGAACAAATAGTTGACCAACTAGGCGTATCATGTGGCAAAACTCCGAGTCTTGATACGCCAACTCGTTGGAACTCGCCCTTCATAATGATTGATACAGCAAGAGAGTATCGTGGAGTGTTCGATTCACTAGCCATTCAAGATCTAAATTATCGGCCCTTGAAACCATCATTTGAGGATTGGGAAAATGCTGATGTTATTTGCAGATTGCTAAAGGTATTTTACGAAGCCACAAATGTCGTATCGGGTATAAAATACCCCATCGTGAACTTGTATTTCCATGAAATTTGAAAAGTGAAGCACACCCTGGATCAGCAACACTATGAAGAGAACACTAATCTCGGTGAAGTAGTCATGTACATGAAGAGAAAACTGAAGAGATATTGGAAGCTATCCTGGTTAAATATTTCAATTCCGGTGATTTTGGACCCACAATTCAAGCTGAAATACATTACGTATCGATTTAGCTCGGAATTTGGGGATGAAGCTACAACAATGATTGCTAAAGTAGAGAATCTATTCAAAGATCTGTTCAAGGAATACCTCCAGTTGAATGGAAATGGTTCTAGTTCAGACTCAAGGAGGCGACGATGAAATGGTTGGAAGTGCTCAAGAACCTATGGCTGACTGGGACAAGCATGTCACACAAAGTGCTCAATCAACAAATCTGGATTACTCAGAACTTGATTCATACTTGTCAAAGGTTCCCATCCGTCGTAGTGATCATTTCAACATTCTTACATGGTGGCAGATAAACTCCGCTGAATACGGAACACTGAGTCGCATGGCAGCAGATATCTTGGCGACTCCTGCCTCTACGGTGGCATCCTAGTCTGCTTTCAGCACAGGGAAATGCGTGTTATCAGATTTTTGAAGTCGAATGACACCCAAAACAGCAGAAGCTCTTGTTTGCCTACAGGACTGGATAAGAGCCACATGTAAAGCCATAAAACACAAGCTTTTCTGTTTCTTATTATGCTTGCACTTCACAAATTCATCATAACCTGTTTTTGTTTTCTGCAGCTAATAGTGAGCGTAGCATGGCTTCAATTCATGACATAATAATGGAGTTAGAAGGTATTTTACATGTCTCTGTATTATTCTTTGCTTTACCTAGCACCTACTGTAATTGTTAGAAATTTGTAGTCCCCATACTCGATGACGTCTAAAGATAACTGTACTTGCTTTCTCTGTCCTTGACTGTCTTGTCTGATATACTCAAATTCATGCTCTATCATTTTGATAAATGCAGATGATGAGGACACTCAAAGAGGCGGGAACAATGGACAGTAGCCTGCCCTACGCTGCTGTGCTTGCGCAGGTGAGAATACGTGTTTGGCTATTCATGCTACTAAAAATTGCACTTTAATACTGGTATGTTGGATCATAAAAATTAAACACTAATACTAGTACTAGTATACTAGTAACGGCATATTGTAGTTCACGTAATTCCATGAGTGAATAATTTAGCCAATTTGAGCTTGTTCAAATATATACTTATAGCTGATCATTTTATAGTTGATGTTATTGATAGGAATACATTGCATTCAGTTACACATTTGATATCTCTTTTCAGCTTCTTTCCTGATTCATTTTGCCGCCTCTAGTACAGATGATGAGGGATGTAACTTCCAGTAGATGATGAAGCAATCATGGATGAAATGAGAGTGAAATCACTGATTTATGAAGTCTGTAGCTGTTTTGTGGTTCCTGAAATATGTAAATCACTGATTTGTGGTTTGATTGTGACCTTGTTTGTGTTAAATTATCATCTCGGGTATCTTGAAACTCAGAACTATGTATTCACTGAATTTCGGATAGCTCCAATATAATTTTATTTATGTCAGTACGTAGCTGAGAACTGTGTATTCACTGAATTTTGGGTCGGCTCTAGGGTACCCAATGGGTCAGCAAGGCCGCAACATATTCTCGGAATGGGTCAGCCCATGGCCCCTCAAATTGGCCCTGGGGCCAGTTCCAGGGCCAGGTTCGGGCCGACCCATTCCCATCTTGACCGTTCCCTTCCTCCTGTCCCGTTGCCATGGAGGGAGCTGGGGTTTCCCCACTCCGCCTGCTACTGTCGTTCCCCTCCGGCATCGCCACCATTCTTGGCTACCGACATGCAGGATCTCCTTGTCTTCATTCCTGGCCTCTTCCAGCTCACGACGCCCTGAATCGACCTGTCGACGTCCTCCATAGATACTCGCAGGCCGCTGGCAACTAGAGCTGTTCGAGAAGCCATCGGTTCGCCGTTTCTCGTCCGCCGCCGTCCCCATGATCTTCTCCGACGACTCGGCGACTTGTTGCTCTGACCCCGCCAGCTACTCCCCACCGGTAGGAGGAGCTCGTCCTCGTTGTCTTCCCGCCCGCTTCCGTCCTTGCTCCATTAGGGATTAGGGATAGGATGCTTCCGCGGTCTTGCCCGCTTCCTCCTCGACGCCTGTAGATCGAGGGTCGTCGAGCTCGTCTCCGACCCCCGCGGCGACCCACCTTCAGGATCCAACCACCGCCGTCCCTGGGCTCGAGCATAGTTGCCATGTTTCCGATTCGGTCGGGTCGAGGAACGGAAACGAGGGACGAGGATCGGTGGGTGAAAAAGATAGGGAACGAAGGGGGTATACATCTCTAGATCGATCGGTTTGATAGAGGGGACGCGATCCGTATGATTCGGGGACGATGACTCCGGAACGACGAGCAATCGTAAGACCTGAGGAAACAAATTTAACTGGGCCAATATTACTCCTATGGGCTTTGTAGGCCGTAGCTGTTAGTTCTGGAGTTCTGGTTGGACCTATACGGGTGTTGACTGCCATACTAAGGGTGTGTTTGTTTGAGCTGCAGCGGTTGAAAAGCAGCTGTCAAAAATCAGCGGCCAAAAATCTGTGGTAGGAACAAAAATCTATGGTAGGAAGCAGCCGTTGAAAGCAGAGTTTGGTGTTTGGCAAGAGTGCTTTTAATTGCTGTTGTTGCTGATTTTAGAACTAAAATGTCTAAAATATCCCTGAATGCAGAAGATGTTATATAAGTGTTGGTTTAAAATAAATTACTCCTTCCAATCCAAATTAGTTGACTTAAATTTGTCAAGATATAGATGAATCTAATACGAATTAATGTCTAGATAAATCTAAGTCAAATAATTTGGATCGAAAAGAGTAGCTGTTTTTGGCCATATTGATACGATGTACAACATGCTTAAGAGCTAAATCAACTCTTTTTTTCTAAATTAACTGTAAACATGACTTTTAACAAAATAATCTTTTTAACACAACACGGGCAACTCCCGTCTCTCTGTAAAAAAAAGACACGCACACGAGCGGACACAGATCGAGCTACCATGTCCTCGTCTCTTATCTCTTCGCTACCGTCGGCTTGCTCGGAGTCAGGATCATGGTAGAGGAGGGGGCCAACGGCGGCATGCTTGGAGTCGGCTAGAGGAGGAGGCAGCCGCCGCCACCATGCCCATCACTTGCTGGTCTCCCTGCCTGCGTCGCCACCCATCCATGGACGGCCAAGGAGACGGGGACGAACGGCCCCCACGCGCAGGCACCGCGGTCGCCGCCACGCCCAGGCGCCGCTCTCCCTAGGCCTCCCCACGGCCCTCCGCCACGACCAGGCCTCGTCGCCGCCGCACTCCAGGGACGCCGACGAGCTGAATTCTCCGCCGTACATGACCTGAATTCGTCGCCACCCCGAATCAGCCTCCATCAACAGCCACGGTGCCCGGACTCGAGCATCACACCTGGCCAGCACCTGCGCCGCACCACCGGCCGACCACCGCGCGTCAGCACCGGCCTCGCATCCGTGGCCCGCGAAGCCCAGATCAGGCCCGCCCGCCTCCAGCACCTCTGCCGTGGCCACCAACCACCGCGTCCCCGCCCGAGCGCCTCTTCCAAACCACGCGGAAAGCGCCGCCGTGGGGGAAGAGGGAGGGCCGGGTTTTCTTCCTCGATGCCGAGAAGGGTGGAGGGAAGTGACGCGGGGGCGTGCAGGTGAAGGAGCACTGTGAGGGTAAAGTTTTTGTAATTATCGGTGGAGTGTAGAGGATAGTTTGGTCCGCACCAATTCGGGAAGCAGCAAAATAAGCGCCTCCGGTTGATCAACCTACTGATCTATCCAACGGGTAACTCCCGCGGGGTCTATTTTTTCTTGTGTGAGAGCTCCATCTTGGGATACATAACGGTTAGTATCACAATTAAACCAAATGCAAGACGTTGTATGAATAGTCGTGTCCAACTTAAAAAGTTACGTTCATCCCGATGGTATTCTCGCAGATGGATGTTCCGACATTTGAACAACATACTTCCTCTATACCGGTTTATTAGCGTAACACGGAGTTCAAAAAATATGTTTGACTACAAATTTGACCTATAAAATATGAATCATATGTCACAAAAATTATATTATATTAGTTTTAAATATCAATCTAATGGTATAATTTTTGTGACATGTGACTCATGTTTTATTGATAAATTTTATGATCAAATTTTTTTTTTAAACTTCGTGTTAGCCCAATAAACCGGTACGAAGGTAATAACAAATTTCTTCCTCCATCTCAAATTAGTCAGCGTTTTAGATTTAGTCAAAGTCAAACATTTTAAAACTTCACCAAACATATTCAACAAAATACTACTCCTTCCGTTAGGGAGTATTAGGTCGGAGACGTTTTCCAGATATTTCAGGATTCTAAGTCTGAAGACTTAATTCTCCTTAATTCCTATGCATGCATTTATTACCCAGCGTGAATTAGCCCCTTTTTTCTCTCCACCCCGTCGTCTCCTCCTCCTCGCTAAGTGAGTCTCCTTAATTCCCCTCCCCGTCTTCCTCCCAAGGACCGTTAGTCCATGGAGATAAAAAGGAGTTGGCAGTTCAATCAGTCCATCGCCGAAAAAGCACCCAAAATCCAAAACAATGGAGGAAGCCAAAGATGGTGATTTAGGGATTTTAGATCAAGTTTCCTGGGCATGGGTACAAGCTCTCGATCCGGCCATGCAGTCCTATATCCAGAGCTTCGACGGAGGCATCCATGTCGCGGTGGAGGAGGTGCCCGCAGGTGTGGTGGTGGGGGCCGCCGTGGACGTCCAGCGCGAGGAGGAAGCTGCTCTAGTAGTGCTCGCCCATGGCGAGGAAGCGCGGGAGGTGGCACGCGTCGAGGATAGCGAGGATGCGATGGTGGTGCCTGGCCATGGCGAGGACGCGCTGGTGGTGCCCAGTGGCGGACCCAGCAATTTTGTTTAGCCGGGGCGAATATTTACAGATAAAAAAATTCACAAAAAAATGTAACTCTACTAGATAGAAATCATATGGTAAATGGTACGGAAAATACCGAGTTGTCATGATCGATGAAATGCATACAACTACTAGGAACGTGAAAAAAATACAAGAACCTACTGACTTGGACTTTTGGATTTTTGCTGCTTGAGACATGCATTGGCAGCCAAATAGTACCCTCAAAGTCCAAGCGGAGACCTACAACATGTGAATAAAGGAAATATGAGTGTAAATCTTGGCACAATTGTAAAATCAGTTGATAAGATTGTTGCGTACCATTAAGTTGTAGTAATTTAAGGAGCATGAACTTGTCGAGGTAAATGGCCTCGACGATACTTCAACGCATGAAAACGTAACATAATCTGCCTGTCGGATATCTTTGCAAATATCTCTCGCTCAACAAAGCATACCATCAGGTCATTAAGCCAATCATCACCTATCTTATTTCGAAGAGCCGTCTTTACAATATTCATGGCTGAGAAAACCCTCTCAACTGATGCCGTCGCCACGGGCAGTGTCAATGCAAGCCTAATGAGGCGATAAACCAATGGAAAGACCAAATGTTGTCTAGTTTTAACCAACTTAAGAGCAAGATCACTAAGACTACCACAAGTCAAGAAATCTGGGCTTCTTCTCATCACATCAACATATATGTTGAGTTGATCAATCAAAACATAACAATCTTGTGTAGAGAAATCAACAGAGTAAATCTTTGCAAGCTCAAGTAGCTTCTCACAATCAAAGCTACTAAATGAGTCCCTAGGATCAAGACATGCAATGCACTTTAACAAGCGTGTTGAAGTTTCACTAAATCGATGATTCATCTCAACTATGTTTCTGTCAATCACCTCATTGAATATTTGTACCTTATAGTGATGGAAGTTAGTGACCATCTTACGTGAGCTCCTTGGATAACCTCTAGCATAAATGTTTTCATCCATACTTGGCACCAAAATATTTCTTCCAACACAAAAATTAGTAGCAGCCAACAAAAGAGGCTCCCACCCATCATCTCTCAACTTCTGCAATAATCCTTTCACAGAGACAATCATATTCATGGCACTAACTATGTTCTGATCTTTTAGTTGCAATGCTTGTGACAAATCATTTGTTAAACCAAGCACTCGAAGCATCAAATGCAAGATAATAACAAATTCAAAGGTTTCCATGTTTATGAGATAACCTGAAGCCATGCCTCTATCTTCTGTATCTCCATCCTCAACAATACCTCCAAGCACTTCAACCACGGAATCCCACATACTATGTAAACGAATTAGAGTTTTATGGTGTGACCCCCAACGTGTATCACCAGGTCTTGCCAAGCTTGTCTCTTGATGTTGACCACTTCCTGACACGATATCGCCATTCTCTAACCGTGCTACCAATTTGTCATGATGCTTCTGCAATAAGTCATCTTTCCTCCTACAAGAGGCACCCGCCTACATAAAAGATTATGTACATTTAGAATTGTATAATGGAAGAAAATATACTATAGACTTGCAAACATAAGAGAGACACACTAACCATGGTAACTATTTTATTTGTATGCCCAAAGAAATCACCAACTGCAAGAACTCCTTTCACAACAGCAACAACCACCAATTGAAGTTGGTGGGCAAAACAATGCACATAATAAGCATGAGGATTGACATCTAACACCAATTTTTTCAACCCATTTAGTTCTCCTCGCATATTTGAGGCGCCATCATATCCTTGTCCCCTCAATCTTGACATGGATAAATTATGTTTAACAAACATTTTATCCAAAGATCTTTTCAAAGAAGCAGATTTAGTATCAACAACATGCTCAACACCAAGCAACCTTTCCAACACCTCCCCTTTTTGGTTCACAAATCTACAACCAACAATACATAAACTTAGAATAATTATATGAAGGAGAGAGTAAATTTACAAATGTAATGCCAAATAACAAATCTCAAAATCACACCCATTTGCTCTTTAACCGATGCATCACGAGACTCATCGACAAGTAGAGAAAATTTACCATCCCCAAGTTCATTCTTGATGACTTGCATAGTCTCTTCTGCGCATGCTTGTACTATCTGTTTCTGGATTTTAGGAGAAGTCAATTTAAGATTGCCCGGAGCATTTTCGTTCATCACATTAGCTACATCCGTACATCTTTCGGCAAACCAATCCACCATCTCAAGGAAATTACCCTTATTCAAGGAAGTTTGTGTCTCGTCATGCCCACGAAAAGCTAGGCCTTGTGAAACTAGAAATCTTGCAATACCTACAACAGCCCTCAAACGTTGTTCATATTCAACATGTGATTTCTCAACATGACAAGTGATTGCATACGACACACTTTGCTTTTGATTTCGGAAAGCTTCACAATTTCTTCTAGCATTGTTGTGAGCGCTGTTTTGTTTACCTACATGAGTCTTGAAATATTCCACCGCTTTCTTCCAATTTGTAAACCCCTTCTTCGTGAACACATCATGCCCAAATTTTTGACCAATAGTTGGAGGTTTGAAGAGGAAACAATAAAAACAATATGCAGCATCTTTCTCTATACTATACTCTAACCAATCATATTCTTTATACCATGCTTCTTTGAATGCCCGCCAATCTGACCCAAATTTTGTGCGTGGATAAACATGACCGATCAAACGACATGGACCCTTCGACAAATACGCCCTCCTCATTTCATCCCTAATTTCTGGTGTAGAATACTCTTCAATTTGTTTCCGGGTACCCGGGTCGGCAACCACATCAGCTAGATTAAACACAATAGGAACAGTTTGTGGAATTTCCTACAAAATTAAATGCCCAAATTAAGTGCTCTATCGACATACATACAGAGGTGAATCGCCACAAACCCACAAGGAAGAATACCTTCTGCTGCTGTTGGTTGTTGTCATCGCGTGCTCGTTTGCGGTTGATTTCATCTGCGCCATCTCTTGCCGTCGCCGGCGCCGCTGCCGCTGCCGCTGCCTCCTCCTCCTCTTCCTCTAGCTGCAGCGCGATCAGGTAGGCCTCTTCTTCCAGGTTTTCCTCCTCCGCGTCCATGGGCGCAACCGCGGTGGCACTGGCCAACAGAGGCGGCCAGGTTCGGTCGGGCGCACCGGTGGAATTGGGAATCGGGAGGCTGAACCGTTGTGAGCAGGACGCGGAGACGTGGAGATTTTTCTGATCGAACCGAACTAGTTCATGGCTGATCGTGTTTGGCCAGCTGAAAACAACTACAAATGGGCCTTTCCTTTGTAACGTGATGTCACTTAAACCCAATATATCCTAGGCCCATCATAGTTTCTTCCTCCTCTGCTTACCTGTTCGACAGAAAAGAGAGGTAGCTGCTCCTTTCGATGGAAAATAGAGAAAATGAGCCATGGGGTACCCTGCTCAGCGCCGGGAGACCTGGGGCGGCCGCCCCTGCTCGCCCCTATTGGTGCCCAACCATGGCGACGACGCGCTGGTGGAGGCATGGTGCTTGGCCATGGCGATGACGCGCAGGACAAGGCGGTGGTGTCGGCCAGCGATGCGGTTGTCCTGATCGTGGACGAGAACGGCATTGTGGTTGGCGTGTTCGGCGCCGGCGAGAACAGCGTGTTGCAGGAAGGAGAGGATGCCAACGTCCAAGCAAGTGCTGAGGTGCATGTCGATCCCATGCATGTGCATGCAGATGCCGTGCATGTACATGTAGTGGACGTGCATGCGGGGATTGTGCGTGGGGTTGCCGACCATGGCGTTCTTGATGGCACTTCGGTTGCCATGGTGATAGATGCTGAGAAGAAGGTCCCAGTGACGAGCAAGGACAAGGATAGGGTGAAGATGCCAAAGTGGAGTACGAAGAATCTAGCTCCACTAACAAAGTGGCCGATGGAAAGTGAAGGTGTCGTGGACGACGACGACGACGACAATGAAGAGGGCATTTTCATTGACGATGTGACTGAGCAATTCCCACCCGGTGTTGCATTCTTTCTTGATTCGGAGGAGCACAACAAACGAGTGCGTTATGCTCCCGATAGTCTTGAAGATGACACCGTAGTTCCTGATTCGGATGAGACACCATAGTTTCTTATTCGGTTGTGAGAAGTCATGTTTAGTCTTTGTGATGTTCAGCTATTTTGCACTTGAGAATGTGTTGACAAATTATCAGTACGAATGGTTAACTTGGATAAAAATGCTGCTTGGATAAATAACATCGTTCCATTACATTTTCTAGACTACGAACGAGTTGAAGAATGCAATGGCTGCTTGTACAAACTCAGGCTCGACTGTCAACCTAATTGGCAGAGCATAGTGAATGAAGCCTTTCTGCCGGATGATCTCACGCATGCAAGCCTGGCGACCGAGAAATATGTGATTTCCCTTGTTGTCATGATACTCCTGGAATGCCTTCTCCACCTTGGCGACTATTTCTGGAAGAGTTTTTGGCATCTTCTTCTGAAATATTGACTGGATACAGTTAAATAGTCCAAGATCTAAAATATTTGTGTCTGGAGAATTAGGCGGCTGAAACACTATACGGATGTTCCAATTGTCCGCCATTGCAGCTGCACAAACTGCTGAGTCAGTTGGCTGTATGTGGGTCTTTGCATTATCTTGTTGGATGTAGATAATGTTACCACGATCTTCAGCTGGCCACTTTGCCTTAATCGCCGGTAACACGAACTTGATTAGGTACTCCCGGCTCTTCTCCACACCAACTGAGCTGCATGGCTTTAGCTCCAAAGTTCCCTTAGGGCGATTGGGACTTCTCCTCTTTGCAGGTATCCATTCGGTATACGGCCAAATACCTACAAGATCAAAAAATGGCATGAGTTTAAATGTGTATAGTGTTATACCAACTTTGTAATGGATCTAGTCTAGATCTATCAGTAGCACTGTACTTTACCTTTCTAGATCGAAACAGAGAGAGAGAGAGAGAGAGAGAGGGATCCGAGAGGAGAACTACCTGCTCCCTGGCTCGACAGACATGAGCCAGAGGGGATGCCCGAGCTGGTGCCGGAGCTGGAGCCTCCGTCATTGGTCATGGGTGGTAAAGGGGTGAGTGTGGCGGCGGTGGAGCTTCCCGTCGGCGCAGCGCTAGCCTAGATCGGGTAGGGCTTGTAGGTGGGGCGGCTAGGGCACGACTAACCTCGTGAGGCGTGCTGCCGGCCCCCACCTCTTTATATAGCGCTGGCGACAGGGGCCCACCCACCAGATGAGGTGGGGCGCCCCCGATCAGGGCGCGGATAAGGGACTCCGTTCGGCCGTTGGGCTCGAACGGGGAGAGATCTATCTAACATTCTCCCCCTTGATCTCGACTTTACTTTTAACCTTGTTCTTTACTTATTCCATCGCAGAACGATACATAGAGCATGTTTCACCGTCTCAGCTCAATTGCCGATAGAATCAGACAGCCACTATATACCTTCATGTTTTGAAACAAATCCTGTTACTTTTGGGCCTCTGTGGTCCAGGAATCATAGGCTTCCCATTAAACCCATACCGGCTATGTGTTCCTTGAACACATTGGGTTGTAAGCCTTTCGTTAGCGGATCCGCAAGCATATCCTTTGTCCTTATATGCTCGAGTCTTATAGTTTGATCCTGGACTTTGTCCTTCACAACATAATACTTTATATCTATTGACTTTGTAGCATTTCTCGACTTGTTGTTGTGAGCATAGAATACTGCGGGCTCGTTGTCACAGTACATCTTTAGTGGCCTGCTGATGCAGTCAACCACTTTCAAGTCGGGCAAAAATTTCTTTAACCATAACGCTTGTCCCATGGCCTCATAACATGCTATAAATTCTGCATACATCGTAGATGATGCAACTATCGACTGTTTGGCGTTTCTCCACGAAATAGCACCTCCTGCGAGAATAAAGACATACCCTGTCGTGGACTTTCGGTCGTCTTTATCTCCCGCAAAATCCGCATCTGAATACCCTCTTATCTCTAGGGAATCAGATCTTCTATATGTTAGCATGAGGCCTTTTGTGCCTTGCATATAACGCAAAGCTTTCTTTACCATCTTCCAGTGCTCTATGCCTGGATTCTCTTGATATCTACTGAGTATCCCGGTGATAAAGGCTAAGTCAGGGCGAGTGCACACTTGTGCATACTGTAAGCTTCCAACAGCCGAAGCATATGGTACTGACTTCATTTGATCGATCTCATATTGGTTCTTTGGACATTGAGATTTCCCAAAACTATCGCCCTTGACTATGGGAGCAGGTGTTGAATTACTCGCATGCATATTGTATTTCTTTAAAATCTTTTCACAATACGCTTTCTGCGTCAGTCCTAATACTCCATTCTTTCTATCTCGGTGAATTTCTATGCCCAAAACATAAGAGGCTTCACCAAGGTCTTTCATGTCAAAATTTGATGACAAGAACTTCTTTGTCTCTAGTAGTAGACTAACATCACTGCTGGCAAGCAGAATGTCATCCACATACAAAATTAGGAAAATATATTTCCCACTTTTGAACTTTGCATAGATGCAGTTGTCCTCAACATTTTCCTTGAATCCAAATCTTTTAATGGTATCATTAAACTTTAAATACCACTGCCTAGAGGCTTGCTTTAACCCATAAATGGATTTCTTTAGGCGGCATCCCATATGTTCCTTCCCCTCCATGAAAAAACCCTTGGGTTGTTTCATGTAAACATTTTCTTCTAAATATCCATTTAGAAATGCCGTCTTAACATCCATTTGATGCAACTCTAAATCAAAATGTGCAACTAGTGCCATGATGATTCTGAAGGAGTCCTTACATGAGACCGGAGAAAAGGTCTCATTGTAATCTACGCCTTCTCTTTGCGTAAAGCCTTTTGCCACAAGTCTAGCTTTGTACTTTTCTACATTCCCATTGGTGTCATACTTTGTTTTGTAGACCCATTTGCATCCTACTGTTTTGGCTCCTTTAGGAATTTCCTCTAAGTCCCAAACATTGTTGGAACTCATTGATTTCATTTCATCTTCCATTGCCTCCACCCACTTGGCTGAGTGAGGACTACTCATGGCTTCTTCATATGAGGTAGGATCGCCCTCCATATGAACTACATTGTAGACTTTGTAAATTTCTTTGAAAATGGCTGGTCTTCATTCTCTTTTAGTCCTTCTGAGTTCATCAGACTCTTGCTCATTTCTTGCCTCGGGTTCAGGCACCTTCTGATGAGGTGGCTGTTCTGCTCCTTCGTGCTCAGGTGGGTTCAGGTGGCTCCTGATGGACAGGTTTCGAACTTTCGCCCATTGTTGTCACGTGTGGAGTCACAACAGGTGCCGGCATTACAACCTCAGGGGTTGTAGATGGTGGCACAACAGGTAGCAAGAAAAATGGCTCCTGAGTCATCGGATTAGGTGCATGCACCCTCTTCTCCTCAAGATCAATTTTCCTAGCTACCGTGCTCCCCCTCATCAGTTCGTCCTCCAAGAAGACTGCATGTCTCGTTTCTACAAACTTTGTGTATCTGTCGGGACAGTAGAAACGATAGCCTTTTGACTTATCTGGATAGCCAATAAAGTGGCAAGATACTGTTTTGGGGTCTAACTTTGCAATGTTTGGATTGAAAACTTTTGCCTCAGCTGGGTCCGTGTGGCCTTTGGCTGCGGTGACCCGCTGCATTCCTCGAATGCGATGACCTGATACATCCTTCGGATGTGACGGCCCAATGTGGTCTTCGATTGTGACAATCCTCGGATGCGGAATTCGCTGCCGCCATCAACCCCAGGAACCTGACGCTGCTACGAGTGTGGTCCGCTGTGTCTACTACATCCGCCGCGTGATCCGCTACCGCGTCGACTACGTCCGCGATCGCATCAACTTTGTCCACGGAAATACCAATAAAGCTAAGTTTCCCTCTACTTAGATTTGATTTATTTTTTAACTCGCACACGAAACACTCGGGGGCTACACCCTCTTCGAGTAACCTAATGTGCCATCGGCTCCACGCACTCGAGCACCTCGAACGCGACAGCCCGAGTAGCTGATTCTGCCTGACCGTCGAATTCTTGAACTCCGAGTGCCTCGGCAAGGTACTGAGACTAAGGGTAATCAGGCTAACGAAAAGGCCTAGCATACAGTGCAACAGTGTCGACTCGATCGGCACCAGAATCTTACTATACAAGCCGAAAGACAAATATTTTTTACAAGATGCAAGTACTTCACAATTCGTCATGTTTTTCTGCAGCTTACAAGGATGTCAAATGCGATGAGCTATTCTATTGGATCCTCCAACGGAGTCGACCAGCGCCAGTCACGTCAACAGACGCCAAGACTCGAGTCGAAGCATTCCTCGGATGACCACATCAATCATCGACAAAAGCGGCGCTGGGCGCGCACCCGACAGAAGAAACAACGTCGACTTCATCCGAAACATCGAGTCCCCTGGCTAAACGTCACGCGACTCCACTATGCGTGATATGCTGACTCGATGCACTTCTGGGTCAGTGATTTATCCTCGCATGAGTCTCCACTCGAGTCTGCGACTCGACTAGACACTCGGGGGCTACTCCTATCAGGAGCGCTGGTCGCGCACCCAATGTACTTCTGGGTCAGCGTACGCCCGCGAGATTGTCGACTGCGTCTACAAGATACAAGACTCGAGTCTTTGCCCGAGTCTACGACTCCGCCAGATACTGTCATGCACACAGAAAATCTTCGGCTGACAGCTAAAAGTACTCACTCGAATCTACGATTCGAGCAACTACTCGGGGGCTACTCCTATCAGGAGTGCTGGCCGCGCACCCGAAAAACGAACAAAGCACTACAACACTGAACTATTTCTTCGAGTTCTACGTCAAGACTGCGACTCCACTACGGACTCGGGGGCTACTCCCATAGGGAGGATGGATTCATCCGAAAATTTTGTGTCCTACGGACTTGAAGCCGAACAACGGCTGAATTAAAGTCTCTGCTCGAGTCTACGACTCGAATAGATACTCGGGGGCTACTCCCATAGGGAGCGCTGGCCGCGCACCCTATAAATTCTTCGAGTGCGATCCTTCGGATCAACATGCAAAACTTTTCGGCAACTCTGCCCTAATTAACGCTAAGTGAGCAACGTCCTCCCTGGCCACCCGAAACACCTCCGCGGTGATAAACATTCGGATGTTGTGTCTGCGACACAAAGATAAGACCTACAGATATCATCTGATGGCCTGGCAACGCACATGACTGCGCTCTGCTAGTAAAAACCCGTGCTAACAGGTGCGATGAAAAATCCCGACGGACGCGTTGGGTACATCAATTAAATTCACTGAAATTCCACTCCTGTAAGTCCTCCGCGGCCTGAGTCGAATTACGCCAGCATATGTTCCAGTTTCGAGTTGAGGGACTCGAACCTGAAGAAGATCGTGTTGTTTTGTCCTAAGACAGTTAACTGACCCTGATCCATCGGGAGAGTCAGGCACACGCATCAACAATCCCTACACATTCTCTAGTAAACAGAGACAGCTGCACCCGAAAGATTGAAGAGTCCTCAGCCGAATCTACGATTCGACTGAACACTCGGGGGCTACTAACATGGATATGCCCTACGGGTACCCGATGTTAGTATACCTGGTCCGGCCCGACGGAAGGCCCACTCGACGACCTGCCAAGGTCCATGACGCCTATGACGTTTTGGCTGCTATGAAGCTCATATGGACACGGACTCCCAAGCGTACAAGACAAGGAAACCTCAATACTAGAGTTTGAATACAACTTGTAACCAAATCGTATTGGCACCCGAGACCTAGCCTCCCCATATATAAAGGCTAGGAGGGTCCAACGAGGAGGGCACGACCAACAGACGCCATAACACCCCAATAGATAGATCTACGATCTCCACATCCATGATAGATCTACAGATCTAGAGCTCTCGCCAGATACTTTTCGCATACACACCTTCACGCCAGATTGCATCTGCGCACCCCTGTAATCACCGGTTCCGCCGTAATCAAAGAGCAGACAAGCAGGAGTAGGGTTTTCCCTCCGGGGGCCTGAACCTAGGTAAATCTCGTGTCCCCTGGTTGCTTGTCTGTTAACCGTTCCGCGATCTCCAGCATTCCCATCTTATCCAAAATCCAAGTCCATAACAATGGGCATTGACGAGTCGAAACCTCATCACCTAGACCCTCAAGTGGTATAGAGAGGGGACTCTGCCTGTCCACAATTCATACGGTGTTTTGGGCACCGACTTACTTGGTACTCTGTTGAGAATGTGGATGGCGGTTTTAAGCGCTTCCATCCACAATCCCAATGGGAGGGTGGAATAGCTCATCATGCTGCGCACCATATCCATAAGGGTACGGTTACGCCTTTCAGCTACTCCATTTTGCTGAGGTTCGCCCGGCATAGAATACTGGGCGACTATTCCATTTTCTTGCAGGAACCTTGTAAAGGGTCCTGGTACTTGACCATATGGAGTATGCCGACCGTAGTACTCCCCCCCACGATTGGACCGAACTATCTTAATTCTTTTATCATGCTAATTTTCTACTTCAGCTTTGAAAATTTTAAATTTATCCAATGCTTCAGATCTTTCTTTAATTGGATAAATATAACCATATCGGGAGTGATCATCCATGAATGTTATGAATGAATCATAACCATCCACACTTTTCACCAAAAACGGTCCACAAATATCCGTGTGGATTATTTCTAGTGTAGCTATGCTTCGGTTTGCACCCTTTTTAATTTGTTTGACATACTTTCCTTTAATGCAATCTATGCATTGTTCTATGTCTGAGAACTCTAACGGAGGAAGAATGTCATTTTTAACGAGGCTTTCTATTCTTCCCCTCGAAATATGGCCTAGTCTGCAGTGCCATAACTTCGATGAGTCAAGCGTTCGCTTTCTTTTCTTTTGTTCTTTATTCGACAAGGGAACTTTTTCATTCACATCACACACAGAAAATACTTTCTCATGCAAAGATAATAAATATAACTTGTCATGTAAGGTAGCAACACCCACACAAATATCTTTTAACCAAATGGCACATTTGCCATTTCCAAAATAACACTCATAAGAATCTTTGTCCAAGCACGACACACTTATTAAATTTCTATGAATTGAAGGAACAAAAAGAACATCCTTGAGCAAAAGAGAAGAGCCATCAGCCAGCTCCATAGGGACGTCACCAATGGCCTCCACTTCTACTTCAATCCCATTTGCCACTTCAATGAGTCTTTCTCTTTTTGGCAAAATCCTTGTCGAATGGAACCCCTGTAAAGAGTTGGCAACATGAACAGTTGCACCAGAATCAATCCACCAAGTAGATCTAGAAAACTTTTCATACAGAGATTCATTAACAAAAGAGACTATATCTTTACCGTTTTTGGCCATGATGTACTTTAGCCAAACTGGACAATCCTTCTTGTAGTGGTCAGTCTTTTTACAGTGATGGCACTGGTCTTTTTCCCCAGTGGTGGACTGCTGGTGCTGGTGCTGGTACTGGTGCTGCATTGGGCCCTTGCCATGTGGCTTGGAGGGTGAGCCACCATGGTTACCGTTTGTGAAGCTCCTCTTCCTATTGTCCTTCACGAAGTTCAAGGAACCACCGTGAAGGGCCTTCAGCCTTTCCTCCTCTTGGGAGCACATCCCAATGGTCTTTTCTATGTCCCACTTTTCAGGGAACATGTTGTAGTTTATTACGAAGTTCTCAAATGGTTGTGGAAGAGAGGCCATCACCAGGTGCACCAGAAGTGCAGGCTTTAGCTCGAGGTCCTCATCCATGGGCTTCAGCTTGGCTGCCATGTTTGACATCCTCAAGATGTGCTCTCTTATTCCGTGTGGCCTCCTGTACTTTTTCAACACCAAATTTTAATTGGTCGATATCCCATCTTTGAAGAGCCAAGATGGCGGCTCTTTATCTTGGCAAGGTATTCGCCCACGGAGGCACACTCTCCAATTGAGCTCACTATGGCGTTCCCAATTGTATTCTTTACAAAAGCCAAACATTTCTTGTTGGCGTTCACCCACTTTTGATTGTCTATCGAGTAGGCCAGCTCCAAAGGAGCATGGCCCCTCTTTCTTTTCTCAAACGCAGCACTTTCCTCAGCATCGTCCCTCACAGGGTCAGCAGGCTTGACTGGTTGCTTGGTGTCAACCACCCAATCCACTTCGGCGCATACAAACGCCA
This sequence comes from Avena insularis, assembly GCA_023614405.1. NCBI lineage: Eukaryota > Viridiplantae > Streptophyta > Magnoliopsida > Poales > Poaceae > Avena > Avena insularis. Next base: position 79,235,911 of record CM042695.1, on the reverse strand, counting down.
ATCAACCTTTTTCCTCCATTCGGAGTAGTTGTCCCCCCTTAGCAGCGGGATGTCCTTCAAACAGCTCATGAGGTTGAGACCTCCTGAAAACCACAAAAGATGTGAGATCACCAAAGAAAACAACTGTATGCATTAACTCAACGTTGGTATAAATTAAGCATGCAATTGTTTTGTGCTATTTAAAATTACATCACCGTTAGGCAGAAATAAAGTTAAATGCACCTTTAATACTCAATGAAAAATGATCATGATCATGCTTATTAATAACGTTGGTCAATTAATAACATGGGACACAATCATCTTTAATTACTTTGTCACATCTTTATAATAAAATTTAAACAAACTTTATTGCATTATTGCAATTTAACACTACTATTTTGCAGCGGAAACATTTATAATGACTTTCATAAACCTTAGACTTTACAGAAAAAATCCTGCCTTTAAATCATTCTCTAGTCAAAATATACTTGTAATAATAATGACTAGAGAAAACCATTTGAAATTGCTTAAAAAACTGAGCAAAAAACAAATAAAATAGCTAAACATGCTCTGTAAAATAAAAAAGGCAAGAAAAAACTGCCTGCAAGCTTTCTTGAGCCACTGTGGCCAATGACTCGGCAGGCCCGGCTGACCACTGAAGGGTTTGAGCATAGTAAATCAAAATTTTCTACTGAGCGAAACAGAGGAAAGCCAAGATCTAATCTAGGAGATGCAAACAACGAGAGAGATTGGATTAGATCTTCATACCCTTGAAGATTCAGACAGTGAACGTTCGTCCGGGCGTGGGTGATGTAGTCGTACTCGCTTCTCCTCCTCGCGATCCGATCCGATCTAGCACCACAAGTGGCGGTGCCTCCGTGAGATGCACACGTGCAGCACCTCGACGTCTCCTCCTTCCTCGGACCAGCAAGTATGGTGGAGAGATGGATTGGATCTACAACACGACGGCGTGGTGTATATGGTGGAGAATTTCTGTCGCAGGGCTTCGCCTACAAACAGTCGGGAGGGAGAGTGGAAGGGCAGCAGGGCAACTAGGGTTGGAGGAAGGTGTAAGGGGGGTATGAGAGGGAGCGCACCAGCCCTCTATATATAGAGGGGGGGTGCGGCCAGCCCTAGCCTCTCCTCCAAGCCTATATCTAGTTTAAACAATTTAAACTCTCCCTTATCTAGAAATCCTATCTTATCTTATCTCTAGTTTAAACGATTTAAACTCTCTAGGATCGGCTGGGCCCTATGGGGCCTTGTGCCCCTGGCCCAATGCGGCCAGGACACTCCCTCATAGGCCCATGCCCCCTCCCGGAAGGTGGGACCACGTTGGCCCCCTTCCGGAAGGTTCTAGAAGCTTAGACAATACCGATTAACCGGAACAATTCGAACTCCAAAACTGCAATCGCCTTATATGAATCTTATTCTCCGGACCATTAGGAACCTCTCGTGATATCCGGATCCCATCCGAGACTCGAACAAAAACTCATAAACCAATTATCCAATCTATCCTAGCCGAGACACGTTAAGTGTGTGACCTGGGTTCGAGAATATGCGCATGATCTTCTATCAATAATCAACAGCGGGTCAGGCACCCATATTGACTCCACATTCATCGATGATCATATCGGATGAACCACGATGCCGGATTCAAACAATCCCATATATATTCCCTTCGTCTCGCGATATTTTACTTGCCCGAGATTCGATCGTCGGTATCGTCATACCTAGTTCAACCTCATTCACAGCAAGTACTTTACTCGTTCCGTAATCCGATATCACCTTGTGATTAACTCCTTAACCACATGCTTGCAAGCGGTGTTGATATTGATTACCGAGTGGGTCCGAAGTATATCTCTCCGACTTGGGAGGGACAAATTCCATCTCGATACATACAACCCAACAGATACTTTCCGATCACCTGAGAGACACCTTTATGATCACCCTCTCATAGGATGACGTTTGATGACCTCAAAGCTTTCTTCCGATACCAGGGAGTTGCATTATCTCATGGTCTAAGGAATACAATATTTGACATAGGAAAAGCTTCGCAAAGATGAACACAATGACACGATCTAATTGCTTCGCTTAGTTTGGGTCTGTCCACCATATCATTCTCCTAATGATATGATCTCATTATCAATTGACAACTCATGTCTATGGTTAGGAAACCTTAACCATTATTAATCAATGAGCTAGTCCATAGAGGCGTACTAGGGACACGGTGTTGTTCACAAACCACACAAGTATTAATGTTTCCGCTTAATACAATTCTAGCATGGAATATAAACTTTATCATGAACAAGAATTATAATAATAACATCTTTATTATTGCCTCTAGGGCATAATTCCAACAAGCCCGCCTGCTTGCTGCCCTTGCTTATTGTCGCTGCTCTTGGCCTTCGCTAGCTTCTTGCCGCCCCCAGCATAGTCGGCCAACAGCCCATGGCAGCGCAGCCCGCCGCTGGCCCACCCGCAACCGCCCAGCGCGAGATCTCCTGCCGTCCATCGCCTGCGCCCTAGATCGGACGGTCGCGTGCCCCTTTCGTACGTATAAAATGCCCAGGCCGCCGCCCCTCCAAACCCTAATCACTTTCCCCCCATCCCCATGAGCCCCTCTCTCCCGCTCTGCGCAAGAGCTCAGCGAGGCGGCCGCCCTCGGCGCGCCCCTCCCTCTCTCTCTGCTCTAGGGACGCACGCCCGTGAGGCGGGAGAGGCGAGGTGGCCGCCCCGTCGGCGAGCCCCTCCCTGTGCCTCTCACGCTACAGCCTTGGGGCCAGCTAGTGGAGGCGAGGCGAGGTGGCTGCGTCCGGCGCGCCCCTCCCTCTGCCCCACTCCACCCTATCTGCACCACTTGTGCGAGCAGCCTCTCATAGGATGACGTTTGATGACCTCAAAGCTTTCTTCCGATACCAGGGAGTTGCATTATCTCATGGTCTAAGGAATACAATATTTGACATAGGAAAAGCTTCGCAAAGATGAACACAATGACATGATCTAATTGCTTCGCTTAGTTTGGGTCTGTCCACCATATCATTCTCCTAATGATATGGTCTCATTATCAATTGACAACTCATGTCTATGGTTAGGAAACCTTAACCATCATTGATCAATGAGCTAGTCCATAGAGGCGTACTAGGGACACGGTGTTGTTCACAAACCACACAAGTATTAATGTTTCCGCTTAATACAATTCTAGCATGGAATATAAACTTTATCATGAACAAGAATTATAATAATAACATCTTTATTATTGCCTCTAGGGCATAATTCCAACAGTCTCCCACTTGCACTAGAGTCAATAATCTAGTTTACATTTGGCAACAATCTCACACCCATGGCACTGAGGTGCTGATCATGTTTTACACGTGGAAGAGGTTTAGTCAATGGATCTGCGACATTCAGATCTGTATGTACTTTGATGATCTTTAGATCTCCATCTGCTATATAATCTTGGATTATATGAAACTTGCGGTTGATATGCTTGGTCTTTGGATGATATCTTGGTTCCTTAGCGAGTGCTATGGCGCCAGTGTTGTCACACAATATCTCCAGTGGGTCCAATGCACTTGAACCACGCCAAGCTCGATGATGAAGTTTCGATCCAAACTCCTTCACTTGACGCTTCGCAATGACCATGTATTCGCTTTCATCAGAGATCCCGCGATCACGCTTTGCTTGTTTCTCCAGCTTCCACAGCTCCTCCATTCAAAATATACACGTATCCATGCGAGATTTACAATCATCCTTGTCGGTGTAAAACTAGCATCGGCGTAACCTTTCTGACGGCTGTTCATCACCCCCATAGACTAAGAACATTTCTTTAGTCCTATTTAGGTACCTTAGGATGTTCTTCACGGCTGTCCAAAGGTTCCACTCGGATCACTTTGATATCTCGTCACAAACTAAGAGCATTGGACACATCCGGTCTAGTACACAGCATGGCATATATGATGGAGCCTATGGCCGAGGCATAAGGCACTTTGCTCATAGCTTCCCTATCATTTACCGTAGCTGGACACTGAGCCTTGCTCAATATCTTACTTGACAACATAGGCACTGAACCTTTCAATGCCTTATCCATTCTGAACCTTTTCAGAACTTTGTCGAGGTATGTACCGCTTAAAGCTATCAAAGCGTCTTTGTCTATCTCTATAGATTTTGATGCCCAATATATAAGCAGCTTCACCTAGGTCTTTCATTGAAAACACTTGTTCAAATAACTCTTCACATCGTTAAGCATGTTGATGTCATTTCCAATAATCAATATGTCATCCACATATAGTACCGTAAACGCCACCGAGCTCCCACTCACTTTCTTGTAGATGCAAGCTTCAGAGCAATTTGGAACAAATCCAAAGCTCTTGATCACTTGATCAAAATGAAGGTTCCAACTCGAGACGCTTGCTTGATCCATAAATGGAACGCTGAAGTTTGCATACTTTATCGGCATCCTTAGGATCGACAAAACCTTCGGGTTGCATCATATACAACTCTTCATCAATGTTGCCATTGAGGAAAGATCTTGACATCCATTTGCCATATTTCATAATCATGAAACGCAGCAATTGCTAATAAAATCTGAATGGACTTAAACATCGCTACGGGAGAGAAAGTCTCATCATAGTCAACACCTTGAACTTGTCGAAAACCTTTCGCAACAAGCCGTGCTTTATAGACGGTAACATTACCATCCGCGTCCGTTTTCTTCTTGAAGATCCATTTGCACTCAACAGCCTTTCGGTCGCTAGGAGGGTCCACCAAAGTCCATACTTGGTTTTCGCTCATGGATCCCAATTCGGATTTCATGGCTTCTAGCCATTTCTCGAGTCCGCTCATCATCGCCTCATAGTTCATAGGGTTCACCGTCTTCTACTAACAAGACAGTCAAGACAGGTTGCCGTACCACTCAGAGGGGCACGACCTTGTCGACCTCTGACGTTCGATGCAAAGATCGTCCAAGCTTCATGATCCTTGTCATTAGCTTCCTCTATTGTTGGTGCAGCGGCTTTGGAACAATTTCAGGTGCGCTACTCTCCAATTCAAGAGAAGGTTCAATAACCTCGTCTAGCTCTACTTTCCTCCCACTCACTTCTTTCGAGAGAAACTCCTTCTCAAGAAAGGAACCGTTCTTTGCGACAAACACTTTGCCTTCGGTTCTGTGATAGAAGGTATACCCAATAGTTTCCTTAGGGTATCCTATGAAGACGCATTTCTCCGCTTTGGGTTCGAGCTTGTCTGGCATCAACTTCTTGACGTAAGCTTCGCATCCCCAAACTTTAAGAAACGACAACTTAGGTTTAGCACCAAACCACAGTTCATATGGTGTCGTCTCAACGGATTTAGATGGAGCCCTATTTAAAGTGAATGCAGCGGTTTCTAATGCATAACCCCAAAATGATAACGGCAAATCAGTAAGAGACATCATCGATCGGACCATATCTAATAGGGTTCGATTCCGCTCGAAACACCATTGCGCTGTGGTGTTAAGGTTGGCGTGAGTTGTGAAACGATTGCACTTGCTTTGAGATGCGTGAGTAAATCATAACTCAAATATTCGCCCCCACGATCGGATCGTAGAAACTTAATCTTTCTGTTACGATGGTTCTCCACTTCATTCTGAAATTCTTTGAACTTTTCAAATGTTTCAGATTTATGTTTCATTAAATAGATATACCCATATCTACTTAAGTCATCGGTAAAAGTGAAAAAATAACGATATCCACCGCGCGTCGAAACACTCATCGGTCCGCATACATCGGTATGTATGATTTCCAACAAGTCCGTTGCTCGCTCCATCATACCGGAGAACGGGGTTTTGATCATCTTGCCCATGAGGCATGGTTCGCATGTGTCAAATGATTCAAAATCAAGAGACTCCAAAAGTCCATCAGAATGGAGTTTCTTCATGCGCTTTACACCAATATGACCTAGACGACAGTGCCACAAATAAGTAGTATTATCACTATCTACTTTGCATCTCTTAGCCTCAATGTTATGGATGTGTGTTTCATCCATTTCGAGATTTAAAAGAAATAAACCATTCACAATAGGTGCATGACCATAAAAGATGTTACTCATATAAATAGAACAACCATTATTCTCCGATTTAAATGAATAACCGTCTTGCAATAAACACGATCCAGAAATAATGTTCATGCTCAACGTAGGCACATAATAACACTTATTAAGGTTTAAAACTAATCCCGAAGGTAAAACTAAGGAGAGCGTGCTGACGGCCATCACATCAACTCTTGATCCGTTGCCAACGCGCATCGTCACCTCATCCCTCGCAAGCCGCCATCTATTCCGTAGTTCCTGTTTCGAGTTACAAATATTAGCAACCGAACCAGTATCAAATACCCAGGCACTACAACGAGGGCTAGTAAGGAAAACATCAATAACATGTATATCAAATATACCTTTGATGGTGCCAGCCTTCTTGTCCGCTAAGTACTTAGGACGATTTGCCCAAAGGACCCTTGTCCTTGCAATAGAAGCATTGATGTCGGCTTAGGACCAGACTTGAGCTTCTTCTCGGGCAACGCGCTTGCCGCCGCCTTTCTTGAAGGGCTTCTTTGCACCTTTACCTTTCTTAAAGGAGGGCTTGTTGACCATCAACACATGATTATCCTTCTTGATGTCCACCTCCGCAGCCTTCAGCTTTGCGAAGAGCTCGGTGATCGTATCAGTGGAACCAATCTGATTATGAGTCACTACAAAACTTTTGTAGCTGGGAGGGAGTGATTGCGAACCTCACAATCTTGAGCTCCTCCGAATCTTGCGATCCAGTTGCTCAAGGCGTTGAGTGTAGCCCGACATCTTAATGGCGTGCTCACTAATGGAACTCCTTCCTCCATCTTGCGCTTAAAGAACTTCTCGAGATCTCATATCTCTCGAGCGGGCTGAGTCTGAAACATGGTTTTCAGCTCCTCGAGAATCTCAAAGGGCCCGGGATAGTTTTCAAAACGATTTTGAAGTTCCGGTTCCATAGCAAACAACATGGTGCTCTTAATCACACCATAATCATCTTTGCGCGACTGATAGACAGTTTTCTCATCAGCCGGCGCAGTAGCAGCAGGGGGATTACCTAACGCTTTCTCAAGGACATAGTCCTTTTGTCCGCCAGACAGAATGATTCTTAGATTGCGGAACCAGTTGGTGAAGTTAGACCCATTGTTTCTAAGCTTTTCTTTCTCAGCAAAAACGTTGAAGTTGAAGTTGGACTTGGCCATTGGATCTACAGTATTTGCAAGTACAATTTAGACTATGTTCATGATAAATAGTTCAACTTAATCAAATTACTAGATGAACTCCCACTAAATTCAACATCCCTCAAGTTGTTTAGTGAACACGATCCAAATTCACCACACCTAATCCGATCTTCACGAGAAGAGATGTGGTTTCAATGGTGGACAACAAAGTGTCGATCATATCATTCATATGACTCGTGCTTAACCTTTCGGTTCATGTGTTCCGAGGCCATGTTTGTACATGCTAGGCTCGTCAAGTTAGACCCAAGTATTTTCGCGTGTGCAAAACTGGCTTGCACCCGTTGTATGTGAGCGTAGAGTCTATAGCACCCGATCATCACGTGATGCTTGGACACGACGAACTTTCGCAACGGTGCATACTTGGGGAGAACACAGTTTTATCTTGATCTTTAAGTGAGGAATCATCTTATAATGCTACCGTCGCGATCTAAGCATAATAAGATACATAAAAGGATAAACATCACATGCATATAACTTTATGTGACATGGTATAGCCAATCTTAGCAATGATCTCCATCTTGTGCGTTCGGCATGATCTCCATCACTCCACCATGATTGCCTCCACCACGAATAGCAACTAACTATTGCTAACTACTTAGCGATAAAGTAAAGCTATTACATGGCGATAAGAAGTTGACTCGCAGGTCATACACAATTATAAAGACAACCATATGGCTCGCCGATTGTGTACTCATCGACATGCAAGTCGTGAAACATTACAAAACATGATCATCGCATACAATATACACATCACATCTTGGGCCATACCATATCACAGAAAACACTCCCTGCAAAAACAAGTTAGACGCCTCTACTTTGTTGTTGCATGTTTTACGTGGCTTATGGGAGTAGATGCTAAGAACGATTCTTACCTACGGAAAGCCACAACGGTGATATTATGGTTGCCAAACTCCGGTGTTAATCCCATGACAACTATAGTGAGAGAAACTGACATCCACCACCGCATGTGGTACAAGCCACACGTCAAGTGCGGAGCCGGGTCTCGCTAACGACGTCCGCGTAAGGTTGGCCTGGACCGCTTCAATCTCACTATCCCGGCCATAAGAAGAACACAAACAAGAGGCTTGCAACAGAAAACATCAACGCGCAACAACCATGTTATGCTCTACTCGTGAATCACATCTACGCATAGATCTAGCTCTGATACCACTGAAGGGTTTCGTAGCATAGTAAATCAAAATTTTCTACGGAAGCGAACAGAGGGAAAGCCAAGATCTAATCTAGGAGATGCAAACAACGAGAGAGATTGGATTAGATCTTCATACCCTTGAAGATTCGCAGAGCGGAACGTTCGTCGGAACGTGGGTGATGTAGTCGTACTCGCTTCTCCTCCTCGCGATCCGATCCGATCTAGCACCACAAGTGGCGGTACGTGCAGCACCTCGACGTCTCCTCCTTCCTCGGACCAGCAAGTATGGTGGAGAGATGGATTGGATCTACAACACGACGGCGTGGTGTATATGGTGGAGAATTTACGCAGGCTTCGCCACAAGCAATGGAGGGAGAGTGGAAGGGCACAGGGCAACTAGGGTTGGAGGAAGGTGTAAGGGGGTATGAGAGGGGCGCACCAGCCTCTATATATAGAGGGGGTGCGCCAGCCCTAACCTCTCCTCCAAGCCTATATCTAGTTTAAACAATTTAAACTCTCCTTATCTAGAAATCCTATCTTATCTTATCTCTAGTTTAAACGATTTAAACTCTCTAGGATCGGCTGGCCCTATGGGGCCTTGTGCCCTGGCCCAATGCGCCAGGACACTCCCTCATAGGCCCATGCCCTCCCGGAAGGTGGGACCACGTTGGCCCCTTCCGAAGGTTCTAAAGCTTAGACAATACCGATTAACCGGAACAATTCGAACTCCAAAACTGCACCGCCTTATATGAATCTTATTCTCGGACCATTCGAACCTCTCGTGATATCCGGATCCCATCCGAGACTCGAACAAAAACTCATAAACCAATTATCCAATCTATCCTAGCCGAGACACGTTAAGTGTGTGACCTGCGGGTTCGAGAATATGCGGACATGATCTTCTATCAATAATCAACAGCGGGTGCAGGCACCCATATTGACTCTACACATTCATCGATGATCATATCGGATGAACCACGATGCCAGGATTCAAACAATCCCATATATATATTCCCTTCGTCTCGCGATATTTTACTTGCCCGAGATTTGATCGTCGGTATCGTCATACCTAGTTCAACCTCATTCACAGCAAGTACTTTACTCGTTCCGTAATCCGATATCACCTTGTGATTAACTCCTTAACCACATGCTTGCAAGAGGTGTTGATATTGATTACCGAGTGGGCCCGAAGTATATCTCTCCGACTTGGGATGGACAAATTCCATCTCGATACATACAACCCAACAGATACTTTCCGATCACCTGAGAGACACCTTTATGATCACCCTCTCATAGGATGACGTTTGATGACCTCAAAGCTTTCTTCCGATACCAGGGAGTTGCATTATCTCATGGTCTAAGGAATACAATATTTGACATAGGAAAAGCTTCGCAAAGATGAACACAATGACACGATCTAATTGCTTCGCTTAGTTTGGGTCTGTCCACCATATCATTCTCCTAATGATATGGTCTCATTATAAATTGACAACTCATGTCTATGGTTAGGAAACCTTAACCATCATTAATCAATGAGCTAGTCCATAGAGGCGTACTAGGGACACGGTGTTGTTCACAAACCACACAAGTATTAATGTTTCCGCTTAATACAATTCTAGCATGGAATATAAACTTTATCATGAACAAGAATTATAATAATAACATCTTTATTATTGCCTCTAGGGCATAATTCCAACAAGCCACTGCTGACACCTGCAGCCGCGCTGCTTTGCCGCTTCCTTGCTATTTGCCGCCACGGCCTAGCCATGCAGCCAGCGGCCTGACCAGGCCGCTGGCGCAGCCCACCCGGCCTGCAACCGCCAGCCCCCGCGCAGATCCTGGCCGTCCATCGCCTGCGCCCTAGATCGGACGGTCGCGTGCCCCTTTCGTACGTATAAAATGCCCAGGCCGCCGCCCCTCCAAACCCTAATCACTTTCCCCCATCCCATGAGCCCCTCTCTCCACTTTCTGGCGCAGCCTTGAGGCGAGCCCGGCGGCGCCTCAGCCCTCTCTCTCTCTGCTCTGGCGGCGCCTTGGCCCAGGCGGGCAGTGGCCGCCCATGCGAGCCCCTCCCTGTGCCTCTCACGCTGCAGCCTTGGGGCCAGCTAGTGGAGGCGAGGCTGCGTCAGCCGAGGTGGCGGCGCTCGGCCCTCCCTCTCTAGCGTCGCTAGCCCCTCCCCCCATCTTGCTCTCTTTCCTTCCGAGTAAAGGAGGAGAACGGCCGGAGCCTTGGCGCCCCTGCTCCCCTTGCCGGCGGTGCGTCCACCCAAGGGTGGGCGCACCACCGTCAAGAGGAGTGGCGGCGGTTCCCTTTGCCGGCGGTGGCCGGTGGGTGCCCTCCTTTTTCTTTGTTTGAATCGGATCTTGGGGAGAAACAAGGGGTTTGTTTGCCTTTTCTTGCGGGATTTGGGGAAAGATCTAGGGACTTTGGGGTTTCTTTTGGGGCTTTAGATCTAGGGTTTTGCTTTGCCCCGAAGGATGTTCTTCGTCTAGATGCCTCATAGTGATGCTCATCTAGATCGAGAGGAACGGCGCGGCCCTAGGGCAGGCGCACTTTAGATCTAGGTCTTTTCTCTTCTTTTGGACTTTTGCTTTAGTCTAGATCTATCAGTAGCACTGTACTTTACCTTTCTAGATCGAAACAGAGAGAGAGAGAGGGATCCGAGAGGAGAGAACTACCTGCTCCCTGGCTCGACAGACATGAGCCAGAGGGGATGCCCGAGCTGGTGCCGGAGCTGGAGCCTCCGTCATTGGTCATGGGTGGTAAAGGGGTGAGTGTGGCGGCGGTGGAGCTTCCCGTCGGCGCAGCGCTAGCCTAGATCGGGTAGGGCTTGTAGGTGAGGCGGCTAGGGCACGACTAACCTCGTGAGGCGTGCTGCCTGCCCCCACCTCTTTATATAGCGCTGGCGACAGGGGCCCACCCACCAGATGAGGTGGGGCGTCCCCGATCAGGGCACGGATAAGGGACTCCGTTCGGCCGTTGGGCTCGAACGGGGAGAGATCTATCTAACATATAGATTAAAATGAAAGTGCAAATCTCAGCCAGTACCTACCATCGAACGTGCAGTTTTCCTCACTATCAAATCTTGGCCTGGCTACAGCAGCCAAGAACATGACCTTGTCGATGTGCCCCTTGTTCCTAACTGATCTCTCGGGGTTTTGCTCAGTGTTGCCCATATAAAAACTTGGCTCTTCTTCGTGCGGTGGAACCATTTTTCGTCAATGTGGACTACATTGTACTAAGACTTGAAAGTGGGGTCTTCGGGCAAACTTTGAGGCTCTAGTTGTTTGAGGCAGTACAAAACTCGAGACTTACGATTTTCTATCGTGAGATCAGGCTTGAGATCGCTTGTGTGAGTCCAACTCTATATGTTTACGGCCACAGCGACCAGCCCTCTTGTTAAGAACATTACCAATACCCCCTACTCTGCCGTTCGCCCAAATGCGCCGCAAAATCCTGTCCAGCACTTCAAGTTGCTGAGATAACTCTTTTGTTACACCAAACTTGAGATGACCAGGTCCATTCCTAGCTAAGATCATTGCGTAAAAAGAACGCTTGGTATCATCGGTGTAAAAAGTTCTTCTTTTTCTGTTTACTAATACATCTGGGCATAAATTAAGAGCAGAAATTAAAACAAGTGATGAACTGTAATACATGGCCAAACTAACTACTCCATGTGATGAACGAGTTGTAACAAACAAAACAACAGAAGCAAATTACTGTTGCTTACTCAGGTCGATGCCGCTCATGTAGCCATTCTCTTTTTCAACTTGTTCTCCATTGCCACCACCGTCCTGATCCATGTGATCTCCTCCTCCAGCAGGACCCTCAGCTCTACCACGTTTACGTCTAGCAGATGGACTGAAAGAAACCCCTCCGCGCACGTCAAAGGAGCCTTGGCCGCGCCCGGAGAGGCCTAGGCAGCCGGTTCTTAGACTTGCACTCGCGTCGAAATTGCTCCCACCGGAGTTGTACTGGAAACAACCTCGGCCACGACCAGTGAGGCCTAGCCGCGAGCTCCTGCTGCCAATGCCGATGCCGCCCGCTCCGTAGTCCTGCGAGGCGGCCAAACCTACAGGGGACTGCCTCGCGCTCCCGCTTCCGCTGCCGCCACCAAAGCCCAGCGGCGACTGCCTTGCGCTCCCGCTCGTGCTGCCACCGGCTTCATGGTCATGCGCCCCAGACCAGATTCCTCCAAGGCCAACGCGCGCAGGACTAGGAACGCTGGCGAGGTGAGGCAAAGTGCCTCGCCTGCGTCCTGCAAGGCCGAGTCGAGGCTGCCGGGCTCCTCCACCTCCATCACCACGTCCTCCACCTGCAGTACCTCCTCCTCCCCCCTACTTGTTCCTCTGGTAGCAAGTTTAGATCGAATCCAACCATGGTGGTGTAGTAGGAGACGAGGGATTAGTGAGTTAAATAGGTGGAGCATGAAGACGATGGCCATGGCGTTAGCTAGAGGAGGAAGGGGACGATCTGTGGCAAACAATTAGAATTGTCCCAATCCATGTCCTTCTCGCAGATTGCTATCTCTAACTGCCATGCGATGGAAAAGGAAGGAAATACTCCAGCCTTAAACACGCAGGTTCTGTGGAGTTAATACATGTAATTAATATACAGATGAAACATTCCCAAGATTTGCTCCCATTGTCAAGCCAGCGTCCTGTCTTGTCGCTGAGGCCCTCCGGCCTTATACACCCTAACAGAGGGAGTAGCATTTATAATATCAATTTTATATAATATAAAAGTATGTGTTATGGTGAATCTAATTATATTTATTACATATTTTAGATTTTGATTTTTTTTATATATATAGTCAAAGTTTATAAATTTTGAGTTTGACTGAACCCAAAATGCAAAGTAATTTGGGACAGAGGGAGTACTAAACTTTTTTTTTGCCCTCGAAAAGGCTGCTACTATCCCTGCTGAATTTCCAGAAAAACGTAATGTACCTAGGTTCCTAGGGAACCTATTGATCAGATGATCTTTCTCCTGCTGGCAAGCATCGATACCTGTCTCCTAATGAATTGATCTTCTCTTGGGCTCTGATACACACAATTGGAAAGCCCTTGCGATGTGAGTCACCCTTTTCCTCTATACATCTGTTGAGCAATAGTCGGATAAAATTCAACCGCAGCACAAAGGTAGTAACTCGCAATAAACAATTACATGTCCCACAACAAGGTAGCATGACCGGAATACAGTAGGATGACAGGAAAACAGTAGGATGACTAGAAGACCAGGCTCAGAGCGCATGGTACAAAAGAGGCCTAGCTTACAATATCACACAAGCTTGACGTCGTAATCGTCTCTGAAGCGGTAACATTTCGACGTCTGCTTGATCATCCGGAGGCTTCCTGGGTCGCCTGCTGCGGTGCTATGAAACTCCACGCCAGTGAGCACCGCAATGTTGTCAATTGTCATATGGGTGTAGTATGGCGGCCGTGGCCTCCCCTGGTTGATTATCTCGAAGAACCTCACGACACAGAACTTCCCTGAGCCCAGCGGCACAAGGTGGGACGCCTTTGGGATCCATCCTTCCGGCACAGGCAGCTCTTCCCAGGAGTTCTGCTTCACCGGCAACTTCAGCGTGAGGTCAGCCACACAGAGCTGGCCGTCACTCTCCGAGAAGCCAAACCAAAGACCATGCTCAGGGACATACTTGGCATGGCCTTTGAATGGCAGAGACCACTCACCGACCTTGCTCCAAGCGCGGCTAATTGTGTCAAACGAGTAGGTACCAGCACCCACAGTGGATATCCAGATTTGCGAATCACGAACCACGGTATAGGCACCAATCGCACAGGGGTGTGGCACTCCCTCCAGAGAGTTGTGAGAGCTTGGATCATACTTGTAGTGGTCGTAATCAAGTGGAGGCAGCTGGAGAGGACGCCAATACCAGTCCACCGGCAAGCAGTTGCCGAACGAGGGGCCATAGGTAAGAGCACTAAAATTGTCCACCTTAGGCGGCGGACCAGGGTCGACAGCCATGCTGTACAGGCCGTTGCCAACAGTGAGGGAAAAGGAGCTGCGCCTGGGATCTACCATAGGGTTCATGGCGCAGACGGATCCAACCGCACCATCGTAGAGGAGGGTGTGGCCCTCGTGGTCCACGGCAATGATGTCGTTCTTGAAGGCCATGAAGTCCATCCACCCGATTCGATTCCACGAGTCAGGCCAGTCGAAGGATACGGTGGCGGGAGGGAGACGAGCCGTAGCCAGACCGGAAGCTGTAGCTTTCTTTATTTGTGCTGGATCTGCTGGTTTTGGTGATGTGGTAGGGGAGAATAATCTTGCCGGATCGATGCGGTGCAGGTTGAAGGTAGGGGAGCCGCCGCTCAATTTATTGACCAGCAGATTCACAAAACGGCGATTCATCGCTCCTATATATCAGATAAAGAGTCGGGCTTTCCTCTTAATTTTGATATATCCTGATAAAGAGAAAGAACATGGAACAGAAAACTGTAGATATCAAATTCTTCTCCTCGAAAGATCAAGTCAACATCCACATATGTATAAAGAAAGAGTATCAGATCTGGGCGTACCTGGCGTGGAGCAAATGCGCTCAACTCAAACCCACGAATTGACGAAGCAGCAAGCAAATCATCCCCCCAAAAAATTCAGCGATTGGAGAAGCCGCCAGGAAGAGGGGGTAGGAGACGGGTGCGCGTGGGGGTGAGATGAAGATCGGCTGATATAAGGGCGGCGCGAGTTGCACTAGGCTGCCCTCTCCAACACCTTTCTGGGCCCGATGGGCCTGATCGGCCATTTCTACCTTTTCCAATTCTTCGATTTTTCTTTTTCCAAAGCTAAAAAGTGCATGGTGACTAGTTTATCACAGTGAGTCGCCGATTTCTAGCCATCCGATCGTTTCAAATTGACGTGCCGAGCGTGTATGTGATCTCGGTCCAAACAGTTTCCACCTAGAGGCCCACCATGTGCATGTCATGTGAGGAGACGATAGGATCCCGCGTCTCCTTTCTCGTCTCCCGTTACTCTCGCTCCCTATTCCCTCTCTCTCTAGGGCTCCATGGTGATTCTGCCAGCGAGAGTGGCACTTCATGATGCTCGTCAATGAAGAGGGAGATGCACGGGAGGAGGGCGTCGAGTTTGTCGTTGGAGAGCTCCCAATGGGCGAGGAGCGGGATATCGTCAGCGGAGGGGCAAGGCGTGCGCGAGTGTGCCGACACTAGTGTGATTTTCTCACCGGTGGCGTGCCAAACCACCCTTTAGTGGCATCTAGGTGGCATTCCACTACTGTCACGCGACTGGTAACTTTGAGTGGTGGTGTGCTTGGCCAGATACTGGTGGTGTGTCTAGCACGCCACCAGTATAGATATAGTTATGGTGTGTCTCACAAGCCACTAAGTGTTTTTACAAATAAAAAAATATTACAGCTATTATTGAAATTAACAGAAATACTTTGTTACATATCGCAATAACAGTAATAGCATATAACAAGCAAAGGTCAGAGATGCAACACAACAATATTGAACCATATAGATTCACAGAAATATCATATTATTCAAATTCGGCTAGATAGCTACTCAATCCACTACTATTCCAACTAGCTTGGAGGCGCTGAATCATGGACGTTTAGCAGATTGATTCTTGCATAATCAGCTTCCCATAGAGCCATCCACAATGTTCCTCCAGCGCGAAACCCGCATGCATTGGCAAGTTCAAGCCAAGCAACACCATTGAAGAAGGTTGTCCTCTTCATTTGTGATAGGAACCTAAAAGACCTGACCACGCTTCACTATGACTATGTCAGCCATATCTTCGCATCTTCATCTTCGGCAATATTGATCGCCAATGTTGATCTTCTGCAAAACTTCATGTATTGCTAAACATGGGATGTACTCCATCCGTTTTAAAATAGAAGATGTTTTAGGTTTATGAAAAAAATGTATCTAGACTTCTTTTAGTGTGTAGATTCACTCTAAACCTATATCATATTTTTTGAAATGGAGGGAGTATTGTGCAAAATTCAAGAATCAATAGTTAGACAACAAACTTAAGTGCAACAATATAAATAAACGACTTAGCAACAACATGATGGATTTAAACATATAGTCCTAGTCAGAAAGTCCTGAGAACGAACCATGTAGAAGAGTTTGGATTTCGGCTTTAGTAATTTAAAGGAAAGAATCATGAGCACCCAATGGCACACACTCACGATCCGGTCGCCACACTTAGTACATTTGTGAGCCATTTGCTACATATATATAAAGCATACATAAGTTGCATGTATATATATACTAAATGTATAAAACGAAAAGTCACACATTAATTAAACATAACACATGATAAAGTAGCATGATCATAGGTAACATGCATCCTAAACCGATATAAGGCTGTCGTAGCAGCTAGCAAACAAAGCCAGCGGATTCGTCAAGGTTGGTGAAGTCGAAGTCTAACAAGTGTAGAGGAGGCTCCGTGTTGAAGTCGCCTGGTTTAAACGCTAGTACGGGGATAGTGCATGGTGGAGCGTCGGCGCCGCCACTCCTAGAGGGATCGGTGGCGGTGCTCCTAGTGGGGCCTACTTCGCTGCGCGCGGTGGAGGAGCCCATGCCGAAGACCCGGTAGTTGTACGCCATCACCTCGGGGTCGTCGAGGAACGACCTCAATGCTGAGTGTATCTCCTCCTGCTGGCGCTCCCTTTGTTGCCTCTATGCCAGCTGCCTTTCCACCTGAAGGTGCTCCATCTCCAGCTCCCTTGTGCAGAACCTCATATCCTTGGTCTCATTAGATGTGCCTTGGCTCGGTCATCCTCGAATTTCATCTTCGCACTCCTCTCGAAGTACTGAACCGGCATGCAATCGTGCGTGAGCCGCTAACTCGGGGTTCCTCCACGTACCAAGATGGTACTTGGTACCCCCGTTGGTGATCTGAGCCCTCGACGTGGCGACCTTGGTCGACTTCCTGTGCATGCCATGGTACTTTGGTGCCGTTTGCGACATACTTATAGGTAAAAGCAATAAAGAGTCAATTACAAGTAATTAAATTATTTACATTGCATTACAAGTAATCAACAAATTAATGACTATTTTATCTAACATCTATAGCTACTTTGTTTAACATATGTATCTAACAATTATAAAATTATTTTCTTTTCCCCTAATACTCATGTGTTGGTAAAAGCGGATATTTGTGAAACCCTTCATGTTGACACAGAAGCTCTCTCAGACAAATATCTGGGTTTACCTGCTTTAGTAGGGGCTGATAGGAGTGATTGTTTTCTTCACCTTATTGAGAGAATCATTATTAGGATAAATGGTTGGAAGGAAAAATTGTTATCAATAGGAGGAAAGGAGATCCTTCTTAAAGCCGTGGCTCAGGCTATTTCGGTATATGCAATGTATGTGTTTCTTATTCCCGTTGGAGTTTGTAAAAGAATGACGGAGGCTATCTCCAAGTTCTGGTGGGGGGATGATGATAATAGTAAGAAGATGCACTGGTTTGCATGGTGGAAATTGTGCTATCCAAAAAGTGAAGGAGGTATGGGCTTTCGGTACTTCCATTCTTTCAATCTAGCTATGTTAGCAAAGCAAGCATGGAGGCTTACTAACACTCCAGATTCTTTGTGCGCCCGAGTATTACGCGCTAAATATTATCCTCATGGGGATATCATGAAAGCTGGTCCGAAAACTGGTTCTAGTTTTACTTGGCAGAGTATTTTAGCCGGTCTGACAACATTCAAGAGGGGTTATATCTGGAGGGTCGGCACCGGAGAAAACATAAACATTTACTCAGATCCATGGATTCCCTCAAGTCCGGGTAGAAGAATTATTTCATCAAGAGGAGGAGTGTTGTACACTAAAGTCTCGGAATTGATCGATCCCTATACAGGAACATGGGATGAACAGCTCTTACGCGAGCTTTTCTGTTTTGTGGATGTGAACCGAATACTTGAGATCCCATTGAACAACCATGGCTTTGATGATTTTATTGCATGGAACTTCACTAAGCATGGAAGGTACACTGTCAAATCTGGTTATTACTTGCAATGGAAACATAGCTTTGGCC
This sequence comes from Avena insularis, assembly GCA_023614405.1. Lineage (NCBI taxonomy): Eukaryota > Viridiplantae > Streptophyta > Magnoliopsida > Poales > Poaceae > Avena > Avena insularis. Next base: position 79,217,475 of record CM042695.1, on the reverse strand, counting down.
CCTCAGCAAACCAACTTGCACTACCTGGCACTTCAGCGAATAACCCAGTCTGGAAGGCTACATGGCAGCTGAAAGTTCCTAGTAAAATTAAAAAAATTATCTAGCGTGCTCTCCATGGCATTCTTCCACTCAAAGCAATCCTGGCAAATCGCCACATCGACTCCAGCGGTGAATGCCCCATCTGTAATCAAGCGGCGGAAGATATTTTCCACCTTCTGTTTAGTTGCCCTACAGCTCAGGCTATGTGGACTTCTCTTGGTATTAGTCAAATGATGGACGAGGCAATGGTTGTTGATCAATCTGGTTCTGCAGTTCTTGAATTCTTGCTCAGGAAGGATGACGAGCCTCTTCCTGGTTATAACTTGGGCTTGAAGGAAATAATTGCAGTTGCATCATGGTATTTATGGTGGATTCGAAGACGGCGAACACACAATGAGCAAGTCCCTCCAATATTCAAATGTAGAATGTCTATCTTGGCGTTAGTATCTAATTCATCTAAAGCTCTAAAGAAGCCAGACACCTCATGTCCAAGATGGAGTAAACCAACTCCCAGAGAGGTAAAGCTAAATGTTGATGGAAGTTATTATGCTGATTCTCATACAGGTTCGATCGGGGCTGTTCTTAGAGATTATGCTGGAAGCTTTATTGCGGCATCCACCCTATTCCTACCGAACATTGCCTCGGCAACAGCAGCAGAAGCAATGGCGATGAGAGAAGGACTATCTTTGGCTAATAGAATGGGTTGTAACAACGTCTCTGCTGAATCAGACTCCACTGAAATTATACAAGCTTGCACGGGTGAAGAATCATGATGGGACGAGTCTGCAGCAGTTTATGCAGATTGTATTGATTTGGTGACGCTTATTGGCAACGTCAAATTCCATCATTGCCCAAGGGAAGCAAATGAGGTGGCTCATGCACTAGCTAGGGCTTGTTTTAGAGATAAAATTTCTTATAATTGGGTCGATGAACCTCCTAGTTTTATTTTACAAACTCTTGTAAACGATATATCAATTGTTTGAGGGCTACAAGTTTCAGACGCACTCTTTTTCCTTGCCAGGGTATCCAAGGGGACTGAAAGGTTTTAATGAGGCGGCTTGCATGCCTAATATATATTGCTTAAAAAAACAATTATAAAATTATAAAATTATCTACAAACTAAATTCATCTTCAATCATATACCAAATGTCGGGCCAGTGGCAACCAGGATACTGTTGATTGCAAGTGCACAGATCGTTTGTAGCTAGTTTCGAAATAAAGATATCGATCCCACAGGGAGTAGGAGTCTGAAGTCTAATAACTCTTAAATTAAATACTAAAATAAAAATGTTAAATAAAGTTCTAAGTAACAAGATAAAATGCGAGTGTTGTGTAAAAGGGAGTTTTTGGGTTTTGGTATAATAGAACAATAAGTAAAGTCAAACAAAATGAATACACAAAGTAAGTATCGCGCTTTTTGAATTTTTAAAATCTAAAAAATCGCTAATCGACCAGAGGTCAGTGCGAGCGGATGCGAAATTCCGTTCTCGTCATTTTGGTATATTAAATATTTTTTCGACATCGTATGCAAAAGTTACGACCAATTTACCGTGGCATGACTTTTTTGCAGAAAAAGTCAAAATTCTTGTTTGTTAATTTTCCTCGAAACTAGACCACATTACCTACCTACATGTGAAAGGATTTTATTTTTTAAAGTGTTTTTGTTTTATTTTATTTTTTACAAGCCTAAAAAGACGATCCAGGGGGGTGGTGGAGTTGGTGCAGGCCACTTTGCCGTAGGGCACTAGGACAGGATGGACTACATGGTTCTATGTGAATTAAAAATCCTTTTGTGAATTATCTTTTGTGAATTAAATATCCATATGAATGCATGTGTGTATATGATGAATGCATGAATGCTTGAATGGACTTATGTGGTTTTTATGAATGGAAATGATTGGTTTAAATATGAAAACAACCTCATCTAAATCATTTCCAAGCAGAATCAAATCAATAGAAACTCAAAAACAAATCATATAAGCTAATGGTCAGTTTTGCCAATCTTGCTCACTAGACCACTTTGAGTGTTTCTAGTCCAAGATTTCAAACAGAAACAAATCCAATTCTTTTCACCCCTTGCTAGACCAAGTAAAAGTGAACCCAAGTCCACCTTGCAAACCCACAGAAACCTTTGGCAACCCTATTCAAATGACATTTGAAAATTGAATCTAGTTCATATGATAAGATCATCATTTCTCAAAACCCAACCAAACCAGTGCGCCTTGACAAATCCAATCAACCAGAGACTACCTAGTATGTGACCATTGCACCCAATAAGTTTCAACAAAAAATTCAAATATGAAATTCTTTTGGCCATTTCATCAAACACTTGGAGACACAAACCAAACTCTGCCTAACTACACTGTTTTGAGCAGTAATCTTTGCAAACATTATTCCCCATTGATCACCCCTGTCTCCCCCAGTGCCAACCAGTGCATTGAACCCACCTAGACCCTACCCAATGCACCATGTCGTGCATGCCCGAGCCAACCCGGCCAGCCGACCATGGCTAGCTAGCAGGAGCAAGCGCCACGCCTAGCCACCGTGTCCAGGAAGCACGCCACCGTCCACCGCCACCCTCTGTCTAGCCCTCGACCATTGCCAAGCCGTGGACCATCGAGAACACGCACGCCCATTTTGTCTCTGCCATGCCTAGAGCGCGCCAGCTCGCCGCACTCGACACGCTCGCACAAACCGCGCCTCTCCTTTGCTGCCCGTGCCTACGATCACCACCGTCCCAGGAACCTCCCAGACATCCCCGTTCGCCGCCGCGCGACCCGTAGCCACTTTGCGTCATCAAAACCGCCGTCAGTGCCGCTTAGAGCACCCACGCGTTCCGATCGAACCGCACCGCCCCATGCCACACCATCAAGACGTTAAGCACCGCCAGGAGACCGCGCACTGTCCCCTACCTTTAGCCATGCCCGTAGCTCGATGTAACGCTGACCCCGACGAGCACTGCCCATGCCTCTCGGCCTCTCTCGCTCGCCTATAAAAGGAGGCCTCCCTGGTTGTTTTCTCCACACCATCTCACTCCCACCTCTCACTGATCGTTCCCACTTCTTCCCAGAGCAAGGCGAGCGTAGCATCGACGGAATTTCGCCGGAGCCTGCCGCTGCTGGAGGAGAAGGGCGCCGTCGATTGGAGCCACCCCAGGAGGAGCCGCCAGTACCAGGAGAACAGCCGTCGTCGACTTCGTCGTTCGCCCCCATCGCCGACCACCGCCTGAGCCCCGGTGAGCTGCCACAGACCCCCACTGGCCGCGCTAGGGTTCGAGCCCGTTGTGTTATGGTTGACGAGGACGATGGCCGTGAGCCGTTGATCCTCGATCTAATCCTACGGTCGTAGTTAGCCCGTACCCCTTCGCACCCCTGTCTCACTGACACGTGGGGCCAACCACTTAACCAGCCCGCGCGCGTGCTGTGCGTGGTGGGCCGGCCTAGTTAGAATTCCCGCGCGACCCAGTAGTTTGAATTTAGATTTGTCTATTTAATTTCAAACCTAGTTCTAGCAGTAGATCAAAAATCGATTCAGAGAGTTTCACTGAACCAAATTGCATAAAACCAATTTTCTTAGAAAGGTATGAAAATTCTTAATCCAAGCCCATTGGATTCAAACCATTTGGAATTATAGATCACCTATAGTAAAAATAACAAGGCAGAGAATTTTTTGCATTCAAATATTTTTCAAAATTCAACCATAAAAGCTTTTCAGTTGATTCCAACTCTCAAATATCACATTTGATAAGACCTTTCTGAATATATAAAAATATCTAGGTTTACTTGCAGTAATAATGGACCAGTAATAAAAGAATGCCCCATAGGCATTTCTAGTCACTTTAATTAGTTAAAATAAAAAGGTTAAACCTTATTAAATTGTGACACCACTTTAAATCACATACCCAAGTACTGAAATATGTGGTGATGACATGTGTCAACATGATCCCATATTTTAATTGGAGAATATTAAATCTTAAGTAGTTTTTTAGTGAGTAGAAATTACTTTTCTAAAATAAAATAAATAAAACTATTGCCTTAATCCTTGTGATGGTTGTGATGATGCTAGATCATCTAGTGTGAGCCCTTGTGTGCTAAATAGAAGTAGTTAAGTATTGTTTAGTGATTGTGTATTTCATATTCATTTATAGACGCTAGTACCGACCAAGGATACGAAGAGGAAGGAGACTACTACGAAGAGGAAGCAGAGGAGAACTTCAACCACTGCACAAGGCAAGCCTAACACTACAAGTTGACTTAGCAAGCTATCTAATGCAAGCCATCCTAGCAAGCTAATACTTGCAACTGTGAAAGCTAGATAACCTATGCAATGCATTAGGCATGCTGTGATTATACCACTTGATTATACCAAATCCCATTTTTACTTGCAAGCTTTATTAAGTTATTTCTTTATCAAAATTCTTTGTTTACTTTTAGAAAGTGCTTGTGAAGTTTTGGGAACGATTTAAAGGTAGCATAAAGAGCATAAAACTTGGCCTAAGTTAGGTAGATCTTGATGTCATCCTGAGGCATGAGATTATACTTAGATAAGTCACACTTGATTATCACCCCTCATTAGTGATTACCCCCAATTGTAGTTGCTAGTGCTAAGCATAAAACTTGATCACTTTAGATGAGAATACTTGGTGAAAATGATTATGAAAACCTCAGAATGATGAGTCATTCTAATGAGATGTTTTGACATGTGTTAGTGAACACAAGGTGATTTTGATGATGAAAATGTTGAGGCATGAGCCTTGGCCCTTTATAAAACTGATGGTTGTGTTTGGATGCGATACCATTCCAATTTTACCGTACAACCACAATACCCGAAATTGGGTAGGGCTTGACTGGAAGTTTGAGCTGATGGAGATCTGAAGATTAGCAAAGTACATACAAATCTGAATGTTGCAGATCCATTGACTAAACCTCTTCCACGTGCAAAACATGATCAGCACCTTAGTGCCATGGGTGTTAGATTGTTGCCAGATGTAAACTAGATTATTGACTCTAGTGCAAGTGGGAGACTGTTGGAATTATGCCCTAGAGGCAATAATAAAGATGTTATTATTATAATTCTTGTTCATGATAAAGTTTATATTCCATGCTAGAATTGTATTAAGCGGAAACTTTAATACTTGTGTGGTTTGTGAACAACACCGTGTCCCTAGTATGCCTCTATGGACTAGCTCATTGATTAATGATGGTTAAGGTTTCCTAAACATAGACATGAGTTGTCGATTAATAATGAGATCATATCATTGGCAGAATGATATGATGGACAGACCCAAACTAAGCGGAGCAATTAGATCGTATCATCGTGTTCATCTTTGCGAAGCTTTTCTTATGTCAAATATTGTATTCCTTAGACCATGAGATAATACAACTCCCTGGTATCGGAAGAAACCTTTGAGGTCATCAAACGTCATCCTATGAGAGGGTGATCATAAAGGTGTCTCTCAGGTGATCGGAAAATACCTGTTGGGTTGTATGTATCGAGATGGGATTTTCCCCTCCCAAGTCGGAGAGATATACTTCAGGCCCACTCGATAATCGATATCAACACCGCTTGCAAGCATGTGGTTAAGGAGTTAATCACAAAGTGATATCGGATTATGGAACGAGTAAAGTACTTGCTGTGAACGAGATTGAACTAGGTATGATGCAAGCGACGATCAAATCTCGCAAGTAAAATATCGCGAGACGAAGGGAATATATATATGGGATGGATTGAATCCTGGCATCGTGGTTCATCCGATATGATCATCGATGAATGTGTGGGAGTCAATATGGGTTTCCAGACCCCGCTGTTGATTATTGATAGAAGATCATGTCTGCATATTCTCGAACCCGAAGGGTCACACACTTAACGTGTCTCGACGCTAGGATAGGTTGTATAATTAGTTTATGAGTTTTTGTTCGGAGTCTCGGATGGGATCCGGGACATCACGAGAGGTTCCGGAATGGTCCGGAGAATAAGATTCATATAAGGCAATGCAACTTTTGGAGTTCGGAATTGTTTCGGGTTATTCGGTATTGTACCGGAAGCTTCTAGAACCTTCCGGAGTGGGACCAACGTGGCCCCACTTGTAGGGAGGGGGCATGGGCCTATGAGGGAGTGCCCTGGCCGCATTGGGCCAGGGGCACAAGGCCCCATAGGGCCCAGCCAGCCAAACCCTAGGGAAACCTTAGGGGAGCTTCTAGAAGGGGGGGAACTTGCCCCCCACTCCTCCCTCCTTTGGCCGCCGGACTAGGGCTTGGGGAAGGGGAAAGGGCCAGCCGCCCACCCCTCTATATAAAGAGGGCTGGGGGCGCACCCGTCCCACACCTCCTCCACAACCCTAGCCGCCCTGCTGCCCCTCCTCTCTCTCTTCCTCCCGATCACAGTGGCGAAGCCTGCCATGAAACTCTCCACCGCTTGCACCGCGCCGTCGCGTTGTAGATCCAATCCATCTCTCCACCCTACTTGCTGGACCGAGGAAGGAGGAGACGTCGAGGTGCCGCACGTGTGCATCTCTCGGAGGCATCGCCACTTGCGGTGTTAGATCAGATCGGATCGCGAGGAGGAGAAGAGAGTATGACTACATCACCCACGTTCCGTCGAACGTTCCGCTGTGCGAATCTTCAAGGCTATGAAGATCTCATCTATCCCCCCTCGTTGTTTGCATCTCCTATATTAGATCTTGGCTTTCCCGTTCGCATCCGTAGAATTTTTTTGATTTACTATGTTGCGAAACCCTTCAGTGGTATCAGAGCTAGATCTATGCGTAAATGTGTTTCACGAGTAGAACGCAACATGGTTGTTGCGGGCGTTGATGTTTTCTGTTGCAAGCCTCTTGTTTGTGTACTTCTTATGACGCGGGATAGTGAGATCGAAGCGGTCTAGGCCAACCTTACGCGACCTCATTCGCGAGACCGGCTCCGCACTTGACGTGTGGCTTGTTCCACACATGCGGCTGGTGGATGCCAGTTTCTCTCACTATAGTTGTCATGGGATTTACACCGGAGTTTGGCAACCATAATATCACCGTTTTAGCTTTCCGTAGGTAAGAATCGTTCTTAGATTGCTACTCCCATAAGCCACGTAAAACATGCAACAACAAAGTAGAGGCGTCTAACTTGTTTTTGCAGGGAGTGTTTTCTGTGATATGGTATGGCCCAAGATGTGATGTGTATGTTGTATGCGATGATCATGTTTTGTAATGTTTCACGACTTGCATGTCGATGAGTACACAACCGGCAGGAGCCATATGGTTGTCTTTATAATTGCGTATGACCTGTGTGTCAACTTCTTATACGCCATGTAATAGCTTTACTTTATCGCTAAGTAGTTAGCAATAGTTGTAGTTGCTATTCGTGGTGGAGGCAATCATGGTGGAGTGGTGGAGATCATGCCGGCACGCACAAGATGGAGATCATTGCGCGAAGATTGGCTATACCATGTCACATAAAGTTATATGCATGTGATGTTTATCCTTTTATGTATCTTATTATGCTTAGATCACGACGGTAGCATTATAAGATGATTCCTCACTTAAAGATCAAGATAAAACTGTGTTCTACCCATGTATGCACCATTGCGAAAGTTCGTCGTGTTCAAGCATCACGTGATGATCGGGTGCTATAAACTCTAAGTTCACATACAACGGGTGCAAGCCAGTTTTGCACACGCAGAAATACTTGGGTTTGACTTGACGAGCCTAGCATGTACAGACATGGCCTCGGAACACATGAGCCGAAAGGTTAAGCATGAGTCATATGAATGATATGATCGACACTTCGTTGTCCACCATTGAAACCACATCTCTTCTCGTGAAGATCGGATTAGGTGTGGTGAATTTGGATCATGTTCACTAAACAACTTGAGGGATGTTGAATTTAGTGGGAGTTCATCTAGTAATTTGATTAAGTTGAACTAGTTATCATGAACATAGTCTAAATTGTACTTGCAAATATTGTAGATCAAATGGCTAAGTCCAACTTCAACTTCAACGTTTTTGCTGAGAAAGAAAAGCTTAGAAACAATGGGTCTAACTTCACCAACTGGTTCCGCAATCTGAGAATCATTCTCGCTGGCGGACAAAAGGACTATGTCCTTGGGAATGCGCTAGGTGACGCCCCTGCTGTAGATGCGCCGGCTGATGAGAAAGTTGTTTATCAGTCGCGCAAAGATGATTATGGTGTGATTAAGAGCACCATGTTGTTTGCTATGGAATCGGACCTTCAAAATCATTTTGAAGATTACCCCGGGCCCTTTGAGATTCTTGAGGAACTGAAAACTATGTTTCAGACTCAGGCCTGTTCTAAGAGATATGAGATCTCTGAGAAATTCTTTAACTGCAAGATGGAGGAAGGGAGTTCCGTTAGTGAGCACGCCATAAAGATGTCGGGCCACACTCAACGCCTTGAGCAACTGGACCGCAAGATTCCAGAGGAGCTCAAGATTGACAGGATTCTGCAATCACTCCCTCCTAGCTACAAAAGTTTTGTAGTGACTCATAATCAGATTGGTTCCACTGATACGATCACCGAGCTCTTCGCTAAGCTGAAAGCTGCGGAGGTGGACATCAAAAAGGATAATCATGTGTTGATGGTCAACAAGCCCCCCTTTTTAAGAAAGGTAAGGGTGCAAAGAAGCCCTTCAAGAAAGGCGGCGGTAAGCGTTGCCTCGCTGAGAAGAAGCTCAAGTCCGGACCTAAGCGGACATCGAGTGCTTCTATTGCGAGGACAAGGGTCACCGAAGCGTGAATCGTCCAAAGTACTTAGCGGACAAGAAGGCTGGCACCATCAAAGGTATATTTGATATACATGTTATTGATGTTTTCCTTACTAGCCCTCGTTGTAGTGCGTGGGTATTTGATACCGGTTCAGTTGCTAACATTTGTAACTCGAAACAGGAGCTACGGAATAGACGGCGGCTTGCGAGGGATGAGGTGACGGCGCTGCTGGCAACGGATCAAGAGTTGATGTGATGGCCGTCAAGACGCCTCTCCTTAGTTTTACCTTCGGGATTAGTTTTAAACCTTAATAAGTGTTATTATGTGCCTGCGTTGAGCATGAACATTATTTCTGGATCGTGTTTATTGCAAGACGGTTATTCATTTAAATCGGAGAATAATGGTTGTTCTATTTATATGAGTAACATCTTTTATGGTCATGCACCTGCTGTGAATGGTTTATTTCTTCTGAATCTCGAAAGGGATGAAACACACATCCATAACATTGAGGCTAAGAGATGCAAGGTAGATAGTGATAATAGTACTTATTTGTGGCACTGTCGTCTAGGTCATATTGGTGTAAAACGCATGAAGAAACTCCATTCTGATGGACTTTTGGAGTCTCTTGATTTTGAATCATTTAACACATGCGAACCATGCCTCATTTGCAAGATGATCAAAACCCCGTTCTCCGAAATGATGGAGCGAGCAACTGACTTGTTGGAAATCATACATACCGATGTATGCGGACCGATGAGTATTTCGACGCGCGGTGGATATCGCTACTTTCTCACTTTTACCGATGACTTAAGTAGATATGGGTATATCTATTTAATGAAACATAAATCTGAAACATTTGAAAAGTTCAAAGAATTTCATAATGAAGTGGAAAACCATCATAACAGAAAGATTATGTTTCTACGATCCGATCGTGGAGGTGAATATTTGAGTTATGATTTTCTCACGCATCTTAAAGCAAGCGGAATCGTTTCGCAACTCACGCCACCCGGAACACCATAGTGCAATGGTGTGCCTGAATGCCGGAATCGAACTCTATTAGATATGGTCTGATCAATGATGTCTCTTACTGATTTGCCGTTATCATTTTGGGGTTATGCATTAGAAACCGCTGCATTCACTTTAAATAGGGCACCATCTAAATCCGTTGAGACGACACCGTATGAATTGTGGTTTGGTGCTAAACCTAAGTTGTCGTTTCTTAAAGTTTGGGGATGCGAAGCTTACGTCAATAAGTTGATGCCGGACAAGCTCGAACCCGAACCCAAAGCGGAGAAATGCGTCTTCATAGGATACCCTAAGGAAACTATTGGGTATACCTTCTATCACAGAACCGAAGGCAAAGTGTTTGTCACAAAGAACGCATCCTTTCTTGAGAAGGAGTTTCTCTCGAAAGAAATGAGTGGGAGGAAAGTAGAGCTAGACGAGGTTGTTGAACCTTCTCTTGAGTTGGAGAGTAGCGCAGCACCTGAAATTGTTCTAGTGCCGCCTGCGCCAACAATAGAGGAAGCTAATGATAAGGATCATGAAGCTTCGGACGATGCTACTACTGAACGTCGCAGGTCGACAAGGTCGCGTGCCCCTCCTGAGTGGTACGGCAACCCTGTATTAACTGTCTTGTTAGTAGATGACAGTGAACTTGCGAACTATGAGGAAGCGATGATGAGCCAAGACTCTGAGAAATGGCTAGAGGCCATGAAATCCGAATTGGGATCCATTAGCGAAAACCAAGTATGGACTTTGGTGGACCCTCCTAGCGACCGAAAGGCCGTTGAGTGCAAATGGATCTTCAAGAAGAAAACGGACGCGGATGGTAATGTTACCGTTTATAAAGCACGACTTGTCGCGAAAGGTTTTCGACAAGTTCAAGGTGTTGACTATGATGAGACTTTCTCTCCCGTAGCAATGTTTAAGTCCATTCGTATTTTATTAGCAATTGTTGCGTTTCATGATTATGAAATATGGCAGATGGATGTCAAGACTGCGTTCCTCAATGGCAACATTGATGAAGAGTTGTATATGATGCAACCTCAAGGTTTTGTCGATCCTAAGGATGCTGATAAAGTGTGCAAACTTCAGCGTTCCATTTATGGACTGAAGCAAGCATCTCGGAGTTGGAACCTTTGTTTTGATCAAGTGATCAAGAGCTTTGGATTTGTTCCAAATTGCTACGAAGCTTGTATCTACAAGAAAGTGAGTGGGAGCTCAGTGAAATTTCTGGTACTATATGTGGATGACATATTGATTATTGGAAATGACATTAACATGCTTAACGATGTGAAGAGTTATTTGAACAAATGTTTTTCAATGAAAGACCTAGGGGAAGCTGCTTATATATTGGGCATCAAAATCTATAGAGATAGACAAAGACGCCTGATAGCTTTAAGCCAGAGTACATACCTAGACAAAGTTCTGAAAAGGTTCAGAATGGATAAGGCAAAGAAAGGTTCAGTGCCTATGTTGTCAGGTGAGATATTGAGCAAGGCTTAGTGTCCAGCTACGGTAAATGATAGAGAAGCTATGAGCAAAGTGCCTTATGCCTCGGCCATAGGTTCTATCATGTATGCCATGCTGTGTACTAGACCGGATGTGTCCAATGCTCTTAGTTTGACGAGAAGATACCAAAGTGATCCAGGAGTGGAACACTGGACAGCCGTGAAGAACATCCTAAAGTACCTAAATAGGACTAAAGAAATGTTCTTAGTCTATGGAGGTGATGAACAGCTCGTCGTAAAAGTTTACGTCGACGCTAATTTCGACACCGACAAGGATGATTCTAAATCTCATACAGGATACGTTTATATTTTGAATGGAGGAGCTGTGAGCTGGAGAAGCTGCAAGCAAAGCGTGATCGCGGGATCTACAGTAGAAGCGGAATACATGGCTGCTGCAGAAGCGTCAAGTGAAGGAGTTTGGATCAGGAACTTCATCACTGAGCTTGGCGTGGTTCCAAGTGCCTTGGACCCACTGGAGATATTGTGTGACAACACTGGCGCCATAGCACTATGTAAGGAACCAAGATATCATCCAAAGACCAAGCATATCAACCACAAGTTTCATATAATCCGAGATTATATAGCAGATGGAGATCTGAAGATTAGCAAAGTACATACAGATCTGAATGTTGCAGATCCATTGACTAAACCTCTTCCACGTGCAAAACATGATCAGCACCTTAGTGCCATGGGTGTCAGATTGTTGCCAGATGTAAACTAGATTATTGAATCTAGTGCAAGTGGGAGACTATTGGAATTATGCCCTAGAGGCAATAATAAAGATGTTATTATTATAATTCTTGTTCATGATAAAGTTTATATTCCATGCTAGAATTGTATTAAGCGGAAACTTTAATACTTGTGTGGTTTGTGAACAATACCGTGTCCCTAGTATGCCTCTATGGACTAGCTCATTGATTAATGATGGTTAAGGTTTCCTAACCATAGACATGAGTTGTCGATTAATAATGAGATCATATCATTGGGAGAATGATATGATGGACAGACCCAAACTAAGCGGATCAATTAGATCGTATCATCGTGTTCATCTTTGCGAAGCTTTTCTTATGTCAAATATTGTATTCCTTAGACCATGAGATAATACAACTCCCTGGTATCGGAAGAAAGCTTTGAGGTCATCAAACGTCATCCTATGAGAGGGTGATCATAAAGGTGTCTCTCAGGTGATCGGAAAGTACCTATTGGGTTGTATGTATCGAGATGGGATTTGTCCCTCCCAAGTCGGAGAGATATACTTCGGGCCCACTCGGTAATCGATATCAACACCGCTTGCAAGCATGTGGTTAAGGATTTAATCACAAAGTGATATCGGATTACGGAACGAGTAAAGTACTTGCTGTGAACGAGATTGAACTAGGTATGATGCAAGCGATCAAATCTCGAGCAAGTAAAATATCGCGAGACGAAGGGAATATATATATGGGATGGATTGAATCCTGGCATCGTGGTTCATCCGATATGATCATCGATGAATGTGTGGGAGTCAATATGGGTTTCCAGACCCCGTTGTTGATTATTGATAGAAGATCATGTCTGCATATTCTCGAACCCGAAGGGTCACACACTTAACGTGTCTCGACGCTAGGATAGATTGTATAATTAGTTTATGAGTTTTTGTTCGGAGTCTCGGATGGGATCCGGGACATCACGAGAGGTTCCGGAATGGTCTGGAGAATAAGATTCATATAAGGCAATGCAACTTTTGGAGTTCGGAATTGTTTCGGGTTATTCGGTATTGTATCGGAAGCTTCTAGAACCTTCCGGAGTGGGACCAACGTGGCCCCACTTGTCGGGAGGGGGCGTGGGCCTATGAGGGAGTGCCCTGGCCGCATTGGGCCAGGGGCACAAGGCCCCATAGGGCCCAGCCGTCCAAACCCTAGGGAAACCCTAGGGGAGCTTCTAGAAGGGGGGGAACTTGCCCCCCACTCCTCCCTCCTTTGGCCGCCGGCCTGGGGCTTGGGGGAGGGGAAAGGGCCAGCCGCCCACCCCTCTATATAAAGAGGGCTGGGGGCGCACCCCTCCCACACCTCCTCCACAACCCTAGCCGCCCTGCTGCCCCTCCTCTCTCTCTCCCTCCTGACTGCGCGTAGGCGAAGCCCTGCCGCAGAAACTCTCCACCGCTTGCACCGCGCCGTCGCGTTGTAGATCCAATCCATCTCTCCACACTACTTGCTGGACCAAGGAAGGAGGATACGTCGAGGTGCCGCACGTGTGCATCTCTCGGAGGCATCGCCACTTGCGGTGTTAGATCAGATCGGATCGCGAGGAGGAGAAGAGAGTATGACTACATCACCCACGTTAAAATCGAGCGTTCCATGTCTTGAATCTTCAAGGGTATGAAGATCTCATCTATCCCCCCTCGTTGTTTGCATCTCCTAGATTAGATCTTGGCTTTCCCGTTCGCATCCGTAGAATTTTTTTGATTTACTATGCTGCGAAACCCTTCATGTTCATCATATCATTACACTAATGTTGTGACCTCGTTATTAACAACATCTAATGTCCATGATCAGGAAACTTTGATCATCTTGTTAATCAACGAGCTAGTTTTATGAGAGAGGCATAACTAGGAACTTTTTGTCTGTTTATTAAACACACATGTATTAACGTTTCCGTATTAATATAATTATAGCATGCAAAATAAACATTTATCATAAATAAGGAATACGATAATAACCACTTTATTATTTCCTCTCGGGCATATTCGCTTCAGTTTCCCACTTGCACTAGAGACAATAATCTAGTTTAGAAACTTTGCATATTGAACACCTATGGCTTTCTGGTGTTCCATATACTAAATTGCAAGTAGTTAACATAATCTACGGATCTGAGGCTTCAGGTCCGTGTGTATTTACATGTCTTTGCGTTAACACGCATCACTCATTCTCCAATGAGATGGCATTGTATAAATTTGGTCTTTTGGTGAGACCTTTAGTTCCTTGGGGTTAAATCATGTCGATACTATTGTCGTACAATATATCTTTAGTGTTAGCTCGTTGCGAACCACACATTACTTTGGTAACAAACTACTTGACACAAATGCCCTCCTTTGTTGCTACTATAGCAGTCATATACTTAGCCTTTTGTTGTAGTATCCGTCACAATGTTTTAACTTTGGAATTCATCCAAATCCGTCATGGAATCTCCTTTCCATTACATTGTGTCACCCATAGTTTAAATTAAGATAAACTTAATTTTTATCTTGTGACAAAACTAGTATCAATGTAACACTTTACAATGAACTATTTTGTAATTGTTTGTCACCTCTACACAAATATATTCTTAGTTCTTCCAGAAGATCATAAGAATATCCTTACTATCGTCCAATGATCATTTTATGATTCATTCTGGTATATGCTCATAACACTTAGAGCATAGGACATATCTGGATGTGTACATATCATGGCATGATTGATCAAAACATCCTTGTGATTTCACTCATCAAGTGTCAAAGCACTTGAATCTTGTTTCACTTATCATGTGTCGATACACTTGAATCTTGATTCAGTTCCTTTCCCTGTGACAAGAACCCTTTCTTGTCGTTTCTATATTGAACTCCTTCAATATCTCATATATGTATGTTTGGCACAACCATATTAGCGTCACAGTCTATACACTATAGACATTCATGCTAAATATTCGAGTTTTGCCTAAGTATTTCATCGAAATGAAATTCTTAACCTTTGTCAATAAAAGATACATCATTTCCAATCAATAAGATGTCCTCCACATAATGTATTAGAAATATGTCTCAGCGCTCCCACTTAATTTATTGCAAATGCAAGCATCTTCATCGTCTCCAGATGAAAACTCCTTTTCCATCACGGTGAAGATTCCAACTCCGTGATGCTTACTTCAACCAATGAAGTTTGCATGCCCTTTTAGCATCCTTTGAATTTAACAGAACCCTTTGGACCGTGTCTTGTACACGTCCTAGGTAACCATTCTATTAGAAGAATTTTGTTTTGTTATTCATCTACCATATACCAAATTATATGTAGTGGTTGCTACTTTAATCCGTCCAGACTAAATATCGCTATGAAAGATCCAATCTTGTCATAGTCAACTCCTTAAACATTGTCATAAAATACATTACGACATGTCGACTATTTCATAGATGTGAGACATCCATGTCTGTTTCTTTATAGATCCAAATATGACCGATAGGTTTTTACACCTTTCCGGAGGGTCTTCCAAGTTCAAAACTTGATTTCTCGTGTATGGAACTATCACAGATTTTATGGCTTCAAGCCATTTGACAGAGTCAGGGCCCATCATCACTTCTTTGTATGTAGTCGGTTCATCATTGTCAAACAATAATGATTTACTCTCAAATCTGAGCATTTGATTGTTTATCCGACCGACTTGGTTCAATAAGAACTTAGATCTCCGTGACCACAACCATTGAGGCACATGAGCCATGAGCATTATGGCTGCCTCCGGAACATTTTCCGGCACTGCACAACTCAGCACATTTAGCTAAGGTTCGTTAACCTTATCAAAGTTCTATTGTCCTCCCACTTAACTTTTGCGAAAAATTCCTTTTTCAAGAAACTTCACATTTCAAGCGACAAACCCTTTTGTCCTCGGTGTTATGGAGGAATAACCAATTGTTATTCGAAATAACCTACAAAGACATGCTCATCTGACTTTGGTTGTAAACATCTTACTTACGTTTAGCATACCAAAATTTAAGAAATGACAACTTGGGTTTTACCCCAAACCATAATTTCCATGGTGTCATTTTAACGGATCGAGATGGAGCTCTTTTCAGTTTAAAAGCGGTAGTCTCTAAAGCTTTAATCTTTTTAAAACATAATGGCAGTTTTATAAATAACACCTTTGATCCAACCATGCCAAACAAGGTTTCATTACAAATCCCAAACACTCCAGACTCCTATGGTGTTTCAGGAGATGTAAATCTAGGTGTTTTGCTAAACTTGCAACTCAAATAAATCCCTTTATGATAAAATCATAATTCATTTATTTTCTTGTTACACTTGTAACTCAAATAAATCCTTTTATGATAAAAACATAAATTAGTTATTTTCTTGTTACAATGATTTTCCACTTCATCTTGAAAGTCTTTGAAACATTTTCAAATATTTCATACTTCTTTCTCATTAAGTGAATATTCACTCAATTTTCCGGAGAAAGCATATGAAGTTGAATTCCATCGCTTACGACTACACATAATGGACTACATACATCGATATGTATAAATTCCAATAATTTAGTCATTTCTTCTTCTTTGACCTTTGAACGAAGTTTTAATTATCCCGAGGAAAGTCTCACAAGCGTCACTTGATCAAACCAAAGACTCCAAAAATTCATGCATATGGAGTTTCTTCATGTTTTCTTTCCAATATAATTTAAATGGTGATGTCACTTCATAAGTGATCTTACAATCATTTATCTGCAACATTTTAGCATTAGCTTTATGGATGTAATTTCTCCAACTAGATTTGTAAATCATCCATCTTATATGGAATACGGTAAATATTTGAACAACCTTTGTTCTCATAATACCTGATTTAAATAACAATTATTAAAACAAATCTTGAAGGCAAGCTTTGATGTTAACGAGAAATACAAACAACGGCTTGTTTGTTTTCAATGAACATCATCACATATTCTCTTGCTAGTTATTTAGGCCATTGTGGTTCATGAATTGCATCGTTCCATATGAAATTTCATACCAACCAATTCGGTATCCAATACCCAAGAACCACATTGTTTAACAAGCAAAGAATACAACCATAACGTGTATATCATCTATATACCTAAACTGGATATTTCCAGTCTTTTCTTTTCTGCCAAATATATTTTATAGATTCTCTTTCAGCATTTCCTTTTTCCTTTTAAAAGAATATATCAACATAAAAAGTGGCGCCATATACATGACACATAGTCCAAAGCGTGTATATTAAAATAATAATACCTTTGGACTTGCACTTTGAAGTAGATCACCATCATCAAATGATCAGTATTCTTTCAAAATCCATTCTTTAGTAATATTTTAGTGTAGTAAACACTTTACATACATCTTCTATTCACCCTTATCATGACGACTTTCATGATCAAGCTAATGTAGCTTATAAAGGAGAATCGTGAGTATAACATTACTTTCCAAAACCTTTTTGGATGATTAGGATGTCTAGCATCTCCAACCTTTGCAAATTCTCATCCAATATGAGAACATATATTATACTCTATCATATTGCAACCAAAACATTGTTTCAGATATTATTATATCTGTCACGCATGATGGTTTCTGAAACAATTCTTTCAGCTCGTAGATAATCTCGATATTTAAATCAAAAATCATGGAGGCAAACATGATACTTAAGATACTAACACTGGAATTGTTACTCTCAAGTTAATACTAATTATCAAATTTCATGGAGTAAACAGAGTTTGCTAAAAGTTTGCAATAGGACTTAAAATTTTAGATTGACACTCAACACAATACGATACCAGTTCATAAAGTAAATATCCAGAATTCTATAGTTCTATTATCTCAATTACAACTAAGCATAAGGAGATGAACGAATGCTAAAGACTACAAAAAATTATGCAAATTCACTTTGATTTAATTTATGATAAATTGAGTTCTTCTAATCCAAATTAGAAATTAACTTCCACTCAAAAACGACACCCCTCGTGCCTTTTGGTGATTACATGAACCAAATCCACTACACCAAGTCCGATCATCACGTGAGTCGGTGTAGCTTCAAAGGCGAGCATCCATATGGTCGTCATATCAAAACATATGACTCATGCTTAACCTTTCGGTCCGTGTTCCGAGGCCATGTCTATACATGCTAGGCTCGCCAAGTAAGAACCTTAGTATTCACGTGTGTAACTGTCTTACACCCGAGATATGCTCGTGGATTCAAGTACACCCGATCATTACGTGATGTCTTGAAGTGTCTCTTAAGTGTGCCACCCTACGGTTCGCGAATAATGCAGATATGATCGAGACCCCTCTTGGATCAATAATCAGAAGCGGGATTTGGAGACCCATACTGACTCCCACACATTCAACGATGACTTTCTTGTGATTGTCGGAACCTTTTACGCTAGTATCTTAATCCTTTTGTTTCCCAATATATTACATGTCCAAGATTCGATCATCGATATCTCCATACCTAGTTTGATCTCGTTACTGACATGCACTCTTTTCTCGTTCCTGTGATATAACATTCTAGTGATCAAATCACTTGCTTGCAAGCTAATCAATGTGATATCACCGAGAGGGCCCAGAGCATATCTATCCGTCACCGGGATGAACAAATTCCACTCTCGATCCATGGGCCTCAATATAACACTTTAGTAGTTCTAAACCCATCTTTATAATCACCCTGTTACGGTGTGACGTTTGATGTTATCAAGAAACTCTTCCGGTGTTAGTGATTGACATGATCTCATGGTCTAAGGATTAGGATCACTTCGTAAGTTGTTATAGCAATATAAACTCAATGACTTTGATCGTAATGCTATACTTCAGATGAATGTTCATCACATCATTACACTAAATGTTGTGACCTTGTTATTAACAACATCCAATGTCCATGATCAGGAAACTTTGATCATCTTGTTAATCAATGAGCTAGTTTTATGATAGAGGCATAACTAGGAACTTTCTATTTGTTTATTAAACACACATGTATTAATGTTTCTGTATTAATACAATTATAGCATGCAAAATAAACATTTATCATAAATAAGGAATACGATAATAACCACTTTATTATTGCCTCTCGGGCATATTCCCTTCACTGTGACCATGAAGATGGAGCCTCGCCCACGTTACCGTTATTATATTATTCCGCTGCTTTGATTGTATTAAGACTGGATCATGAGATCTTTTATTTGTAAGACCTTTATTATGGTTTGTAACGGATGATGAACTATGGTACCAATCTGTTATGTCTCGCAAAAATGGTAATCCTGGGATTGCGATGTATGGCATAACAGGCATCTACGATTAAAAATCCGGGTGTTGACAAGTTGGTATCAGAGCCATCCTGACCATAGGATACCCTAGTTTAGAATGGACGCTTGAACCAAAAACTTAGTTTCAAAACAAAAGAAGTGAGTATTTATGAAAACCTATTCTCATTCTTACCACTTAGATTCTTTCATGAAAATCCATGTTCCTCAAAAATTCTTGCAAACTTACATAAAATTTGACACACTTGATCACTCTACTAACTTACTCATCCAACATTATTATAGATGGACGTGAAGTATAGAAAGTTCTATCAGTTGGGAAATGGAGGAGATCTCATCTTTAAGCGTGATTTGGACCAACTCTCGGAACTTCTGGAGAGCCCGCACCCCGAGTTCTTCGGAGCTCAGCTCAACGATCAGGAAGGAGGAGAATTGCAATGGCTGATTGTTGCAAGCCTTTGAGGGAAGATTGGAGCTCCCACCTCAGAGGGAGTCCAGTTCACCTTAAGAGAGAACAACTGGCTAGATGGACTTGCCAGGGCCATGCAGGAAGCTCTTGCCCGTCTGTGTGGGCAAAGCATCAATCAAATCAAGGGCATGCGCTTTGAGTTCTATCCAAGGCATGATGTTATGGGACAACCACTGGAGGCACCATATCAGCCGGAGCTGAAGCATCAACTAGACCACCTCAGCTTCATGATGTATGATCGGCAGAAGGAGTTGGACAATGCCTGCTCCTACGCCAACCACAACTACGCCATCGCAGTCAAGAAGGACCAGACCATTACCATGCTGGTGAAGGATCGCCAGTCTCGTTGTCGTCATCTTGACAAGAAGGATCGCATTATTGCCTGCCTTTGTCATAAGGTGACAGACTTGGAGGTGACCATCAATGAGCGGGACATGCAGCTTGAGGAGAGGGAGAATGCAGGGGAAGACATCAGTGGAGACCCCTATTCCTATCTCAGTTATGATGATGACTTCCTGGAGGATCAAGCCATCGACTTCTTCACCGATGAGGATGACTTCGCCTTCATTGATGATGATGAAGATGATGATGATGAAGACACCGATTTCAAGGAGTAGTAGCACTTGAGCACTAGCATTAGTGAAGTTGTATCTGGTCCCACTGTATCGTAGTTTCACAGAATGGTTCCTAAAACCATATGTTTCCATGTTGTGGTGTGTGTTGTATTGTGTGCTATGAATGAATGAATGAATGAATGAATGAATGAAAAGCAAGTTGCTAGAAAAATCCGAGTCAAACTTCAAAAACTTTTCAAAAACAAACCCCTGAACCTTAGAAATTTCCCTCTTTTGTCATGATCTATCTCAATATTCAGATGCCTCGTGGAGGAAGCAGTTCATCCCCGGACCCAATGTTGCAAATCTTGCAAATGTAGGTTTCAGACCACAAGGCTGAAAGAGCCGAATGTCAAGCCAACTTAGCCACCCTTCAACACATAGCCCAGATGGCCAACAACAACCAAGGCCATGGAAACTAGGACAACCATGGATCCAAGCTCAAGAATTTTCAGAACACCAATCCACCCGTCTTTAGTAAGTCCGAAGAGCCCTTAGATGCAGATGACTGGCTGCAAACCATGGAGAACAACTTAGAAGTCGGAGGAGTGGAGGCCAACGAGAAAGTACCGTTTTCCACCCACTATCTGGCAGGAGATGCAAGAGCTTGGTGGAACAACGTTCGCGCCATGACTGGAGGACAAATGATGACTTGGGATGAATTCAAACTCAAGTTCAGCAGAACCCATGTGCCACCGGGTTTGATCAAGCGGATGAGAGATGAATTCAGAGAATTGAAGCAAGGGAGGATGACAGTAGTTGAGTACCGTGACAAATTTCTGTCCTTAGCTAGATATGCACCGGATGAGATTGACACTGAAACCAAGAAGAAGGAGAGATTCTTGAATGGTCTGCATGATGAGATGCATACATTCTTAGTCAATATCCCGTTTGCTGACATTGAAGCCTTAGTGGATTCTAACATTCAGATAGAAAGCAAGACCAACCAAGCCAATGAGAATCGCAAGCGTTGAATGATGCATTAACCAGGAACCCACCATACCCCAAAGTATCGCCCCAACCCGTCTACAGGATTTTCCCCAAGAAACAATAGACCCCCGATGAACCGTCCGAACTATCCCAACCGTGGAGGAGGAAACCCAAGGCCCGGAGGAAACCACAACAACAACCCCGGCAACTCCAACAATTTCAACCGTCCATCGCCCAAGTTCAACAACAACAATGTCGCCACCAACACCAATACTGCCCCAAGAACTGGAAGCAATGCGGGGCCTGTTGCAGGAAAGGACAAGTCTCGGGTGACTTGTTATGAATGCGGAACCAAGTGTCACTACTTCAATAAGTGCCCCAAGAAGCTTGCAGCAGCCCCCAATGTGAATGCCCCAGCTCAGCAGCAGCGTCGTGTTCATCCTGGAAGAAGATTTGCCCCAGGGAATTCTCTCAACCGCAACAGCCGTCTGTTTCTCATGAATGCTAAAGAAGCCCAAGAAGCGCCAAATGTCATGTTGGGTATGTTTTCTGTTAACTCAGTACTTGCAAGAGTGTTATTTGATTCTGGAGCATCGCACTCGTTTGTTACCGAAGAATTTGCATGCACTAGTAAGATTCAACCAACAAAATTGAAGCATGTTATGATAGTTCGAATACCTGGTTCAACCACCAAAGCTAGAAAAATTTGCAAGGTCGTACCTATCAGAATCCATGGCATAAAATTTTATGCTAATCTAATAGTACTCGAACCAAAGGTTTGGAAGTAGTACTAGGAATGGATTGGATGTCGAAACATAAAGGATTAATCGACTATGCCAAGAAAGCCATAACCATGACCAGTACAGCCGGAATATCAGTAGAGCATGTATCTGAAACCTTGCCTCGTCAATTCAAGTGCAACAAGAGTATAGCCCAACCAACCATTGACCAAGTCCGACTAGTCTGTGAATACCCCGACGTATTTCCAGATGTTTTGCCCGGTATGCCCCCAGATCGGGATATCGAGTTTATCATTGAACTAATCCCTAGAACATAGCCTAGAGACCGTATAGTATGAACCCATCTGAATTAGTGGAGCTGAAGAAGCAACTGGATGCTATGCTAGATATAGGACTGATTCAACCAACTGCATTGCCATGGAGATCACATGTCTTCTTTGTGGACAAGAAAGATGGAGGTAACCGTTTGTGTACGGATTATCGGAAGCTGAATGATGTCACCATCAAGAACAAGTACCCACTGCCAAAGATAGAAGACCTGTTTGACCAGTTGACTTGTGCCAAAGTATTTTCTAAGATTGATCTTAGAACTGGTTATCATCAACTCAAGATTCGCGCAGAGGATATTCCAAAGACTGCCTTTACCACCAGATATGGACTGTATGAGTACAGTGTCATGTCTTTTGGATTAACCAATGCCCCCGCTTATTTCATGAACCTCATGAATAAGATTTTTATGGACTTCCTGGATAACTTTTTCGTTGTTTTCATTGATGACATTCTGATATATTCCTAATTAGAAGAAGAACATGAGCTACACCTGAGGACCATCCTTGGAACCCTTAGGGAGCATCAGTTGTATGCCAAGTTTAGCAAATGTGAATTCTGGTTACAGGAAGTAGGATTCCTCGGACATATTGTGTCGGTAGGAGGAATTGCCGTTGACCCTGCAAAGGTTAAGGATGTTGAAGAATGGCAATCCCCAACTACTCAAACTCAAGTTCGTGCATTTCTCGGAATAGCGGATACTACCACAAGTTCGTAGACGGATTCTCGAGTATCACAAGACCCATGACCCAATTGTTGAAGAAAGATAAGAATTTTGAATGGACAGAAAAATGTGAAGCAAGTTTTCAAGAGCTTAAGAAGAGATTGATCTTAGCCCCAATCTTGATCATGCCGGATATCACGAAGCCTTTTGATGTGTATTGTGATGCATCCGAGATCGGTCTCGGATGTGTGCTTATGCAAGAAGGAAAAGTCATATCATATCTATCCCGACAACTGAAGCAACATGAGCAGAATTATCCTACCCATGACCTTGAACTAGCAGCCGTAGTTTTAGCCTTAAATACATGGCGGCATTACCTCATGGGAAACCGTTGTGAAATTTATTCGGATCACAAGAGCCTGAAGTATATTTTCACTCAGAAGGAGCTGAATATGAGGCAAAGGAGATGGATAGAGATAATCAAGGACTATGATCTCGACATCCACTATCACCCCATTAAAGCCAATGTGGTAGCAGATGCCCTTAGCAGATTGCCGTGTCGCTTGAACTCCATGATTCTGAAGGAGCAACCAAGTTTGCACAAGGAGTTGGAGGATTTCAGAATGGAATTAGTAAGTGAAGGATTTTTGGCTAGCATAGAACTTCAACCCACTTTGATCAGTCAGATCAAGGAGGCGCAGAAAGGAAATGCTAGTATCGACGGAATCAAACGTCGTATTGGTATAGGGATAGTACCCAGATTCACCGAAGATGAAGAAGGAGTTTTGTGGTATAAAGGACGTATCTGTGTGCCAGCAGATTCAGAGTTGAAGCAAGATATTTTGAAAGAAGCCCATGATACTCTTTATTCTATCCACCCTGGAGGAACGAAGATGTATCAGAATTTTAAGGAGCAATTGTGGTGGCATAAGATGAAGAGAGAAATCGGAAGCTACATAGCCAAGTGTGATATTTGTCAGAGAGTCAAGGCGGGACATCAGAGACCCGTAGGACTGTTGCAACCATTGCAGATTCCGGAATAGAAATGGGATTCTGTTGGAATGGACTTTATCACCGGTTTGCCTACCTCTAGTAGGGGAAATGACTCTATTTGGGTCATAGTGGATAGACTGTCCAAAGTCGCCCATTTCTTACCAGTCAGGACCACTTACCAATGCTCGAAGCTAGCAGAGTTGTACATTGCTAGGATAGTCAGTTTGCATGGAGTCCCCAAAAACATTGTGTTGGATTGAGGAACCCAGTTTACCTCGAGGTTTTGGAAGAAAGTCCAAGAAGGATTAGGAACCAGACTGGATTTTGGCACAACTTATCACCCTCAAACTGATGGACAAACAGAGCGAGTAAATCAAATACTCAAAGATATGTTGAGAGCTTGTGTTCTAGAATATGGATCTAAATGGGAAGATTGTCTACCTTTCGTAGAATTTTCATACAACAACAGTTACCAAGCCAATTTGCAAATGGCCCCATTTGAGTTCATGTATGGAAGAAAGTGTCGTACCCCTTTTAATGATCGGAAGTAGGAGAGAGTCGGATTTTCGAACCCGACATTCTACGATAAGCCAAAGAGAAAGTTCACAAGATTCGTGAGCACCTCAAGACTGCTCAATCCCGACAGAAGAGTTATGCCGACAAGAGACGTCGAGACCTAGCCTTCAATATCGGAGATTTTGTGTACCTCAAAGTGTCACCTTTGAAGGTAATGCAACGTTTCCAACTCAAAGGAAAGTTAGCCCCCAGATATATCAGACCCTTCAAGATTTTAAATCGTCGAGGAGAAGTATCGTATCAACTGGAACTGCCAGAGGAGATGTCAGCCGTGCATAATGTGTTCCATATCTCGTTACTTCGCAAATGCCTAGAAGTCCCGGAGAAGACCGAAGTGTTCAAGAATATTGATCACCAAACCATAGAGATCAACGATGACCTGACATATCCCGAAGTACCCATCCGTATTTTGGAGGAAGCTTTCAGAACCACCAGGACCCGGAGTATCAAGTTTCTCAAGATCTAGTGGAGTAACACACTGAAGAAGAAGCTACCTGGGAGCGAGAAGACTACATTAGGACAGAGTTTCCAGATCTCTTTAAATCCTAGTTTTCTTTTTCTCAAATCTTGGGACGAGATTTTGTTTAAGGAGGGAAGATTTGTAACATCCCAAAAATATTAATCAAGGTTATCAGTTTCAGTCACCCAAATTTAGGGTTAACAAAAACTTTTGTGAATTAAAAATCCATATGAATGCATGTGTGTATGTGATGAATGCATGAATGCTTGAATGGACTTGTGTGATTGTTATGAATGGCAAGGATTGGTTTAAATATTAAAACAACCTCATCTAAATCATTTCCAAGAAGAATCAAATCAATAGAAACTCAAAACAAATCATATGAGCTAATGGTCATTTTTGCCAATCTTGCTCACTAGACCACTTTGAGTGTTTCTAGTCCAAGATTTCAAACAGAAACAAATTCAATTCTTTTCACCCCTTGCTAGACCAAGTAAAAGTGAACCCAAGCCCATCTTGCAAACCCACAGAAACCTTTGGCAACCCTATTCAAATGACATTTGAAAATTGAATCTAGTTCATATGGTAAGATCACCATTTCTCAAAACCCAACCAAACCAGTGCACCTTGACAAATCCAATCAACCAGAGACTACCTAGTATGTGACCATTGCACCCACCAAGTTTCAACCAAAAATTCAAATATGAAATTCTTTCGGCCATTTCATCAAACACTTGGAGACACAAACCAAACTCTGCCTAACTACACTGTTTTGAGCAGTAATCTTTGCAAACATTGTTCCCCATTGATCACCCCTGTCTCCCCCAGTGCCAACCAGTGCATTGAACCCACCTAGACCCTACCCAATGCACCATGTCGTGCATGCCCGAGCCAACCCCGGCCAGCCGACCATGGCTAGCTAGCAGGAGCAAGCGCCGCGCCTAGCCACCGTGTCTAGGAAGCACGCCACCGTCCCCACCCTCTGTCCATCCCTCGACCCTTGCCAAGCTGTGGACCACTGATACGTCGGAAACGTATCTATAATTTTTTATGTTCCATGCTTGTTTAGTATGTACTTTGCTTTGCTTTGTCTAAAATTTGAGGTGTTTTTATATCTTTTTTGGAACTAACCTATTAACAAGTTGCCACAGTGTGAGTTGCCTGTTTTCTTTTGTTTTTGGTTCCAGAAAGGCAGAAAATCAATATTCTCGGATATGGACGGGACAAAAGCCAAACTAAATATTTTACTGTGGGCGACACGAATCCAGAAAACAAGACAGAGGGGCGCCACAGGGTGGCCACACCCCCTAGGCGCGGCCAATCCTTGCCCGCGCCTAGGCAGGGTGTGGCCCCCCGGGCACCCCCCGCCTCGCCTCCTCTCCTATAAGAAGCCCCCGATACAGAAACCCTAGGCACCCGATCAAAACTCCATGAAACCATCTGTAGCCACCGCCACCATCGTCCCTAGATTGGGGGATCTGAAGTTCTCCCATCTAGATCATCCTGGAGGCCTTCTTCTCCGGTATGATGCATGAATAGTTCCACCTTGGACTACGGGTCCATGTAGTAGCTAGATGGTTGTATCTCCTCCTTGTGCTTTCATGTATAGATCTTGTGAGCTCCGTTCATGATCAAGATCTAATCTATTTGTAATCATGCATGTTGTGTTTTCAACTATCTTCCAATTAAAAAGTATTTTGTTATGTGAAAACTTAGTGATTAAATCCCTCACGAACTTGATGGCACACTTTATATTCTTTGCCCATAATAAACTTGAACCATTGTGTCGTTTATGTTGTATATGCTTGCACTTATACATGCTGTCATGGGGAACGTTTTCAACATTGCACTTGTACTTTGTACTCAGTTGATATCATGCTCTTTTGTCTGTGGATGTCACCGGTGTGAAATAAAAAAGGGAGCTTGTAAGTCCATGGAGTTATGTATTTTGTGTTAGAGAAACGCCTGGGCCACTAGCCTAAGCCATGCCTAATCATGGTGGAAACTTGCTGCATCACCATAGTGAGCTATCTATGAAGCATCCTCAATAAAAAGCTATGAACATAGTAAATAAAAAGATCGCTGATATGCTCATTGTCTACTTGCCTTGTCATTTTGGTTATGGGAAAGCTCCTGTACCATGTGCAAGGGGTACCCCGTTGGCGGTTCTCTATGATACACATGTACTTACAATGACAAGAACTTACAGGTGACTGAAGTTGAGTAGCATGAGGTGTGACCCTCATATTCAAGGGACTTGAGATTGCCAACTTATACTTTGTCAAGCATATACTACATAGTTTGTTCACTTTAAACTTAATCACTTCAAGATGCTTATGATAGGGGCAATGAGGGCTGAAAGCTAACAAGTACCATAATTTTTGGAAGCTCTTTTTGAAACTTGAAATCCCTGCTTCCCTTATGAAGGGCCTTTCTTCCACTATTATGTTGAGTCTCCACCTTCTACCTTTAGGCACCATTAAGAGAGCATAGTTGCCATTCTTAGTTCTATGTGTAGTGTCCCAAAACTTATTGATTGATGCATATTGTGATAGTACTTGTTCGTGTGTTACTTGTATCTAGTCACTCTTATGAACTTTGAAGGTGTCCTATGCATCTATTTGCTACTCTATGAGGGACAAGCTGATTGCCACTATGCCATGTTTTTTGTATGTGAAACAAACAAATGTTTTTCAATGCATGCTATTCATGATCTTTGTTTGTAGCCTTTCATGTTGCAACAATAGTTGCTTTGTATTACTGTTAGAACTCCATCTTTCATGCACATGTTTAGAGTTCTTTGATCCTAGCTTTCAATGCTTGCAAATGGTTTGATCTTTATTGTGAAGGTGCATGTCACCACAAAAATTATTCTTTTATCACTTACCTACTCGAGGACGAGCAGGAGTTAAGCTTGGGGATGCTTGATACATCGGAAAAGTATCTATAATTTTTGATGTCCCATGCTTGTTTAGTATCTACTTTTCTTTTCTTTCTCTACACTTTGAGGTGTTTTATATCTTTTCTAGAACTAACCTATTAACAAGTTGCCACAGTGTCAGTTGCCTGTTTTGTTCTGTTTTTGGTTCCAGAAAGGCAGAAAATCAATATTCTCGGAATTGGACGGGACAAAAGCCAAAGTCAATATTTTACCATGGGCGACACGAATCCAGAAGATGAGACAGAGGGGCGCCACGGGATGGCTACACCCCCCAGGCGTGTCCAAGCTTGGCCCGTGCCTGGGTAGGGTGTGGGCCCCCCGGGCACCCCCTGCCTCGCCTCCTCGCATATAAGAAGCCCCTGATGCAAAAACCCTAGGCACCCGATCAAATCTCCACGAAACCGTCTATAGCCGCCGCCACCATCGTCCCTAGATCGGGGGGATCTGAAGTTCTTCCCGGCACCCTGCCATAGGGGAGATCATCTCGGAGGCCTTCTTCTCCGGTATGATGCATGACTAGTTCCACCTTGAACTATGGGTCCATGTAGTAGCTAGAT
This sequence comes from Avena insularis, assembly GCA_023614405.1. Classification (NCBI taxonomy): domain Eukaryota; kingdom Viridiplantae; phylum Streptophyta; class Magnoliopsida; order Poales; family Poaceae; genus Avena; species Avena insularis. The sequence goes on along the minus strand of CM042695.1, from coordinate 79,188,962 downwards.
GGTTGTATCTCCTCCTTGTGTTTTCATGTATAGATCTTGTGAGCTGCGTTCATGATCAAGATCTAATCTATTTGTAATCATGCATGTTGTGTTTGTGGAGATCCGATGGATATTGATATTATTATGTCAGTTTGATTAATGGTTTTGTTTATTTGATTCTATCATGTCTGTGTTGTTTGTGATCTTGCATGCTCTCTGTTGTTAGTATCTATCTTGGTCGAGTAGTTGCTAGTGACTCCAAGAGGGGGTATTCATGCTCGATAGTGGGTTCATGCCTCTAGTTTCCAAGGGAAGCGACCAAAATCTCTTCGGTTGTAGATGTGATGTTACCACTAGGGAGAAAACAACGGTCTCTTGTTCATGGAGAAAGTGGATTGTTCACCTTACACTTTGCTTAAAGCACTTGTCTGTTTCTTGCAACTTAATATTGGAGGGGGTTCGGATGATAACCTGAAGGTGGGCTTCTAGTCATAGATGCAGTTGGATGGCGGTCTATGTATCTTGTTGTATTGACCAATCTAATCTCATAGGATCTTTCTGACTAGTATTGCATTGTTATGCCTTGCTCAGTTCCTGTCAATTGCCCTCCTGTAATTTGTTTACCCTTCATGCCATGTTTTTTTATCTAAGGAGAGCACCTCTAGTGAACTATGGACCCTGGTACAGTCTACCGTTGATACATCTTCCACTGTTACTGTTTACTTGCTGCAAACCACCATTACCTTCCACACCATACAGTTAATGCTTTGTTACAGCAAACCGGTGAGCTTGACAACCTTACTGTTTGTTGGGACAAAGTCTTGAGTTTGTGTTGTGCAGGTTTCCATGTTGCTTGCAACACCTTTGAGACGTTTCCTTCCTTGTTCTGGTTCGATAACCTCGGTCTCTACTGAGGGAAAACTTGCTGCTGTGCTCATCACACCTTGCTCTTGGGGTTTCCAATGAAGTGCACCAAGCACAGCCAACAAGATTTTTTGGCGCCGTTGCCGGGGACATATATAGAATAGCTTCAACATTTTCCTCCCCGTCAAGCACCAACCACCGAGACCACACACGACCAATTTGTCTCTGCCATGCCCAGAGCGCGCCAGCTCGCCGCACTCAACACGCTTGCACAGATTGCGCCTCGCCTTTTCCACCCATGCCTGCGATCACCACCGTCCCAGGAACCTCCCAGACATCCCTGTTCGCCACCGCGCGACCCGTAACCATTGTGTGTCATCAAAGCCGCCGTCGGTGCCTCTCAGAGCACCCGCGCGTTCCGACCGAACCGCACCGCCCCTTGTCGCGCCATCAAGACGTTTAGCACCGCCAGGAGACCGCGCACCGTCCCCTACCTTTAGCCATGCCCGTAGCTCGATGTAACGCCGACCCTGACGAGCACTGCCCATGTCGCTCGGCCTCTCTCGCTCGCCTATAAAAGGAGGCCTCTCCCGCTCATTTTCTCCACACCATCTCACTCCCCACCTCTCACTGATCGTTCCCACTTCTGACCGGATCAAGGCGAGCACAACATTGCCGGAATTTCGCCGGAGCCTTCCGCTGCTGGAGGAGAAGGGCGCCGTCGATTGGAGCCACCCCAGGAGGAGCCACCAATACCAAGAGAACTGTTGTCGTCGACTTCGTTGTTCGCCCCCATCGCCGACCATCGCCTGAGCCCCGGTGAGCCGCCATAGACCCCCACTGGCCGCGCTAGGGTTCGAGACCGTCTTGTTCTGTTCGACGAGGATGATGGCCGTGAGCGGTTGATCCTCGATCTAATCCTATGGTCGTAGTTAGCCCGTACCCCTTCACACCCCCTGTCTCACTGACGCATGGGGACAATCACTTAACGAGCCCAATGCGCGCTGTGCGTAGTGGGCCGGCCTAGTTAGAATTCTCGCGCGACCCAGTAGTATGAATTTAGTTTTGTCTATTTAATTTCAAACCTAGTTCTGTTGGTAGATTCAAAAATCGATTCAGAGAGTTTCACTGAACCAAATTGCATGAAACCAATTTTGTTAGAAAGGTATCGAAATTCTTAATCCAAGACCGTTGGATTAAAACCATTTGGAATTATAGATCACCTATAGTAAAAATGACAAGACAAAGACTTTTTTGCATTCAAACATTTTTCAAAATTCAACCATAAATTCTTTTGAGTTGATTCCAACTCTCAAAAATCACATTTGATAAGACCTTTCTGAATATATAAAAATATATGAGTTTACTTGTAGTAATAATGGACAAGTAATGCCCCATAGGCATTTCTAGTCGCTTTAATTAATTAAAATAAAAAGGTTAAACCTTATTAAATTGTGACACCACTTTAAATCACATTCCCAAGTACTGAAATATGTGGTGATGACATGTGTCAACATGATCCCATATTTTAATTGGAGAATATTAAATCTTAAGTAGTTTTTCAATGAGTAGAAATTACTTTTCTAAAATAAAATAAATAAAACTATTGCCTTAATCCTTGTGAGGGTTGTGATGATGCTAGATCATCTAGTGTGAGCCCTTGTGTGCTAAATAGAAGTAGTTAAGTATTGTTTGGTGATTGTGTACTTCGTATTCATTTATAGACGCTAGTACCGACCAAGGATATGGAGAGGAAGGAGACAACTACGAAGAGGAAGCAGAGGAGAACTTCAACCACTGCACTGCACAAGGCAAGCCTAACACTGCAAGTTGACTTAGCAAGCTATCTAATGCAAGCCATCCTAGCAAGCTAATACTTGCAACTGTGAAAGCTAGATAATCTATGTAATGCATTAGGCATGCTGTGATTATACCACTTGATTATACCAAATCCCAGTTTTACTTGCAAGCTTTATTAAGTTATTTCTATATCAAAAATCTTTGTTTACTTTTAGAAAGTGCTTGTGAAGTTTTGGGAAAGATTTAAAGGTAGCATAAAGAGCATAAAACTTGGCCTAAGTTAGGTAGATCTTGATGTCATCCTGAGGCATGAGATTATACTTAGATAAGTCACACCTGATTATCACCCCTCATTAGTGATTACCCACAATTGTAGTTTCTAGTGCTAAGCATAAAACTAGATCACTTTAGATGGGAATACTTGGTGAAAATGATTATGAAAACCTCAGAGTGATGAGTCATTCTAATGAGATGTTTTGACATGTGTTAGTGAACACAAGGTGATTTTGATGATGAAAATGTTGAGGCATGAGCCTTAGCCCTTTATAAAACTGATGGTTGTGTCTGGATGCGATACCATTCCAATTTTACCATACAATCACAATACCCAAAATTGGGTAGGGCTTGACTAGAAGTTTATATGCCTTAGTATGGGTTCCCTTACGGCCTAGGTTTGAGCTAAGGCTACCTCATGATGATTGTCCACCAATGCAGTTCCCAAGATGATAGATGGTCATGGTTGGGAGGCCAAACTCACAGGAGAGGTGCCTATACTAGGGTGTGTGATGACCCACAAGTATAGGGTATCGCAACAGTCTTCGCGGGTAGTATTACCCAATTTATTGATTCGACACAAGGGGAGCCAAAGAATACTTGCAAGCCTTAACAACTGAGTTGTCAATTCAGCTGCACCTGGAAATAGTTCTTGCTCAAAGAAGTTTATGAGTAGCAACAGTTTGGTAGTAGCAACAACAAATCAATAGCAGCAGTAGAACAAGAGAAATAGTAACAGTAACAGTAAACAGTGGGATTCGAGTGCGGTAGGCGTAGGGATGGATGGACGGGCATTTCATGGACGAGTCTAAACATGTAACTTCAAGATCTAGGGCATTGTAGATAAATAATAATATGCATCCAAGTACTAAACAATCCTAGGCATGTGCTCCAAATATAGTCATACGTGCTCACAATGAGAACTTGCACAACATCTTACCGACCATTTTGTTGTGTAGCGGGGCCTCAAGGGAACTACTGGCAATTAAGGTGCTCCTTTTAATAGAGCACCGGAGCAAAGCTTTAACACTCCGTGAACACATGAGATCCTCACAGAATAGCCATCCCCTCCGGTTGTCCCAATTTCTATCACTTCGGGGCCTTTGGATCCGGACAATGATATTTGTACACAACTTGCAGATAAGATCACAAACAATACTATCATAATGATTCAGTAATAAGTTCAGATCTGAGATAATGGTACTCGGGCCCTAGTGACAAGCATTAAGCACAACAAGTTGCAACAAAGTCAAATAGCACTAATAGAGATACTAGGCACTATGCCATAACAATCTTATTCGATTACATGATAGAACTAATCCAATCCCTACCATCCCCATAGCCTACTACGGGGGATTACTCACTCATGTATGAGGGAAACATGGATGGTTGATGGATACATGTTGGTGACGATGATGGTGATGATCCTCTCCAAATTCCCCGTCCCGGCAGGGTGCCAGAACAGAGTTTCTCGATCCGAATCTTGGTTTTTGTGGTGGCGGCGCAGTGGAACTCTTTCTGGAGAAACGTCGACCCCCTTGAGTTTTTAGGTCAAAAGGCATCTTATAGGCGAAGAGGGAGGCTGATGACCCACAAGTATAGGGGGTGTATCGTAGTACTTTCGATAAATAGGAGTGTCGATCTCAACGAGGAGCAGAAGGTGCTGAACAGTGGTATGGAGCAGGAAATCCCTGTGAATACTTAGCAAACGTATTTTTAGTGGTTTTCTGATAAGGCAACAGAAAAAAGCGCAAGTAATAAAGAACAAACGCAGCAAGTGGCCCAATCCTTTCTTAGCAAAGGACAAGCCAGTGGAAATACTTATAAGGACCAAACGTTCTCGAGGACACATGGGAATTCTATCAAGTGCTTTCGCTTCATATAGTTGAGTACTCTTCTCTGGTGTTGTAAGTGTTGTGTGGGTGAACCTGTGCTAATGTACCGACCATACTTGGACTAATACATACTTGTGATTAAACCCCCCGCAAACATCCATAACTATAGGAAAGTAATTAAGATATAAATCTAACCATAGCCTTAAACTCTGAGATCCTATGCTCCCTTGTGCAAAGGTGTCCTGATGGGGGTTCAGGTTTCTGTCACTCTGGCAACCCCACGATTAGTAGCCAAATACACAATGCATTCCCCTAGGCCCATAAATGGTGAAGTATCATGTAGTCAATGTTCACATGACACTACTAGAAGAATAGCACCACAACTTAAATACTAAACCATTGAATAATAACTCAACACAAATCCACTAATAACAACATGACTTCTTCCATGTCCTCAAGAACTAGACGAACTACTCACAAGACATCATATGGATCAAGATCAAAGATGATATGCTAATGGATAACAATCTGAACATAAACAATAATCCAATGGTTCCACTCACAAGCATCAACTACAATAGTAATTAACACCGGGAAAGTTTCCCCTAAGAACTAAAGCAATATCCAACACAATTGTTACAGCGGGACAAAGTGGTGATGATGGTGCAGGTGGATATGATGGTGTGGATGATGATGATGATCTCGATTAAGTCTATCTTGATGACGGTGTTGATGGCGATGATCTCCCCTCTCTGGGAAGGAATTCCCCCAGCAGAAATCTGTCTGCCGGAGAGATCTTTATCTCTTGGTGTTTTCCGCCCCCCAGAGGCGGCGGAAATCTATCTGTGGTCGCTCCCCGAGGCTTAGGGTTAGAGGGAAGATATAGGAAGGGCGAGTAAGTCGGGCAGGTGGGCCACACCTCCCTAGGCGCGGGGTCAGGTGGGCCCACGCCTAGGGGGTGTCGTGGTATTGCCGACGAGTACGCCATGGAGGGGTCCTCACAGTGCGTGTTTAGAGACATGGGGGAAGGCGGACGGTTGATGGGTACGAGGTAGCACAGCTTACCCAGGTTCAGATCCCACGACGGTGGCGGAATCCTACTCCTGCTATAAATCACTATAAGGGCAATACGCCGAGTTACAGGGATTGGTTCGCTATGCGAGGTGACTAGAGAGTATAAGTTATCGTGCCCTAAAGGCTCCTATAGGACCGACTTATATAGTCGCCAGGTCCTAAGGTTACAGGGAAAAGTCCTAGCCGGACAGGTTACAGATTCTGACACCGTCTATTACTAGTCTTGTGTATCTTGCACTCCAAGGCTCCGGGTACGTTGGTGACTCCACCGTACCCTTCCTTTATCCGGCATGGGCCTCCCTTCTGGATCCATCTAACTGGGCCTCCCAGCAGGCCATAGGCCATGCTACCGACTATGGGCCACCCGCGTTAGCCGGATAAGAGACATGCTATAAGGATACCCATATAGCATATCCCCAACAGTATCCCCCGGAGAACTCCGAGATCTTGCGCCGTCTTGCCTCTTCATGTTGAATGCTCCATCTAGATGGATGTCGGCAAATCGTCAAGCAACATCTTGTAGTCCTCCCAAAGAACCCTACAAGGCTTTCTCCGTCTTCGACTTGTAAGCCGGAGAAATGATGAATCTTCCATCGTACTCCTCCGTAGTCGGATTGAATCTGTCTATGTCAGAATCTTCGATGTGACGACTCATCTACCCATGTCAGCTAGGACGACGTAGGCTTAGGTCAGCGACGCCTCGTAACTCACACATGCAGAGAACAAAATCATATCCGATTTTCCCGCGCGAGCGATACGAACCGTTGGCGGCGATGGTTGGAGACGTGGCGAAATTTCCACACACGTTCGCGAACACGTCGTCTACGCGGCAACCATCCGATCAAGCTGCACGAATCTTGACGCCGAGGATGATAAATAGTAACCGTGGGGAAATATCCACTTTTTACCTCATTCTTCTCGCATCATCTTCTTCCTCCAGCCGCGCGTCTCCTCGAGCTCTCCGCGAGAAACCTCGAAAACCATAGCTCCCATCTGCACCAGTTGCACCCAACCTTCACCCCATGGCTAGCAGCAGCCCCTCCCCATCCATGGCGGCGTCGAGCAAAGCCGCGGCGAAGCCGGCGAGCTCCATCGCCGTGCCCCCAGAGGGCTTGGTCATCCCCGCATCGGCGGTGATCGAGTCCATCGGCGGCGACCAAAATTTGGCGGCGCTAGAGCCACTGGAGGAGGAGCCAGAATCGCACAAGTGCGACTGGCGCGGCTCGGACATCACCGACCGCGACATCCAAGAGATGGTCGCCGAAGGCTACCTTCCCACGACGGAGGGGCTTGCCTGGCGGGCGGCGCCGGCCGGCGAGGTGACACCTTCTCCCCAAGCCGGAGAAAAGGTGTACCTAAAAGCTCAGCTGGTACACGGCGTTTCCCTGCCCATCTCCCACTTCTTCCTCTCCGTCTTAAACCACTATAAGGTCCAGCCCCATAACCTTTCCCCCAATAGTATCTTAGTGCTTAGCAACTTCGCGGCACTTTGTGAGGGATATCTAGGGATAAGGCCTAGGTTAGACCTTTTTGTGTACTTCTTCACCGTCAAACGTGAAGCCGAACATAGTAAGGAGGAGCTTAGGAACTGCGGCACCATAAGCTTCAAGATTCGACCTGGCCGGCGGTTCCCCAACATCGTCGGCCACGAGTCCTTCAAGAATTGGCAGCGGACGTACTTCTATGTCCCTGCCATTCGTCTGGCGGGCCGAGAAGTAACGTACCCAGACTTTGCGGACGGAGCCGCTGCTGAAGTTTCCACATGGAGATCCCAAGCCTCCCTTCCCTCCGACCTCGACGCTTCTCGCGCTATAAGGCGGATCGAATGGTTTGCAGAGACGGGTTTGACCGGCTTGGACCTAGCCATGTGCTGGTTCATCAGGCGAATCCAACCTCTGCAGCACCGCGTGAAGTACATGCACGAGTATACCAGCGACATAAGGGATAGCCTCCGCATCTCCGTGGATAACTTCTCGAGCGACTCCGTCAAGCTCCGCCTTAAGGACATCGTCAAGGTGAAGGATAAGAAGCGTGGCTTCACCATCACCTACGACATGTTCGTAGATGGCAAGTGCCCAAAGGTAGGTTTTTATTTTCCGTGTATGACATATACTCCAGTTCTTCCGTCTTGCAAATGTCATTTTGTCTAACACGGTGAATTCTTACTTAACAGCTTAGCGATCTAGAGGAGGGCAACCTGGCTGCCCACATCTACGATCCAAAGATGAAGGAAGTCACGGTTGTGTCCGACGACGATGTCCTGTTGGCGCGAAAGCGGAAGAGCTCCACCTCTGACGTTGCCGACGGAGGCAAGAAGAAGACGGAGGGTGGAGCCTCCAAAAAGACTACTGCCGCCCTGGAGGCGGAAAAGAGAAGAACAACCGGAATCTTTGCCAAAGCACCCCCCTAGTGTAAGCTTCTCATTCTCCGCATTGTCTATTTATCTGTCTTGCTCCTGTACTTATGCGTTTTGCACGTTTCAGGAAGAAAGCCACGACCAGCCTCAAGAAGTCCTCCAAAACTTTGTGGGCTTCTCGAAATATCAAAGACATGCTGCATCGCGACGCCTCCCCCGCCATCGCCCCTGCTACCCCTGCCGTCAAGCCCTCGTCTGCCCCAACAAGCTCACAAGCTAAGGAGGCACCAGGCCCTTCCGCCATGGAAGTAGATTCTGGCGCCTCTACCGAACTTGCTGTTGTCGGCGAGCAGGCAACGCAGGAGAGCACTGCTCAACAAATGGCTGAAGCTCCGGCTAAGGATGCCATTGGTGGCGGCAAGGCGGTGGTGGAAGCTGGTACTTCTGCCGAAGGCGGCGCCCTTGCTCCCCAAAAGCCCTTTAAGTTCCCAAAGATAGTCTACCCCGTGCTTACGCCGAGTAGCACATCTGTGGTTCCTGGAGCAGCACCGACATCTCCGACGCGCGGTCTTGATGAGCTCCTCCGACAAGCAGAAATATTGCAAGGAAATAGCATTTCCTTTGGCAAGCTGCTAGCCGAGAGCGCTACGAACCTCAAGATCATCGCACTTGTAAGTTTACTTTTCCTTTTGCATTTCATATGAGTATCCCACTGTAGCCCCCGAGGATGTAGACGGAAAACCATAGGTTTTGCATCTATATGCTCTAAGAGTGACTAAGTTAGAAAAAAACTCTCACTGTAGCCCCCAAGCATTTAGATGGAATGAATTATTCCAACTAGATGCTTTAAGAGTAGCATACGCAATATGCAAAGAAATTAGAGGCGTCTAACTTTGTTTTGCAGGGGTGTGATGTGATGTGATATGGCCATGATTGTGATTATATTTGATGTATGCAATGTTCCTTATTGTAAGTTGGCAACCGGCAGGAGCCATATGGTTGTCTTTAATTTCTGTTAAGACCCGCGTGTCTATTCAAAGTAGTTGTAATAGTTGAAGCTGGTGGACGACAACCATGGAGCAGCGTCATTGACCTTGATGCAATGCCGGTGATGATGGAGATCATGTTCGTGCTTGAAGATGGAGATCGGAAGCACAAAGAAGAAAGGCCATATCATATCACATATTATGAATTGCATGTGATGTTAATCCTTTATGCATCTTGTATTGCTTAGTTAACGATGGTAGCATTATAAGATGATCCCTCATGCACATAAATTTCAAGATCTAAAGTGTTCATCCTTAGTAAGCACCGTTGCTAAAGCTTGTTGTTTCGAAGCACCACGTGATGATCGGGTGTGTTAGATTCTGCAAGTGTATACAACGTGAGCAAGCCAGATTTGCTCATGCGGAAGCTAAGGTTTGATCTTGATGAGCCTAGCATGTACAGACATAGTCTCGGAACACGGATCACCGAAAGGTAAAGCATGAATCATATAGTAGATATGATGAACATGTCGATTGTTCGCCATTGAAGCTACATCAACTCTCGTGATGATCGGTTTTGATGTGGTGGATTTGGTTCGTATGATCACTAAAACAATGTGAGGGATATTGTTTTGAGTGGGAGTTCACCTAGATTAATTTAACTATTAATTAGAACTCAATTTGTCATAAACTTAGTCTAAACTATTGCAAATATGTTGTAGATCAATGGCGGCCCCTACCATCAATTTAATGCGTTCCTAGAGAAAGAAAAGTTGAAAAACAATGGAAGCAACTTCGCGGATTGGTTCCGCAATTTGAGGATTGTCCTCAATGCTGGTAATTTGACCTATGTGCTGGATGCACCGCTGGGTGACCCGCCTGCAGCTACTGCTACCGATGAAGTAAAGAATGTTTACCTCACTCGGAAGACTCAGTACTCCACAGTTCAGTGTGCTATCTTGTATGGTTTGGAATCATAGTTTCAGAAAAGGTTTGAGAATTCAGACCCACATGATATTGTCCGTGAACTCAAATTGATATTTGAGACTCATGTGATAGTTGAGAGCTATGAGGCTTCTGAAAAGTTCTTTAACTGCAAGATGGAAGAGGGCAGCTCCGTCAGTGAGCATGTGCTTAAGATGTCTGGGCACGCAAACAAACTCCAAAGCTTGGGTATAGTGATTCCTAATGCTTTGAGGATTTACCGTGTCCTCCAATCACTGCCACCAAGTTACAAGAACTTTGTGATGAACTACAATATGCAAAGCATGAATAGGCAGTTGCCAGAACTCTTTTCCATGTTAAAATCTGCAGAAGTGGAGATCAAGAAAGAGCACCAAGTGTTGATGGTCAATAAGACCACCAAATTCAAGAAAGGCAAGTCTAAGCAAAAGGGACACTTCAAGAAGGGTGGTAAGAAAGTTGCCGCGCCAACGAAGAAGACCAAGGCTGGACCTAAGCCTGATACTGAGTGCTTTTACTGCAAGGGAGAAGGTCACTGGAAGCGGAATTGCCCAAAGTACTTGGCGGATTTGAAGAACGGCAACATCAAGAAGAAAGGTATATCCGATATACATGTTATTGATGTGTATCTCACTAGTACTCGTAGTAGTGCCTGGGTATTTGATACTGGTTCGGTTGCTCATATTTGTAACTCGAAACAGGTGCTGTAGAATAAACGGAAGCTAGCGAAGAACGAGGTGACGATGCGCGTAGGAAATGGATCAAAGGTTGATGTGATCGCGGTCGGCACGCTACCTCTTCATCTACCATCGGGATTAGTTTTATACTTAAATAATTGTTATTTGGTGCCTGCGTTAAGCATGAACATTATATCGGGATCTTGTTTATTGCGAGACGGTTACTTGTTTAAGTCCGAGAATAATGGTTGTTCGATTTATATGAGTAATATGTTTTATGCACATGCACCTTTGATAGATGGTCTATTCTTATTGAATCTCGATAGTGGAAATACACATATTAATAACATTGAAGCTAAACGTTTGAAATTGAGCGATAACTCGACCTATATGTGGCACTGTCGTCTTGGTCACATTGGAGTGAAGCGTATGAAGAAACTCCATTCCGATGGACTTCTTGAATCACTTGAAAGATGCGAAGCATGTCTGATGGGTAAAATGACTAAGACTCCATTTTCTGGTATGATGGAGCGCTAGACTTATTGGAAATCATACATACCGATGTGTGTGGTCCAATGAGTGTAGCATCGTGCGTGGTTATCGTTATGTTCTTACCTTCACGAATGACTTGAGTAGATATGGGTATATCTATTTCATGAAACATAAGTCCGAAACTTTCGAGAAGTTTAAGGAATTTCAAAGTGAGGTAGAGAATCAACGTAACAAGAAGATTAAATTACTGCGTTCTGATCGTGGAGGTGAATATCTAAGTTACGAGTTTGGCGAGCATTTGAAGAAATGCGGAATACTTTCACAATTGACACCGCCGGGAACACCACAGCGTAATGGTGTGTCCGAACGTCGTAATCGAACTCTCTTAGATATGGTTCGTTCTATGATGTCACTTACAGATTTACCGCTATCATTTTGGGGTTATGCATTAGAAACAGCCGCATTCACTTTAAATAGGGCACCATCTAAATCCGTTGAAACGACACCGTATGAATTATGGTTTGGGAAGAAACCTAAATTGTCGTTCCTTAAAGTTTGGGGTTGCGAAGCCTATGTAAAGAAGTTACAGCCGGACAAGCTTGAACCCAAAGCGGAAAAATGCGTCTTCATAGGATACCCAAAGGAAACTATTGGGTATACCTTCTATCATAGATCCGAAGGCAAGATCTTCGTTGCCAAGAATGGATCCTTTCTAGAGAAGGAATTTCTCTCGAAAGAAGTGATTGGAAGGAAAGTAGAACTCGACGAGGTTGTCGAACCTTCTCTCGAACTTGCGAGTAGCGCAGCACCAGAAGAAGTTCCTGTGGTACCTGCACCAATAAGAGAGGAAGCTAATGATGATGATCATGAAACTTCGGTTGTAGTTGCTACAGAACCTCGCAGGTCAACGAGAACTCGTACCACTCCTGATTGGTATGATCCCGTTATGAGTGTCATGTTGGTGGACAACACCGATGACCCTGCGACATATGAGGAAGCGATGATGAGCCCAGATTCCAATAAATGGCAAGAAGCCATGAAATCCGAGATTGGATCCATGTACGAAAACCAAGTATGGACTTTGGTGGACTTACCGGATGGCCGGAAGGCTGTCGAGAACAAATGGATTTTCAAGAAAACAGATCCTGATGGTAATGTTACTGTCTATAAAGCTCGACTTGTCGCAAAAGGGTTTCGACAAATTCAAGGAGTTGACTACGATGAGACTTTCTCACCAATAGCGAAGCTAAAGTCTATGAGGATTTTGTTAGCAATCGCTGCATATTACGATTATGAGATATGGCAGATGGATGTCAAAACAGCGTTCCTCAATGGAGACATTGATGAAGAGTTGTATATGACGCAACCCAAAGGTTTTGTCGATCCTAAAGATGCTAACAAGGTATGCAAACTTCAACGGTCCATATATGGATTGAAGCAAGCATCCCGAAGTTGGAATCAACGTTTTGATAAAGTAATCAAAAGTTTTGGTTTTATACAAACTTATGGAGAAGCTTGTATTTACAAGAAAGTGAGTGGGATCTATGTAACATTCTTAATACTATATGTAGATGACATATTGTTGATTGGGAATGATGTAAACCTTCTTAATAGTGTCAAGGAATATTTGAATAATAGTTTTTCAATGAAAGATCTTGGCGAAGCAGCTTACATATTAGGCATAAAGATTTATAGAGATAGATCGAGACGCCTAATATCATTGTCACAAAGTACATATTTGGACAAAGTTCTAAAGAGGTTTGGATTGGAAGATAGCAAGAAAGGGTTCTTGCCCATGTTGCCCAATACGACCTTGAGTAAAACTCAAAGTCCAGCAACGGCAGAAGATAGAGAAAGGATGAGTAAGACTCCCTATGCCTCAGCCATAGGATCTCTAATGTATGCCATGCTATGTACTAGACCCGACATTTCATATGATGTTAGTTTGACTAGCAGATATCAAAGTGATCCAGGAGTGGATCATTGACAATGATCAAAAACATCCTTAAGTACTTGAGAAGAACTAAGGATATGGTTCTTTCTTATGGAGGTGATGAACAGCTCGTTGTTAATGGTTACACCGATGCTAGTTGGAACACCGATCCGGATGATTCTAAATCTCAGTCTGGATACGTATTTACTTTGAATGGTGCAACAGTTAGCTGGAGGATGTTGGAGATATGCCCTAGAGGCAATAATAAATGTAGTTATTATTATATATCTTTGTGTTTATGATAAATGTTTATATTCATGCTATAATAGTATTAACAAGGAAACATTAATACTTGTGTGAATTGTAAACTTAATTTGAAGTCCCTAGTAAAGCCTCTATATAATACTAGCTTGTTGGTTAATAGATGATTGTGGTTTCCCTATCATGAACATTGAGATGTTATTAACAACAAGATCATATCGTTAGGAGAATGATATGGTGGACATACTCCTATAGATAAGCGTAGCATAAAGATCAAGTCATTTTAATAGTTCAATTGCTATATGCTTTACGATACATAGTAACCTAATTCCCGACCATGAGATCATGCATATCACCTTTCTTGGATGGATGCTTTGATGTCATCACACACCACACCGTAACCGGCTGGCTATACAGGAGGCATTGAGTGTTCGGACAGTATTGGTGGCAACACCTGGATCAAGAGTGGGATTTGTCCATCCACATGACGGATAGATATTCTCTGGGCCCGCTCGGTGAAATGTCATCCAATTAGCTTGCAAGCATGTGACTTGGTCACAAGGATCACATATCAGAACGAGAAAAGAGTACTTATCAAGCGAGGATGAACTAGGTATGCGAGATACCAGCGATCATAACCTCGGATAAGTAACATATCGTGAGACAAAGGGAAATTGGTATCGTATGTAAGTGGTTCATTCGATCGCAAAGTAATCGTAGAAATATGTAGGAGCCATATGAATTTCCAGATTCCTCTATTGGTTATTGTTCGGAGAAGTGTCTCGATCATGTCCGCATAATTCACGAACCGTAGGGAGACACATAAGGATTGACGTTGTTTGAGTAGTTATGGTATTATGAGAAAGAGACCGAATGTTGTTCGGTCTCGGATGGGATCCGGGATATCACGAGGAGATCCGGAATGGTCGAGAATAAGATTCATATAAGGAAAGTCCCGTTTGGAGTTGGGGAATGGTTCCGTGTTTTCATCAGGAACATCCTAGAAGGTCCGGAATGTCCGGCACTGAGGAGGAAGGGTACATGAATGTGTCATTACATATTGGAATGATTGCATCATGTACTAGGTGTTCTGCTGTCCAAAATAAAGGGTTTATTTAAATCCTAAATTGAAAAGTCAAACGGCTAGTTTGAAAGTCAAACGGCAATTTTGGGAAGTGGGAAAAGAGGAGGAGGTGGAGACCGACTTGGGGAGGAGTCCCCTTGGCGCGCCTCCCAAGGCCGACTTGGGGAGGACTCCTCCCTTGGCCGCCCTCCCACCTATAAAGGGAGGGCAGGGCCTCCCTCCTAGTACACACAAGTTCCTATCCTCTAAACTAAACCCTAGACCTAAACCCGGTTTAGAGCTATTTCGTTTAGAGCCTTCTAATTGGTTTAGAGCCTTCTAATTGGTGTGTCTAATTACTAGACCACTAATAGCCTCTCTCATAAGCTCCACCATACTCGCACCGGCTTAAGCGAAGCCTCATGGGATTTCCCCTCTACTTAGGTACCACGCCGTTGTCTTTGCGGAATCGCGAGAGAGTGCTACAACCTCCGCTTTTCTTTGGAACAAGGAGAGGAAGGTCTTCGTCGAAATCGAACGATGTGACCGATCGCGGGAGCGCCACTTAACGGAGCCTTTGGAAGGATCGTCACGCGATCTTGAGATCGGAAGAGTACGACTACATCACCCACGAGAATCTGCTCTCGTTAAACACTTTGGAATCTTCGAGGGTGAGTTATTCCATCGACTCGTTGCTGCAATCTAGTAGATAGATCTTGGCTTGTTTGTTTGTATGCGATAGAAATTTTTTGTTTTCCATGCTACGAACCCTCACAAAGGTATCGAGCCGTGTCTATATGTAGATCTGCCAGAGTAGAACACAATGGTCATTGTGGGCGTTGATGCTTTATTGTAGATTGCTTTTGTGTACTTTGCATCTTGCGGTATGTTGGGATGAAGCGGCCCGGGCTAACCTTACATGACATCGTTCATGAGACTTGCTCCACGCTTGACATGCAACTCGTATTGCATAAGTGGCTTTGCGGGTGCCTGTTTCTCCTAGCATAGTAAAGATCCAATTTACAACGGGTGATCGACAATGCTAGTATCAATGTTGTGGTTCTTGTTCGTAAGTTAGAACGACACTTATTGAAAGCCCCAAACCACGTAAAATATGCAAAGAAAGTAGAGGCGTCTAAACTTTGTTTTGCAGGGTGTCGATGATGTGATATGGCCATGATTGTGATTATATTTGATGTATGCAATGTTCCTTATTGTAAGTTGGCAACCGGCAGGAGCCATATGGTTGTCTTTAATTTCTGTTAAGACCTGCGTGTCTATTCAAAATAGTTGTAATAGTTGAAGCTGGTGGACGACAACCATGAAGAAGCGTCATTGACCTTGATGCTATGCCGGTGTTGATAGGAGATCATGTTCGTGCTTGAAGATGGAGATCGGAAGCACAAAGAAGAAAGGCCATATCATATCACATATTATGAATTGCATGTGATGTTAATCCTTTATGCATCTTGTATTGCTTAGTAGACGACGGTAGCATTATAAGATGATCCTCATGCATAAATTTCAAGTTCTAAAGTGTTCACCCTTAGTATGCACCGTTGCCAAAGCTTGCTGCTCAAGCACCACGTGATGATCGGGTGTCTTTGATTCCGCGGTGAATACAACGTAAGCAAGCCAGATTTGCTTATGCGGTAGCTAAGGTTTGATCTTGACGAGCCTAGCATGTACGACATACGGCCTCAGGAACACGGATCGCCGAAAGGTAAAGCATGAATCATATAGTAGATATGATGAACATGATGATTGTTCGCCATTAAAACTATATCAACTCTCGTGATGATCGGTGTTGATGTAGTGGATTTGGTTCGTGTGATCACTAAAACAATGTGAGGGATGTTGTTTTGAGTGGGAGTTCACCTAGTTTAATTTCATTAATTAATTTGAACTCAATTTGTCATAAACTTAGTCTAAACTATTGCAAATATGTTGTAGATCAATGGCAGCCCCTACCATCAATTTTAATGCGTTCCTAGAGAAAGAAAAGTTGAAAACAATGGAAGCAACTTCGTGGATTGGTTCCGCAATTTGAGGATTGTCCTCACAGCTGGTAATTTGACCTATGTGCTGGATGCACCGCTAGGTGACCCACCTGCAGCTGATGCTACCGATGAAGTAAAGAATGTTTACCTCGCTCGGAAGAATCAATACTCCATAGTTCAGTGTGCTATCTTGTATGGTTTAGAATCGAGCTTGAGAAAAGGTTTGAAGAGTCGAGACCCATATGATATTGTCGAGGATCTCAAATTAATTTTTGAGACTCATGCGGCAATTGAAAGTTATGAAGCTTCGAAAAGTTCTTTAACCGCAAGATGGAAGAGGGCAGCTCGTCGCTGAGCATGTGCTTAAAATGTCCAGGCACGCGAATAAACTTCAAAGCTTGGGTATAGTGATTCCTAATACTTTGGGGTTTACCGCATCCTCCAATCACTACCACCAAGTTACAAGAACTTTGTGATGAACTACAACATGCGTAACATGAACAAAGAGTTGCGTAACTATTTGCTATGTTAAAATCTGCAAGTGGAGATCAAGAAAGAGCACCAAGTGTTGATGGTCAATAAGACCACCAAATTCAAGAAAGGCAAGTCTAAGCAAAGGGACACTTCAAGAAGGGTGGTAAGAAAGTCGCCACGACGAAGAGGACCAAGGCTGGACCCAAGCCCGACATCGAGTGCTTTACTACAAGGAGAAGGTCACTTTGGGCGGAATTGCCCAAAGTACTTGGCGGATTTGAAGAACGGCAACATCAAGAAGAAAGGTATATCGATATACATGTTATTGATGTGTATCTCACTAGTATTCGTAGTAGTGCACGGGTATTTGATCTGGTTCGGTTGCTCATATTTGTAACTTCAAAGCAGAGCTGCGAATAAACGGAAGCTAGTGAAGAACGAGGTGACGATCGCGTAGGAAGCGGATCAAAGGTTGATGTGATCGCGGTCGCACGCTACCTCTTCATCTACCATCGGGATTAGTTTTATACTTAAATAATTGTTATTTGGTGCTGCGTTGAGCATGAACATTATATCGGGATCTTGTTTATTGCGAGGCGGATACTTGTTTAAATCCGAGAATAATGGTTGTTCGATTTATATGAGTAATATGTTTTATGCACATGCACCTTTGATAGATGGTCTATTCTTGTTGAATCTCGATAGTAGAAATACACATATTAATAACATTGAAGCTAAACGATTGAAATCAAGCGATAACTCGACCTATATGTGGCCTTGTCTTGGTCACATTGGAGTGAAGCGTATGAAGAAACTCCATTCCGATGGACTTCTTGAATCACTTGATTTTGAATCACTTGAAAGATGGAAGCATGTCGATGGGTAAAATGACTAAGACTCCATTTTACGGTATAATGGGCGAAGCTACGAACTTATTGGAAATCATACATACCGATGTGTGTGGTCCAATGAGTGTAGCATCGCGCGGTGGTTATCGTTATGTTCTTACCTTCACGAATGACTTGAGTAGATATGGGTATATCTATTTCATGAAACATAAGTCCGAAACTTTCGAGAAGTTTAAGGAATTTCAAAGTGATCCAGGAGTGGATCATTGGACAGCGGTCAAAAACATCCTTAAGTACTTGAGAAGAACTAAGGATATGGTTCTTTCTTATGGAGGTGATGAACAGCTCGTTGTTAATGGTTACACCGATGCTAGTTGGAACACCGATCCGGATGATTCTAAATCTCAGTCTGGATACGTATTTACTTTGAATGGTGCAACAGTTAGCTGGAGGATGTTGGAGATATGCCCTAGAGGCAATAATAAATGTAGTTATTATTATATATCTTTGTGTTTATGATAAATGTTTATATTCATGCTATAATAGTATTAACAAGGAAACATTAATACTTGTGTGAATTGTAAACTTAATTTGAAGTCCCTAGTAAAGCCTCTATATAATACTAGCTTGTTGGTTAATAGATGATTGTGGTTTCCCTATCATGAACATTGAGATGTTATTAACAACAAGATCATATCGTTAGGAGAATGATATGGTGGACATACTCCTATAGATAAGCGTAGCATAAAGATCAAGTCATTTTAATAGTTCAATTGCTATATGCTTTCTGATACATAGTAACCTAATTCCTTCGACCATGAGATCATGCATATCACCTTTACTGGATGGATGCTTTGATGTCATCAAACACCACACCGTGCATGTGGTGGCTATAAAGGTGGCATTGAGTGTTCGGAAAGTATTGGTTGAAACACATGGATCAAGAGTGGGATTTGTCCATCCACATGACGGATAGATATTCTCTGGGCCCTCTCGGTGAAATGTCATCCAATTAGCTTGCAAGCATGTGACTTGGTCACAAGGGATCACATATCAGGGAACGAGAAAAGAGTACTTATCAAGAACGAGGATGAACTAGGTATGCGAGATACCGACGATCATAACCTCGGATAAGTAACATATCGTGAGACAAAGGGAAATTGGTATCGTATGTAAGTGGTTCATTCGATCGCAAAGTAATCATAGAAATATGTGGGAGACATATGAATTTCCAGATTCCTCTATTGGTTATTGTTCGGAGAAGTGTCTCGATCATGTTCATAATTCACGAACCGTGAGGAGACACACTTAAGGATTCGACGTTGTTTGAGTAGTTATGGTATTATGAGAAAGAGACCGAATGTTGTTGAGTCTCGGATGGGATCCGGATATCACGAGGAGATCCGAATGGTCCGGAGAATAAGATTCATATAAGGAAAGTCCCGTTTTGGAGTTGGGGAATGGTTCCGTGTTTTCATCGGGAACATTCTAGAAGGTCCTGAATGTCCGCACTGGAGGGAAGGGTACATGAATGTGTCATTACATATTGGAATGATTGCATCATGTACTAGGTGTTCTTGCTGTCCAAAATAAAGGGTTTATTTAAATCCTAAATTGAAAAGTCAAACGGCTAGTTTGAAAGTCAAACGCAATTTTGGGAAGTGGGAAAGAGGAGGAGGTGGAGACCGACTTGGGAGGAGTCCCCTTTGGCTGGCGCCTCCCAAGGCCGACTTGGGAGGGACTCCTCCCTTGGCCGCCCTCCCACCTATAAAGGGAGGGGTGGGCCTCCCTCCTAGTACACACAAGTTCCTATCCTCTAAACCAAACCCTAGACCTAAACCCCGGTTTAGAGCTATTTCGGTTTAGAGCCTTCTAATTGGTTTAGAGCCTTCTAATTGGTGTGTCTAATTACTAGACCACTAATAGCCTCTCTCATAAGCTCCACCATACTCGCACCGGCTTAAGGCGAAGCCTCATGATTTCCCTCTACTTCCTGCACCACGCCAGTCTGCCGGAATCGCGAGGAGAGTGCTACAACCTCCGCTGCTTTGGAACAAGGAGAGGAAGGTCTTCGAAAATCGAACGTGTGACCGATCGCGGAGCGCTAACGGGCGCTATTTGGAAGGATCGTCACGCGATCTTGAGATCGGAAAGAGTACGACTACATCACCCACAGAATCTGCTCGTTAAACACTTTGGAATCTTCGAGGGTGAGTTATTCCATCGACTCGTTGCTGCAATCTAGTAGATAGATCTTGGCTTGTTTGTTTGTATGCGATAGAAATTTTTTGTTTTCCATGCTACGAACCCCTACAGAGGAGTGCAAAGCAAAGCGTTGTGACGAGATCTTCAACTGAATCGGAATACATAGCTGCTTCGGAGGCTTCACAAGAAGCGATATGGATGAAGGAGTTCATTACAGAGCTCGGTGTGGTTCCAAGTGCGCTGGACCCAATGTCTATCTACTGAGATAACATGGGCGCCATAGCCAATGCGCAAGAACCAAGGTCACACAAGAAGCTGAAGCACATCAAGCTATGTTTTCACGCTATTCGAGAACATGTCCAAGATGGTGACATAAAGATTTGCAAAGTACACATAGATCTGAATGTGGCGGATCCGTTGACTAAACCTCTCCCGAGGGCAAAACATGACCAACACCAAACTGCCATGGGTGTTCGGTATATTACCATGTAATCTAGATTAGTTGACTCTAGTGCAAGTGGGAGACTGTTGGAGATATGCCCTAGAGGCAATAATAAATGTAGTTATTATTATATATTTGTGTTTATGATAAATGTTTACATTCATGCTATAACAGTATTAACAAGGAAACATTAATACTTGTGTGATTTGTAAACTAAATTAGAGTCCCTAGTAAAAGCCTCTTTATAATACTAGCTTGTTGGTTAATAAATGATTGTGGTTTCCCTATCATGAACATTGAGATGTTATTAACAACAAGATCATATCGTTAGGAGAATGATATGATGGACATACTCCTATAGATAAGCGTAGCATAAAGATCAAGTCATTTTAATAGTTCAATTGCTATATGCTTTCTGATACATAGTAACCTAATTCCTTCGACCATGAGATCATGCATATCACCATCACCGGAAGGATGCTTTGATGACATCAAACACCACACCGTAACTGGGTGGTTATAAAGGTGGCATTGAGTGTTCGGAAAGTATGGGTTGAGACACATGGATAAAGAGTGGGATTTGTCCATCCATATGACGGATAGATATACTCTGGGCCCTCTCGGTGGAATGTCATCCAATTAGCTTGCAAGCATGTGACTGGCTCACAAGGGATCACATATCACGGGAACGAGAAAAGAGTACTTATCAGTAACGAGGTTGAACTAGGTATGCAGAGATAAGACGATCAAAACCTCGGATAAGTAAACTATCGTGAGACAAAGGGAAATTGGTATCGTATGTAAGTGGTTCATTCGATCGCAAAGTAATCGTAGAAATATGTGGGAGCCATATGAATTTCCAGATTCCTCTATTGGTTATTGATCGGAGAAGTGTCTCGATCATGTCCGCATAATTCACGAACCGTAGGGAGACACACTTAAGGATTCGATGTTGTTGAGTAGTTATGGAATGATGAGTAAGAGACCGAATGTTGTTCGGAGTCTCGGATGGGATCCGGGATATCACGAGGAGATCCGAAATGGTCTGGAGAATAAGATTCATATAAGGAAAGTCCTGTTTCGGGGTTGAAGAATGATTCCGGTGTTTTCATCGGGAATGTTCTAGAAGGTTCCGGAAGGTCCGGCACTCCGGAGGGGAAGGGTACATGAATGTGTCATAACAAGTTGGAATGATTGCATCATGTACTAGGTGTCATCGCTGAGCAAAATAAAGGGATAAATCAAATCCTAGTTTGAAAAGTCAAACGCCAATTTGAAAAGTCAAACGGCAAGTTTGCTTGGTGGAGGGAGAGTAGGAAACCTACTTGGGGAGGAGTTCCTCTCCCTCCACCCGCCGGCCTTGGAGGCCGAGTTGGGGGAGGACTCTCCTCCCCTGGCCGGCGCCCTCCCACCTATAAAAGGAGGGGCAGGGCTGCCTCTCTAGACCTACACCTTGCCCCACTAAAACCCTAGCCCTAGCCGTCGGCCCCTCTTGCAGCCGCCGCCGCCCTAGGGCAAACCCTAGCCGCCGACTTGGGCTCTCCCCTTGCCCTAGCCGCCAGCCTAGCCCCCTCTCCTTGGTGCCTCTAAACCCTAGATCGCTAAGGCCTCTCTCATAGTCCACCACACTCGCTCCGGCTTAAGGCGAAGCCCTGCGAGATCTCCCCTCTACTTCCTGCACACCGTCAGGTCGCCGGAATCGCGAGGAGAGTGCTACAACCTCCGCTGCTTTGGAACAAGGAGAGGAAGGTCTTCATCGAACCGAACGTGTGACCGATCATGGGCCTTCTTAGGAGCCATTGTCGGAAGGATCGTCTACACGATCTTGAGATCGGCAAGAGTACGACTACATCACCCACGAGAATCCGCTCTCGTTAAACACTTTGGAATCTTCGAGGGTGAGTTATTCTATCGACTCGTTGCTACAATCTGGTAGATAGATCTTGGCTTGTTTGTTTGTATGCGGTAGAATTTTTTTGTTTTCCATGCTACGAACCCCTACAGTGAGCGCGCAGGCGAGACGGCTTCGCGCTTCACGGTCGTCGGCGTGCGAAGCGGCGTGCTGCCAGAAGAGTGGGACGCCGAAGCGGAGGAGGACGAGCTCATGCTCGCCATCCTCCTCGGTGCCCAGTTCGCCGGAGCAAGCCGACCCGTCCTGGCCGCCAGCGTCGGGTTGCGCGGGAAGCCGAGCCGCAGAGTGTTCCCGCGGTTGATGTGCTCCAGCACAGCGGCGAGCGTCCGCCCTGGTGCACTCCACCAACGCCGGCGCCCCGCCGAGTTTTTGCGCGCCGACGGGGACTCGTTCGACGGCCCCTCGTGGCGGGCGAGCTCCTGTTCACGCTGCTCCGCGAAGAAGCTCGCCCAGTACTGGAGGTAGTCGGCGCTTTTCGCTTCGGCCGGGTTGTCCATGCCGGCGATGTACTCTTGTACATCGTAGGCAGCTCCTCCGGCGTCGGTCCCAGCGGGATTGGGATGCCGCCGGCGCTCAGCGTCCACCCCGGAGGCATCCGCGTGTCCGGCGGCGCCATGTACCCGGCCTCGTACAGCATGCGTGCCTCCCAAGTCTGGAGGGTGCGCCGGCTGAAGCCGTTCGCCGCAGCGCCGTCGTCGGGGTAGCGTTCGCCCATGGTGAGAGAAGGGGGAAAGGTGAGCGAAGGTTCTCCGGAGTTGGGCTTGTGGGTGGGGGGAGCTGTAAGAGAGTGTGAAGATCTCCGACGAGGAGTACGGCTTATAAAGGCCGAGGTGAGCGGCGAGGGCGGGAAAAGTGGAAACGGCGGGAAGTTAGTGACCGCCGGTCCGTCGCGGGAGCCGAGGCGGCGACGGTGGCGCCAGAATCGGCGGCAACAGCGGCCGACGGGCAGTTATTGCCCGGCGGTCGCCGCGTGGTTCCGAGGATAACGACGACTCGGCTTCCGTCACTGACTCGGCGGGTCCACGCGTCGCTCTGATTTTTTTTCGCGATTTCGTTGAGTCCGGCGTTCCCAGGGGGTTCGGCCTGGGTAGTCCGGACAAAAAATGACCCAAAATCGGCCGAAAATAGGTCCTTGAATACGCGACTGGACCAATTTTTGGCGTCCGGACCGAAATTCGGCGTCTGGATCAGCCTCCTAGTTAGGCCAGTGGAGATGCTCGTTTAGTTAATTCGAGTTTCACGGCAATTTGCTCCATCGCGTCACCATCCCTGCTCCTTTGCCTTTGTTTTGTCATTTCACCGCTGAGCCATGAGCAGTCACACATGCATGGCAGTTGGCAGGGCAGCAAGCGGTACACGGCGCGGCGTGCCGCTTTCACCACCACCTCCGGAAAACACGAGCAACCAACCAACCAGTGTCATGTCTCCCCTGAATCCCGATCCACCGTATCAGGAAAAAGTCTGGAGCTGTGGACCGCGCGCGAAAGGCTGCCGCGCCATAAATCCTCCTCGAGATCATCTTGTAGTTGAGAACGATGAATATGTGTTTCATAAATTTCTTCATGCATGGCGAGTAAACCAACAATGGTTAACTTGGGTGAGAGGACCTTGGTGATCATCATCCACTAGCGATGCTCGCTTTCTCTTATGTATGACTGTACAACAGTTTATCATCTCCCACAACTTAAGTTCCGACGATATACACTATGGCACGTCAAAGAATTAGAGTCATTTTTTTAAGGCGCTATTTATAACTGTCACTAATTTTAATAATTTATGGCACTTTTAAAAATAATGCCTTAAATTGTGAGCTTTTGGAGGCAGTTTTTAGAATGCCACTAATAGTTAAGTCTTTTGAGGCACTATTGAGAGTGCCTCTAACGTTTTGAAAAATAAAGGCATAGTCTAGTGCCTCTATGTTGAACTATTTGTGACATTTTATTTGTGCCTCAAAAGGACCAATCTTTGAGAGACACTATTTATCAAAATGCCACTAAAAATATACATTGAGGCACAAATGAAGGTGCCACAAATGATTTGCCTTTAGAGACACTCAAATGTGCCTCTAATAGTTGACCAATTGTTACACTATTAGTTTTGCCTCAAATACATAGTTTTTTAGGTATAAATGAAAATACCACAAATGGTTTTTTAGCCTCAAAAGTATACAACTATTGGCATCAATAGTTTTGCAAAAGCAAACTAAAGCATGTTTCATGATAGCAATATAATAAAAAAAAACTTATATTTATACGTGATCAACAACAACAACAGAAACTTTTACTCAGGCTTTAATCAGTGAAGCTAAAATGAAATTTGTCTGTGTGAAAAAGCTGAAATAACACCCGTGTCCGGTACTTCCTCCGTTAGGGATTATAAGGTCCAAGAGTTTTTTAAAAATGTTAGGAATTATAAGTACTCTCTTATTTATTAGTCTTTCTCCTCCAATGCGTGTTTTTCTTTTTCTCTATCTTCTCTCATGCATGTGTAACTATTGGTGCATGTAGTAATCAAGAGGGTGGGTTATTGATTTTCTTAATCCTATCAAAATGGTCCATATGCCTTATAATCCCTAACAGAGAGAGTAGTGGAAAACATAGCATTAGTGTTTCCCCACTCTCTCACCGTCTCTCTCTCTTCGTCTTCTCCATCTCTCACAAGCTCGCCCTCAGCCCAAATAGCCACTGCTTTCCTCCGTTTCTCCACGCAGAGCGCCACCTCCCAAAGCGACGAGTCCCCCTCATCTGCATAGTCAGGCGCCGACGGACCCTCCTCTTCTCATCTTCCTTGCCGCTCGCTCCAGACTGGACTTCAGCGTGAAGCCCCGGCAGCCGGCACCATATAGCCGCCCCGCCCGGTTATCCCTGCCTCGATTCTCCTAGCTGCCTGCTCTCCCCGCCACGGCGTCGCCACCGCCCCTTTCCCCGCCACCGATTTTCTATCCTGATTCCCCTCCAGATGACGACATCATCCGACACCTCTTCTTACCAGCGCGGGGACGCTGGCCGCTCCCCCCCCCCCCCCCAGGAAACAGTCTATATAACCCCCACAAGTATCATGTTTTAGACGCAACACCCCCTGAACTTTAAACTAGCATACTTAACCCCCTTAACTATCCAAAACCGGATAAACAACCCCCTCCACCCACTTAGGCTGTTTTGGCGAGCTGTTTTACTGTTTTTGTGAGTGGTTTTGCATCGCCTTTGTCCATAGCTTCGCATCGGCACTATCTCC
The DNA here is from genome assembly GCA_023614405.1 of Avena insularis. Lineage (NCBI taxonomy): Eukaryota > Viridiplantae > Streptophyta > Magnoliopsida > Poales > Poaceae > Avena > Avena insularis. Next base: position 79,163,291 of record CM042695.1, on the reverse strand, counting down.
TGCCGGATCACACTGCGCAGCCACACGAATCCCGCTGGACAACGCCGTTGATCATCCTCGAGCTAGAATCGCACCAATTCCTCACCCCAGCATCTTTGTCGCCCACCTTCTGAACATCTACTGTAATCCATGCTTGTAACCGGACGTTCCAGCTGGACCTGCATGTCACGCAGCGGGACTACCACATCCTGCGCTGCCGCGATTCCCAGACTCCAAAGTCTGCTCGCTGACGATATAGCTAACTTGTTCTTACTGTCGTCGCGATCTTGCACTTGCTCTGTACGTGGAGCTAGCTTGCTCTAGCAGTGGCAATATATGCGATGGAGTGTGTCCTTCCACGAATCCCACCAGATGGCATCCAATGGCCAGGAAAGAAAAGTAGAGGGAGAGAGGCACACATCAATGGAGCCGTGAGCTCGGACAGACGGGCACAAGGAGCGGACAGAGGTCTCGTGAACGTGGTAGATCTCAATCAAGGCACGCACCTGTCGGTAATTGCAGTGACGGTGACAACCACGCAGGGGTGCGCTTCCGCGGAGTCTCTGGAGCTGGTGCGGGAATACGCGACGTCGGCTACTCAGCTTGCGCCAAACCAGTGTGAGTCGGTCGCTAGTGTGCGTGCCTCCTTGGCTTGGACTATACTACCTGGTACTGGTAGATCTCCTCAATGGCAGCGTGCAACTTCCGGCGGCGTCGGACGCGCTCCACTACAACAGGCTGTACTTCAACCAGGCCGACGATCGGTGGGCATGGGCATCGGAGGTCCTGGGGCATGGACATGGTGGTGCTCCCCTTTGACAAAGACGAAGCTTCTTCTACGTATTCCATGAACCTCGCTCGCCGTCAGGAACGGCCTCCGCGGTGTCTCATCGCATGCTTTGCCGTCCCCACAGACGGCCGGGACTGGCTGGCGGTTTTGACGACGTTCTTGCCGGAGCACGTCGTCGGGAGTGTGGACATGCACGCGGACGGGCACACGCGAACATACATGCACATGTCCCAGTTCGTCTACAGGGGGTGCTTTGTCTGGTTTCTAGTCCTGCATGGTCATTCACCGGCCTTTCTTTGACTATCATCTTGCCAGGTACGCAGTACCACTAGCAAAAACTGCTTAGGGGGTCATTTGTCTGTTTCTCGAACTTCAGGGGATTATGTATCCCGTTTTAGAGTTCAGGGGGTGTTGCGTTTATAACGGTATACTTGTGGGGGGGTATGTAGACTTTTTCCCTCCCCCCACCCACCCACACGCACTCCACAAACGAGGATCCGTCATCACCCTCAAGTGCTACTGCCAGGTCGGTACGGTGTCCTCTCTCCCAATTTGATTGTGCACTGTCGGAAGCCTAATTAGATGCAAATCATGGATGATTCATCAAACTTACCTGAGACCAAATCGGGCTCCACCAATTTTCACCGCCGTAGCTATTTGCATAGGTCACGTTTTGGTCGCCGTGCTAATTGGCTTGGAGGCGTAGAGCGAAATTTGGGCAAGGGGGGGTGGGGACTGGGAAGGACGGATACACTATTTGTTAGGAAAGATACATCGGGTCCTTGCGGGATTTGCGGTTGTATTCGTGGAACATTTGTTTCTTTTGGAAGGTGACCATGGGAGTATTATTACTAATTACAAGGCGTAGTACAATCTCTCTTGGTTTGGCCCACAATCTCTACTACTCCATCTTAAATCGTGGCACAACAACACCATAAGCAACCTCCTGCAGATGTGACTTCCATTGCTTGAAAGAAGCTACATAATACATGTAGTACTCTCTGATTTATTTAGTGGAAGGGGTGTAGAATCAGTGGTTCTGGTTAATATTGTCTCTATTGTTGAGTATGCAAATGGCCGGTTTTATTTGCTTCATTTTCACTTAGTTTTACTTCCAGTTCCGAGTTTAGCTAAAAGAAGGGACTTCTAGGAACCGATACTTTGCTGGAATTTCTGGGAACAATCTGAGTTGAAGGACTGACCGACCACAATTGCCAAATGCCAATACTACGGGCCTCTTTTATTTCGTAATAACAGTTTTCAGTGGGAAGTCCATGCAGTATTTATGTGAAATTGAAACAATATTTCAATGCATTTTTAGTCCTAATGGCGAATCTGAAGACAGTCGAGTTGCACTGATCATGGCCACTTGAAGAAAGAAAGTTAGCAACATGCCGTGGCTCACATCTGGGGCACTGGCTCGGCACTATACCCTTTGTTCTTCATGCTGTTTCGTCCCATTGTTAGCTATAGATTGTTAGTTTAGTTTAAGCTCCTAGTCCCACTTCACTGCCTCAAACACCTAACTCTTGTAGTTTTATTTTCCGAAATGGACCTAACTCTTGGAGTTCCCCGAAGAAGCAACATTCAGACTTCCCACTCCCCCACTCCCCCGGACCAGGTCCTACCCGATCTCTCTCTCTCTCTCTCTCTCTTCTCGCCCCCGCACGCACGCGCTGATGAATCCTCGCCCTCCCTCTCCCCCATGGCCGCGTCGGCGTTGGCGCCAGGCGGCGAGCCCCAGAATCCGCGACTTCGCCGCCGAGAAGTACCACGGCGGTAAGCACCCCTCCCCCGCCCCGCGGCCCTCGCCGCCCAAACACGCCGTCAGTAGGGTTCGGCGCACGTCCTCGGCTGACCGCGGCGCGTCTCTTCTCGTATTGCAGAGCGCACTGTGTCGTGCCTGAAGGGGCGCCTCGATGACGTGGTTGCGGCGTCTGACGCGGCCACGGCCGAGCTCGAGGCCGCCAAGCGCGCGCGGGAGGCGGCGGAGACGGAGCTGCGCGGGAGCCAGGTGCAGGCCTCCATAGCCCCCGCGACCATCCAGGCACTCGAGGTCTGTCTCTCCTCGTCTTCCTCGCCCCCGATTCGGGAAATTCATCAGCGCCTGTTCGCCTGATTTTGGTTTGGCTTGTTTTGGTGCGTGCAGGCGACGACCTCGCATCTCCAGGAGGAGATCGCGAAGCTGGGATCTGATCTGGAAGAGCTTAAGGTCAGAAATCTCGAAAATCGCAGCAAATTACGGTCCCCGTCTGTTGCTTTGATATGATGACACACGACTTCTGTTGTTCATGTTGTGTGTATGATTGGAACTTCTGGAACTTGCAGGGTTGCGCTTTAGAGCAAGGAGTGAGAGGTCAGTAGGAATGTAGGATGAACTTTGTCTTTGCGCTATCTCTGTTGCGCTCCAGTAGGACAATGTGTTCTGTAGCAACTGAATTGTATACATGTGTCTGCGTTGGTTGTTTCAGTGACGAGTTCATCAGCCAGATGCTTGAAATGAATTCAAGGATAAGGTATGAGCTCTTTTGTGTTTTCCTGCGATGACTCCATGTTGTGCCCTGCATATGCAATCACCTGTAGCTGCTGCTTCATTTCCTCTTTGATTTTGTACTTTAATAGACCATGTCACCATGCCCATTGGCCGACATAGTACTGCGCTTATGTCTGTTAAAACTACAGGCAGGCTTACTCACATCTTTATGGCTAGGCGCCAGTTGTTGGGAGACTGAAAAACTGATTTGATTATTACGCTTTGGTGGCGATCCTGGAAAGTTATTTCTGTAGTTGTCAGACTTTTGTCTGTAATAAGTAGCTGTGTAGCAGTATACTTTGTTTAGACGCCCTTTTACTACAGTTTTGTTAAATTTTGTAAAACTGGGTGTTTTTTAAATTGAAATCGACGAGGGAGCTCGTTGCTTCATCATGTGGGGATCTCAATATTACTGTGATATATGAAGTCTAGAGCAGTGTTTCTCCATATTTCAAATTTTTGTTTTAGTCTTGGGGGCATTATTAAGATCCTTTACTTGAACCTTATAAAGATGACAGAATTTTTGTGGAGGAACACTGCTAAGTTTTTTTTTTAAATTCTTCAAAACAATCTAACAAATTCACCTCCCTGTTTTTTCGTGTTTATGTCCATTTGATGTTTGCTTTCCCTGCTAGCAGCAACTTATTTTTTAAACTTCTTCTTTGCTAAGTATCTTGTGATAAACTGTATTCCTCCTTTGCAGGCGATTTCAACAGATAGCTTCTACCGAATTAGCAGGGAGGAGCTCCGAACTATCAGAAGATGGTAATCAAGGCAAGGCAACAGATGGTAAGCAAGCATTGTTTCTGTTTGATTGTTTTTACATAGTTTGTTTATTTCTTTTTCTAGAAAATAGACTATAGATATTCGATTTCTATGTTGTGCACTAATATTCTCTGTATCGAAAAGCTTGCCATTTTTAATCAGGTCAATCTGGTGTGTTTGCTGTAGCATAGAAGGCTAAGATTGCACATAATAAGGCGATTGCTGATAAGATGCTCTTTAATTCCATTTCTCCGTGATAGTATAAACTCCTGATTGAAGATCAAAAAATCTTCAAAAGGTTTGGTTCACTGTTGTGTATATACTTATGAATCTAAAGTACTTTCTGAAGTACAAGGTACTCTGGTATTTGTTCTTCTGTGCCAATCTTGTTATCTTTCTCTGCATCTGTTAAGGATATGAGTTGCATGATACTACTCCCATTTGCTTTTAAGACTTTTCATCAGTGTATATTTCTCTGTAGAGATGTTATCTTGTTTCCTCTTGGACTGAAATGTGCACCTTGGCAGGTCATAATGTGAGCGACAAGAATGAAACTGCTGAATCAGAAGGTATGTTGACAGATCTGTCTGATAAGGTGAGCAACGTTGTGGCTGAGATGCATGCCTTGGAAGAAGAGTATCAGAAAGACCTGCTTGTACATAAAAAGGTTTTTCTCCATTCTTCCCCCAAATTGTGTTATATTATTGTCATTCTCCTGATGGCTTGATCTCTGCAGCTATGCCCATATTTATATTATTTCCATATACCCCTGTTATGGAGCACACAATATCTTTTTTTGCAATATCTTTTTTGGAGTACATAATTCCCCTGTTATGCCCATATTTATATTATTTCCATATTCCCCTGTTATGTAATGTACTCCATAATTACCTGTTATGGAGTACACAGAATTATGGACTTTTTTGCTGATGGTGGTATACTAATAAGAACATTTACCTGATGGCTGATAATGTGATTTTTTTGCTGATGTTGTTACTCTGCTTCTGGTGTTTTTATGCTAGTGAAGGAATTTGATCCACATACTTGTACCTGGTCAATTGTTAAGACTTACGGAAAACCACCGGTAATAATTTCTTCAACCAATAACTCTCTCCGAGTCTATGTGATCGATTGTTATTATAATGACCGATTTGTTTATTGTTACGCTGTTCTTTGATAATTATCTGTCTTAATGGTTTCTTCTGTTGGCATGTACTTTATTTTTCCAAGAGTTCATTTTAGTTTAGCACAGTATCCTAGGCCTGATAAGGGCTTAAACATGTGCGTGGAGTAATTTTCGGAAAAAATAATTAGGGGTGACTAAAGAGGGTGTTTGGTTCTGAAGCTAGCACTCTCCTGACCATGCTAGGCAAGGCCGGCTGTTTGGCAACATCAGAGAAGCTTGCTTTGCTTGGCTAGGTTGGTAGTAACCACAATAAAAAATCTTGCTGTCAGAGGCTAGCCGCTAGCATGGGCAGCTAGGGATCCAAACACGCCCTAATTCATTCATAGCTTATGCAGAAGTTTTTTGTCAGTGTTATCGGTACCGATATCATGTTTACAAGATTTTTTTAGCTCAGTACATTTATGATACTAATTGAGGCCATCTTATCTTTTGCACCAAAATTCGAAGTATAATACTAAGTTCATGTCTAATTGTCCATGCCTAATTTTATTGTTGCGATAATTTCATAATTCACTGGTGCATGCTGAGATGACACAAGCACCACTCTCGATACAGAAGCACCCTTGCATGAATGAATGATACAAAATCTTGCAAAACACTAAATAACTAACTAGTTATGTAAAAGTAAGGTATATTTCTTATGTAAATTTCATCCTCTGCAGGTTTCTCGTGGAGGTCAGTCAGTGACTCTTGTTGGAACAACTCTAGTCGTGTTTGGTGGCGAAGATGCAAAACGAGGTCTTTTGAATGATTTGCACATTCTTGATCTTGAAACCATGACATGGGATGTGGACGCAATGTGAGTACTGCAATCGTTATAGATCTCATGCACAATCATTCTGATCTGTACTGTTCATCTGGTCAAAAAACACTGTTAGCTTCATTGTATCCGAATTACTGTTAAAATCTACTCCCTCCGTACCAAATTATAGGCTACTCGATCCAGCCTACCCGTCCTTTCCTCTATTTATAGGCCTTTTCCTATAATACAACATCTTTATATTTAGGTAACACTCAAGACATTTATTAATATTAAAAATCGGGACAAACCGGGACTAACTAACACTCAGGACTAAAGCCGCCCCCTTTAGTCATAATCATGCCTAGTCCTGTAGTACGCAGCTTCAGGGTCTTCTTCGTCATCGTCATCGTCACCTGCCACTCCGGGGATCCTCAGCCCAGCCATGGCATATACCAAGGGCCATTCCGGCCTCGGATTCACGGCGATGGGAGGGTCTCTGAAGACGATGTTGCCATCACGGGCGGGGGAGGGGCCTTCTTGTGGCTCTGTGGCGGGTGGACTTGTGGGCACCGCAGGCGAGGATGGTCTCCCCCGGCGATGTAGCGCATCACTCCGATGATAGTACGGTTCGCCCACCACAGACGGCGGCCGGCTTCGTTGTGGTTCACCGGGGGCGGGCCATCACCCTCGTACCTCGCGAGCTCCCTTTCCTGCCTATTAGCGAAGAAGGAATTCCAGGTGTCGTAGTTTTCGGGATCCCACTGGGATCCATCCGCTGCTCCGGCGTGAGCTCGTGGTAGAAGTGGTTCGTGATGGCCGCCTGACGTGCGGAACCTTGAGGGACATGAGGGACAGGAACCCCTCCAGCGCTCAGCATCCAGCCGGCGGGCGGCCGGTAGGCCGGCGGACAAGGGTAGTTGGAGGCGCACATCGCCTAGGTCTCCTCGAGGGTCAGAATGACCCAGTAGGCATTGTCCATTGTTCTAAGAGAGGAAGGTGTGGATGTGTGGATAGCCATGGTGCGGTCGCCCTAGATATAGAGGAAAAGGGCGGGAAAACTTGGCGTGAAGCTATGATTATAACATGTCGTTCTAAGTCGTATGATTACATATAAAACTGAAAACATGCTTTCGTCCGCTATATTAATATATCAACCAATATTAAGACCACATGATACAATAAGATGTGTAACCATATCAGACCGTATACGGGCTGCCAACAGTCGTGTCTTGCAGCAGCTGAGCTCATTCTAGGCAACCAAACAAACAAAGTGAACACTAGTGTCGTCCTCAACCTCTTCGTGGGCAACCAAACGAAATGACTAAACATACACAAACTCATTCTCGCCCCATGCAGCATCCGCAGGCGAACTCTCAGAAACAAAAACAAAATGAGTGCGACTAACCAAACACACCACCGTTAGAATCGATCACGGAAATAGAATCAACCATTTTGTGCGGTGATCATTCATCCTTGTCCGGTTGTCCCATGCTACGATCAGATCCGGCATTCGTCAGCTCAGCACTAGTCAATGCCAGATCGCTGATGCAATCATGCAACCAACCAAACCTCGAACCACGGAAAATCCAAGTATCAGTCAGATCCCCCAATTCGTTCGTCACACACTTGCACATTCCAAGCTGGATCACGCACACCGTCCCTACATAAATAGCGCCCGACACAAGCACGCTACTACACGCATCATTCTTTCCTTCCCCGGTCTCGTTCGGTTAATCCCACATCGCCCGCGGGACGCGCAAACACCTCCCCTCTCTCCCGCGGCACCCGTCGAGAAATTTCTCCTCCCCTCGCCGCCGCGGCATTTCCGCGAGCACCCTCCGCGCGCGCGCTCGCGCGGCGTCGCCGCCATGGGCTCGCTCCCCGCGCTCTCCTCGCCGGAATGCGCGCCGCACCCTGATGCGCCCCGTGCGACGGTGGAGGCGTCGGACCTGGCCCCGCTCTTCGACGCGCAGCGTCGCCACCTCGACCACTTCTTCGACCGGCTCGACATGAAGCAGGCGGCGGCGTTCGCGCAGGCCCTCCTCTACGCGCCCGGGGCCGTCTTCTTCACGGGGGTCGGCAAGTCGGGCATCGTGGCCCTCAAGCTCGCGCAGACGCTCGCGTCCCTGGGCTTCGCGCGCGCCGGGTTCCTGTCCCCCGTCGACGCCCTCCACGGCGACATCGGCTCCGTCTTCCCCGGGGACGTCCTCGTGCTGCTCTCCAAGTCCGGCGCCTCCGACGAGCTGCTCGCCTTGGCCCCCTGCGCGCGCGCCAAGGGCGCCCAGCTCATCTGCCTCACCTCCGCGGCGTCCGGCGCCGACTGCCCGCTCGCCGCCGCCTGCGACCTCAACGTGCACCTCCCGCTGCAGGGGGAGGTGTGCCCCTTCGGACTCGCGCCCGTCACCTCCACCGCCATACAGATGGTCTTCGGCGACACCGTCGTCGCCGCCATCATGGAGGCCCGACGCCTCACCAGGGACCAGTACGCCTCCAACCACCCCGCCGGGAAGATCGGCAAGACCCTCATCTTCAAGGTACATACCTATACCTTCCTTCAGAAACAAGCTACCCTGCAGTGCCAACAATTGCAAATTCTGTCTGCAGCTCCCCCAATTAATGGGCAAACTGAACATGGGGATCTAAGATCAGATCCTGCCATCAAAATTCACTTTACACAATTGCCTGTCAATGTGCTTAGTTTGTTCTATAATTTCCCCAGGTGAGGTGATTACATATGACACCAGTGCAGCACATGCTCGTTATGATCTGGGAATTTTGTCACTATCCAATCAACATTATCCAGCCAACATTTTTTTTCTATTTGTGGTTAATTCTCGCTGTCACTTTCATTAGACATCGTGTAATTGTGGCTGTCTTGATCAACTGGACATTGTGGAATTATAACGATTGTGACCGTTGTTGGTGGGTCTTAATAAAATATACGAATATACTAATTTGCTTGACGTATCTAATAGTATGGTTACACAATGTATCTTCTCTGACTAATGAAATGTTGTTATGTAAACGTATTTAGCTGGTCAGCGTTAATATGAAAGTTGAAACCATCAGCGTCACCTTAAGATTTATCGTAACAGACTAAAAATTTATCAGAAGCCGTAACTATATGGTTACACAATGTGAAAGACTGCACTTGTCGTATCATGAGAAGTTATGTTATCCTTCAAGTATTAAAATAATTGGTTCTTCCTTGCACCTTTGGAATGTTCTTCAGTAAAAAGAGTGTAAAATAATAACTTAAAAAACTACCCTGCAGGTTAAGGATGTTATGAAGAAACAAAATGAGCTTCCACTGTGCAAGGAGGGGGATATGATAATGGATCAACTTACTGAGCTCACTAGTAAAGGTTGTGGCTGTCTTCTTGTGGTTGATGATGAGCATCATTTAATTGGAACCTTTACTGACGGTGACCTCCGACGTACACTCAAGGCTAGTGGGCCAGCTATTTTCAATCTCACGGTTGGGGAGATGTGCAACAGGTTTGTCGGTGCTCACTCTTTATGTCGTCTTAGGTCTGTAACTATAATTTATCTTTCTAGTAGAACCAGGTTTTGAAAAACTTTCTGGAATGATACTCTATAAAATGGTTAACTGGTCCATAACATCCATGGGTTGTTTTGTTTGAAAAAGGGATAACAGCATCCATGGCTCGCATGGGCCAACTTTGAAATCATATGAAGTAGCACACATGTTGAAGATAAAACCAGTGATGATAAGAGACCCCTTTCATTTATTTCCTCACCCTTTAACATATTTGTTTGGGTTAAAATCACAGGAAGTTTATGCTAATTCTATCATATATTCTAAAGCTATATTGTCCTGTTTTCCAAGGGATTGATGCATTATTAAATATTTCTTATAATTTATGCGCAAATTATGTTTTCTCGTCAATACTCATTTTTATAGTTTTAGTAGGACTGATACTAGTCTTATTGCTCAATATGAATATTCTGATAAACAGCTGACAACGAGAACTGAGTATTACAAGCTCAGTTTCTTTTGCTCAGAGTTAGTTCCAGTTATTTTCTTCTGTTGATTGGCCATAACGTTGTGTTTTACGCAAATATTATCTGTAGTTGAATCTCTGCATCCAACAAGTGAACTGTCTGCTTCAATGGTTGTCTTCATTAAGATCTTGGACTCTACAATAGGGGGTTCCACACTTTATGTGCAAAATTCAATTGTCACTATGAACATCACAAATTCGATCAGTTCAAAAAAAAATTTAAATTGCAACACAGGTAGTTTACTATGGTCTCAACACCATCATAATTCCAGCAGATAGATACAAAATATGCTTTAACCAGTTAGACAGCTTGCCTTAGTATAAATATATTGTATGGCATAAATTATTATGCATATTTGGAGGGTGGTGCCATGGCTCCCCCTAGATCTGCCCCTCAACCTACTGTTCTCAGTCAGAATTTGTCGCATACACTTGATCGGCAACACCATAATGAACTTCTTGTTAATTGCCCATGTGGTGCTATCGATTTGTCAGTCTATCTTGTCCTAGTAAAGGACCACAACTCCCATGAGGCAGTGCTGATTCTGTGTCGGTGAGGGACAGAAGCATGATAGTTGCCTGTAGCCTGAGGTGTTTTGAGCTGTCACTGCCAAGGTAGTCATGCGCCCTGTAGAATCCAGGACTGCTCCCATGCCCAGCTGCCAGTGCTTGATTGCGTACCTAGTGCAGTGGTGTTCAGTGAGTGTTGTTATGCGTCACATTTGGTCTCTTCCTAAGCTTGCTTGCAAAATCCGAAGTATAAAGAACATAAGTTATAAGTTGCAATTCTAAACAAGAAAGCATCATGAACTGGACTCTGGCATCTTGCACGAACCTACAATTTCCTTCAGTCATTTCAACATTCAGTACTACTCACACCACATTCAGCATTGCAACATGATCTTCCCTTCTTGTACCTGTGATTCCACGTGATCTGTTGTAAATATTAGTGTGTAGCCAGTTGTGAATATACCTGTGATTCCATCTCTAACGACCATGTTTGATGCCCCAGGAACCCCAGGACAATCACCGCAGATGCAATGGCAGTTGAAGCCATGGCGAAGATGGAGTCGCCCCCTTCACCCGTGCAGTTCCTGCCTGTCGTCGACCACAAAAACATCGTGTCTGGGATCGTCACATTGCACGGGTTGGTCTCTGCTGGATTATAACCAAGCCTTCGCACATCAGCCTGCCCCTGTGATTCGTACCGTCCTGCCCAGTTCCTTCTAATTCTTTACACCTCTTGATCGTGTGAGACACTAAAGTGGAGAATTTAATGTGACAGCTTTTTATAGCTTTAGCAAAATCTGTAGTTTAAGACACTTGAAAGATTATGTGGAGGCACCGCCACTGTCCACCTATTTGTAGAGTTCTGTTATAGGATTGTGCAGCACTTTGCTAGTTGTTTGTTTACATGAGCTTCTGTGCAGTTGAAGGCAAATCTCACATATCTATGTTGTGCCGACATGACGTGTGCTTGTTCGTCCATGCAATAATGTAAAATGGGCCAGTATGTTGAACAGCTATCAAACATTAAATAATAGACCAGATTTGCATCACAGTAGACACCAACCACATGGAAATCGCGAAGGATAGAGACATGCGCTGAACAGACACAAGGTTTCATGGTGCTTCGTCCTAACTGACGTCCCTACATTGCCATAAAATCTGATACAAACATCTCACAAGGTTGACCAGGAAGGAAACACAGTTCAAGCATTCCATATTTCCATGAATTCAGTGCCGACCTGATGCGGTGTTCGAAACCCTACGCCGATCTGGTGCTACGAGGAAGCTTCACCTGTCCCATTCAGAATCTGGGTTTGGGCGCTCCACCCTGGGCCTGCTAGCTGGGGCCGAGGGGCTTTGAGGGTGACACGTTAGGGCCTGGTCCCAACCCATGATGTGTGGCAATGCAAACTGCACAAATACATACACCGAGTTGTAAAAAAAAAGTGTAAATGAAGATCTAAGCAGCATGTAATCGTAGAGAAGCAATATGATTAAGCTAGAAAAATATTGTGGACAATAGCCTCAAGTTGCTTGTGACTATTACTAGTCATTATAGTATGACATGCTAGAAAAGAAAGCCTGTTTCAGAAAAGCAAGAATGAGCAAGTTGCTTGTGACCATCACTTAGTATGATGTACTAGAAAAGTAATCCTGCTTCAGAAATGCAAGAATGATCATCATGGGCAAATGACCAAGCAACTTTTCATGGAAGAGAATGAATCCATGCAGTATTACGTAAACCTGATGCTATAAAACATAATGTCGTGACATAGAACTATCAAATTCACCAACACCAAATTTAATGTTCTTAGCTACGCATCAGAGGTATGTTGGTTAGTTGGGCTATATAATCTGTCAGCGATTCAAGCTATCACGAGGAGTTAGTGTAGTTGGACAAGATAACCTGTCGGCGATTAAGACAACATCGATAGATGAGAAATGGCAACAAGGAAACTTACACTCAAGGCTGTGCGCATAACTGCAAATTCAGCTTTTGTTACAGGGACCGACATGCGTTCATTTGTCTTCTCCACATTGTTCATAACAGCTGAAAAGAAGATTGTCATGTATCTCTCAACAAAATCATTCAGCAACACAAGAAAGGAAAGTATTAGCAGAATAACACGATGTTGGAGTCTAGGTTAGAATAGTAGTATTGTCCTAGGAGAGTCTAGAGTATTCCAGTGAGTGTTGGAGTCTGAGTTAGTGTAGTAGTACTACTCTTGTAGAGTCTAGAGTATTCTATGGAGTGTTAGTATAGTAGTAATGTCCTACTAGAGTCTAGATTATTCCACTGTTCGAGTAAAGATGTAAGGCTAGATTGTGCTATATATAAGAGGGTGTGGAGGTCCAAGGGACTAAGCCCATCCAAAAAAATTCTCCTGAAACCTACATGGTATCAGAGCTAGGCTCCTCCTAACCCTAGCTACCACCGTTCCACCACTGCAGCACCCATCCCGGCTCTTGTTGTTAACAACACTGAGCACATTGTAGTCACCTAAGCGGCGGGAGGCCGCACAAGATTGCTCTTTGCGGGCAGTAGCCACCTCATGTTTGCAAGGTGCATCATGCGATGCTTGGTTGCTGCTCTGCACTGGGTGTTGCTCAGGAAGCTAGTTACATTGGTGTCCCGTGGTGGTGTCCTGGTGTATAAATGGAGTAGAGAGAAGAGGGCTGGTGCTAGCCTGAACCGGAGATGAAGTGGGTGCTTCTGCAGGGAAGAAGAGATTGAGGATTTGCAGTCTGCTTTGCTGCTGTTAGGTTGGAGCTGATAAAAGGGAGCGAAGCAGCTGCATCCTGGAGTGGAGAGAAGTGCAGATGGCCTGCTGAGTGAAGAAAGGAGAGTGATGCATGCGCATCTGCTCGAGGCTTGTGGAATGATCCAGAGGAAGTGAGAGAGAGAAGCTGCTCCCTGCTGGTATTGCTGTTTATAACTATCATGGAGATTATGGTCACACAGACTGCTGGTGTTTGAGGACAAGGTGAGCCCTCAGACAGGGGAGAGAATGATGGGAGTTGTATGTTGTGATGGTGAAGCTATGGTGCTGAGAAGGCGATTGGCGCTGAGTTTGAAGAGTTGTCGGGAGGTGTGAAAATTGAGATGGTAAGCGAGGAGTTTGGTGATGACATAGGAGAGGTGGTGTTTCTGAGGTTGTTCAGAGGGTTGAGGAAAGAAATGATAGAGGTTGTGGTGGCCGAGGTGAAGATGGCCAAGGGTTTTCTTGAGAGACGGTAGAGGTAATGATTGAGACCGTGTTGGAGAGGTGGACAGTATATGAAGAAAGGAGTAGAGGTGGCTAGCTTGATGCAAAGTTTGCATGGTGATGTTGATGGTGAGGCGGTTGTGGCTCTCTAGGAGCTGTTGTTGAGGTGAGGCAGCCGTGGCCTGCGGGAACCAGAGTTGGTGAAGAGGCAATGATGATGCTCAAGCTGATGATGGAAGGCGTGTGGTGCCGCCATTGTAGGTGTGAGAAGGCGCATGGTTGGAGAGGCAACAGTGGACCAACACAAGAAGGATTGGAGGAGGCTAGCTTGCAGAGTAGGCGCACGGTGATGGTGATGGTTCCCATGAGCGGAGCTGGATGGTCGGAGTTGATTGGTTGCTTGATGACCACTAGAGCAAGAGCTAGAGTAAAACGCTCTCATGTATCTTTGTATGCTTGCAAGCTAGAAGTGTAGTGGTCCTAGTAAGTATCATGGAGTTGTAGCAAGATGGTCATGGTGACTGACCATGCCCATCTTGAGGGAGAGTGTTGGAGTCTAGGTTAGCATAGTAGTATTGTCCTAGGAGATCTAGAGTATTCCAGTGAGTGTTGGAGTCTGAGTTAGTGTAGTAGTACTACTCTTGTAGAGTCTAGAGTATTCTAGGGAGTGTTAGTATAGTAGTAATGTCCTACTAGAGTCTAGATTATTCCACTGTTCGAGTGAAGATGTAAGGCTAAATTGTGCTATATATAAGAGGGTGTGGAGGTCCAAGGGACTAAGCCCATCCAAAAAAATTCTCCTGAAACCTACACACGACATGCAAAAACAGTACAAATCAAAGAGAATATAATAGGTATGTAGAGTGTGCTGAATAAATATGGTAGGTGCGATGATTACTATAGAGCAGAAGGATTTCCCTTTTTCCAGCCAGTGGTTTTAAGAGATAAGACTTTGAATCTCTCATAAATCAAATTAATGCAGGAGATTGTACTACAGCACAAACGCAGTACCAATGTAAGTCACTTACATATGTTAAGATACAATACGTAAGTCACTTACATATGTTAAGAAAGTATCCATTGTCATTGCCCAGAGGAGTGATTGACAACGATTTTTTCACTTGGCCTTCATGACTAGAAAAAGAGTAGTAAGGTCAGAAGACTAAATTCAAAAGGAGGAAGTATATGCATGCAACTTTTTTTTTCTTCACACAGTACTATTACAAACCTTGATTTCATGGAAGGATCATGGAAAAATTCACAAGATTCAGCAGCACCAAGACTTATCAAGCTTCCGACTTCAGTAGGTGACAGAGCAAAGAGCTGTACAATAAATGACCCAAATCAGTAAAGCCCAATGCAGTATAGAATTTTAGACTACGTACTCCTATGTTGGCGCAAAAAACAAAAGCAACAGCAAGTATGATACTTCGGTCTTCACTGTCAGCTACAAACCTATAACCCTAAATCCTAAACCCCTAAATGGTTGAACCGACAATACAGAAACCTCCTTCCCTGTTTACTAGTGAAGTGCACATACCTAATTCATTATTCATGTCAACTGCAACTATTACTCTCATTCTCTAATTGTAACAAATATCATGCAAATTCGCTTGCATGGGCTTATTAAAAAAATGCATATTGTATACTCTTTCAGTTGAATTGGGTTGATATCCAGCATAAATGTGCAAGACAGCAATGGTAAACGAACTATATGTGCTTTAGTTTTCGTGAAGGATATTACAGCATGAATTTAGTCTTGAGTCAATCACCAGAGTATGGAGACTATGGGGTTTGACTAGGAATTAGCCTGCCAGTGACCAGTTTTTATCATTAGGAAATACCAAATACACAACACTTTACCTGTTTCTTTGTAAAGTCATACTTCCTTTGTCCAACAGCAGGAAAAAAGGTCAACATTACTGACCCGTTTCTGTTCACTCGAGATCCTCCAGACTGATAAAACAGAAATATTATATGTACTGCAAGTAAGGCATTGAATGCTAGAAGCCTATAAGTAGAACACAAAACAAATAAGTAAACATACTTCAGGTTTGCTAAATACAGGAAGAATGGGACTTATAGAAAGTGCAGCCTTTCCCTTGAACACAGTGTAGTTCGCAAACTTCTTGGCAGATGCATTCTCTGCAAATAAAGATATTGATGCAATTAGCACTCAAAGCATCTAGCAGGTTGAGTAAGAATAAGTACGCAAACTAACACTTTACCATCATAATTTGCTGCTGAAGTCGAAAGAGCATGCTCGAAGGTCAAGGAACCACTCCAGAAAACCTCTTTTAGGTCACATACTCTCCTAAAAACAGAGAAATAATTTACTATAAGCTCATCACAACTGGTAAAACAAACTGCAGAATCGTACTATAACAAAGGACTTTTTGGAGTCTCTAATTAAAGGCTGGGTAATTATCCCTTTGTTCAATTCTATACGACGGCCACACGTTTCAATATTCAAGATTCGTAATATTTGACCAAAAATTAGTCCAGAAATGCATAGGTTATGTGAAAGTACTTATAAGCACTTTGTTTATGATCAATATGTTGTAAAAGAGACACGTTCAACTTCACTATCTTCATACATAAATACAGGGGAAATCACAAAACATTTCACGCAGAATGAAAAGCTGAACAAGATTAAACTTGATCAGGTAACAGCACAATGCTAATTTCCAGCGGGTGCCTTTTTTCTGAAGGTTGTGAAAAGCTCATCAAGTCAAAACAATAAAGATCCTGGTAGCATTAATTTGACATTAGCAATGTACTATCTCAGATGGTCATGTTTATGATATGAACAACTCATTTATATATTCCAAGGACCGATTTGTACCAGAGCAATATAGCTAAGATGATTAAATTTGATCCTAACTGTTTAACTATGACGATCATTCTCCAACAATGAAAAGCAAACACTCAGAGCGCCCAATAGCAATAATTCAAACTGCACCTTATACAAGCCAACAAACTGAGTAATATTTGACATGAGATCATCTCTGTCTGTACATAAATACGAGAGATCACAAAGCATGTCAAGCAGAATGAAAACTGAACAAGATTAAACTTGATCTGGCAACAAACATATTGCTTGTCGCCAGCAGTGCCTTTCTATTTCCAAGGGCATGCTAAGAAGCACAATTTGAAACAATAATAAGATCCAGGTAGCGTTAACTTTGACCTGAACAGTGTACTCTCTCTGAGCACCAACTAGCATCAGAACAATATGGCTAAGATGATTAAATTTTATCCTAAATAATTTAACTACGACTATCGCTCTCCAGCAATGAACGGCACACACTTGGTGCGCCCAATAGCATCAAAATCCACGCCTAGAAACAACAAAGTCAGACACTGCAACGCTTCAAAGAGGGAAGGAATCAATAGGTAACCAACTCTGTTTTCTGACCATCCGTCAACGCTTAAACCCTAGGAAAACCCCAGCCACCTATACGGCGACTGCAAAATAAAATCCCAAATCAAAACCTCAAATCGATTCCCTTACTTGCAAAGGGGTCAGCACACAGATACACACGAGCTAACGGATACGATCTAGGGGCCGATTCGCATCAGTAAACACACTAACCCCAAACCCCCCACACGAGGACATACGGACGCTCCGGCGGCGGCGGCTAGGGTCTCCCATTTGCTGCCGAAGCGGCGATGGGGAGAGAGGGTTAGAGTTCAGGGTTTGGTGGCTGCTGACCTGGAGGTGGAGGGGAGGAAGCGGGAGAGGCGGAGCATTGTTGCCGCTCGTCCGTCGTTGGTCGCGCCCGAGTCGCCGGTGGTGGAATGGGAGAATGTGGGAGAAAGGCAAAGCAGGCGCCGTTCGTCTCGGGAGGAGCCGACGGAGTTTATAGGGACCCCGACCCCAAATGGGCTGCTGACCAGCCCAATGCCCAGGCCCACGACATTTTTCATTTTTAACAAGGATTAAAGTCCCATAAAAAAGTATACTAGTCGATGTGAACTACCGTTCTCTCCGTTTCAAAAACATGTCGCAGATTTGATCATATGTATCGCTTTAGTATATGGATACATATAAATTTAGGTAAATCCATGCCATACGGAGAAAGTATTCGCAAAAAAAAAATATGGAGAAAGTAGTTCTAATATTATTTTTAATTTCAATAAAATATTATTCTGCATAGCTTACATATCTTTTATAATGTATTACTCTGTTGGTTCCAAAATATAAGATGTTTTAGCTTTTGTGAAACGAATATATCAGCATACTTAATACTCCCTCCGTTACAAAATATATACTCCTCCGACTCATATTAGGTGACTCCAATTTATATAGATACATCCAAATTGGAGTCAACTAATATGGATCGGAGGGAGTACTATGTTTTAGTTTTTATGAAACGAATGGAGTATAATTTTATTTACTACTTCATATAAAAGAATGTTGTTTTGAGCCAGCCTTCGGTCAAAGCATTTGAAAAAATAACTACATATATTGTTTTTATTACCCCCTCCGATCCATAATAAGTGTCGATGGTTTAGTTTATTTTGGTCTAAATTTAAACTAAAACTCCGACACTTATTATGGATTAGAGGGAGTATTAAAAATTATTGTCTAAAGTTGTGTATTAAGACTATGGCAATATTGAGAAAATATCATATATCTATGATATAGTATCTATAGTACTATATTTATTTATTTTTAAACTAGGCAAGAGGCTTGTCATTCATTGATATATAGTAGAAGAGAGATGACCAGTTTATGAGGGAAACCAGCCGAAAACCGATACAACATAACACCCCACACCGGCCCCAAGGCCGCACACCACACGAGCCGAAGGCTTAGCCACCTAAGTGGCCAAGGTCGACACCCAAAACACCTCAAAACGCAACAAGGCGGAGGCAAAGACTCAGAACCGCCGCTCCAACAACCACGCCGACCCCCGGGGCCGCGCACCACCTAGCCGGAAACGGGCCAAGGAAAAACCCGACAAGACAGACAAACCGAACACCAACACTTGCAGGAAAGGGCCTCCACAGTGATGCCTCCAACGAGGGGAGCGACGACCAAGAGCGCCGCCATCACCCGCATCGGCCGTGGCCAGAGCAGGGTTTTCACCCGGAGCACACCAAACGGAAGTTGTGTCCGCCAGACTGCTGAGTCGAGGAAGCCCAACAGCCCGTCGACGCCAGCAACCAACTCGATCCGCAAATCCCTTTGGCCGACGGAGCATCCAAGGCGAGGACCTAGGAGGCCAAACGACACAAGAAAGTGCCGCCCTCGCCCGATCCCGCGAGGGATTAGGGTTTCCCCCGGAGAACCCGGGCGGAGACGCAAGAACACCACCATGACAACGCCCCCAAGAAGGAAAACGGTGCTATATAAATATTTAGCCACCACCGGGCGGCCCTAGGAGATAATTGCCCAAGATTCCCGGGTCTCCAACACGAGAGAACATATTCAGTGCATCGGGCTTGTGGTGCAGCAGGTGCATCGGACTTTTGATTTCATATTTGCGAACTTTGGAAAAAACTACCAAAAATGTAGATAATAGAAACAACTAGTTTGTAGCACTATAAAAAAATCTAACTCTAAATTTAAATAATTGTTTCTAAAACAAAAATGGCAACCAGTATCGATAAATAATGGCCGAATTTATAGTTCAACATGGAGTAGCTACTATTCACCTAGAGATTTGTATTTTTATTTCTGGAGCTATGTTCTCGATTTTCAATTAAAATTTCGCATCATATTAGAGATATATTATATCTATATGCTAATATTATTTTTGGATTTTTGTCAATTTGTAGAAGACTGCATAGAGGTTTGCAGATTGGCCCAGCCATACACCACAAGCACCGGTGCACCAGATTGGCCCAGCCATACATGTGTCCACTAAAAGTAGCCAAAATACAGTTGTTGCTACAAAACATCCCATATTTTCTATAAGTCGTCATGATTTTACATGTAGCAAAAAATTCACCCACGAGATAAAAATAAAAGACTCTCCTTGCTTGAGACCTCGCCGAAGTTCTCGACGAAGACTTTCTAGCAAAAAGAATGTGATTATATAGCAAATCCGAATTCACGGGAGACATCGTCGAGACCTCGTGCAAATACTTTGTGTCATTGTAGCAAACATATAAAATGGTTGTAACAAAAAAGTTCAACAACTGTAGCCACCCCGGCATTTTTTGAAACATTGTAGCAAAAACTTTGCGCCATTGGAGAAAACCCACAAAACGGTTTTACCAAAATAACCAACAACTGTATCAAACCCGGATTCATCGAAGACATCCGTAGCAAAAACTATACGATATTTTAGCGAAAACATAGAATGAGTATAGCAAAAAAAAATGTTGTAGCTTCGTTGCAAACATTGTCAACCTAACAAAACCTCCACTACCTAGGCAGCGCCACTGCCAATGTAGACTGAACCTCCACGTTGTGTCGACAGCACCGTGATGACCCACAAGTATAGGGGATGTATCGTAGTACTTTCGATAAATAGGAGTGTCGATCCCAACGAGGAACAGAAGATGCTGAACAGTGGTATGAATCAGGAAATCCCTGTGAATACTTAGCAAATGGATTTTTAGTGGTTTTTTGACAAGACAAAAAACAAAGAGCAAGTAACAAAAGTAGTAAACAAACGGAGCAAGTGGCCCAATCCTTTCTTAGCAAAAGACAAGCCGGTGGAAATACTTATCAGGACCAAACGTTCTCGAGGACACATGGAAATTCTGTCAAGTGATTTCGCTGCAAATAGCTGAGTACTCTTCTCTGGTGTTCGTAAGTGTTGTGTGGGTGAACCTATGCTAACATACCGTCCTTCCTAGGACTAATACATACTTGTGATTAAACTCCCTGCAAACATCCGTAACAATAGGAAAATAATTAAGATATAAATCTAACCACAGCCCTAAACTCTGAGATCCTACACCCCCTTGTACAAATGTGTCCTAACAGAGGTTCAGGTTTCTGTCACTCCGGCAACCCCATGATTAATAGCCAAATACACAATGCACTCCCCTAGGCCCATAAATGGTGAAGTGTCATGTAGTCGACGTTCACATGACACCACTAAAAGAATAGCACAACAACTTAAATACTAAACCATTGAATAATAACTCATCACAGATTCACTACTAACAACATGAATTCTCCCATGTCCTCAAGAACACAACGAACTACTCACAATATATCATATGGATCAAGATCAAAGATGATATGGTAATGGATAACAATCTGAACATAAACAATAATCCAATGGTTCCACTCACAAGCATCAACTACAATAGTAATTAACACCGGGAAAGTTTCCCCTAAGAACTAAAGTAATATCCAACACAATTGTTACAGCAAGACGAAGTGGTGATGATGGTGCTGGTGGAGATGATGGTGTGGATGCTGATGATGATACCGATGAAGCCTAGATTGATGATGGTGTTGATGGCGACGGTCTTCCTTCTCTGGGAAGGAATTCCCTCGGCAGAAATCTGTCTGCTGGAGAGATCTTTCTCTCTCGGTGTTTTCCGCCCCCAGAGGTGGCGGAAATCTATCTGTGGTCGCACCCGAGGCTTAGGGTTCCGAAGGGAAGTTATAGGTGAAGGGGAGAGTCGAAGGCCGGGCAGGTGGGCCACACCTGTCCTAGGCGCGGACTCAGGTGGGCCCGCGCCTAGGGGGTGTGGGCCCCCTGCAGCCCCCCTTCGCTCCTCCTTCTGGCTTCCTTTGTCCTCGGGTAAAATAATATGTTTCCATATTTTTCTGGTATTTTTCTGATCTTCGCGAAATTGCATCGAAACGCCTTCTTTTCCATCAGAATCCAGACTCCGGCAGTCCATCCTCCAAGAATCATCCAACATGCATAAACAGATGAAAAGTCATAAGTAATACCTCATAATAAGACAAATATCAATAAATAGAGGTAAATTATGATATAGAATGGTGATGCAAATTGGGCGTATCAACTCCCCCAAGCTTAGAGTTCGCTTGTCCCCAAGCGAATACTGAGCTTAGTAAACATTTTCACATGTTTATGGAGTGAAGTGTCGATAAAAGAATACGAACAATAAGCATCACACTTACCATTGCACAACTCATAGAAGAAAGCAACTCACCATTATATAACTTAGCTTGCAACCAAGTACACCAGTCACAATAGAGATGCATAAAGATAAATCATAATTGGAATTGGCAAACTTGTTCTTGGTTAGAGAACACCTGGCAAACAGTTTCACAACAAGCTTTTTGTAGAAGTTTCAAAACAGGAGAACTCTTTGCTCAAAAAGGTTTTTCATAAGTGAAGGCTTTCAAAGTAATACTCAATAGATAAGAGTTTTGTGCAAACAAGGAAGATAAAGGACATGATTGAATAAATCACCATATGAATGCTTAAAACACAATAACTCAAATGCTTGCTGGAGATAGAGAGGAAGTAGTTTTACTGACTCAAACTTGGAAGTGGGAGAAATGTCCCTTCTTAGAGGGTAGAAGGGATCACAAGTCATAAAGAGCTTCCAAAAGAAACCTGCTACTTACTAACTTTGAGCCCTCATTGCCCCTATCATAAGCATCTTAAGATGGTTAAGGTTAAAGTGAACAAAGATGGAGTATATGCTTGACGAAATATAAGTTGGAAATCTCATGTCCCTTGAATATGAGGGCCACTCCTCATGCTACATCAACTTTGGGCCCAGGCAAGTTCTTATCATTGTAAGTACTTGCATATCATTGAGAACCGCCAACGGGGTACCCCTTGCACATGGTACAGGAGCTTTCCCATAACCAAAATGACAAGGCAAGCAGAAAATGAGCACCTCAGCATTCTTTTTATTTACTATGTGTATAGTTTTTTATTGAGGATTCTTCATAGAATGCTCACTATGGTGCTGCTGCAAGTTTCTACCATAATTAGGCATGGCTTAGGCTAGCGGCCTAGGCATTTCTTTAACACAAAGTACGAACTCCATGGACTCACAAGTTCCCCTCTTATTTCACACCGTTGACATCCATAGACAAAAGAGCACAATATCAATAATGTACAGAGTACAAGTGCTATGTTGAAAACGTTACCCGTGACAGCACGGTTCTGCTAATTCCAACATATAGATGCAAGCATATACAACTTCGATGTCCACAATGGTTCAAGTTTATTAGGGGCAAGAAAATAAGGTGTGCCATCAAGTTCGTGAGAGCTTTACTAACTAGCTTTCACATAACAAAATACTTTTTAATTCGGAAGGTAGATGAAGCTTGAGAATTTGCTTGGAATAGCAAAAGCTACAAGGTATATATGGTGGACACAAGTGGCAAAAGTTTGGTTCAAAGGGCTTTGGAAACATGATAAGTATGCCTTCTCAAAACAGGTTTTTGGCTAGCAAGGCTAGGTAGCAAGCAAGAGAGTTGAAAGAAACAAACAAACATACAAGTAATAAAGCCAAACATGCAATCTTCCTTGAAGACACAAAAGAATCTTAAATAAAGAATACTAAGCTTATGAGCCAACAAGAAAGAAAACAAATGATACCAAATACTTTTTCTTTCTTTCTTTTTCTTTCAAACTAATGCCACTAACCAGAACTCGATTTGCCAAAACCAATTTAGATCCACTTGATGCTCCCAAAGTGGTTCCAATACTGATCAACAAGATCCATCATATAATAGAGATTGCAAACTAAAATAAGAAGTGCCAAAAGTAAAAGATGAGACTTCTCATTAATATTCAATAAAGGCACTCACACCAAGGGATACATAGATAATCAACTAAAGGAGAGATACTTCCACATGTAAACCAAACTATAAGATAAATTCTCTACCAAAGATATGAATCCACTAAAAAGGTAAAAGATAAAAGATAATGGTGGTGATACCGCGGCACTCCCCCAAGCTTGGAACAAGCCAAGGGGATGCCAAACCTGATGATGAATTACTCCTTTGGTGGTGATGGTCTTCTCTTGATAAGCTCTTCAATAAGTTTCCTCAAGTCCTCCATATCGAAGGTCAGAGTACGAATTAACTCCGAATTATGCTCAATGCAGCCCATGATCAACTCGGACCGAGGATCCCAGTCCTTGTTAATCTTTCTCCGTTCTTCCAAATTAGAGTGTTTCTTCCCTGCACGGTTAGAACAAGGGGTACTAGGAGAAAGTGTGCGTGGAGCGATGATATGGCGCGGAGTTCTCCCTCCTGTAGACATCTGTGCTGTCCTCCTAAGCTGGGTAGGTTGTGCCACCAAACCAATGCTTGCGACGGTAGCGCGAGTGTACGGTTGCTTGTCCTCCTCCATGTCACCTTCATACCCTACCAGAATCTCCTCCTCCTTTGGGACTTGAGGTTCTTCTTCGGGCTTCTTTCCTTTGTCGTCGGCAAAGGCCATGGCGCTCTAAACTTGAGAAGATTTCCTGACAGAAATAGATCGAAACGAAAACACTACGAGAACACGATGCACGAACCTCGGGGATCCGGGGGATTATATATTACGAAGTTTCAATGCATAAGGAAGGTTTTGACACGGAAACGAGGCGGAGACGGAGTTCGGGGAGGGGACACCCCCTTAGGCGCGGCCAGGATGGGGCCGCGCCTAGGGTGGGTTTGTCCACCCCGGGCTCCGTTTCCTCTTCAGTTTCATCTCGTAACTTCCCTTATGTATTAAAAACGTCAAAAATATAAAAAGATTGGACTTTCACGAACCTTCTATTTTCACCACTTTTACCTATTCGAAGACGAACTCTGTCGATTCCTTTTATCCTTCTCCTGATAATTTCCTTCATACAAAACCTTTGCACAAACTCAATGACAACATTAGTTAAAGCAAAAACAATAAACCTTTGGTACACACTTCAATTGGAAACCCATCAAAATAAAAGCTTCTATAAGAGGCAAATGCAAAGGATGGCAGAAATCTGTCAAAACAGACTAGCAGGTAAAGATTGATTTTTTCGAAGACCTTCTGTTACTCAAATCAAAAAGTGCAGAACTAATAAAAGTTGGGTAACAACTTGGAGAACAAGATCAGAAAAATGCATCTCCATTCGAGGTACTGAGCACAGGTTCACCCACACAACACTTACGAACACCGGAGAAGAGTACTCAGCTATTTGCAGCGAAAGCACTTGACAGAATTCCCATGTGTCCTCGAGAACGTTTGGTCCTTATAAGTATTTCCATCGACTTGTCCTTTTCTAAGAAAGGATTGGGACACTTGCTCCATTTGTCTACTACTTTTGTTACTTGCTCTTTGTTTTTTTGCCTTGTCAGAAAACCACTAAAAATCCGTTTGCCAAGTATTCACAGGGATTTCCTGCTCCATACCACTGTTCAGCACCTTCTGCTCCTCGTTGGGATCGACACTCCTAATTATCGAAAGTACTACGATACACCCCCTATACTTGTGGGTCATCAAGACTATTTTCTGGTGCCGTTGTCGGGGAGTGAAGCGCTATTGAAGAGTGGAACTGGTAAAGGAAACTTCTACTGTGAGTATTTCTTTTTGTTACTGCTAGTTACTTTGTTTCCAATATGGATAACCCACTTGGTTTTATGTTTGGGAAAACTACTACCGCTGCTAGGGTAGTAGATGAACCACCACCTATTGAGATAGATACTTTTAAGATACCTACAAGTATTGTTGACCGTGTTATGGGTAATTATTATTTTGGGGATGGAATTGTCCATCCCGGTGATCACTTGCTTTTTATCCATAAATTATGCGGGTTGTTTAAGTGTGCAGGTATCACAACTGAACAGGTGAAGAAGAAGTTACTCTCCATATCCTTGAAAGGGAGAGCTGAAGAATGGTATAAGCTGCTGAAGAATGGACAATCCATGGAATGGGAGGAGATGGCATCTCTCTTTTACTCTAAATTTTATCCTCCAGTGAAATTCATAAAGATAGAAATCTTATTTATAACTTTTGGCCTATTGATGGAGAAAGTACAGCTCAAGCTTGGGGGAGATTGAAGTTACTAATGCTTAAATGTCCTATTCATGAACTCTCTAACAATATTATTCTTAATAACTTTTATGCTAGGCTTTCTCTTCATGATAAAGATTTACTAGATGCTTCTTTTGCTGGATCATTCACACGTATGAAGGAAGAAACTAAATGGGATCTATTAGACTGTATTCAAGAGAACATTAAAGCTTGGAAGAATGACAAAGGAAGAAAGTCAGGTATAAACCATAAATATGAATGCATTAGATCTTTTATGGGAACTAATAACTTCCGTGATATTAGTAATGAGTTTGGTCTTGGTCCTAAAGTTCTTGCGAAATGCTTTAATGCTTTTGCTTATTATGTTGAGATTCCCAAGAAAGAGTGGGACAAGTACCATGCGCCATATAAAGACGTTGTTACCCATGTTCCTACCGGTGAAGAGGTTTGTAATGTTGATCCTATTTTGCCTGAACCTTATGTTGAGAAGATCCCTTTTTCCTCCAAGGTAAGGGAACATTCTATTTTAGCTAATGTGGTCAGTAAAGGCGCAAAGAAAACTATAGGGTCTGATGAGTTTATTAATATTGAGCCTGTGGTAGCTGTTGTGAAAGATCTTGTCACTAGAAATATAGAGGATGAGCATATTGTCTTCTGTGAAGACGCTACTAATATTGTTTCTCATCCTAAGAAAGTTAGAAGAGCTAGTGTTCATGTGCTTTCTATTAAAATTGGTCGTTATAGCTATTATGGTTTATGTACTCGAAGACCGTATAGCGTTAACAAGGTTGTACTCGTGGATGATGTAGTCGAACGCTTGCCGATCTCAAGATCGTGATGAAGTCCATCTGGTCCAGCCGGTCAAGCACCATCACGTCCAGCACCGCAAAGCAGTGGTGCATCCGTGATCGCACACACGTCCGGGTACCCCGACAACCTCCGCGCCCTCCTCGCTCGGAAGCACGGAAGCAACAAATCCTTCGAGAAAAAGCCATAGGAACATGTATCTCGCTGATCCGAGACCATGGGGAAATTCTAAAGGGGGGAGAGAGATCCTTCGCGAGGAGGTGTGAGATGAGAGGAGGGAGTGGGGTGCCTTTTATAGGGAGAGGGGGGAAGCCCCCTCCCATGGCGTGGCAGCCATGGAGGTGCCCCCACCTCTTCCATATTCATGTGGGTGGAGCTCCCACTCACATAAATAGCCACCCAATCAAAATTCCACTCACCTCCATTAAATCTCCACCAAATTTAATGTAATCTCTCATTAAATAAAACTCTTTTATTTATTTATTCAGAATTTTATTAATTACTTTAATTAACAAACATTCACATAAAACCCCTTGCTAATATTCAATTTCACATGCAGAACCAGTTTCAGCAATTTCAACCGAAACAGTTTCGGTGTCTTGTGAAATAAATTCCTGCGCTTTCCTTTTTCTTTCTATGACATATTATTTGCTCCAAATGGTGTCGGTATCCCTTAAGTGTGTCACCCTACGGTTCGCGAATAATATAGACATGATCGAGACCCCTCTCCAATCAATAATCAACAGCATGACCTAGAGATCTGTACTGACTCCCACATATTCAACGATGACTTCTGTGATCGTGTGAACCTTATACGCATGTAACTCAATCCCTTTGTCTCATGATATATTACATGTCCGAGATTCGATCATCGGTATCTCCATACCTAGTTTGATCTTGTTACCGACATGTACTCTTTTCTTGTTCCCGTGATATAACATTCTAGTGATCAAATCACTTGCTTGCAAGCTAACTAATGTGATATCACCGAGAGGGCCTAGAGTATATCTCTTTGTCATCGAGATGGACAAATTCCACTCTTGATCCATGAGCCTCAACATAACACCTTCGTAGCACTGAACCCATCTTTATAGTCACCCTATTATGGTGTGACGTTTGATGTTATCAAGATACTCTTCCGGTGTTAGTGATTGACATGATCTCATGGTCTAAGGACTAAGATTACTCCATATGATATTATAGCAATATAAACACAATGACCTTGATTGTAATGCTATACTTCGGATGAATGTTCATCACAACATTCCAACAATGTTGTGACCTCGTTATTAACAACATCCAATGTCCATGATCAGGAAACCTTTGATCATCTTGTTAATCAACGAGCTAGTTTATAGGAGAGGCATAACAAGGAACTTATTTTTTGTTTATTAAACACACATATATTAACGTTTCCGTATTAATACAATTATAGCATGCAAAATAAACATTTATCATAAACAAGTAATACGATAATAACCACTTTATTATTGTCTCTCGGGCATATTCCCTTCATTGGCATTGTAAGAGATGTGGAGGTCCTTTGTGGTAAGATTAAATGTCCTACTGATTTTCTAGTACTTGGTAAGGAAGCTAGTAAAACCCATCCTATTATTTTTGGTAGACCCTTTATGAATACTTGTGGGGCTATCATAGATTGTAGGAAGGTTTTGCTAGAATTATACGATCCCAGCGAGGCGAAGGTCTTTGAGCAGTGGTATGGAGGCATCACATTGAATAGCCGGCAACTTGATGGGGCTGAAAGTGACTGGTTTGAAAAAAAAAAAGTAGTGAACAAATAGAAAAAAGTAATGCTTTAGAAAAGAACAAGCGATGGAAACTTATACCTTCCTAGAACTAATACATACTTGTGATTAAACCCCCTGCAAACATCCGTAACTACAGGAAAGTAATTAAGATATAAATCTAACCACAACCTTAAACTCTGAGATCCTACACTTCCTTGTGCAAAGGTGTCCTAGCAGAGGTTCAGTTTACATCACTCCGGCAACCCCACGATTAGTAGCCAAATACACAATGCACTCCCCTAGGCCCATAAATGGTGAAGTGTCATGTAGTCGACGTTCACATGACAGCACTAGAAGAATAGCACCACAACTTAAATACTAAACCATTGAATAATAACTCATCACAGATTCACTACTAACAACATGACTTCTCCCATGTCCTCAAGAACACAACGAACTACTCACAAGACATCATATGGATCAAGATCAAAGATGATATGGTAATGGATAACGATCTGAACATAAACAATAATCCAATGATTCCACTCACAAGCATCAACTACAATAGTAATTAACACCGGGAAAGTTTCCCCTAAGAACTAAAGCAACATCCAACACAATTGTTACAGCGAGACGGAGTGGTGATGATGGTGCTGGTGGAGATGATGGTGTGGATGATGATGATGATCCCGATGAAGCCTAGCTTGATGATGGTGTTGATGGCAACGCTCTCCCCTCTTCGGGAAGGAATTCCCTCGACAGAAATCTGTCTGCCGGAGAGATCTTTCTCTCTCGGTGTTTTCCGCCCCCAGAGGCGGCGGAAATCTATCTGTGGTCGCTCCCCGAGGCTTAGGGTTCCGAAGGGAAGTTATAGGCGAAGGGGGAGAGTCGGAGGCCGGGCAGGTGGGCCACACCTGTCCTAGGCGCGGCCTCAGGTGGGCCCGCGCCTAGGGGGTGTGGGACCCCTGCAGCCCCCCTTCGCTCCTCCTTCTGGCTTCCTTCGTCCTCAGGTAAAATAATATGTTTTCATATTTTTCTGGTATTTTTCCGATCTTCGCGAAATTGCACCGAAACGCCTTCTTTTCCATCAGAATCCAGACTCCGGCAGTCCATCCTCCAAGAATCATCCAACATGCATAAACAGATGAAAAGCCATAAGTAATATCTCATAATAAGACAAATATCAATGAATAGAGGTAAATTATGATATAGAATGGTGATGCAAATTGGGCGTATCACACCGCCACCAGCGGGAGTAGCACCTGCAGAACCTCCGCCCTACTCTCCTAAATCTCCCCTAGTGTATTGGACGGTGGGTCGAGGTAGAGCAGGCGGTGAGCCCTTCCCCTGGCTACACAAGCTTCTGTAGACACGAGCGAGGTTGAGGAACCCCCATGACGGGCGGGGCAGGACAGGCGTGGGGCATTCGAACGTAGGACGGGGCGGGCGAATGGGTCATGGTTGCGCTAGCCACAATCCGAGCGTCGATGAGGAGTTATAGATGGTAAAATGAGAAGATAAGATCATGACGCGTGCATGGAAGAATATGAGTCATGTGGGGTCCACGAGAGAGGCGCGACCTGGGGGATCAACTCGTTCGATCCCTCGGGAGAAGTGTATCTTCTCTAAATATTTCTACCGTACTACTCAAATCATTTTCTTATTTTGTAGGAGACACATGACTCATATAATAACTAACCAAATATGTCAAAGTTCCTCGGTGGTTGGGTGCTATATATATACTATGCTCTAAGAGCAAGTACAATAAGAATGAAGTGGACTCTCATACAAGAGCTCACCTCTACGCGTACTTTTAGACAAATATAGTAAATGTGAAGAAAGAGATAGAGAGAAAGTTGTAGATAACAAAAATCTAATAGCCAACCTTGCACCAACACTATTATACCAGTGTGATCATAGATGGTGGCTATAGATGATGTGGTAGCTTCTTTTAGAAATATACTATTGAACATGCTCTAATTAAAGACATCAGCCACGAAAGCATAACTCAAAAATATCTCAAATTTTGAGAAAATAATAGCAGTATATTAGGATAATTAAGAGGTCCCTCACAACCGAGTTATCTTATACCTAGATATGCACCCTAAGATTCAGGCAAAAAAACATTCTTCCCCAACTTTAGGAAACACGTGACTAGGGTTCCTGCCTCCCGCTGCCACTACTGATCTACCTCGCCTCCCGTGACTTTCGGGCCATGGAGGCACGGTGGATCCGGGTCCTTGTCGACAAAAGGACTTCATTTCTTGATTTTTTTTCCAGTTTAGTTAGGGTTTGTGACCTACTTAGTAAGGCGTGGTGGTGGGCGCTTCTTGACGATGGAATAAAGCCCTCCTCGTCTAACCCCCGTCTCGGCGGTGCGTCTAGCCTCGTCGGAGGGCGTGTAGAGGTGTGTCCCCAAGCGTTTCTTGCTAGTTTTGGTCGGTGTTTGTTTTGATCTATGCTTCTATTTGTCGGAGACAGTTGATGTTCTCGTACCTGGTTCTTTGGAGTATTAGCACGACAACTTCTTGTCTGTCTATCACGGCAATCTTTGTCCGTCTCCAATGAGTGAGGGGCGAGGACAGCGACATGCCGTCTGCTCGCTCGAGTGCTTGTAGTCGTCTCTATATGGTCTAAAGACCTATTGATAATTTTATTAATTTTAGGTTTTTACTACCATTAAAGTTTATAAATAGATCGGTGATTTTTCAAAAAATAATAACCCTCTCATAAAATCCTAGACGCCACCTTCTAAATGTCCACTTCCATCTCCTCTTATAGGGAACACATAGTCTGTCTCGTTGAAGGCCTAGTGCTAGTAGGTAGGTTATGATTTGTTTTCATTTTAGCTTTTGTCTTAGTTACTAGTGGCTAGGCAATAGCGTCATCGTTGGCTAGATATGTTCTCTAAAATTGTCGGTTTCGAGAATTTGACAAAGTGTCTCGTAGTGTTACTTTTTTGTTAGCCTTGATTCTGTCACCAAGTTAAGCCGATGTGTTAGAGCATCTCTAACCGTCGTCTCCCCATACGGCGTTCAAAGGATGCTATTTTTGTGACATATGGCGGGTGCCAGCGTTGTGCTAGTGTGCTTCGCCCACATGCGTCCCCATACACCCCAAGGCATTTTTTTCATAAATAATAAATAAACCATAATTTTATCAAGCAATCAACATAAATAGATAAAAAATCAACAAGTTCAACAAAGCAAGCAGATAATAATAATTATGCAAGTTTTGAACCACAATTTAAAACACACAAAAAAGATGTTTTCTTTGAGCATCCACAAAATGTTATACCCGATGAGTATATGCTTCTCTTATTTTATGACGCATTGAGGAAAGTAGCAGATGTGGCCGACACCTGGTGATCAACATAGGCAAGAGACCCTAACGGTGATACAGTTCACTGCCAATCACTGCATGCTCGTGCTCATTCTCAATGATCATGTTTGCATGCTCACACATGCATTCATGACCTCCCACATTTAGGACTTTGACCATGTAAGAGCAGGATACTGGACAATAGAAAATCAATCCTGGAGCACACCAAATGTCCTTGATATCCTCCCTACAAGCACTGAGATAACCAAGATCTATTCCCCACAATAGGATTTATGATTGTTATCACAAATGTTGTCTATCTTGGATATATGTCATCCACTTGTTGGTGTATCTTACGGTGGAGTTTAGCCTTTAAAAAGTTGGCGATCAAATTCAAGCACTACAGCACGTTGATGTCATTATGAGATCCTGCCATGTCCAAAAAGGCATGCCAAATTCATAGACATCGATTTGCATTGTCTAAAGTACCACACTTCATGCTCCTTTATAACCTTTTACATTTCTTGTCAAGAAAATGGCAGTTCTTTCATGCTCAGTGCATGCAATCGATGATTCCAAGCATCTCGGAATCATCTTGTTGCGTTATGTGCCAAGACCTGATCAATGCATTCTTCATTGGGTGGTTTCAAATAGGTTGGTTCAAACGCTGGCACTACAACCCCGCAGAACCTGTACATGCCTCATTGGTTGTGGACTCGGCATGCGTAGATAGTTGTCTTTGTGTATCAGTTGGATCTCCATACGCAAGCATCCTTAAAGCAGCATTGCACTTCTGAATTGAGGAAAAATCTACGGTGTCGATATAGTCTTTCTTGCATATGAGGTAGTTGTCGAACTTCCTGGTGGCCATGGAAATCTTAATAAAAAACTTTCGGTTTATCCTGAAATGCCGCCGAAATGTTACCTCGTCGTGCATTGGATCATTGGCAAGGTAGTCAGCATACAACACACATTAACCCTCCATCCTCTTCCTCTACTTGCTCTTGTGGTGCCCCGGCTTCGAACCTCCGCTGCGGTTGTGCATCCTTGACGTAAAAACCAAAGTGGCAAAAGAGAATCTTCAAATTCTCTTCATCTACGGCGACAAATGTCGGTGGATGGCAAACGATGACGAGAAGCAGCCGGTGGGAGTGGGAGTCAATGCGGCACGCGGCGGCGAGGCCTTTCTTTTGGCATGGAAACGGTGGAGGGAAATGGGAGAACGCATGCGAGGTGGGCGGAAAAAAAAAACCTGAAATGGGAGGATTTTCGTTTATCTCGCTGG
The DNA here is from genome assembly GCA_023614405.1 of Avena insularis. Classification (NCBI taxonomy): domain Eukaryota; kingdom Viridiplantae; phylum Streptophyta; class Magnoliopsida; order Poales; family Poaceae; genus Avena; species Avena insularis. Next base: position 79,130,482 of record CM042695.1, on the reverse strand, counting down.
CAGAGCTAGCCCTCCGCCTTTCAGCTTCATCCTGCGCCCCCGCTCTTTCCCTTGGATTGCCATGCCGCCTTGCCACCCCACGCATCCACGTCACCGCCGTCACACCCCTCCCCCTCTCTGGTTATCTCGACCTCTCTCTTTCTCTGTTGGGTGACGAGGATGAGAAGTGGGGGAGAAGATAGAGGAACACGGGTAGGAGCCGGTTCGCAAGCTAGGAATCACAACTCCCACAAATTGCATTTTGTTTGCACTTACCGATCGAGACCATATTACACATTTACAATTTGCGTCAAAATGCCAGAGCGCACACAGTAAGCTGACCCCTCTGATCGAAGAACGAAGTATCCGACTTTTCAGACTAGTTCGCCTTCTTGCTGCTACCGGGCGCGCCGCAGAAGTCCTCCCGGTTAGCGGCGGCGCCGCCGCGCACGACGTAGTGTCCGAGAGACGGCGTGCTGGTCCCCTCCACGCGGTTCTCCTCGCACAGGAACTCCTTGGCGCAGACGCTCTCCACCTCCCTCTGGAAGTCGTGCACCAGCACGTCCGTCTCCGTGCCCCTCGTCCGCGCCATCACCGCCGCCGAGTAGATCGCCGCCATCCTCCCGGGCGACCCCTCGGCGTACCCGTGAGGCCCGTCGACGAGGACGACTTCCCACGCCACGTCGTAGAGCGAGTTGGGAAGGTCCGTGATGGCGAGGCGGCAGTCCGAGAAGAGGAGGTTCTGCACGGGCCGGCACTCGGCGCGCCTGGACTCCCGCGCGTGGGCGAGGAGGCTCGGGAGCTCGCGCACGGCGGTGGCGTAGGACACGTCGTAGGCCTCCAGGCCCGGGCCGTGCGCGCCCTCCATGTGCGCCACGTAGAACGGGTTCTCGTCCAGGAACACGGTGCGGCCGCCGTGGTTGAGCGCGCGCCACAGCGGCGTCTCGCCGCCCAGGCCGAACACCAGGAGGTTGCACGGCGCGCGGCGCCGCAGCGCCGACGCGATCGCGCGCACGTCCTCCTCCGGCATGCTCGCCGTGGAGTTCGCCCCCGCCGCCGCCGCGTACCGCACCAGCGCGTCGAACACGTGCGCCGGCAGCGCTCCTCCGCCTCCGCTCGCCGCCGAGGCGGCGGCCCCGCCAGCGCCGGCCGCGAACGTGTCCCGCGGCGACGCCGTCCCGCACGACGACGTGCGCGCGGTGGAGAGGACGGTGAGCAGGGACACGCAGGTGAAGGCCGCGAGAAGCACGACGAGCCAGAAGGAGCGACCGGACATGGACGCCGACGATGCCGGCGACGCCGCCCCTTTCCCCAGCTTGTTCGACGACTGGTGGTGGACGATCAGCAGCTTCGGCCCGGACATTGCCTTCATCATTCTCCTCCTCCCTGGCGTTACCGACCAATCAGCAGAGCAACAATTTGAGTGTCCGGTGCTCGAGTTGTTGCTCTTCTCAGTTTCTTGCTATTTATGTCCGTGTCTTTGTGCCTTCAGTGAGGGGCAGCAATGGAGAGAACGGCTCACCCTACCAGAATGACATTTCAGCAATTCGGGGTGTGAGAGTTGGCAGGGGAATGTGGATTGGGATGTTGATGGCAGCTGGGGCAGGCAAACGAGCCAAGCTAAGCTTAACTAAGCAGAGTAAAATAAGACGGTGCTTTCCTTTTTGTTTTGAAAAAAAAAGGGCCAGTGTTGGATCGGTGGTTGGTAGGTTTGGCAAGAAAGCAAATCTAGGTGAAAATTCACATCCCTGCAAGGTTTGCTTCGGAGTGGCTCAAATTTGGGTAGGTTTGGATGGCATTCCTTTGATTTGGACACTGGAACCCTCCACCTCCTCATCAGGAGATAAATCACCATACTCAATCCGCAGAATGCAAAATTTTCCCGCCTCAAGACTCTTTTACAATTTACAGCGTAGCACACAGATTCAGCTAGAATGAACTACGGTCTGGCCAAGCTAGATGACTCCATTCAGGACATCAAACAAAAGAGTTGCATGTATAACTACAGTATCGTATTTGCTGAGACAAATGTTGAATAAACCAGACTGGGTCACCGACTGACGAAAAAGAAGACCGGCCATCAGCCAACATTGGGATTCAAGCAGCCCACGGACGTGGTATGCACGAACTAAAGTTTGCAGCTGCGACGTCTATTCCTCCGTTGCCTTCAAGTGGAGGCTCCAGGCTCGGCAAAAACATCGGCATGAAACAAACGCAAAAAAGAAAAAGAAAACCTCAGAGAAGCATGTATTGGCCGACCAAACAAATCGTCTGTTGGTAAAAGAAACTGAAACATAAAGGAAAACCACACATAGAAGCACGGTAGCAGGTATTGACAACAGAGTTCTACCTTCTTAAGGATCTGCTCATGGATACCACCTCCTGGTGTTTGATTCAGCAAATCATAAGCAAAAGGGACATACCATCAGTTAGCTACATTCCCAGAGTATGCCACCGTTCAGTTACAAACAGAATTTTCCTCACAAGACAGCGACTATGAGGATCTGACAACCGCCGAGAGATTAACAAAGGACCAGCAAAAAAGCGCCATAAGGTGATATAAGAACACAGTACAAGAGAAGGAGGCATCGGGCTTAGTTCACAACGCTCTACATCGGCTATGTATTTTGTTTGGCGAACAAAGGTGTATCTCTGCCATCCCTGTAGCAAAGAAGCGGTAACCACAAAAGAGAGCAGGTTTCACAGAACATCCCACGCATCATGATCAGCGTCTGGGGCAACCACCGATATGCAGTAGCAAAGGAGTTATGCAGCGCCACACCAGTAGGCCAGGTGCTCGTCTTTACGCGACGTGCTGAAGAGCCCACCGCATTTCAGGCAAATGAAGCTGCTTCCGTCACTGAAGGCGTCCAAGATAATCTGTTTCCTTCCACACTCAGCAAGTATGCAGGACTCGTCAGAGTCCAACATCACGACAGGGTCAGAGCCAGGTGCTTGCGGGTGGGTGTTGTTTGGTGACTGAGCCTCTGCTATGGCACATCGTGCGAGGAAAGAAGCGAGCTCATCAACATTGGGAGTGGGTTGCGATCTTTGCTGGTAGAGTTCACGTGCACGGTTGAGCGTCTGCATGAGAGCCTGGTTACCACCTTTAGCTCTTATGGCCATGAGTATCTGCATAAAATTTTGCATTAATAAAGGAAATGAGTTTAGTTCCTTAGAAGAACTAGGAAAAGTGAAACTATCTCTGGAGTAATAAGCGAAAGACTCATCTGAATAATTCCAACTAACCATCAGTACCAATTTGGAAATTTTCTGTAGTACTCCCTCCGTTTCAAAATATAAGATGTTTTAGGTTTGTGAAGAAAATGAATCTAGACTTCTTTTAGTGTGTAGATTCATCCTAAAGTTGAGTGAACCTACGTACTAAAAACAAGTCTAGATACATTTGCTTCACAAAGCTAAAACATCTTATATTTTGAAACGGAGGAAGTATTATTTATCTCGCTCAGAACATTGTTTTCATCGAAGTATAGAAGTTAAAAAACTCGATCGCAAGCCTCATCAATATTCACTTATTAGTGCTGCACCTTAGTTTTAGGGAAAATTAATGCCATACGACTAACTGAATCGAGATTAAAAAAAAGACTAACTGAATCACCCTTTCCCCAAATACCACGCATTTGTTTGTCCTTGACAAAATAAGAGTCAATCCATCCTTCGTTAGCACTTATGCAACTATACTCAATGGTAGTTGATTTTAGCCATCTAGCCCCTGCCAAAGCGTTCTTTCCACATCTGCTCATTCGTCAGTTCTTAACCAACTTCCCCCCTGCTCATTCCCTACTTTTATCCCTTTCAATGTTTGCTACTCATACTTTCATGGCTGCTTCTTTTTCTTCCCACAATTGCCACACAATCCTATCTTGTTTGCACTAGGGACTGAGTCCAAACAGAAGAATGACATTAATAACACAAAAGGAAAGCAGCCACTAGCACAATTCGTGTTGGGTTCCGCCCTCAGGGTCGATCATACACGAAAATCGTAAACACACGCATACGAAAAACTTGTAGCCAAGGACATGTGTCACGCTCGAGTCCCTCTTTTTTCTTTATTTCTTCCAAGTCTGGTTATAAAAGTGTACCCCTGTGTGTGTTCATATAAACATCAAGGCCTACAAGACTCATGCCAATGCATACTAGTACTAAATAGAGTGATTCAAACTAGAACTCAACTAAACCATATCAATTAACTAGCTAGCTAGTACTACCCTACACTGACATGGACTCACATCATGTCCAGACCGTACATGGCAACTAAACATAGCTAGGTATAGGATTTGGATAAATGCTAATACGAAACTGACTTAAACTGACACCAAGATTATATTCCAACAATTTGCACACATTGATTGGTGGGTATCAACAGGCAATTCAGCTCATGTATAACGAAATGCTAATAAGCATATGTGAAGGTATTTGTAGGTTTCCCAGTACTATAGTCCTGACGAAGACTCATTGCTCATTTGGATCATCTTATAAAAGTCCATCCCAAGCATCAGGTAGGAAATCATATATGCATGGCCAAAAACATGCCATAAATATCCTGATTCTATGCTGCATAGTAAGGTTTGGTTAGTACTATCCCGTCCTAAATTAGCACCATTGGACCAACACTTGTGTGGTTTCACTTTACCAATGTAGAAAATCCTATCCTGTTTACTTTCTTCTCATGTATGTCTCTTGTATCTGTATCTTTTAGCTTCACTGCAAATGGTTCAAATGGCATTTTGTGTCTACCAAATGCAAAATGCATACATACACTACATCCTGCATAAGGCTAAGATTAAGCTATTACTCCCTCCATCTCGTAATATAAGATATTATTACAACCAGCTAACTCATATATTGGTTGTACTACATCTTATATTATGGGACAGAGGGAGTACACGTTAAGGCACTTCATTCTACCTTATCCAATGTGGCCTCAAGAAAACACAATAGTTTAAACACCACAGATACACAATTCACAAAACAAACAAAGCCATTGCATGAGAAAATAATTCCTGTTCTGCCCAGTTGAAGTTGTTCAGCCCATTTTGGGTGGTGTTTTGGTTTTCATTCTAAGAAAAAAATGAATTTCTAGAGCCTTCCTTAAGAAACAATTGATTTATAGTTACTAGATGGTAGGCTCTACAGAAATCCCCATTACCCAACTCAACTGAAGATGAAAAATTGTTGTAGTTCCACATTAATACAAAAATAAATGAACGAAAAAGGTAAGAAAATCAAACACTGATTAAGGAGGACAAGGTAGCAGTCAGCACAGGAACAAAATATAATAATTGGAAAGAAATCATCAGAAGATGCACAGCGTGGAAATGAAACTAACTCTTAACTATTACTCCCTCCATCCCAAAATGTAGATGCTCATATTTTTGTGTATAAACTTGGTCAAACTTAGAAGATGTTACTTTTGACTAAGCTTATACGCCTTACATTTTGGGGTGGAGGGAGTATTTACTAAAAAAAAAGTTAGTAATCTAGTTGGACAGTTGCGTGGGAAACTCAAACTCTTGCCATTTATGTGTCTACCAAATGCAAAATGCATACATACACCATGGCAACCCAAGACATCCTTCATAAGGCTAAGATTAAGCTATTACTCCCTCCATCCCATGATATAAGATATTATTACAACCTGCTAACTCATATATTGGTTGTAATAACATCTTATATTATGGGACAGAAGGAGTACACATTAAGGCACTTCATTCTACCTTATCCAATGTGACCTCAAGAAAACACAATAGTTTAAACACCGCAGATACACAATTCACAAAACAAACAAAGCCATTGCATGAGAAAATAATTCCTGTTATGCCCAGTTGAAGTTGTTCAGCCCATTTTGGGTGGCGCGCTGGTTTTCATTCTAAGAAAAATATGAATTTCTAGAGCCTTCCTTAAGAAACAATTGATTTATAGTTACTAGACTAGATGGTAAGCTCTACAGAAATCCCCATTACCCAACTCGACTGAAGATGAAAAATTGTTGAAGTTCCACATTAATACAAAAATAAATGAACGAAAAAGGTAAGAAAATCCAACACTGATCAAGGAGGCCACAGTAGCAGTCAACACAGGAACAAAGTGTAATAATTGGAAAGAGATCATCAGAAGATACACAGCGTGGAAATGAAACTAACAATTATTCCCTCCGTCCCAAAATGTAGATGCTCATATTTTTGTGTATAAACTTGACCAAACTTAGAAGATGTTACTTTTGGGACGGAGGGAGTATTTACCAAAAAAAAGTTAGTAATCTAGTTGGGCAGTTGCCCTGGAAACTAAAACTCTTGCCATTTATCAAAAAATTAGTGTAACTACATGGGAAACTCAATAATTTACTCCCTCCAATGCATTAATAAGTGTCGCTGATTTAGTACAAAGTTGTACTAAAACAGGGACACTTGTTATGGATCGGAGGGAGTATAAAAAACTAGTGCAACTGCAGGGGAACTCATGAGGACTGACAGCACACAAATTTCAGCAGGGCAATTACAATCGGATATGTGATCTTGACAAGGATTAACAAAGAAGATTTGTAAGGCTACAGTGTATCCACTCTACTTCCCCACTTTGCGTGGTCAGTCCTCATGAGTTCGTCCACATCATCCGTAAAGCTTACTCAGTATGCTAACAAAAATGCATTAGTGAACAGCAAGTCGAATTACTGATCAGTGCAAGGTAAGTACAAGCCTACATGCACTGGACATAGTTGAAGCAATTCCCAGTGTGCGCATGACTTCATAATCTTCCTCCCTTTTAACTCTAAAGGAGGGGAAACATGAGAACAACCAGTCCTAGCCTAAGAAGAGGGGAATATGGCCGAAAAGGACAGGTGCAAAGGTTGGGAGGCAGCACCAAAGCAACTAACATCTCCTAGAACGAATCAAACCTAACAAACCCTAAGCCTGAAAGCCTACTACCCTAAGCCCTAGAACAAATCGCCCCATCAGAACCACATGTCGTCTCCGGGAGAAATCCCAAGGTGGACTACGCCATGGAAAAGATGATCCAAAGCGAATTGAATCGGCGAAAGCCCACCGCGTTCGTCCCAATCGAGTGATCGACCTCGGACGGGTAATATACGTGCCGATAACCTGGCGAATTTCCGACTTCGGCAGACAGGGCGAGGGACGCGACGAAGCACACGAAAGAGGCGGAGCGGAAGAGGAGATGTGAGGGTAGGGAGAGTGGGGGGCAAGGGTTCTCACCGCTTGCAGCGCCAGGGACGGCTGGCCCTCCTCCAGCAGCCCGCGGGCGCGGGACAGCATGCTCCACCCGTCTCCGGCCGCCGCCGGCTGAGGCTGCTGTGGCTGTGGCGGCGGAGGCTGCTGGGGCTGGGGTGGGTGCTCCGCGGGTTCCATCTCGACGTCGGACGGGTCCATGGGCGGCGCCTCCTCGATCTCGCCCGCTCTACCGATCCACTGTACTCGCTCTCTCGTCTGTGGTCCGCCGCCGCGAGGTGCACGGCGGCTCGGGGTGGTGGCTGGTCAGTGCGGTTTGCTGCTTGTGGCTGCTGTGCCACGCCTCCAGAATCTAGATGCTTCCAGGTGTGCGTGCCTCCTCGGGTAGTCGGGGGCTGCTCCGTACAAAAAGAGGCGCACGCAATGGAAATCCTTCGAAATTTTACGAGTTCGTCCACATATTCCCCTGTATTTTTCAGAAATAAGAGATCTCTAGTTTTTTTTTAAACAATAAGAGATCTCTAGTTGATCTCGAATACTCCCTCCGGTTTACTAATGTAACATCTTTTAATAAAGGTTATGTACATCAACCGATGCAGAGTCCGGGGTTTTATTTCTTTTTTCAAGAAAAAAAATCTAAATACACGTATTTTTAGAAAAAGGATAGAATACCTTAAGAGTATAATATAATAAATATCTCCTAGTATCATTTAACTCCTCAGCTCCGCTAGAAAAGGGATTTCTAGATGATTTTCTGAACTTAACTAGCTAAAAGCTTATATTTTAGACAATTGTTGCAATTCAATAAAAACAAGACCATGATGGGAGGAACCCCAATGGTATTCAATTAAGATAGTAGTGAGGCTCGAAGTTGGGGGCCGCCTAGAACACCATCGCATGTGCTAGCCAGTAAACCCCAACTATTTCAATTTAATACATGAATACTAAATTCATCCTGTAATATAGAATATTTTAAACATGATTACACCATGGAAAGGAGGTAACACATAATAACAATACATAATATAAAATGCATGGTGCATATAAACCGATAGCACCATCATATAAACCGATGACAAATGATACCACCTAATCATACATGATAAATCAACCTAGTCATACTTGATAATAAATAGTGTTATAGTTATGCATTAGAATACGTAATAAGAATGTGCCACCTATGCATAATTGATGAGATGCATCTAACTTCTCTTGTGTTTGTACTAAGACGCTTAGAGAATTTGTTTCTATAATAGTTGCAATGGTTGGTAAACTCCACTCTCTTTATGCAATGCATCATCAACAAGTCCTTGGTGATGCCATGCAAAGTATAAATCACTATTCTCATCACCAATCCATTTAAATTCTCTCTTTTTATTTCTCATGGAGCTACGAATTTCAAAGGAAAATCAAATAAAAAACACTTTTGTATAATTTCTTCTACCTCATTCACCTTGTTGGCATTGTGTTAAGCGCCATAGGTGCGACCTGGGGATGAGAAGAGGAAACGCCGCCGGTGTTGGCGCTTCAACGATGTCGACAACTTGAGACCGGCTCAGCCTCCGCCATCTCCATAGACATGCAGCATTAGACGGGGTCAGCGCCAACCCTAGGCCACCCGGGGTCTCTGGCGTGACAGGAGCAACGGGCAAGCGGTGGTGCGGCATTTGCAATGAGCGAGGAGCTGGGGATTTGGACGGATTTTCAGCAACAGAATGAATCCGCCAAGGAAGGAGCTATGGCCTGATTCCGACGATGGGAGCAACCAATGACAAGTGAGAGTAGGCTAGGAGGGCGGCATGAGGCTATGGGGGCTCGCCGGAGGTAGCAGGTGGTAGCTAGACTGAACACATCGACGATGTGGTGATGCGGTGTCGCAGGGGAGTGTGGCCACATAGGGTGGAGGGGAAATTGTTACTCTGGTCGGGTTATGACCTAGTATATTTAGGAGTCGGGGCATGGTCGATCAAAAAATTTACTCCTCTAGACCATTTAAGAGTTCACGTGGGTGTGGTTAAGAGGAGTAACATAGAAATTTTACTCCTCTAACCGAATTTATGGGATCGACAAGAGATGCGCTAAACGTCTTTCTTTTTCCTATTCTTCTCCGCGAGGAACATTATGTTTTCTTCCTAATGCAGATGAACAAACTTTGTCCCCTTTTTGGTTCGAAAGAGTTTTATATGATTGTTGTCCATACGACATTTTTTCTATATGGTCCATTTGGTGTAATGGAATGGATCTTTTAAATTCCTAAAGAATGTTCTCTTACATTACAATTTTATAGGATTTATAGCAAAAGGTTATACCTTTTGACGATTATGATATGTGCTCAATCTCTATAGAAGTCTCTATATGTTTTGCTATGGTCCAGACTTTTTTGTTGTTTATTCTTGTTTTTTTTAATTCATGTAGGATTAACATGCCATGATATTTTTTAGAAAATATGCCATTATATTCTTTTAGATAATATGCCATGATATTATATTCCTCTGTTTCGAACCAAAAGGGCCATTGTTAATGAATGACCAACAATACAATTGTACCAAGTCTTAATTGGATAATATGATTATTTACAATATAGACCGTCCAGTCAAAGAAGGGTCCTAATAAATCGTGGAAATAGGGCGTCCCCTATGCTCCGACCATGCAGACAAGTTGGATATTGGTTTTGTCCGAAGATCCATGGTTTTCCTATAATATAGTTCGGATTATGATTGGTGAATTGTGTTGTATCATGCTTGATTGTTGTCTGGCAGGTACAATGTCCACAATTGATTTCAACCAAGTAACACGATGTGTATAGCTGCGGTGACTCAGCATACCACTGCATGTGTAGTACACTATAGTCGTTGACATGACATCCACATAACACCGTTCCGTAAATATCACATCCCTCAGAGTGGTACAACAGAAACATTGCGGGTCCATATTACAAACATACACACTTTATTATTATTATAATACCGGAAGTTCAAGACTTCCAAAAGATTCACTTTACAAACCAAAATATAAGTGTTTCAGCGGAAGTTTCAAACTTAAAACTTAAACTCCAGATTGAGCTCAACAACTTATTATTATATAAGGTTCATGTTGCTCGGCTCAAGTGGCTACTAGAACTATAGTAATTATTTGGACTCTTGGAACTCTCCTCCGTAGACGATGTCGTAATCCTCCCCTTCTACGGCTCCCTACAAGTTGGGCTCTTCATAGAAGACCTCCTCTTGGTTCTCAGATGCGTACATTGGAGTACCTTCGGGATTCTCAGAGTCTAAGCAAGGATTCAAAGGAAAGGATGAGTAACAGCGTTACCCAACAAGTTTATTATATGCAAGGTAGGAAGTTTGATGCTATATCTACCACCTCAGACTATCAGTCTTTGGCATTATGCAATTTTCGTAATTATTTCTTCAAAGATTGTTTTTATTATAAAAATCTATGACCATCAGCCTTCACAGGTTGACCAGAACTTTCATGGAGTTCCTTTCCTGTCGTGTTCGTAGCTCCTTCCCGGAACAGGGAGTAACAAGTTACAATTCTTACACTCTGCAGAGGTGCATTACTTTTCCCATGAGAGATCAACTCCTTGTTGCACAATCGGGCGTACTTTCCCGTCCACATTTCCATGATGTGGGGCCCAGTAGTTGGTCCAAGCCAATCACTGCCCTCTCTGTGACCTCATATGTCTACACGATCCTTCGGCTAGCTCACCTACGTTAAGCCTCCTTGCGGGCAGGCTAAAACCCTGATGAGTTTCCGAAGACTCTATGACCTAGTGATGCCCGGATTAGTACCATTTACATGGACTATCTCCCTAAACACCATTCATATATAATCTAGACACCAAAAGTGTGGGGCGTAAGGGTGATCACCCATATGCTGGATCCACACAAGGAATCACAACGTCACGTTAAGGTCGTCTTGCCTCCATACGAGAGGAAAAGGATACAGCTGACTTCTCTGTCCCATTCCAAATCTCATGGTTAACGCGTAATATACGGCGCTAGAATCACTAATGTCATGGTTTATTAATTCCTAATGGTTCATCATTAGTGCAAATAGAACTCTAAGTTCTATTGCTCCATCATATCATCACTTAGGATGATCTCTAAGATTTAGTATCTTGAGAAAATAGTGTTTTCTTTTTCTATAGTATAGATGATAACACACAATTTGCAAATACTTTGATAAAGACTCTTCAAAGGACATGAGCAAGTGATGAACTTGCCTTGTGATGGCAAGGTAGTGAAGTCTGATGCTTGCACTGGACCTTGAGCTTCTATGTCTACAAAAACATCATTATTGCCCGGTAAGGACAATATTTAAAGAAGCAAAATGATTATGCAAAATAATGTAATGCATAATTTAACTTGATATATTTTCTCCCCGTTATTATAAAAAATTATTTTTAATAATAAAGGATTCATAAGTATTACTTTTTAATATTTATAATATATACATTGTATTATTTTATTGATTTCCCTTTTATTTGACTTTTATTGATTTAATAATTCTTTTAAGAATTATCGCTTAAATATAAAAAAATGTTATTAAATATTTGTTTAGTATTTTTCTAAAATACTACAATATTAATATATGATGAAAGTGAATTCTAATTAATTTTATCACCTTTCAATAATTTTGTAAAATTCCATAAGGATTATATAAATTAAAAAATTCTTAATAAAATTTATATGTGTAAAATTTTATTTCTTAATTTATATGGATAGTGTGGATTATTATGAATCCAAAAATATTTTATTTATAATTTTTGGACTTTTATTTTATTTTTCTAGAATTTAATTAAATTTAGGGGTATTTTGGTCTTTTTCTATTTATTAAAACATGCCTTAAAGGTTTCTGGGCTGGCTTGTTCTTATTGGGCCCTTGTGGCCCATTAGGCATAGTCAAAACAGCCACCCCGAAGGGTTCTGGCCCAACCCAGCCCACTCACTCACTGTCCCTCACCCTCGAGCTCACTCCTCTCCTCCTCTCTCTCCGACCCCGTGGTCGGTGATGTCGCCACCGACGATTACCGCCATCGTGGTTCGTTCTGGGCGCCGTCGTGGTGCAGGAGGAGGTTGTTGACTACGCCCCTCCATCCTGTCCAATTGGATTTGAGCATGGAGCTCTCCTGCGACAGATCGATGTCGTCCCGAACCCTAGGGTTTGGTGTTGGCGTCGATCTCTGGCGCCGCCGCTGCTGTTGTGTGCTGTGGTGATTTTCCTCGCCTCTAGGCATGGCTATGGTCGCCATTGGCGGCCAGATGGGTCGCACACTGGGGCTTTCACGTCTGCCGCCATGGTCGCCACCCTCTCTCCTCTCTAGTATCCAGCGAGGACCTTTGGTGAGTTCTTTTCCTCTACCCCTTGTGCTCTCTCTATGCTCGCTCATCCTATGCTAGATGTTGGTAGTGACCTCTCTGGTTACTGTCTTGTCCTGATTAAGATGATTTGTTCCATTTAGGGTTCATATCCTGTTGTTGATTATATACTGGATGAATTAGATCATATGTTGATGGTCTCTATGCATGCTGAATGATTAGTAGCTTGAGGCTTACTGCTTAAGATGAACTATAATGGTTCTGGTGGCTTATCAGATGATTTTATGTTTAGATTTCATATGATTCAGATGATATAGTTGTTCTGAAATCAATGCTTGGTAAAGTCAGTGGGTTTGATAACTTACCACTGTCATTACTTGATTAATGATAATGTGTATGGTGTGATGAAATCACTGTCTTAGTGCTATTGGCTTGAGAATTCATGTGTGGTCTGAGATCATAATGATCTCAACAGTGAAGATATACTTAGGAATGTTCTAATTATGATTCCTACAATGACAGGAAAATGAATGGTAGATTGATTGATTAAATCTGTGAAGGTGAAATGCTTATTCTGATTCATGTAGAATTGTTCTTGTGACACCATCTTTGTATGGCACACAAGATTGATTCTAATCCATTGTTTGGGTTGGTTTCAGCTTAAGACAAGCTTGGCATTAAAAGATAAGTAGAAGTATTCCTTTCTGAAATCCCTAAGACCAATGATGTTGGTCTGAGGCTTAGGGATTAGGCTTTATCTAGTTGATTCATATAGATAGTCGTGGTAGTGGTACCAGCTATTGTTTCTTGAATCAAAGCTTGGAGAAAAATGATAGTAGGCTTGATCATTTATATGGATCCAAAAGATTAACTTCTAAGGTGCTACCCTTATCTTAGAGATGTGCCTAGAAGTTAAATCTTAGTTATATTTATTCTTGAATTGAAATATATAGCTTGACAGCCAAATCAATGATGTTGTTCTGAGTTTTGGTTGGATCCTTGTACTTTGCTGTTTGCTTTTAGAGTTTAAAACCTCAGTGATGGATTCACCCCACTTGGGTGCTTTCTGAGAGTTTGATTGTGATACAGATCATGTATGCTTGTATAATCTTATACATATAAATCATGTGATGGTCTATGTACTCACCACTATCACTTGATGTTGTGGTTGCTAGTGGTGGATCTTGTGGTAGCTTGATCTTGTAGTTGATCTTGTGATCCCCTGGTATATTTAGTTCCTGGCTTGTCCTTGATCTAGCCCATCATCTCCTGATCCTGATGGCTTGACCTTGGTCTTGCTATCCACCTGATCTTCCCCCTCCTTATGTCACCATCCCGGTGATGTGATTCTTGCTTTGGTTGGTTTGGCTGATGGCTGTTGTGCTTGGTGTAGCTGCTAGCTAAGCTAGCTGTTCTTGTGTGTGGGAGCAGTGAAGAGATGCACTAGTACCTCTCCACGGCTGTGCTGGGCAGTTTTGTGTTGATGGGCTGTTGCTAAGGTGCTGACAACACACACCATGCATTTTGGTGTGTGTCCTACCTATGTGCTTGCTATGCACTTGTGGATATGCACTGAATTTGAGATTGACTGTTATCTGGTTAATTTTACCTGGCTGGTGAAACTTGCCCCTTCTTGTTGTTATTTCATTTCTGGCTTAAAATTATGAAAGATACATTCTTTCATATTGGTGAAACTTGCCCCTTTTATAAATTACTCAATGATGAATCTTGATCAGTGCACTTCACTGACAAGTCTGAGAGTAAAACAATACTAACCTTAACCTTCTTTATTTTTTTACTAGTGTTTGTTTTGCAGGTACAGATTTGAAGATGAAGATTTTAGTTTAGGTTTTCTTTATAGAATAGTCAATGTAATCTTCGTTATTCTTTTGTAATTTTAGTTCTATTCTTTTGTAATCTTCATTTTATTATTTTGTAATAAAAATTATATTATTATCAATAAAGAAATATTCTTATTCTTTATTTATTTGCTATGGTGAAGATTGTGGATAATTTCAATAAGTTACATTTTTGTAACTTATTTATTGAATGAAAATATGAAATAGATATTCATATTCTTAATTGTTTCTTTAAATAAAGTTTGAGTTAAATTGGTTAACTCTTAATTTAATCAAGATTCAAATATTATTCAAAAATCATTTAACTTATAATTCAAACACTCAAGTTTTATATTCAAATTTCATTTCCCAAAACACATAATTCCTCAAAGATCATATCAAAGTCTATAGCAATCATCCTAACTAACCCTAATCTCAAACTATGAAAGAAACCTTGATCACTTTAGGTTTTTATTTGGCGAAAAAATTATCTATATTTTCACAAATAAATGCATGCAACATTCCAAATTCCTAAATCTATCCTTCGTTAGTTCCTAAATGCTGGGATGTTACAATAGCCTTGTTTTTATCTACAACTAGGACTGTCGTGATGAGATGCCAACCTTTTCTTCTTATTCTCGCTTCCCTTGTTTTGTTCTTTAGAGAAATTCCTCTATTTCTAATTACACAATCGGATAATTTCCTACACCATACCACTCGAGTAGAGGAGGAGCAGCCGGCCAGCCGCTCGGATGTTCTACCGCCGCTTTGGTTCCCTTCCTCCTTGTTGTGTCCCTCCGCCTTGCTGTTGTTGCGCCTATTCCCTTTTTGGCTTTTTCCACGGATGTGTCAATCACTATTGATGTGGATGGAGACAAGAACATCATCGCCAGAGCGACAAAGGAGAACACAAAGCAGAACACAAAGGAGGAAGAGTGTGGGTCAGCTTGTATTAGATTCGATGAGTCTGGTGGCACCTGTCCTTGTGTGACGGGTATCAACTCAGATCTGTTAGATATACCAAACCTAATACTTGTACCTGATTTGACTTTCTTTTGTTTATTTTTTGTATGAGGTTTATCTCATAATTTTTTGATATCTCGCCACTTTCTTGATATTGCTCAAACTTGCACCTAAAATTTATTGAAAGTTTGACCTATTTTTCCATGAAAGATGTCCAACTTTTCTAAATGTTTATTTTCATAATGATTTGTAATTTCCAAAAAACTTCTCTCATTTTCAATAAAGAGAATATATCAAAATCAAGAATATGCCAATTAGACTAGGCTTCTACAACAACATAGTTTTTTCTTTTACAGGATTGCAATAGCATAATGTTAGTATTTGTTGAGACACCAATGATGCACACAACAAAAAAGACAAAAAAGCAAAACAGGAAAAGAAGGCACCGACAAAGTGATCAGCTACTCGTCTACAGAAAACAACACCATAACAGTGCAAAGAACCATCACCGCCTTATTATTCTGAAATTCCATCCAATGTTTGTGAACGCTCTTACAATTCTTTGAATGGTGTAATCTCATTAGATATTAGTCTTTGAGGGTTTTGGATGATCTCATAATCAACGTCTAATAAAAGACATCAAACTCATAATTTTTATCAATAGTTGTTCTTTCAATATCTAATGATTGGTCCTCCTATAATTTCCTTTCAAGAACTAGTACGATTTGACAAAGTAGTAACAGACAATGATAAATCTTGTGACCATCATGATTAGCTTTGTTAATAACTATTGTTCCAAAGTTTGCTAGAACACCATGAGACTCGTTGATCCAATTATTATCGTGGAAACGAAGCATGGCTACTTGGTCAGTGACACCATTACTTTCCACGGATAGTGCTTTAAGTGACCTTTCCAAACCAAACATCACTATCATTTTATAAATTATTTGGACAAGCCAATTAAGTTTTTCAAAACGCCTTCTAGAAAAGAAACAACCGAACCAACTTCAATCCAATTCTTGTCCTACGGATGAAGGCCCGAGTTTACGAGGTGAAACACTCAGAAAAACTAATTGAAAAGAAAGAACATCCGCGGAAACTCTATCTTTAGTAGCGAGAACATTTACTCACTCAGAGGCCATTTATAGAAAAGAGAGATACTGCAGTCACATCAGAGTTATTTGACAAGCTTGCGGGGTGTGGGGCTAAATTTTTATCCAATGCCATCCTTTCCTTCACCGAAGCCCACTAAAGTTATCAGGGGTGAAAATGGAGCAGAAACATTCTGACTTTTTCGTGGAAAAAGGAAACTGAATGAAAACTATATGAAGGGAAACATGATTTTGTGTAATAGAAACGAAACTTTCTTTTGCGGAAATGAAAACAAAACAGTGTTTTTACATGACTAATACATAATTTCATTTTACGGTAAGGCTAGCATGCCACCTTGCCATCGGTCGCGTAGCTTCTAACCGCCAGCATGCGGCGTCACAGCGATAAATGCGTGGGCGACACCATGAGGGGCATCGCGTCACCATGTGGGGTAAAAAACAAAAATGGTAAAAAAAAACAAAAAACAAAAACCAAGAACCATCCAATAGCCAAGTCAAGAATTGTAGACTAGAGGAACTCACCTCGATAGATAACTCACCAAGACGAGAGCAGAAGTTTATGCGATCTGTGTCAGTCACGTGCCGATGATCTGATCGCTTCAGATGATCCTTCCATCGCCTCCGGTGAGCTGGCGCTCGCTCATTCGGCCAACGTACCTTTTTCCTCGAAGTTCTCTCTCCCTTCCCAGCGGAGGTTGTAGTACTAGTACTCACATTCCTGCGATTTGGTACTCGAAGTGACGGAGATCTAGAGTGGAGATCGATCTTCTACAGCCTTAGTGAGGTGGACATGGTGGAGCCTTGGTGATGGTGATCTCTAACACACCAACACCAATTAGCTAAAACAAGGGGGCTAGGCAATATTAGGCAATTACACTCCGGTTGTTTGGGAGAAATCCTAAGTGGCTAGGGGTTTAGGTTTAGAGGAGGCAACTTGTGTCTAGGAGCCCTGCCCCTCCTCTTATAGGTGGAGGGAGGCGCGCCTGGGGAGGGGAGTCCCTCCCCAACTCGAACCCAAGGTGGGCCGGCGGTGGGAGGAGGAACTCCTCCCCCAAGTCGGTTTCAAACCTCCTTCTCCTCTTTCCCAAAACTAGCTGTTTGACTTTTCAAACTAGCCGTTTGACTTTTCAAACTAGGATTTGAATAAACCCTCTATTTGGTACAGCGATGACACCAAGTACATAATGCAATCATACCAATTTGATATAACACATTCATGTACCCTTCCCTCTGAGTGCGGACATTCGAACCTTCTAGAACATTCGATGAAAACACCTAATCATTCCCCAACTCAAATATAGGACTTTCCTTATATGAATCTTATTCTCGGACCATTCCGGATCTCCGCGTGATATCCGGATCCCATTCGAGACTCAACAACATTCGGACTCTTTCTCATCATTCCATAACTACTCAAACAACGTCGAATCCTTATGTGTCTCCCTACGGTTCGTGAATTATGCGGACATGATCGAGACACTTCAACAATAACCAATAGAGGAATCTGGAAATTCATATGGCTCCCACATATTTCTACGATTACTTTGCGATCGAATGAACCACTTACATACGATACCAATTTCCCTTTGTCTCACGATAGTTTACTTATCCGAGGTTATGATCGTCGGTATCTCGCATACCTAGTTCAACCTCGTTCGATAAGTACTCTTTTCTCGTTCCGTGATATGTGATCCCTTGTGATCCAGTCACATGCTTGCAAGCTAATTGGATGACATTCCACCGAGAGGGCCTGAGTATATCTATCCGTCATATGGATGGACAAATCCCACTCTTGATCTATGTGTCTCAACCAATACTTTCCAACACTCAATGCCACCTTTATAGCCACCTGTTACGGTGTGGTGTTTGATGTCATCAAAGCATCCTTCCGTAAGGTGATATGCATGATCTCATGGTCGAAGGAATTAGGTTACTATGTATCGAAAGCTTATAGCAAATGAACTATATTAAATGACTTGATCTTTATGCTACGCTTAACTATAGGAGTATGTCCATCACATCATTCTCCTAATGATATGACCGTTGTTAATAACATCTCTATGTTCATGATCGAAACCATGATCATATATTAACCAACAAGCTAGTTTAACAAGAGGCTTTACTAGGGACTCTTTTATGTTTACAAATCACACAAGTATTAATGTTTTGCTAATACAATTATAGCATGGTATGTAAACATTTATCATAAGTATGAAGATATGATAATAACCACTTTATTATTGCCTCTTGGGCATATCTCCAACAGTCTCCCACTTGCACTAGAGTCAATAATCTAGTTTCAAACCTTTGTGTATTCAACACCTATGGCTTTCTGGTGTCGTATGTACACGATTGCTAGTGGTCAACTGATCTCTGGATCGACACTTCCTGTGTCCGTGTGTAATTGCATGTCTTTGCGTCTCTACGCATCACTCATTCTCTAATGAGATGGCTTCGTACAAATTTGGTCCTTTGGTGCGACCTTTAGTTGTTTGGGGTTAAAACATGTTGATAATATTGTCGTACAATATATCTTCATAGTATTATCCCGCTGTGAACCACACCTAGTTTGATAACAAACTACTTGACACAAATGCCCTCTTTAGCTGCTATTATAGCAGTCATATACTTAGCCTTTTGTTGTAGTATCTGTCACAATTTCTTAACTTTGGAACTCATCCAAATCCATTATGGAACTTACTTTCCATCATATTGTGCCACCCTTAGTTTAGATTGAGATAAACTTAATTTGTACTTTGTGACAAAACTAGTATCAATGTAATTCATTTACAATGAACTAACCATCTATTTGTCACTTCTACAAATAATATACTCTTAGTTCTTCCAAAAGATTATAAGAATATCCTTACTATTGTCCAATGATCAACTTATGAATCATTCTGGTATATGCTCATAACATTTAGAGTATAGGACATATCTGGATTTGTACATATCACAGTATGATTGATATAAATACTCTTTGTGATTTCATACATCAAGTATCAATCTATACTTGAATCTTTGTTTCACTTTCCCTGTGTCAATACACTTGAATATATCATCAATATTGAACTCATTCAATCCTTTTTCTGTGACAAGAACCTTTCTTGTAGTTTCTATATTAAACTCATTCAATAAATCATCTATGTACTTTCGGCACAACCATATTAGCGTCTATTGATGCCAAATATTTGGGTTTTGCCTAAGTCTTTCATCAGGATGAAATTCTTAATATGTGTTAATAAAATATACATCTTTTCCAATCAACAATATGTTCTCCACATAATGTATTAGAAATATGTCTTAGCGCTCCCACTTAATTTCTTGCAAATGCAAGCATCTTCATTGTCTCTGATGAAATTAAACTCTTTTAACAGTTTCATCATAGTGAAGATTCCAACTCCGCTATGCTTACTTCAACCATTGAAGTTTGCATATGCTTTTAGCATCCTTTGAATTAACAAAACCCTATGGACTGTGTTATGCACATGTCCTAGGTAACAATTCTATTAGAAGAATTTGTTTTGTTTATTCAACTACCACATAACAAAATTATATGTAGTGGTTGCTATATTAATCCGTCTAGACTAAATATCGCTATGAAAGATCAGATCTTGTCATAGTCAACCTTTGAACATTGTTGTGAACTCTTTCCCAACATGTCGACCATTTCATAGATGCGAAACATCCATGTCTATTTCTTTATAGATCCAAACACAACTGTAAGGTCTTACACCTTTCTCGAGGGTCCTTCAAGTTCAAAACTTGATTTCTTGTGTATGAAACTATCACGGATTTTATGGCTTCAACCCATTTTACGGAGTCAGGGTCCATCATCGCTTCTTTGCATGTAGGACGTTCATTATTCTCAAATAATGATTCAACTCTCAAATCTTGGTATTTGATTGTTTACTCGACCTACTTGTTTCGATAAGAACTTAGACCTTCGTGACCACAACCTTTGAGGCACGTGAGCCATGAGCATTATTGCTGCCTCCGGAACACTTTTCGGCGCTGCGCAACTCTGCACATATAGCTAAGGTTCTTTTAACCTTATCAAAGTTCTATTGTCCTCCCACTTAACTTTTCACGAAAAATTCCTTCTTAAAGAAACTTGACGTTCTAAGCGACAAACACTTTTGTCTCCGGTGTTATGGAGGATTACTTAACAGTTATTCGAAATAACATACAAAGACAGGTTCACCCGACTTTGGTTGCAAACATCTTTCTTATGCATAGCATACCAATGTTTAAGAAAGGACAACTTGGGTTTTATCCCAAACCATAACTTTATATAGTGTCATTTCAACGGATTATGATGGAGCTCTTTTCAGTGGAAAAACGGTAATCTCTAAAGCTTTTAATCTTTAAAATATAATGGCAGTTTTATGAATTACACCTTCGGTCTTACCATGTCAAACAAGGTTTAATTACATATCTCGAACGCTCCATACTCTTATGGTGTTTCGGGAAAATGCAAATCCACGGAACGATTCTTTAAATCTTAGGTATTATGCTAAACTTGTAACTCAAATATCTTCCTTTATGATCTTATCATAAACTATTTATATTCTTGTTACAATGATTTTGCACTTCATCTTGAAAATATTTGAACTTTTCAAATATTTCACACTTCATCCTTATTAAGTAAATATTCATATATTCACTCAAATTTTTTAGAGAAAGCATATGAAGTTGAAATCCATCGCTCTTGACTACACATAATGGATTTCGTACAACAATATGTACAAGTTCCAATAAGCTAGTCATTCGTTCCCTTTTGGCCTATGAACGAAGTTTTAATTATCTCTAGGAAAGTTTCATAAGCGTCATTTGATCAAAAATCAAAAGACTCCAAAATTCCATCCACATGGAGTTTCTTCATGTTTTCTTTCCAATATAATTTAAACGGTGATGTCACTTCCTAAGTGATCTTTCAATCAATTTGTCTTTCGACATTTTTAGCACTAGTTTTATAGATGTGATTTCTCCAACAAGATTTGTGAATCATCCATCTTTTATGGATTACGGCAATTATTTGAACAACCCTTTTGTTCTCATAATACCCGATAAAACAAATCTTGAAGGCAAGCTTTGATTTTTAACGAGCAACACAATAACCCTTTATTTGTTCTCGATGAACATCATCACATATTCTTTTGCTAGTTACTTAGGCCATTGTAGTTCATGAATTGTGTTGTTTCGTATGACGATTCACACCAACAAATTCAGTATCAAATACTTAAGAACCACATTGTTTAATAAGCAAAGAATATAACCATAACATGTATATCATCTATATATTTAAACTGAACAATTCTAGTCTTTTCTTTTCTGCCATATATTTATGAGATTCTCTTTCAGTATTTCCTTTTCAGTTTGAAAGAATCTATCAACATCAATAGTGGAGTCATACATATGACACATCGTCCAAAGCGTGTATAGTTAAATACCAATGTCTTTGGACTTGCACTTTGAATTAGATCACCATTATCAAATGTTTGGTGTTCTTTCAAATTCCTTTCTTTAGTAATCTCTTGGTATAGTAAACATTTTACCTACATCAAATATTCACCCTCATCATGGAATTATCCATGATCAAGCTACTTTTAGCTTGTAATGGTGAATCGCGAGTATAATGTTGCTCTCCAAAACCTTTTGGAGGATTAGGACAACTAGTGTCTCCAACCTTTTGCAAATTCTCATCAAATACGACAACATGACTTTTGCCATATTATACTCTATCATGTTGCAACCAAAACTTCGTTTCAGATATCACAATATCTTCCACACATCATGGTTTCTGAAACAACTCTTTCAGATCCTAGATAACCTTGATAGTAAGACAATCCTTTGAATATCAAGAATCATGGAGACAAACATGATACTCATACACTAACACTTGGAATTGTCACTCTTGTTTTTAATACCAATTATTAAACTTCATGGAGTAACCGGAACTTTACTGAAAGTTTGCAATAAGACTTTTCAACTTTAGATTAACACTTCAAAACAATACGATACTAGTTCGTAAAGTAACTAACCAGAATTCTATAGTTCTATCATCTCAATTAAAACTAAGCGCAAGGTGGTAAACAGATGCCAATGACTACAACAACTATGCAAATTCACTTTGATTTAATTTATGATAAATAGTGTTCAACTTTTAATCATATTGCCGTTGAACTCCCACTCAAAACAATATCCCTCACATTGTTTTAGTGATCACACGAACCAAATCCACCACATCAAAACCGATCATCACGAGAGTTGATGTAGCTTCAATGGCGAACACTCATCATGTTTATCATATCTACTATATGACTCATGCTTTACCTTTCGGTGATCCGTGTTCCGAGACCATGTCTGTACATGCTAGGCTCGTCAAGATTAAACCTTAGCTTCCGCATGAGCAAATCTGGCTTGCTCACGTATACACTTTCATGAATCTAACACACCCGATCATCACGTGGTGCTTCGAAACAACGAGCTTTAGCAACGGTGCTTACTAAGGATGAACACTTTAAAACTTGAAATTGTGTGCTTGAGGGATCATCTTATAATGCTACCGTCGTGAACTAAGCAATACAAGATGCATAAAAGGATTAACATCACATGCAATTCATAATATGTGATATGATATGGCCTTTCTTCTTGTGCTTCCGATCTCCATCTTCAAGCACGAACATGATCTCCATCATCACCGGTATTGCATCAAGGTCAATGACGCCGCTCCATGCTTGTCGTCCACCAGCTTCAACTATTACAACTACTTTGAATAGACACGTGGGTCTTAACAGAATTTAAAGACAACCATATGGCTCCTGCCGGTTGCCAACTTACAATAAGGAACATTGCATACATCATATATAATCACAATCATGGCCATATCACATCACAGCACACCCGTGCAAAACAAAGTTAGACGCCTCTACTTTCTTTGCATGTTTTACGTGGTTTGGGGCTTTCAATAAGTGTCGTTCTAACTTACGAACAAGAACCACAACATTGATACTAGTATTGTCAATCACCCATTGTAAATTGAATCTTAACTATGTTGGGAGAAACAGACACCCGCAAAGCCACTTATGCAATACAAGTTGCATGTCAAGCGTGGAGCAAGTCTCATGAACGATGTCATGTAAGGTTAGCCCGGGCCGCTTCATCCCACCATCCCGCAAGATGCAAAGTACACAAGAAGCAATCGACAACAAAAGCATCAACGCCCACAATGACCATTGTGTTCTACTCGTGCAACAGATCTACATATAGACACGGCTCTGATACCACTGCAGGGGTTCGTAGCATGGAAAACAAAAAAAATTCTACCGCATGCAAACAAACAAGCCAAGATCTATCTACTAGATTGTAGCGACGAGTCGATAGAGGAACTCACCCTCGAAGATTCCAAAGCGGTTAACGAGAGCAGATTCTCGTGGGTGATGTAGTCGTACACTTGCCGATCTCAAGATCGCGTAGACAATCCTTCCAAATACGTGCTCCTAGCTAGCCATCGGTCACATGTTCGGTACGACGAAGACCTTCCTCTCCCTTGTTCCAAAGAAAATGGAGGTTGTAGCACTCTCCTCGCGATTCCTAGCACGAGCGTGGTACTGTAAGTAGGGAGATCTCGCAGGGCTTCGCCTTAAGCCGGAGCGAGTATGGTGGACTATGAGAGAGCCTTGGTGATCTAGGGTTTGGACACACCAATTAGAAGGGGCTAAACCAGCGGCTAGGGCAATTAGAAGCTCTAACTCGGCGGTTTGGGAGAAATCCCTAGGCTGTGGCTAGGGTTTAGGTTTAGAGGGAGGCAACTTGTGTCTAGGAGGGGAGCCCTGCCCCTCCTCTTATAGGTGGAGGGAGGCGCCAGGGAGGAGTCCTCCCCAACTCGAACCCAAGGTGGGCCGGCGGTGGAGGAGGAACTCCTCCCCCAAGTCGGTTTCAAACCTCCTTCTCCTCTTTCCCAAAACTAGCCGTTTGACTTTCAAACTAGCCGTTTGACTTTTCAAACTAGGATTTGAATAAACCCTCTATTTGGTACAGCGATGACACCAAGTACATAATGCAATCATACCAACTTGATATAACACATTCATGTACCCTTCCCCTCCGGAGTGCCGGACATTCCGGAACCTTCTAGAACATTCCCGATGAAAACACCGGAATCATTCCCCAACTCCGAAATAGGACTTTCCTTATATGAATCTTATTCTACGGACCATTCCGGATCTCCTCGTGATATCCCGGATCCCATTCGAGACTCCGAACAACATTCGGACTCTTTCTCATCATTCCATAACTACTCAAACAACGTCGAATCCTTAAGTGTGTCTCCCTACGGTTCGTGAATTATGCGGACATGATCGAGACACTTCTCCGAACAATAACCAATAGAGGAATCTGGAAATTCATATGGCTCTACATATTTCTCGATTACTTTGCGATCGAATGAACCACTTACATACGATACCAATTTCCTTTGTCTCACGATAGTTTACTTATCCGAGGTTATGATCGTCGGTATCTCGCATACCTAGTTCAACCTCGTTCGATAAGTACTCTTTTCGCTCCGTGATATGTGATCCCTTGTGATCCAGTCACATGCTTGCAAGCTAATTGGATGACATTCCACCGAGAGGGCCCAGAGTATATCTATCCGTCATATGGATGGACAAATCCCACTCTTGATCCATGTTTCTCAACCAATACTTTCCGAACACTCAATGCCACCTTTATAGCCACCCTGTTACGGTGTGGTGTTTGATGTCATCAAAGCATCCTTCCGGTAAAGGTGATATGCATGATCTCATGGTCGAAGGAATTAGGTTACTATGTATCAGAAAGCTTATAGCAAATGAACTATATTAAATGACTTGATCTTTATGCTACGCTTAACTATAGGAGTATGTCCATCACATCATTCTCCTAATGATATGACCCTGTTGTTAATAACATCTCTATGTTCATGATCAGGAAACCATGATCATATATTAACCAACAAGCTAGTTTAACAAGAGGCTTTACTAGGGACTCTTTTATGTTTACAAATCACACAAGTATTAATGTTTCCGGTTAATACAATTATAGCGTGGTATGTAAACATTTATCATAAGTATGAAGATATGATAATAACCACTTTATTATTGCCTCTTGGGTATATCTCCAACAGTCTCCCACTTGCACTAGAGTCAATAATCTAGTTTCAAACCTTTGTGTATTCAACACCTATGGCTTTCTGGTGTCGTATGTACACGATTGCTAGTGGTCAACTGATCTCCGGATCTGACACTTTCAGGTCCGTGTGTAATTGCATGTCTTTGCGTCTCTACGCATCACTCATTCTCTAATGAGATGGCTTCGTACAAATTTGGTCCTTTGGTGCGACCTTTAGTTGTTTGGGGTTAAAACATGTTGATAATATTGTCGTACAATATATCTTCATAGTATTATCCCGCTGTGAACCACACCTAGTTTGATAACAAACTACTTGACACAAATGCCCTCTTTAGCTGCTATTATAGCAGTCATATACTTAGCCTTTTGTTGTAGTATCTGTCACAATGTCTTAACTTTGGAACTCATCCAAATCCATTATGGAACTTACTTTCCATCATATTGTGCCACCCTTAGTTTAGATTGAGATAAACTTAATTTATACTTTGTGACAAAACTTAGTATCAATGTAATTCATTTACAATGAACTAACCATCTATTTGTCACTTCTACAAATAATATAATCTTATTTCTATGGCTTAATTTTATCTAGATTCGTATTTATCTAGTCAAATATATAGGCTAGATGTATTCGTATTCAAACAAAATTACGACTATTAATATGGACCAATGGAGCAGTAATTTCTACCATACTGCTATTATTCACTTATTTAGATAACTATATGAATTTTAGGGGTGTTACAGATATTTCACAACTTAACACATCAAACAAACCAAATTTCTAGAAACCAAAAAAAATGAAAGAAACCAGATTCTTTAAGATTCTCCCCACCACAGCTTCTCTCCACAATCTGTCAAAAGCTAGCTTCTCTGGAATCACAAGCTAAAAAGAAACCGTCCTATATAGCTTCCACAACAAAACGTCTGGGCATGGGCGGCCCAGCAAGAGTACCTGAGCCGAGCCCTGCCCGAAGTTAATGGGCCGGGCTTACCAAAAATCCAGATAGGGAAAACAGCAAAGACACGCTGACTCCACACGAGTACACGACACGACCACACCGCCGCTAATCCTCCGCCCGGACGCCCACCGCGCGGCGCACCTGCCCGGCTCCGCGTCGACCCAGCCGGAGGCTCAACTACACTGCCCGCTTCCCTCCCTGATCCCTGCCACTCCAAGCCGGTGGCGCAGCTCCACCCCCAGCCTCTCCCCGATCCGACGAGCGCGAGCATTTCCTCGCCGCGCAGGCGCAGAGGTTCGACTCCGCCGCCGGTGCCTATCCTCCGTCCCTGATCTACGAGCGCGACTGCGCGAGCGCTTTCTCGTCGCCCTGTCGTCCGCCACGCCGCACATCTGTACTCACATAATCGTCCACTCAAACGCCTTCATTATTATCAGTCTCTGAACTTTTCTGTCAGTACTGGTGTTCTTCTGAATTTTTTAGCTGACAGGCGTGTCCTAACTTGTTGCACGTTGCTTGTTCAGTGGCCATGGTGAGAATATAACGTTGGTGCACGAACAAATCGTGCAGCTTCTGATCGAGTACCTGAAGGAAGCTCAAGTGGATCAGATGTTGCTGGTCAGCAAGATGACTGGTCCGTACCTCTGCCACCACCTCTAGCTAGTTCCCATTGCAACCAGTCACTTGATCCTTTTCTTTGACACTATTTGGTAGTATTATGGGATTTTATTGTCTGCACTTTGGAAAGGGTTTTGGAAACAATTGATGCATGGTTATAGCTACTGGCTACCCTTTTCTTTGATTCTAGTTTTCTGTAAGTTAAGCATTGGTTTTCATCTGTGCTTAAGATGATATAATTGACGACATGCAAAATGTTGGTTGGGCTAGAGTTTCAAAATTTTTGCCAAAAACTACATACCAAATGGCCAATAAGGTTCTTTTTTCTTTTGAAATGGTACGTATTAGAAATAATATACCAGATCCAAATGAATATATCTTGTACCATCAAGAGTAAATGAATGTACCTTCTTCCATAAGGAGTATGCAAATCTTCTTGATACAAGCGTGAGAATCACTCTGAAAATGGTGACCGGTGAGGATGTCATTGGGGTCGGGTGCAGGGGGTGGGGAGGTGATAAAGGGAACTCTTGTGAAGGTATGCCGGGTGGTATCTTCCTGTCATTTCCCATCTGAAACATTTATTTGCAAAACCAAAAGAGTCAAACTGATGTGTTGGTGACACCATAATAATTCTGTCCGGTGGGCAAACATCAAATGACCCATCTATGATACTGTGAAATATCACATACATTGTACCATAATATAGGCAAGTACTTGACTGCTCTGAGAGTTGTTATCACAGATGGTTCAAAAACCTTATGTAAATCGGATGACGAGCCATCACCAAGGCTGTTGACTTCTACTCATGGTGGCATCTTCTTCTCTAGCTATGTGTGTCTCGTCGCCTCCTCCAGGCTTGAATACCTAATATTTAGACAGGCTCGATCACACAATGCAATCTCATTGGCATTTTTGCACTCACACATACATGGTAGAACACTAGGAAAAAAAGTGCGATGTTTGCAGATGCATTAACCTTGCAGCCTTTTCTGCTTTCTTAATTTTGTTCAAGCTCAAAAGACTTGCCGACTACAAATCGGTGAACCCCTTCATTTGTGCCACCCCACACACTTTGGGTTTTGCCCAGCAACCGCGATAGAAAAGTAAGCACAACTCGGCCTCAACGTGAACGGGCACGCTTCTGGCCACATACAGAGTTACAGACGTCGTGCACATGGTGCATTCCTTATTTGTAATAGGAAAATAAATAGTAGAGAAAGATATACAACAGAAAATAATACCATAAACATTGATCAGATGGAGATACTGTTGGGGATGCCCTTGGCCGTGATCCCAGTGGCGCTCTCGCCATCGATGTCAGAGGTGTTGGGATAGAGCAACATGTAGGGGAATTGTGCTGGCCCATTCCGGTTCTTGAGATTCTCATCCTTGTTCCGACTCATGATACTCATTTCAATGTCGATCAGGCTTTTGCTGAATTTTTCAAACACCTTCTTTGCCTTCTCATCTGATGTCCACTGTGGTTCATCGCGCTGCCCAAGGTACACCTCGTCAGAGGAGTGGTTGGACAGAACCTCAATCACAGACACTCCAATGATGCTCTGGAGCTGGCTCGTGATGGTGTGGATGAAGGCCATGTCCGGATTAGTCTCCACCTCCTCGTACTCCTTGGTACCTGGCTCCGGCATTGGCCGCCGGCTCACCGTTGGGCGGTTCGGCAGGTAGCCAGCGTAAGAGTACTGGCCGAAGTTGACAGCTGCGTGCAGCGCGGAGGCGATCCAGATGATGGTGGCACATGACCTGACAAGCTCCTTCACCGTGGCCATCTTGGGCCACCATGGCTGGTCCTTGATGTCGCCATGGCCGACTTCACGCACTTCCTTCCACCATGCTTGCAGCTCGATGTCGCACCGAACCACGTCGTCACAGGGGTAGTAGATCTTGACGTACTCATCGACCCAGTTCTCAATGGCCGACCAGACAGCCAGCCCGTCCACCGCGTACGGGTAGTCCTTTATGAGCAGCGACACTCCGTAGGGGCTGGCAGTGTCATGCTTGGCCACACCCCTCTTGATCAGGTCCACCGGAAGCGCCTGCTCGGTGAAGTTCCAGTTCTTGTAAACTTCGGAGGAGATTCTGAGCGCGTACTCACCGGGACAGACTGTCATCTCGAAGAAGCCGCCAGCGCTGATGAGGACTTGGCGTGCCAGGGCGTTGATCATCATGGTGTCGCGGTAGTGGGGCTGCAGGAGCTTGTAGATGGGGTGCGTGACGCTGAGCTGCCGGTTGGTGGCGATGACGAATGGCTCGATCACCGCATGGGTGTGGAGCCAGTGGCTGATGAGCCCGTGCCACGCAGAATCGTTCACGGCGGCGTAGGCCTTGGCGAGCTGCCAGATGGTGTCCTGCACCTTGTAGTCCGACTCCGAGCCAGAGGAGGGGGGCGTGTAGACCTTGCTGTCGGCGCCGACTACTTTGTTGCCGAGCTCATCAAGTTGGGGCTTGCTGAGCTCGATGGCGATTGGCTTGAGGGTGTCGTCATCCTGCAGGAAGAGTAATGTTCTGGTGGCGTAGACGAATGTGTTTTGGAGGCTGTTGATCTTTAGCAGCTGAGGCATGAAGTTGTCGTGGTGGTCGAGGATGAAGAGCCTGTTGTCGGCGATGGCCTTCTCGACGGTGAGCCTACCAAGGCTGTGTTGGATATGCTCTAGAGTGATCGTGCTGGTCTGGTCGCCGTACCCTTCAAGCCTGCTCTTGGGAGGAAACTCCCGGAGGCGCGTGATGATGTGCGGGTTGAGGCCGGCGAGCATCTCCCTTGCAAACTCCTCGTCGGTGCGCCAGGCGAGCTTGTCGTTGTTGATGATTTCCGGCATGGGCATCTTCAAGAGGTAGGAGCCTCCGGATGGGCAGATGCTCTTGAGCGGCGGGAACACTTTGAAGACGAGGTCCATGGCGGGGATGTCGGGGATCTTGAGCCCGCCTTCGTAGAGCTTGTACATGTCCTCGAAGTCGTCGAACTCGCGTGGCACAACGGTGTCGAACATCTCTCTGGCGAGGGGGAGGATGCCCGCGGAGACAGCCTTGAGGAGGTAGGCGGTGAAGTCGGCCTTCTTGACGTGGTTGAAGCACTCGTCGCGGGGCACGTAGAACTGCTGGAACAAGGGCACGACGTTGCTCTCGCACGGGGTCGGTCTTCATGGGCTTCCTGCCGGTGCGGCCACGGGCGGGTAAGGGTAGGGGCTGTCGGGCCGCCGAGGGTGGGGCGAGGGCACTTGTTGTCGGGTCGCCGAGGTCGTTGTAGAGGTCGAGCGGTAGACGCGGTCGTGGTCCTGGTAGGCGCGGTCGTTCTTCTGCTTGGGTGGTCCCCTCGCAGGATCTGGAGCTCCTCCTCCCGGTATGGGCGCAGCAAGACCGGCATGTCGCTGGGCAGGCGTGTCTGCACATCGCGTATTGCATAATATGCTCGTCAGTCTTTCGTGGTTGATGGAAATAACTGAAGAAAGCCAGCCAGACACTGACATCGTTGGTGAAGAAGATTCGGTCGTAGTGGTAAGTGTTGGTGTTGTAGACCCATGAGTTTGCGAGGAAGACGATGGGGCCTTCGTGTCCGGGGACGTCATCGATGGTGATGGTCTTGAGGAGGAACTGGGTGGCGTGGTAGTTGCGGACGATGACGGCGCCGGGGATGCCCTGCTTCTTGACGTCCCAGTCGAAGGTGACATCGTAGGTGGTATCGCTGTGGGTGAGTGGGGGCAAGTGCATCACCCAGTGCTCAACGCGCTCCTCCTCGCCCACCAGACCACGGCAGCCGTCATCTGCATCCAATCCATTCCATCCATCGTGTGAGCTTGCTTATACTACTTGGTTAATTATAAGGTGTACTGTACTATATACTACTAGTATGTCCGTTGATAAATACTAGTATGTCCGTTAACTATAAGATGGTATTGTATCTTTATTAAGATTGTCATGAAAAAATGTTTCCGATGATATATAGTCTTTCAATTGTACTACTTACAGTTTGATGATTGGATGTGCTCAAGAGTATTGAGAACCAATAACAGAGTATGCATGGTCTTACTGTGATCGGCCACGGTGGAGCTGATGAGCTGGCATGTGACGCCTTTGGTGGTGAGCTCGTCCCAGGTGTCGTGGCTGATGGCGTTGCTCAAGTCGAAGTGGTTGAGGTCGAGGACGTTCCTACGCTGGAGCAGCACCTTCCCCTTGAGCTGTGCCCGCGGGAACAATCCGAATCCGAACATCTTCGGTCACTCTCTCACTCACTGGTTGCTTGGCTGCTCTACTTGGTTGGGAACTTGGGACGATGGAAAGCCACGAGCTGCTGCGTGCCCTTTTATAGGAACCGGCCGGCAGGAGAGAACCGGGCCGGAGCTATAGCTGGCTGTACTGGAGTACGTTGTTTGTTCTGTACCTGCACTGCACGTCGTCCTCCTGCTGGCTTCCAATTCCCGACGTGTGGCCGCTGGACGGCCTCGCTCGCACACATTATGGCCTCGCGTGCATGCAGCCGATTCAGTCGCTGCCATGCAGGGAAGTCCCCGTGAATAACGCATGCATGTGTACATGTGTGTGTACACCCTAGACCACCCATGCATAATATACCACACACGAGACGAAATTGAAGAAAATGCATCGATGCATCCTTCTCTCGTCATACGTCCTAGTAGATGTCTACAAGGCGATGCATCCTGCTCGTCATACGTCCTAGCCCTAGCTAGCTGACACGCTGCTCGTGCTACACGCTTGGGAGTTCGATCTCGACTACATTTTCTGCAACAACCCAAGATTTTGGCCCTTCAGTTTTTTTTTTTTTTGGATTTCTTCTCAAAATGGCCTTGCAATTATTTATTTGGATTCTCACTTGATCTCTCTCTTGGCCAAAGGAGAGATTGAGACCTTTGTTCACGTGAACTTGTTCTAACACAAATTTTCGGTAGCCAAAATTCCAAATAAATTTGAATTAACCTCGCGTGCATGCAGCCGATTCAGTCGCTATAGAAACCCCGTGAGTGTGCAGATCTTAGACGACCCATGCATATATCACTTACCTATGTACATGCACTGATCTCCATTTTCGTCCTTCTTTGTTTGTCCTTCTCTGTCCGTTTGGGGTTACCACTGCACACCTAACAACAACAACACCCCGTAAGAAAAATTAGCAACCGGCTGGAGAACTGTGCCGGAGCTATAGCTAGCTGTACCGTACTAGTACGTGCGTGCGTATGTTTTTTTTTTTGAACGTGAGAGGGGTCTCGAAGGACCCTGAGGCTGCCAGCTTATATTACTCGGTGGGTATAAAATACAACAGGACAAAAAGAAAAGAAAATTACACTAAAGTCCTGCAAATAAGCAAAGAGGACCCTGAAACTAAAACAGGAAAAGCAATCAGGTCCTTTATCTTCTCCACCGATGATGAACCTTGGCTGCCGGCCGCCATGACGCCGCCGGGGACGCACCACTTGGCGGGGAGACGGCAGGGAACTCCGGCCCAAGGTTCCAGAGAGGGCCTCCACTCTGGAGGTTGAAGAGACGCATCCATGGCGTCAGGCCCTTCGCCGGCCCCGAGATCATGGCGGCGACACACGCCATGTGATTAGCTCGAATCGGCAGCGGAGATCTCCCGCCACGAGGGAGCCAACGGCGCCTGAGCCACTCCCTCGCCTCCACGGCGGTGGAGCACCTGCAAGACACCACCGCGCACCACGAGAGATGGACAAAGGTGACTTGCTTATTAACGGAGACGGTGGTCTTCTCCGGCGTCTTCAGCCCTGCTCTCCCCTCGCCACCATGGCCGGCCAGAGAGCAAAGGAAGACAAAGAAGAAGAACCCTAAGTGGATCCAGATCCCGTCGCACAGATCCTTCATCCAGCTCCAAACTACAGGCACAAGGCCCACAACCCTACACCTACTACTACTCCCTACATGCCGAGCACCTCCTCCTCCCCGACTCCGGGCGGCAGCGCTGCCGGAGCGAGTACAGAGGAGGGCTCGGGAACACGCGGCGACTCTCAAGGCTTAGAGAGGGCAGCGGGGGGGGACCATACTCTGAGGTAACTGGTTCCCGTGCGTGCGTATGTGTTACACGCGCGCGCGCCTACCGTTTGTTCTGTACCTGCACGTCGCCCTCATGGCTTCCAATTCGCAGCGTCCCGGCGTGTGGCCGGACGGCGTCGCGTGCATGAAGCCGCCGATTCAGTCGCTGCCTCGCAGGGCAAGCCCCGTGATTAACGCATGTGTATATGTGTGTACATCCTAGACGACCCATAATATATCACACGGAAGCGATGCAAAAAATGAAACTGCCCAAACCGGTTCATTTTTCTTCACAAATGAAATCCAAGCTTTAAAACTAGTACTCCCTCCGACCCATATTAGTTGAATTGGATTTGTCTAGATTTAGATGAATCTAGATACTATTTCGTATATAGGTTCATCCAAATTTTAACAAATCCAAGTCAACTAATATGGGTCGGAGGGAGTACAAAAATTTGAATTAACCTAAACCGGTCAAACCATTCAAACCGGGTTTGGATAGGCTTACCTCGATCGATACTCGCTCAACCCGAATGACGGAGTTTCGACTCGTCAATGCCCATTGTTATGGGTTTGAGTTTTGGAGAAGAGAAGAACACTGGAGATCGGGAACGGCTAACAAACAAGCAATATGGGACACGAGATTTACTCAGATTCAGGCCCCCAGAGGGAAACCTTACTCCTGCTTGTCTGTTCTTGATTGATGGCGGAACTGAAGGTTACAAGGATGCCCAGACAAGATCTGGCGGGTGGGTATGCTAGGGTTGTGGATGTCCTCCTCGCCGTGCCCTCCTGGCCTTTATATGGGGAGGCCAGGTCTCGGGGTTAGGTCGAGTCAGTTACAGATTAGGGTTTTACCCTTTAATATTTTATCTAGAGCTAGCCGTGTTCTTCAAGGAGTCGCGTCCTTCGTGGGCCTGGGCCACCTGAATTCCTTCTGGGCTTCGTCATCAGGGATGCATCGTTACATGGGTTTCTGTTGGACCAAACCGGATATGCCAATATTAAGCACATGTAAGACATACCCATGTCAGTAGCCCCCGAGTGTTCAGTCGAATCGTAGATTCGACTGGAGACTCTAAAGTCTTCGAGTGCCTTCATCCGAACAAGTTTTGGCTACACGCTTGGGAGTTCGATCTCAACTACATTTCTGCAACAACCCAAGATTTTGGCCCTTCATTTTTTTTGAATTTCTTCTCAAAATGGCCTTGCAATTATTTATTTGGATTCTCACTTGATCTCTCTCTTGGCCAAAGGAGAGATTGAGACCTTTGTTCATGTGAACTTGTTCCACACTTAAAGATGATCTAACACAAATTTTCCGTAGCCAAAATTCCAAATTAAAACGCCTCTTTTGTCTCATGCAAGATAATCCTATTTCTTTGGCCTTACACATGAACTACCCTTTTTAATTCTCAGAAAATTCACCAAAAATTATGGGCCATATGGAGTACAAATATCCGAAAATATCTCACATGTTGTTCACAATTATTTAGACAATTTTTCCTATTTGTTTTCTACCCTAAAACTATGTAAAAAAACCTAGCTAAAGGTATGACACCACCTTGCCATATTTTTAGAACCATTCCTCTACCTACCCTAGGAAGGACCATCTCAAGATCATACTAAAACCTTGCAAACAATCCAAAACCCCCTTTGGCCAGCTCAGTGTTTTCAATTTCACCATAGAAAGAGTTTCGAATTAGCAAAAACTTTAGAACGGCGAAAGTTGGGAATTGAGTCATGCATCCAAAGCAAACAAAAGAATTATCCCAATCGGATCACCACATCCACCACACCACCTTGATGCCGCTCGCAGACATGCCCTAGCTGGTGACCACCTACACGACGGTGTCGCCGCGTTATGGTCCTGGCGTTGCCAGCCCCTCTCATGACCAGCCATGTCGTGCAATGGACGCAACACAATACATCCAACCTCCTAACGCACTCCACTGAAGCCATCCCCTCCCGCTGACGGTGTGCCTCTATAGCAGACACGGTGGTCAACACTGTCGCTGTGGACCAAAATCGTTAGCCACTTTACGATCACCCCTGCACCGCACTGAACTCGGCGAGCTCCACACGCCACCACTGCCTTGTCCATTGCCTCAGCACAGTGCGACCCTATCCATCCAAGCACCCAACTCGTAGTTGTATTCATGGAGGCCACCCCCTCGAGCTCCTATAAAATGACCCCTGACCAACTGAGAGACCCATCCCTTACTCTCAACTCCCCCAATCGACCTCTCACAAAGTCCTGTGTCCTAGGAAGGTTTCCTTCGCCGTCGGCGAGCTCACCCTAGCCATCCTAGTGTCGGGTCGATATCCTTCCTAAGACAACACCATTCCCCAAAGTAAACTCAACTAGTGAAACCACGAGGGTGCTGCCAATTGTGGCGCCCGGACTATCGTGTGAGGAGCAACATGACCTTGAGGTTGGCTACGAGTTCGACGATATCATCCACGGTCATCGTGAATCTTAACGCTTTCGGTCTACAAGGATATGTCACCAAAACCTCTCTCCAATACAACATTAACTCATAGATAGATCTTGGTATTATTATTGCGCTAGTTAGAAAAAATAATGTTTTCTGCTACAAACCCCTTCAGTGCTATTAGAGCCGACCTATACGTAGTTATGCTTGGACGGTTAGAACACTTGATAATTATGGGCATTGATCATATAGTTGTTATCCTTCCACGTGTATTTCTTTATACCACGACACTGTTTGATGAAGCGGCCCAGATTGACCTTACGCGTAAGCTTAAGCGATAGATGGGGTGTTGCATTCGCTTCCCCCCACATCATGAGAGAGAGGAAATGTTAGCCTTTCATGAGTTTCTATCTCAATTGAGAACCATAAAGGTAGAACCCATTACAGGAGAGGTCATTGACAAAGAAGGTATATATGATATATAGTTTATAAATGTTTTTTATATAAAAACACTTATTGTAGTTTACTAAGTATCTTATGATTGTTCTGTTTTATGAAAATAGGACCCACTGCGTGAGAGTTGTGTGGACAAGATGAGGCGACACGACGTGTTGATGGCAAGCAAGATGTTGATGGTTGAAGACATTCTCCCTCTGCATTTATCGTCTTGATTAGTTTGAATTTTGAATAAAATTGTAATCGATTTGAGTGTGTGAACTTGTTAGTGTGCTTTGCACCTTGTAAGATGGTTATTCATATGAGTTAGTGACAAAACAATTACTTTATTATTATGAATAATTCTATTTTATGGTCGTATATTCGATTATGAATGATTATTTTTATATTAATCTTGATTATAATGATTTAAGCATTTATAAAACATTAAAAACAAGAGATATCCAGACTTAATAATAAATGACACTGCCGTTTAAGTCATGAATAATGTTTATGCATGTAATAGGTTCATATTAATGAAACTTGGAGTCTTAAGATGTTCGATGTTTTTGACACATGCAAAAACCATGTCTCATTGGGAAAACATGACTAAAACTTCGCATTCTGGTAGAACAGATTGTGCACTAAGATGTTGAATATAGTCCATTTTAATGTATTTAAATTCATCAAAGTAGTGGATATCATTATTTCGTGAATCTAAATGTGGATTCAAGTGAATATGAGTATTTACTAAATGAAACATGAAAATGAAATCATTTGAAGTGCAAAGTCTTTCAGAATATGAACGTGGATATTAAATTAACAAGAATACATGAGTCTCTACGGTCAAAAAGTAGGGTTAGATTTGCTGAGGAAGAGCCCGGACCTTCTCCTTATCCCCAGCTACAGTGATAAGGCGATTTTCTGAACACTCCCCGCGCTGTCCACCTCGCCGCCGTTGAGCTGCTCGATTCCTCGCCTCCGGCGGCCGCTCCGGCGGCGGGAGGTTGGGGGATCGACAGTTCACGGCGTGTACATAGTGTAGGGTGTTGTTGGGTGGCCACCGGCGGCGCTGTGGAGGCGGCGGCGTGTTCGGCAGGCCTTTTGGAGATGGCGGTCCTCTCCTCTGATCTGGGCGCTCCGGTGGAGCTTCAGGCCGGATCTGCTGTCTCGGGCGTGATCGTGGCTCGTCGTAGCTGCGGTGCACCTCCCAGCGCCCGGTGTCCGAAAGTGTTGGCGGCGCGGATCTCAACCCGACGATGTTGGTGCGGTTGTCCAAGCTGGCGGCGTTCATGGAGTTGGATGGAGGTGCTCCGGTGCCGAGGAGCGTCGACTTCCTGGCCGTCTGGGGGCTCCTCCCAGTCCAGGCTTGAAGTGGTGGAGCGACGGCAGGTTTCGCCGGTGCAGCGTTCGACTCGATGTTGAAGAAGCTAGGGATCAGAAGGACCTCTTTGTAATTTTCTCTGTTTCTGGGCTTGTTTGTAAAACTCTTGGATAATGGCATCAGTTTCGTTCCAAAAAAAAGAATACATGAGTCTCTGCGGTTCTATCAAGTGACTAGTTTTTTTAGTTAAGTTTTGGGTAAGGACTTGTGAAAGGACATTTCATAAACTACGATACTTGAACGCTTTAATATGTTGATATGAAGAAGTATTGTAATCATATTGTATTGGATACCATATAGTCTAAATAAATCTATTATCGTGTTACCATTGTTATTTAGAGTTAGCAATTAAATAGAAAAATACTCATTTAAAATAGGAAACCATCCAGATTCTTGGAAACCACACCATATGTGTTATGGCATGAAGTAGTTTCTAGAATTTTGAGTTGTGTGACAATTCAAAATTACCATGAATGAATAAGTCTTTGTAGTATGATCCACAACTAAAACCAAAAGAGGCAAACCGTTTGTTGCCAAGTCATGGTACTCTTTCAAGAAGAAGTTCTCCGATAGAGGTGTTGGTGGAAGAAAGTAGAAGTTCAAAGCAAGGTTAATGACCTTACGTCCGAATGTCGAGTAGCGCAAAAGAATGTGATCCAAAACCAAGATTCTACAAGTAGAGAAGAAACTATCGATAATAATTATGAATTTTCAGCTAATACTTTTATTAAAGAAAGTATGATTAAATAATGCATTACGTCTTCTTGTGG
Source organism: Avena insularis (assembly GCA_023614405.1). Taxonomy (NCBI): domain Eukaryota; kingdom Viridiplantae; phylum Streptophyta; class Magnoliopsida; order Poales; family Poaceae; genus Avena; species Avena insularis. Next base: position 79,092,265 of record CM042695.1, on the reverse strand, counting down.
AATTATATTATTAATTTACCTGTCATGTTAATGGAACATGACATACCTTGGAACTACGAAAAAGTGATGATGGACCTAAGTACGAGAAATAACCAAAATCATGAAATCCTATGTTAAAGTTACATTTAATGTTGAAAAGCAAGTGCTACTTGATCTCATTAAGTAAGGATATTACTTTATCTTCCTGATAAACTAAAAGGTTAGGAAGAAACCAAACTTTAAATACATAAAGCTCGATTTGTCACAAAGTATATTTAATTTCAAATGCTGACTATTATAAGTAGAGATGCTTGAGTCTATTGGATTTACACTAACAAATATACGATTGATATAAGATTGTTAAAACTACGTCTCCTTCAATGTCGAGATTAAAGAAGTGTTGTATTAGGTACAACAAGCGGGTTTTGTCAACCGGATGTTAGTGTCTCGTAGCTGGATTTTTTCGATTTGGTGTGAGATCAAAGAATTTCTAGGAAATTATTGAAAAGAAGAATTTGAGTAGGATATAAATAGTTCTCCTAAATCTTAATATGTAGATGACATATTTTGAGTGGGAGCTAAGTAGGGTTCCTTGTCTTATGTGGTAATGTCATATTTGAGTGGGAGCTTAACGACATTCCTATATGTGGTTGACATATTATGAATGGTATAGTTGGTATTAATAAATATGGATTATTTAATATGAAGTTGAACAAGTATTAAACCCTAAATACAAGCTTATCCATAAGTTTGTATAAAACCAAAGCTTTTGATTACCTTATCAAAACATTGATTCCAACTCTGGGATGCTTGCTTCAATCCATAAATGGACCATTGAAGTTTGCATACCTTGTTAGCATCTTTCGGATAGACAAAACCTTTGGGTTGTACCATATACAACTCTTCATCAATGTCTCCATTGAGGAACGCTGTTTTGACATCCATCTGCCATATCTCATAATCATAATATGCAGTGATTGATAACAAAATCCTCACAGACTTTAGCTTCGCTGCTGGTGAGAAAGTCTCATCGTAGTCAACTCCTTGAATTTGTTGAAACCCTTTTGCGACAAGTCAAGCTTTATAGACAGTAACATTACCATCAGCATTTATTTTCTTCTTGAAAATCCATTTATTCTCGACAGCCTTCCGGCCATCCGGTAAGTCCACCAAAGTCCATACTTGGTTTTCGTACATGGATCCAATCTCGGATTTCATGGCTTCTTGCCATTTATTGGAATCTAGGCTCATCATCGCTTCCTCATATGTCGTAGGGTCGTCGGTGTTGTACACCAACATGACACTCATAACGGGATCATACCAATCATGAGTGGTACGTGTTCTCATTGACCTGCGAGGTTCCGTAGTAACTACAACCGAAGTTTCATGATCAACATCATTAACTTCCTCTCTTATTGGTGTAGGAGCCATAAGAACCACTTCCGGTGCTGCGCTACTCTCTAGTCTGAGAGAAGGTTCGACAACCTCGTCGAGTTCTACTTTTCTTTCAGTCACTTCTTTCGAGAGAAACTCCTTCTCCAGAAAGGATCCATTCTTGGCAACGAAGATTTTTCCCTCGGATCTATGATAGAAGGTATACCCAATAGTTTCCTTCGGGTATCCTATGAAGATGCATTTTTCCGCTTTGGGTTCAAGCTTGTCGGGCTATAACTTCTTTACATAAGCTTCGCAACCCCAAACTTTAAGGAACGACAATTTAGGTTTCTTCCCAAACCATAATTCATACGGTGTCGTTTCAACGGATTTAGATGGTGCCCTATTTAAAGTGAATGCGGTTGTTTCTAATGCATAACCCCAAAACGATAGCGGTAAATCTATAAGTGACATCATAGAACGAACCATATCTAAGAGAGTTCGATTACGATGTTCGGACACACCATTACGTTGTGGTGTTCCCGACGGTGTCAATTGTGAAAGTATTCCGCACTTCTTCAAATGCTCGCCAAACTCGTAACTTAGATATTCACCTCCACGATCAGATCGTAGAAACTTAATCTTCTTGTTACGTTGATTCTCTACTTCACTTTGAAACTCCTTAAACTTCTCGAAAGTTTCAGACTTATGTTTCATGAAATATATATACCCATATCTACTCAAGTCATCCGTGAAGGTAAGAACATAACGATAACCATCATGATGCTACACTCATTGGACCACACACATCGGTATGTATGATTTCCAATAAGTCCGTAGCTTGCTCCATCATACCAGAAAATGGAGTCTTAGTCATTTTACCCATTAGACATGCTTCGCATCTTTCAAGTGATTCGAAATCAAGTGATTCAAGAAGTCCATCTGAATGGAGTTTCTTCATACGCTTCACTCCAATGTGACCAAGACGACAGTGCCACATATAAGTCGAGTTATCGCTCAATTTCAAACGTTTAGCTTCAATTTTATTAATATGTGTATTACTACAATCGAGATTCAACAAGAATAGGTCATCTATCAAAGGTGCATGTGCATAAAACATATTACTCATATAAATCAAACAACCATTATTCTCGGACTTAAACAAGTAATCGTCTCGCAATAAACATGATCCAGATATAATGTTCATGCTCAACGCAGGCACCAAATAACAATTATTTAAGTATAAAACTAATCCTGATGGTAGATGAAGAGGTAGCGTGCCGAACGCGATCACATCAACCTTTGATCCATTTCCAACGCACATCGTCACCTCGTTCTTCGCTAGTTTCCATCTATTCTGCAGCACCTGTTTCGAGTTACAAATATGAGCAACTGAACCAGTATCAAATACCCAGGCACTACTATGACTACTAGTAAGATACACATCAATAACATGTATATCGGATATACCTTTCTTCTTGATGTTGCCGTTCTTCAAATCCGCCAAGTAATTAGGGCAATTCTGCTTCCAGTGACCTTCTCCCTTGCAGTAAAAGCACTCAGTATCAGGCTTAGGCCCAGCCTTGGTCTTCTTCGTCGGTGCGGTAACTTTATTAGCGCCCTTCTTGAAGTTTCCCTTTTTCTTAGACTTGCCTTGCTTATTGAATTTGGTGGTCTTATTGACCATCAACACTTGGTGCTCTTTCTTGATCTCCACTTCCGCAGACTTTAACATGGAGAAGAGTTCGGGCAACGACTTGTCCATGTTTTGCATATTGTAGTTCATCACAAAGTTCTTGTAACTTGGTGGTAGTGATTGGAGGACAAGGTGAATCCCCAAAGCATTAGGAATCACTATACCCAACCTTTGAAGCTTGCTTGCATGCCCAAACATCTTAAGCACATGCTTACTAACGGAGCTGCCCTCTTCCATCTTCAGTTAAAGAATTTTTCAGAAGCCTCATATCTCTTAACTGCCGCGTGATCCTCAAATATCATTTTGAGTTCACAGACAATATCATGTGGGACATGGTTCTCAAACCTTTTCTGAAGCTCCAATTCCAAACCGTACAAGATAACACACTGAACTATGGAGTACTGATTCTTCCGAGTGAGGAAAACATTCTTCACCTCATCGGTAGTGATATGTTGGAAACGTATCTATAATTTTTGATGTTCCATGCTTGTTTAGTATCTACTTTGCTTTGATTTTATACACTTTGGGGGTGCCTTTTACATGTTTTCTGGTACTAACCTATTAACAAGTTGCAACAGTGCCAGATGCCTGTTTTCTGCTGTTTTTGGTTTCAGAAAAGTTAGTAAAGAAATATTCTCGGAATTGGATGGTACAAACGCTAAAGTCAATAACTTTCCGTGGGGAACAAGAAGTCCAGAGGAGAGCCGGAGGGGCCGGCCAGGGGGGCCAGACCCACCCTAGGCGCGGGGGCAGGTGGGCCCGCGCCTAGCTAGGGTTTGGTGGCCCTGGCCGCCTACCGGTCTCGCCCCTTCGCCTATAACAAGCCCTCGGTGCAGAAACCGTGAGTACCCGATCATAAATCCACGAAATCGTCTATAGCCGCCACCACCATAGTCCCTAGATCGGGGGGATCTGAAGCTCTTCCCGGCACCCTGCCGGAGGGGAGATCATCCTGGAGGCCTTCTCTCCGGTATGATTCGTGAGTAGTTCCACCTTGGACTATGGGTCCATGTAGTAGCTAGATGGTTGTATCCCCTCCTTCGTGCTTTCATGTATAGATCTTGTGAGCTCCGTTCATAATCAAGATCTAATCTATTTGTAATCATGCATGTTGTGTTTGCGGGGATCCAATGGATATTGAGATTTTATGTTGGTTTGATTAATGGTTTTATCTTTATGATTCTATCATGTCTGTGTTGTTTGTGATCTTGCATGCTCTCCGTTGCTAGTGGTTATCTTGGCCAAGTAGTTTCTAGTGACTCCAAGAGGGAGTATTTATGCTTGATAGTGGGTTCACGCCTCTAGTTTCCAAGGGAAGTGACAGAAATATCTTCGGTTTTAGATGTGCTGTTGCTACTAGGGAGAAAACAACGGTCTCTTGTTCATGGAACATGTGGACTGTTTACCTTACACACATTTCTTAAGGCACTTGTTTGTTGCTTGCAACTTAATACTAGAGGGGGTTCGGATGATAACCTGAAGGTGGACTGCTAGTCATATATGCAGTTGGATGACGGTCTATGTATATTTTTGTATTGCCCAATCAACCTAATAGGATCTTTCTGACTAGTAATTGCATTGTTATGCCTTGCTCTGTAACTGTCAATTGCCCCGCTGTAATTTGTTTACCCTTCATGCCATGTTGTTTATCTAAGGAGAGCACCTCTAGTGAACTATGGACCCCGGTCCAATCTTTACCACTGATACATCTTCCACTGTTACCTGTTTACTTGCTGCAAACCATTACCTTCCACACCATACGTTTAATCCTTTGTTACAGCAAATCGGTGAGCTTGACAACCTCACTGATTCGTTGGGGCAAAGTCTTGAGTTTGTGTTGTGCAGGTCTCCGCGTTGCTTGCAACACCTGTGTGATGTTTCCTTCCTCCTTCTGGTTCGATAACCTCGGTCTCAACTGAGGGAAGACTTGCTGCTTGCTGCTTCACACCTTGCTCTTGGGGTTTCCAACGAAGTGCTCCACGTCAACACCAGCCATCAAGTTTTCTGGCACCGTTGCCAGGGAATAAAGAAAGAAGCTCCCACGTCAACAAGGCGCCATCAAGGAGTCACCAACAAGTTTTCTAGCGACGTTGTCGGGGAGGCCAAGGACGTATTCACTAGGGGAGTCCTTCACTTCCTTTATCTTTACTTTGTTTTTAGTTTGCTTTGTTTCTTTTTCTTGGTTTTGTTTGCCTCTTTTCAAAAAACCCAAAAAAAATTAGTTCCTGCTCTAGTTGCTGCCATGTTGGGGTCTGCCTTTATTTCCCCTATGGTAGAAATCTCCACTTTTAAGCAAAAAAGTGAAGAAAGTTTTAAGGAAGCTTGGTCTAGAATCTCTGCTTTCCAGAGGGAAACTGAGCCTAAGGTAAGCCTCAGCTTGGTTATTGATAGTTTCTACCACTATATTGCTCTTCGTTATAGATATGCTTTGGATGTTGTGGCTAAAAAAGATTTTTTGCTTTGTACTGAGGATGAAGCTTATGATGCTATAAGTAAATTAATCATGATCTATGGTACACCTGGCAAGTCTGATTCCTCTTTCACAAGTATTTTTTCTAGGTTGAACCATCTTGAGACCAGTATTGCTGCCATGAATAGTTGCTATCACACTCTTAGAGCTTACCATGATTATGTTCCCATAAATTTTGAGCCTTTAAATTGGTTTCCCACAATTAAGGTCTCAATAAACACTACACTTTTTTATGCTCGCTGTGATATCATGTCTGAATTTTGTCTCATGCCTAAAGATATTTTTGATTCCTTGAGTCTTTGGGGGATTATTGAAGGAGGAGAGGAAATATCTCTTACCAACAATGCCACTATATTACCCATTGGAATAGCTGAAGGTGTGTTTACAAAAATCTCAGGGAAAATGGTGTCTACTGATTATCTTGTTATTGAATGTGTAGGCAAAGGACAAATCATACTTGGAAGATCTCTACTGAAGCACCTTGGGGCAGTAATAGATGTGGGAGAAGGCATCATGCACTTTACTCCCCCGGTAAGCAATCATAGCTTCCCTAAGAAGAAAAAGAAAGGTAAGAAAAGAAGGAACAAGAGGGGCAATTCTTCATTTGAAAATACTTGATTCTTCTTGCTTCTTGTGCCTAACTTAAAGGCGTTAAAGAAAAGTACTTGTTGGGAGATAACCCAAGAGTTTCCATGAGTCTTGGAAGTTATTACTTATATAATGACCTCTCCTTATCCTTTTTGTTTGCTTTTTGTGCCAAGAACGACCTCTAATAAGAGGGAAGTAAGATTTGGGGAGTTGCTGTCCCAAAACAGATTTCTGTCCTCCACCAAAAAATTTTGTGAGGAGGCTCTACAACTCATATTGATCTTAAAATTTACGAGTAAATCCCCCAGTATGTTAGATAACTTTCGTTAGTTCAACACTTTTTGATTTGAGCAACATAAGATGTTCGGAAAAAATCGTTTTCTACCTGCTGGTCTGTTTTGACAGATTTCTGCCATTATTTGCATTTGCTTCTTATTGATTCCTTTTTGAGTTCTCTTCAGGTAAATTGAGCTTTTTGAAGGAGTTACTATAGTAGCTTGTGTTTTTATTGAAAAGCCTTGCTGTTCCAAAGCTTTTCCAGTGGTCTAATATCTTTTGAATAAGCTAATGTTGCTAATGAAGATTGTGTGAAGTTTAGTATGAAGGAAACAATTCAGGTGTAGAGAGAGAATGATGCAATGAGATGAAGAATGGACAAAATATCAAGCTTGGGGATGCCACCATGGTGTCACCCCAAGAAATATCCAAGAGGTACAAGCGTCAAAGCTTGGGGATGCCCAAGGCATCCCCTTCTTCATTAATAAAAAGCTTAGGTCTGTCTAGACACTTCATTTTTATTGTTTCATGCACAGTTGTGTTGTTCATTGAGCGTCTTAGTTTTCGTTTTATTTGCTTAGTTTTTTTAGTTTGATTTAGTAGTTTGGACCCCCGTTCTCGCTGTGTTGTTTTGCAAATAAGTTTTCTTGGTGTTTGGAAAGGAGTAGTAAGTTCTTGCTTGAAGTGCAAGAGGAGCTTGCATTGACTGTGACTTAGACTTTAGCATGACATGCTAGGTGTTGTCTTAGCATTATGCTTAGTGATTATTGCTGTAGGATGTCTTGTTCCAAACAATTGGGATTGCTTAGTGTGCCTTGAAGAAATTATGCGTTATTTTAGCATGCAAAAGCATAGTATTATGGTATTCTCCTTTGATGTTTTGCTTGGGTTGACTTGGCACATGCTCACACCATGTTATGACTATGACAAGTCACCATTAGCCTCTATGATCATTTAGTCCTTGACTTGTAGTACCACTCTGATTAGTATGCCTTGTTGCATTGCATGATTATGGCCATTATTGCTCTCTTAGTTGGTTGCTCCCAGTCTTTTGCTAGCCTCCACTTGTATGAGTAAGCTCTACCCATGCTTCCAACTCCCAAGAAATCAAGTTATTCCAAAGTGTCCACTATAAACTCCTATGCATGGTGTGTTACACCATTCCAAGTATATTCTTGTTTTCAACTATCTTCCAATTAAAAACTATTTTGTGATGTGAAAACTTAGTGATTAAATCCCTCACGAACTTGATGGCACAATTTATTCTTTGCCCCTAATAAACTTGAACCATTGTGACAACTTTGTTGTATATGCTTGCACTTATAAGTTGGAATTAGCAGAACCGTGCTGTCACGGGGAACGTTTTCAACATTGCACTTGTACCTTGTTGTACTCAGTTGATATCATGCTATTTTTTCTATGGATGTCACCGGTGTGAAATAAAGAGGGAACTTGTAAGTCCATGGAGTTTGTATCCTGTGTTAGAGAAACGCCTGGGCCGCTAGCCTAAGCCATGCCTAATCATGGTGGAAACTTGCAGCATCACCATAGTGACATCTATGAAGCATTCTTCTTATAAAAAAAGAGACACATTGAGAAAAGAGGAAAGAGAGAAAAAAGCACCATATTCCCATGGTACATAAGAAGAATTGCTGAGATGCTCATTGTCTGCTTGCCTTGTCATTTTGGTTATGGGAAAGCTCCTGTACCATGTGCAAGGGGTACCCCGTTGGCGGTTCTCAATGATATGCAAATACTTATAGTGACAAGAACTTACCTGGACCCAAAGTTGAGTATGCATGAGGTGTGGCCCTCGTATTCAAGGGGCATGTGATTGCCAGCTTATACTTCGTCAAGCATATACTCCAGCTTTGCCACTTTAACCTTAACCACTTCAAGATGCTTATGATAGGGGCAATGAGGGCTGAAAGCTAACAAGTACCATAATTTTTGGAAGATCTTTTTGAAACTTGTAATCACTGCTTCCTTTCCAAAAAAGGCCTTTCTTCCACCATTATTGAGTCTCCACCTTCTACCTTTAGGCACCATTAAGAGAGCATAGTTGTCACTCTGTGTGCAGTGTTCCAAAGCTTATTAATTGATGCATATTGTGTTATTACTGGCTCTTGTCCTACTTGTTTCTAGTCACCATTGTGAACTTTGCAGGTGACCTATGCATTATATTGCTACTCTATGAGGGACAAGCTGATTGACACTATGCTATGTGTTTTGCATGTGAAACAAACAAACGTTTTTTAATGCATATTATTCATGATCTTTGTTTGTAGCTTGCCATGTTACATGCATAGTTACTATGTCCTATTGTTAGAACTCCATATTTCATGCACATGTTTAGAGTTCTTTGATCCCAACTTTCAAATGGTTGGATCTTTATTGTGAGGATGCATGTCACCTCAAAAATTATTCTTTTATCACTTACCTACTCGAGGACGAGCAGGAGTTAAGCTTGGGGATGTTGATACGTTGGAAACGTATCTATAATTTTTGATGTTCCATGCTTGTTTAGTATCTACTTTGCTTTGCTTGTCTACACTTTGAGGTGCTTTTTACATGTTTTCTGGTACTAACCTATTAAAAAGTTGCAACAGTGCCAGATGCCTGTTTTCTGCTGTTTTTGGTTTTAGAAAAGTTAGTAAAGAAATATTCTCGGAATTGGATGGGACAAACGCCAAAGTCAATAACTTTCCGTGGGGAACAAGAAGTCCATAGGAGAGCCGGAGGGGCCGGCCAGGGGGGCCAGACCCCTCCCAGGCGCGGGGTAGGTGGGCCCTCTCCTGGCTAGGGTTTGGTGGCCCTGGCCGCCTCCCGGTCTTGCCCCTTCTCCTATAAGAAGCCCCCGATGCAGAAACCCTGAGTACCTGATCAGAAATCCACGAAACCGTCTGTAGCCGCTGCCACCATCGTCCCTAGATCGGGGGGATATGAAGCTCTTCCCGGCACCCTGCCGGAGGGGAGATCATCCTGGAGGCCTTCTCTCCGGTATGATTCGTGAGTAGTTCCACCTTGGACTATGGGTCCATGTAGTAGCTAGACGGTTGTATCTCCTCCTTTGTGCTTTCATGTATAGATCTTGTGAGCTCCGTTCATGATCAAGATCTAATCTATTTGTAATCATGCATGTTGTGTTTGCGGGGATCCGATGGATATTGAGATTTTATGTTGGTTTGATTAATGGTTTTATCTTTATGATTCTATCATGTCTGTGTTGTTTGTGATCTTGCATGCTCTCCGTTGCTAGTGGTTATCTTGGCCAAGTAGTTGCTAGTGACTCCAAGAGGGAGTATTTATGCTTGATAGTGGGTTCACGCCTCTAGTTTCCAAGGGAAGTGATAGAAATATCTTCGGTTTTAGATGTGCTGTTGCTACTAGGGAGAAAACAAAGGTCTCTTGTTCATGGAACATGTGGATTGTTTACCTTACACACATTTCTTAAGGCACTTGTCTGTTGCTTGCAACTTAATACTAGAGGGGGTTCAGATGATAACCTGAAGGTGGACTTCTAGTCATATATGCAGTTGGATGACGGTCTATGTATATTGTTGTATTGCCCAATCAACCTCATAGGATGTTTCTGACTAGTAATTGCATTGTTATGCCTTGCTCAATTTCTGTCAATTGCCCCGCTGTAATTTGTTTAGCCTTCATGCCATGTTGTTTATCTAAGGAGAGCACCTCTAGTGAACTATGGACCCCGGTCCAATCTTTACCACTGATACATCTTCCATGAATTGTTACTGTTTGCAAACCATTACCTTCCACACCATACGTTTAATCCTTTGTTACAGCAAACTGGTGAGCTTGACAACCTCACTGATTCGTTGGGGCGAAGTCTTGAGTTTGTGTTGTGCAGGTCTCCGTGTTGCTTGCAACACCTGTGTGACGTTTCCTTCCTCCTTTTGGTTCGATAACCTCGGTCTCAACTGAGGGAAGACTTGATGCTTGTTGCTTCACACCTTGCTCTTGGTGTTTCCAATGAAGTGCTCCACGTTAACACCAGCCATCAAGTTTTCTGGCGCCGTTGCCGGGGAATAAAGAAATAAGCTCCCATGTCAACAAGGCGCCATCAAGGAGTCACCAGGTAGCATCAGCTGTAGGTGGGTCACCTAGTGGTGCATGCAGCACATAGGTCAAATTACCAGCATTGAGGACAATCCTCCTGTTGCGAAGCCAATCCGTGAAGTTGCTTACATTGTTTTTCGACTTTTCTTTCTCTAGGAACGCATTAAAATTGATGGTAGGGGCCGCCATTGATCTACAACATATTTGCAATAGTTTAGACTAAGTTTATGACAGATTGAGTTCTGATTAATAGTTAAATTAATCTAGGTGAACTCCCACTCAAAATAATATCCCTCACATTGTTTTAGTGATCACATGAACCAAATCCGCCACATCAAAACCGATCATCACGAGAGATGATGTAGCTTCAATGGCGAAAAATCAACATGTTCATCATATCTACTATATGACTCACACTTTACCTTTTGGTGATCCGTGTTCTGAGACCATGTCTGTACATGCTAGGCTCGTCAAGATCAAACCTTAGCTTCCGCATGAGCAAATCTGGCTTGCTCCCGTTGTATACACTCGCAGAATCTAACACACGCGATCATCACATGGTGCTTCGAAACAACGAGCTTTAGCAACGGTGCTTACTAAGGATGAACACTTTATAACTTGATATTTTTTGTGAGAGGGATCATCTTATAATGCTACCGTCGCGAACTAAGCAATACAAGATGCATAAAAGGATTAACATCACATGCAATTCATAATATATGATATGATATGGCCTTTCTTCTTGTGCTTCCGATCGCCATCTTCAAGCACGAACATGATCTCCATTATCATCAGCATTGCGTCAACGTCAATGGCGCCGCTCCATTGTTGTCATCCACCAGCATCAACTATTACAACTACTTTGAATAATAGACACGCAGGTCTTAACGGAATTAAAAGACAACCATATGGCTCCTGCCAGTTGCCGACTTACAATAAGTAACATTGCATACATCATATATAATCACAATCATGGCCATATCACATCACAACACACCCCTGCAAAACAAGGTTAGACACCTCTAATTATCTTTGCATATTTTACGTGGTTTGGGGATTCCAATAAGTGTCGTTCTAACTTACGAACAAGAACCACAACGTTGATGCTTGAACTATCAAGTGCCCGTTGTAAATTGAATCTATACTATGATGGGAGAGACAGACACCTGCAAAGCCACTTATGCAATACAAGTTGCATGTTAAGCGTGGAGTGATACGTCGGAAACGTATCTATAATTTTTGATGTTCCATGCTTGTTTAGTATCTACTTTGCTTTACTTGTATACACTTTGAGGTGCTTTTTACACGTTTTCTGGTACTAACCTACTAACAAGTTGCAACAGTGCCAGATGCTTGTTTTCTGCTATTTTTGGTTTCAGAAAAGTTAGTAAAGAAATATTCTCGGAATTGGATGGGACAAACGTCCAAGTCAATTACTTTCCGTGGGGAACAAGAAGACCAGAGGGGAGCCGGAGGGGCCAGTCAGGGCGACCAGACCTACCCCAGGCGTGGGTGGGCCCCATCCCGCGCCTGGCTAGGGTTTGGCGCCCCTGGACGCCGCCTCGGCCTCCCCCTTCGCCTATAAGAAGCCCCCGATGCAGAAACCCTAAGCACCCAATCAAATCTCCACGAAACCATCTGTAGTCACTGCCACCATCATCCCTAGATCGGGGGGGATCTGAAGTTCTTCCCGGCACCCTGCCGGAGGGGAGATCATCCCGGAGGCCTTCTCTCCGGTATGATGCGTGAGTAGTTCCACCTTGGACTATGGGTCCATGTAGTAGCTAGATGTAGGGGTTCGTAGCATGGAAAACAAAAAATTTCTACCGCATACAAACAAACAAGCCAAGATCTATCTACTAGATTGTAGCAACGAGTCGATAGAAGAACTCACCCTCGAAGATTCCAAAGCGGTTAACGAGAGCGGATTCTCGTGGGTGATGTAGTCGTACTCTTTCCGATCTCAAGATCGCGTAGACGATCCTTCCGGCGCCGTGTTCCGGCAACGCTCCCTTGATCGGTCACACGTTAAATTTTCGATGAAGACCTTCCTCTCCCTTGTTCCAGCAGGCAGCGGAGGTTGTAGCACTCTCCTCGCGATTCCGGCAGCATGACGACATGGTACCAGAAGTAGAGGGGAGATCTCGCAGGGCTTCGTCTTAAGCCAGAGCGAGTATGGTGGACTATGAGAGAGGCCTCGGTGATCTAGGGTTTAGACACACCAAGGAGGAGAGGCTAGGCCGGCGGCTAGGGCAAGGGGATGCCCCAACTCGGCGGCTTGGGAGAAACCCTAGGGCGGCGGCGGTGACTTGGTGGCCGGCGGCTAGGGCTAGGGTTTGATGGGGCAAGGTGTGTGTTTGGAGGGGCAGCCCTGCCCCTCCTTATATAGGTGGGAGGGCGCGGCCAAGGGGGAGGGAGTCCTCCCCCAACTTGGCCTCCTTGGCCGGCGGTGGAGGGAGAGGGACTTCCTCCCCAAGTAGGTTTCCTCCTCTCCCTCCACCAAGCAAACTTGCCGTTTGACTTTTCAAATTGGCGTTTGACTTTTCAAACTAGGATTTGATTTATCCCTTTATTTTGCTCAGCGATGACACCTAGTACATGATGCAACCATTCCAACTTGTAATGACACATTCATGTACCCTTCCCCTCCGGAGTGCCGGACCTTCCGGAACCTTCTAGAACATTCCCGATGAAAACACCGGAACCATTCTCCAACCCCGAAACAGGACTTTCCTTATATGAATCTTATTCTCCGGACCATTCCGGATCTCCTCGTGATATCCCGGATCCCATCCGAGACTCCGAACAACATTCGGTATCTTACTCATCATTCCATAACTACTCAACAACATCGAATCCTTAAGTGTGTCTCCCTACGGTTCGTGAATTATGCGGACATGATCGAGACACCTCTCCGATCAATAACCAATAGAGGAATCTGTAAATTCATATGTCTCCCACATATTTCTACGATTACTTTGCGATCGAATGAACCACTTACATACGATACCAATTTCCCTTTGTCTCACGATAGTTTACTTATCCGAGGTTTTGATCGTCGGTATCTCTGCATACCTAGTTCAACCTCGTTACCGATAAGTACTCTTTTCTCGTTCCCGTGATATGTGATACCTTGTGAGCCAGTCACATGCTTGCAAGCTAATTGGATGACATTCCACCGAGAGGGCCCAGAGTATATCTATCCGTCATATGGATGGACGAATCCCACTCTTGATTCATGTGTCTCAACCCATACTTTCCAAACACTCAATGCCACCTTTATAGCCACCCAGTTACGGTGTGGTGTTTGATGTCATCAAAGCATCCTTCCGGTGACGGTGATAAGCATGATCTCATGGTCGAAGGAATTAGGTTACTATGTATCAGAAAGCATATAGCAATTGAACTATTAAAATGACTCGATCTTTATGCTACGCTTATCTATAGGAGTATGTCCATCATACCATTCTCCTAATGATATGATCTTGTTGTTAATAACATCTCAATGTTCATGATAGGGAAACCACAATCATCTATTAACCAACAAGCTAGTATTATGAAGAGGCTTTACTAGGGACTCTAATTTAGTTTACAAATCACACAAGTATTAATGTTTCCTTGTTAATACTATTATAGCATGAATGTAAACATTTATCATAAACACAAAGATATAATAATAACTATATTTATTATTGCCTCTAGGGCATATCTCCAACAGTATCCCACTTGCACTAGAGTCAACTAATCTAGATTACATGGTAATATACCGAACACCCATGGTAGTTTGGTGTTGGTCATGTTTTGCCCTCGGGAGAGGTTTAGTCAACGGATCCGCCACATTCAGATCTGTGTGTACTTTGCAAATCTTTATGTCACCATCTTGGACATGTTCTCGAATAGCGTGAAAACGTAGCTTGATGTGCTTCAGCTTCTTGTGTGACCTTGGTTCTTGCGCATTGGCTATGGCGCCCATGTTATCACAATAGATAGACATTGGGTCCAGCGCACTTGGAACCACACCAAGCTCTGTAATGAACTCCTTCATCCATATCGCTTCTTGTGAAGCCTCCAAAGCAGCTATGTATTCCGATTCAGTTGAAGATCTCGCCACAACGCTTTGCTTTGCACTCCTCCAGCTAACTGCTGCACCATTCAAAGTAAATACATATCTAGATTGAGATTTAGAATCATCCGGATCGGTGTTCCAACTAGCATCGGTGTAACCATTAACAACGAGTTGTTCATCACCTCCATAAGAAAGAACCATATCCTTAGTTCTTCTCAAGTACTTAAGGATGTTTTTGACCGCTGTCCAATGATCCACTCCTGGATCACTTTGATATCTGCTAGTTAAACTAACAGCATATGCAATGTCGGGTTTAGTACATAGCATGGCATACATCACAGATCCTATGGCTGAGGCATAGGGAGTCTTACTCATCCTTTCTCTATCTTCTGTCGTTGCAGGACTTTGAGTTTTACTCAAGGTCGTATTGGGCAACATGGGCAAGAACCCTTTCTTGCTATCTTCCATTCCAAACTTCTTTAGAACTTTGTCCAAATATGTACTTTGTGACAATGATATTAGGCGTCTTGATCTATCTCTATAAATCTTTATGCCTAATATGTAAGCTGTTTCGCCAAGATCTTTCATTGAAAAACTATTATTCAAATACTCCTTGACACTATTTAGAAGGTCTACATCATTCCCAATCAACAATATGTCATCTACATATAGTATTAAGAATGCTACAGAGCTCCCACTCACTTTCTTGTAAATACAAGCTTCTCCATAAGTTTGTATAAAACCAAAACTTTTGATCACCTTATCAAAATGTTGATTCCAACTTCGGGATGCTTGCTTCAATCCATATATGGACCTTTGAAGTTTGCATACCTTGTTAGCATCTTTAGGATCGACAAAACCTTTGGGTTGCATCATATACAACTCTTCATCAATGTCTCCATTGAGGAACGCTGTTTTGACATCCATCTGCCATATTTCATAATCGTAATATGCAGCGACTGCTAACATAATCCTCACAGACTTTAGCTTCGCTACTGGTGAGAAAGTCTCATCGTAGTCAACTCCTTGAATTTTTCGAAACCCTTTTGCGACAAGTCGAGCTTTATAGATAGTAACATTACCATCAACATCTGTTTTCTTCTTGAAAATCCATTTGTTCTCGATAGCCTTCCGGCCATCCGGTAAGTCCACCAAAGTCCATACTTGGTTTTCGTACATGGATCCAATCTCGGATTTCATGGCTTCTTGCCATTTATTGGAATCTGGGCTCATCATCGCTTCCTTATATGTCGCAGGGTCATCGGTGTTGTCCACCAACATGACACTCATAACGGGATCATACCAATCAGGAGTGGTACGATTGCTCGTTGACCTGCGAGGCTCTGTAGCAACTTCAACCGAAGTTTCATGATCATCATCATTAGCTTCCTCTCTTATTGGTGTAGGCGCCACAAGAACTACTTAAGGTGCTGCGCTACTCGCAAGTTCGAGAGAAGGTTCGACAACCTCGTCGAATTCTACTTTCCTTCCAGTCACTTCTTTCGAGAGAAATTCCTTCTCTAGAAAGGATCCATTCTTGGCAACGAAGATTTTGCCTTCGGATCTATGATAGAAGGTATACCCAATAGTTTCCTTTGGGTATCCTATGAAGACGCATTTTTCCGCTTTGGGTTCAAGCTTGTCCGGCGGTAACTTCTTTGCATAGGCTTCGCAACCCCAAACTTTAAGGAACGACAATTTAGGCTTCTTCCCAAACCATAATTCATACGGTGTCGTTTCAACGGATTTAGATGGTGCCCTATTTAAAGTGAATGCGGTTGTTTCTAATGCATAACCCCAAAATGATAGCGGTAAATCTATAAGTGACATCATAGAACGAACCATATCTAAGAGAGTTCGATTATGACGTTCAACACACCATTACGCTGTGGTGTTCCCGGCGGTGTCAATTGTGAAAGTATTCCGCATTTCTTCAAATGCTCGCCAAACTCGTAAATTAGATATTCACCTCCACGATCAGAACGTAGAAATTTAATCTTCTTGTTACGTTGATTCTCCACCTCACTTTGAAATTCCTTAAACATCTCGAAAGTTTCCGACTTATGTTTCATGAGATATATATACCCATATCTACTTAAGTCATCTGTGAAGGTAAGAACATAACGATAACCACCGCGCGATGCTACACTCATTGGACCACACACATCGGTATGTATGATTTCCAATAAGTCTGTAGCTCGCTCCATCATACCAGAAAATGGAGTCTTAGTCATTTTACCCATCAGACATGCTTCGCATATTTCAAGTGATTCGAAATCAAGTGATTCAAGAAGTCCATCGGAATGGAGTTTCTTCATACGCTTCACTCCGATGTGACCAAGACGACAGTGCCACATATAGGTCGAGTTATCGCTCAATTTCAAACGTTTAGCCTCAATGTTATTTATGTGTGTATTGCTACTATCGAGATTCAATAAGAATAGACCATCTATCAAAGGTGCATGTGCATAAAACATATTACTCATATAAATCGAACAACCATTATTCTCAGACTTAAACAAGTAACCGTCTCGCAATAAACAAGATCCCGATATAATGTTCATGCTCAACGTAGGCACCAAATAACAATTATTTAAGTATAAAACTAATCCCGATGGTAGATGAAGAGGTAGCGTGCCGACCGCGATCACATCAACCTTTGATCCATTTCCTACGCGCATCATCACCTCGTTCTTCGCTAGCTTCTATTTATTCTCAAAGACCTGTTTGAGTTACAAATATGAGCAACAACCAAAGATCAAATACCTGTGCACTACTACGAGTACTAGTAAGATACACATCAATAACATGTATATCGGATATACCTTTCTTCTTGATGTTGCCGTTCTTCAAATCCGCCAAGTACTTTGGGCAATTCCTCTTCCAAAGGACCTTCTCCCTTGGCAAGAAAAGCACTCGAGATCGTGCTTAGGTCTAGCCTTGGTCTTCTTCGTCGGTGCGGTAACTTTCTTACCACCCTTCTTGAAGTGTCTCTTTTGCTTAGACTTGCCTTTCTTAAATTTGGTGGTCTTATTGACCATCAACACTTGGTGCTCTTTCTTGATCTCCACTTCTGCAGATTTCAACATGGAGAAGAGTTTTGGCAACGTATTGTCCATGTGTTGTATATTGTAGTTGACGAGGTTTGATCTCGTCAATGCCCATTGATATGGACTTGGGTTTTGGAGAAGATGGGGATGCTGGAGATCGTGGCACGGTTAACAGACAAGCAACCAGGGGACACGAGATTTACCTGTGTTCAGGGCCCTGAGGGAAAAACCCTACTCCTGCTTGTCTGCTCTTGATTACGGCGGAACCGAAGGTTACAGAGTGCATAGATTCGATCTGGCGTGGAGGCATGTGCGAAAGTATGAGTCGAGAGATCTAGGACGTGCCCTCCTGGTCTTTATATAGACTTAGGCAGGTCCCGGGCATAGTCCTAGTCGGTTACAAGTTCTAGGGTTTTACCCCTTTGAATTTCCTATCTCCGCTAGTCTTGCTCTCCAAGGATCCGAAGGCGTCATGGGCCTTGGCCACCCGAAAATCTCCACGGGCCAGTGTATATCTGCTGTGGGCCTTCCTTGGGCTGGACCAGTATGTCAAGTCACGCACTGTAGGGTATAACCATGTCAAGAGCCTCGGTGATCGGTCAATCGTAGATTCGGCTGAGGACTCTTCCATCCTTCGGGTGCGACTATATATTAATAGTATATGTGTGTAGGGATTGTTGATGCGTGTGCCTGACTCACCCAACGGATCAGGGTTAGTTAACTTTCTTAGGACGAAACGACACGATCTTCTTCAGGTTCGAGTCCCTCAACCCGGACCTGGAACATATGCTGGCGTAATTCGACTCAGGCCGCGGAGGACTTACAGGAGTGGAATTCCATTGATTTTAATTGGTGTACCCAACGTGTCCGTCGGGATTTTTCATCGTACCTGCTGGTACGGATTCATACTAGCAGAGCGCAGTCAGGTGCGTTGCCAGGCCACCAGATGATATCTGTAGGTCTTATCTTTGCATCACAGACGCAGCATCCGAACATTTATCACCACGGAGGTGCTTCGGGTGGCCTAGGAGATTGTCGCTCGCTCAGCCGTTTTGTTGGGGCAAAGTTGCCAAAAAGTTTTTGCGTGCTGATCCGGAAGATCGTAGTCGAAGATTTCATAGGGTGCGCGACCAGCGCTCCCTATGGGAGTAGCCCCCCAAGTGTCTGTTCGAGTCGTAGACTCGAACGGAGACTTTCGTTCAAGCATTGTTTCAGTCGTTAAGTCCACAGGACTCGAAAATTTTCGGATGCTTAAATCCATCCTCCCTATGGGAGTAGCCCCCGAGTCCGTAGTGGAGTCGTAGACTCGACGTAGGACTTAGAGAAGTAATTTGTCTTCATTTGTTCTGCCGGTGCGGCCAGCGCCTCGATAGGAGTAGCCTCAGTATTTAGTCGAATCGAAGATTCGGTGAGTACTCTTAATGTGGAGCCGAAGTTGGTGCTAGTATAGCTTTTGATAGCGTCGATCTTGACGATTGATGACCTCAAGCGTCCGCTACGCCAGAGATGACTTGACTGGACGAAGCGTGGGTCCCACTTGCTGACTTTGAATTGACCGGTCACGCGTGGCGTGGAGATAATTACGGCGTCTCCTCGATTTCTGCGCGTAGTGGACGGCGTGGTAACGACGGTTCGTTGTGATGTTGACACGTGTACGACCAGATCTACCGTTGGCGTTAGGTCTTCCCGATGGACGGCTGTCGTGCGTTGTCTTTGCTGTTATAATCCTTGGGTGAAATCGTGGTTTGTTTTCACCGCACCAGTTCTTGTGTTCACTGCCTCCTTGTTCTTGAGCGATTCTTGCTGCGCGCTGAGATTTCCTTCCATATTTCCTTTGTTCTTTCTGCGTTGTCATCGCCACCACCGCCGTAGCGCAATGGGGAAAACAAAGAAGTCTTCATCTGCGGTTGGGACCAGCGCCGCCGGAGGCAAGAAGGGCATCGCCGCTGCTCGCGTCACCGATGGTGGCTGGTGGCGATCAGAGACGCGGGAGAGTGATCTCCGCAAGCTGCGCGAGCGGGGCCTCATCCCGCAGGATAGGGAGGCCGTCAAACTCCCCGGCAATGAGGTAATCCCCCGTCCCCCATCTGGGTACCGGGTTATGTTTCTTGCCTTTGTTGTGCGCGGGTTTTCTTTTCCGGTCCCCGACTTCCTCCGTGGACTGCTCTTCTTTTATGGGATTCAGCTACATCATCTGTCTCCCAATTCTCTTCTCCACGTTGCGTGCTTTATCACATTTTGCGAGTGTTGGCTTGGCATTGAGCCACACTTTGGCCTCTTCCGGAAGCTTTATTCCGTGAAGAGGCAATCTGGTTCGGATGGTGTGTATCCCATTGGGGGTTTCATCATCTCCCTCAGTCCCAATCTGCAATTCTTTCCTTTTCCATGTCCGAATCTGTCCAAGATCAAGCGGAGCGATGGTTTTATATCCGCGACTCCGTAGTGCCCGGGCAAGATTTTGGTCTTGTTCCCTTTGACCCCTCCCAGATGATTGAGCAAAAAAGGTCTTGGAAAAACCAAATCTTGGACGGTGAGGTGGAGGAGATAGAGGCCCTTTACCGTCGGGTGGAGGATCTCCAGCTGATTCCGGAGAAAGAGGTGAACGGCGTGGACATCATCCGGACTTTTCTTGAGCGTCGGGTGCAGCCTCTCCAAGCGAGGGCGCATCCGATGTTTCTTTATTCTGGGCGCCGTGATCCGACGAGGGTTTCGGCTGAGAAAATGTCCGAGGGGGATCTTGACAGGGCTCTTCGCTACCGCTGAAGTTCAAAGCCGGAGAAGAAATCCCGGGGAAGTCACTAACTCCTCCATTTTCTTCGGCATTGGCCGTACCGCAGGTGTAGATTTGTGCACGCAGTGCTTTTGTCGGCTGTGTTTTTAGTTCCTTTGTTTGCTAACAAAGTTCCTTATGTTTTTGCAGAGCTTCAAAGTACCGGGCATGGTGCCACCATTGCCCGAAAAGTATCCGAATGCCCCGGATAATGAAGTGGTTGAGTCCGTGTCCGAGCTGCCGTCGGCGCGATCTCCGGTGGAGGATGCCGACGAGTCGAGTGAGGACCATACGCGCAAGCGATCGCGGAGCTCCAGCGAGTCTTCGGATGCCTCGACTCCTCCGACTCCCAGAAATCCTCTGGGCCTTGAGCGTCATAGTGATGGTCATGGAGGTTCTTCCTCTCCCCTTCCTGCCATTCCTGTGCGGGCTGTTGCGCCGCACCCGCCAGCAAAGCGGAAGAAGGAAGAAAAGAAGGAGGAGAAGAAGGAAGAGAAGAAGGAGGAGAAGAGGGCCCGAAGGGCTTCTCCTATCTTCGACCTGAGCGCATTGGGCTCGTAAGTTTTCTTGTTGTACTATTGTCCCTGTTCCTTCGTGATTTTTGCACTTGTGCTGATTGGTTTGTATGCAGGCAATCCTCCCACGATTCCTCCAGTAATGGTGAACTGGATATGATGGGGGAGTCAAAAATTGCGTCTCCTCCACCTCAAACGGTGGCGACTTCGGGTGGCGCCGCTCCAGATCCTCCTGTGCGGGAGGTGCTGGTGGTTGCGCCTCAGAATTTCGTAGGCGGGGCTTCGGGGTCGCCCTCGGAGCATGTAAGTTTTCTGCTTCATGTCACGGGGGAAGCCCCCGAGTGTCTTCGTGTGCTGATGTTGTTTTTACTCCTTTGTGTTGGGCGTAGCCCCCAAGTCCTTTTCTTACTGCTATTTCCTTTTTCTGCAGCCTTTTGTACCTCTGCAGCTGGTGGGGGAGCGCCTGGCGCTGGAGGCGAAACTTCTGCAGCTTCAAGGTATCCGTCTGCCTTTTAATACCTCTCTTGTTTATCCTGGTCCTGTTCTTTGACACTTGCTTGTCTTAAATGCAGAGGAGCATAACGACTCTCTCCGTGAGGTCGACGCTCTTAAAAAGAGCCTTGGTCAATCGGAGCAGAAAGCCGAAGCCGCCGTCGGTGCGAAAGAGCGCCTTGAGCTAGAGCTGACGAAGGCAGCCGAAGCGATGGAGCGTCTGCAGCAGGAGGCCGCAGATCGTGAGGAGCAGCTGGCCACGGTTGCGGCTGCTCGTGAAAAAGAGGTAGCAGCGAAGCTCATGGCTGCTGCCAAGGCTCTTTCGGGTGAGTGCTAGTTTTGTGCTTGTTTCTTTTTCTTCGGGTCTTCTTCTGTGCTGATTTTCTTCATGCTTTCCCTCTTATTTTTGTCTCAGATGCTGCAGGCATCGAGTTCGACCGCGGTGCTCTAGAGCACGGGAGTGATCTAGATGATGCCGCTGTGGCGGTCGAAGACCGCTACAGCACCGTCGTCAGCTCCCTTGCCAAGGCGAAGGAGGTCCTTGGTCGCTTCTACAGGGAGCTTGTCCCGAAGGGCGCAGCCCTTGATGATGTGGATGCTCTAGCGGAGGCTCTGTCAGCTGAAGCGCCTACGACGTACAAACGCAAGCAGAAGGGCATCGGCGCGTCCGTCGGGCTGGCGATGGCCATGGCGGCTGGAGCGGAGCTGGATCTTCCCCAGATCACTTCTCGGATGCCTACGGCTGCGGATGGATCTGAGGTAGCCTTTGCTGCCTATTCTGCTCACTGCAGGCGATATGGGCCCAAGCTCATTGATTTGCTGTCTGAGTATGCACTGCGGCAACAGGGTGGGGCCAAAGCTAGGCAGTCTGGCTCCGAAGCGACTCAGAGTCCTGCATCTTAGGCGTAGTAAACGTAGGCTAGTTTGTAGTCTGTTTTTGTTGTAAATATCTTGAAGAACACCATCCTTGTGCCACGTAGTGGCTTTATATATTTAATGAATTCCTCTGAGTT
Source organism: Avena insularis (assembly GCA_023614405.1). NCBI lineage: Eukaryota > Viridiplantae > Streptophyta > Magnoliopsida > Poales > Poaceae > Avena > Avena insularis. Next base: position 79,069,896 of record CM042695.1, on the reverse strand, counting down.
GTGCTCCATCCTTGGCTGAATGTCTGTGTTCCTTTCTTTTTCTGGTGCTATAGGTTCCTTCGAGTGCTGACCCAGTTGACACCTCATCCGCAACGCCGTTGCGCCCATCCTTGGATGATTCCTCGCAGCTTACTTTCCTTCGGGATCATGTACGCAGTCTGGAGAGGGAATTGCTCGGGCTACGCGGTCATGCCGACGTTTGGAAGTCCAAGGCGGATCGTGGCGCAGCCAGAGAGGAGTACTTGATGGCGGAGTTGGTCCGTCTGTCCGAACAGCTGCAATGTAAGTTGTTCTTTGGTCGAGCTGTAGCTCTGGTCTTCGGGTGAGCCTGCTGGCCTTACTCTTATTTTGTCCGATTGCTGCAGGTGCAAATCTTGCTCCGAGGGAAGAAAAAGAGCGTGTCGCTGTTCGGGTCAATTGCTTGACTCAATAGGACATGGAGGCCGGCGGCTTCTTCTAGATGGATCGTGATCGCGCCATGGTTCTGGCGATGGTGCAGGATCGTGTTTATCAAGTTTCGCGGGTGCTTCGCCAGGTGCAGACATCACTTTCCTCGGTGCTGCACGTCATGTTTCCTTTAGATGCCGTGTCGACGACCCTTGCGGGTCTTCTGTCGAAGTTTTAGAGTGCCAGCAATGTCAAGGAGCTGGTGCGGCAGCAGCTCGTCGCAGGAGTGAAGGCTGCTTTGTCTCTTGTGAGGGTGCACCGCCCTAATGTAGATTTGGCTGTTGTGGCAGCTGGGCCACCTCTTCGACCGGATGGTGGCGAGTGGGACATGTGTCCGCATTACGCGGCTGTAAGGCAGTATGCCGAACAGATTGTAGATTTGTTTGAGCAGCGTGCTCAGGTTATTCTTCAGAATAGGTAGGACCTGAAAATAAATAGATAGATGTAAAATTTGTATATTTCGGCTGGGCGTTTTTGTGCCCTTTGTTGTAAAGGTTTGCTTGTTTGTGAGCACGCAGTGCTTTGATTGAGTACGTGTCCTTTTCGTTTGCCTGACGTTGTCAGCTACTCAGGTGTACACGTTTGGTCCTCAGTCGATGAAATCGTGAGGTGGGGGGAGCCCCTGAGTGCGTATGTAGCATATAGTAAAGTTGCGAAAGTAACGAACTGAAGTTTTGGGGCGAGACACTTAGCTTCATTTATATCGTAATGGAGGAGGTACATTGTTCGGCTGAGTAGCCTTGGCTGAAAGCCTTATTGAAAGTAAAAGGGGGTAGGTTGCTACGGGTAGAATCGTCGCAGGTGCGAGATATTCCATGGGTTGGAGTATGCGACTCCAGACTCCACGTGCTTGAGGCGATAGGCGCCACCTGGGATGACTTCGGTGATGACGTAGGGTCCTTCCCATGGTGACTCGAATTTATTCGGTCGCTTTTGCTTGAGTCGCAAGACGAGGTCTCCTTCGACGAAGGACCTTGGGCGCAGCCGGCGGCTGTGGTAGTTGCGGAGACTTTGCTGGTACACCGCCGATCGAGCTGCTGCTATATCCCGTGCTTCGTCGAGGGTGTCGACGGCATCTTCGAGTGCAGCTGTGGATTCGGCTTCATGTAGTTTACGACTGGAGCCTGGTGGCGTACTTCGGCTGGTAGCACGGCCTCAGCTCCGTGCACCATGAAGAACGGTGTGTAGCCGGTGGAGCTGTTTGGCGTAGTCCGTAAGCTCCACAGGACAGATGGTAGCTCTTTCGTCCAGTTTCCAGCTTTTTGTTCGAGTGAGATCATGAGGCGCTTCTTGATGCCGACGCCGATTAGGCCGTTGGCCTTTTCCACTTGCCATTTTGTTTGCGGGTGTGCCACTGAGGCATACGTGATGTTGATCCCAAGGCCTTCGCAGAAGTCCTGGAATTCTTCGGAGATGAAGTTCGATCCGTTGTCGGTGATGATGCTGTGCGGTACGCCGAACCTGTAGACAATGGATTCGAAGAATTTGACGGCGGTTTTGCCCTTCTGGTTGGTGACTGGCATGGCCTCGATCCACTTGGTGAATTTGTCGACTGCGACCAGGAGGAAGACGTGTCCCCCTTTCGAGGACTTTGGCAGTTTGCCGATCATGTCGAGGCCCCATTGAGCAAAAGGCCAAGCTATGGGTATGGGTCTAAGTTCGGACCCAGGTGCGTGCGGTTTGTCGGCGAACCGTTGGCACCCGTTGCATCTTCGGACGATGTCCTTCGCGTCGCTCATGGCCGTTGGCCAGTAGAATCTTGCTCGTAGAGCTTTGGCGACAAGGGAGCGGCTGCCTACGTGGTGGCCGCAGATGCCCTCATGGATGTCTTGGAGTATGGTTTTGCCGTCGTCGATGGTGACGCACCGTTGTAGTACACCCATGATGCTGCGTTTTTACAGTTCGCCGTTGATGATGGTGAAGGCTTTTGACCGACGAGATATGCGTCGGGCATCTGTCGGGCTGTCAGGTAGTTCTCCGTTTATTAGGAACTGGAGGTATGGGCGTGTCCAGGTTTCTTCGACTGCCATGACCTGCATTATGTTGACCATGGCAACTTCGGTATCCAACTTTTCGGGTCCTTCATGACCTTCGGGTAGCGTAGCCCCAGTGTTCGCTTCTTCGGATGATCCTTGGGAATTTCCGCTTGATGGATGGCACGCAGATCTGTTCGAGGAACACACCGTGGCACCTTTGCGCAAGTGGAGCCGATGTTGGCGAAGTCTGCGGCTTCCTCGTTGCTTTCTTCCGACGTGTCGAAGCTCGCAGCCGTCAATTCTCCTTCGAGTCGTAGAGCGCCATGCACGCTATCATGTTTTCGGCGTGTATCGCGACTCGTTCATCGTCTGCTGGACGACGAGGTTGGAGTCACCATAGATGACCAGGCGCGTTGCGCCGCATATCTTTGCCATCCTCATGCCATGGATGAGGGCTTCGTATTCGGCCTCGTTATTGGAGGCTCTGAATTTCATCCGAGAACGATTTCATCTTGTCTCCTTGCGGAGGTCAAGATGACCTCGCCCTGCCCCAGACTTCTCTCTTGGAGTCGTCAAGTGCATCGTCCATGATTGCGACATGTTCGGGGTATCTGGCAGCTGCAGCTCCATCCAATGTACCAGGAAGTCCAGAAGGACTTGAGATTTAATTGCGTGTCGCTTCTCGTAGATGATGTCCAAGGGTGACAGTTCGATGCCCCACAGGGCCACGCGTCCTGTGGCCTCCGGGTTATTCAGGATGCTGTTCAGGGGTGCCTCGTTGACGACCATCACCTGATGCTTCTGGAAGTAGTGGCTCAGCCTTCGAGCCGTCATGAACACGCCGTAGGCTAGCTTCTGGTAGTGTGGGTACCGCTATTTTGTTGGAGTGAGAACCTCGCTGAGGTAGTAAATTGGGCGCTGGACCCTGTGGGTCTTGCCTTCTTCGGGTCGTTCGACCACAAGCGATCTTGACCACGATGTGTGGCTGCTATGTACAGCAGAGGCTCGCGCTCCTTTGGCGTGACCAAAACTGGCGAGGTGGAGAGGAGCCGCTTGAGGCTTTCGAATGCGTCGTTGGCTTCTGGTGTCCACTCGAACTTGTCTCGCCTTATGCGGTATTGGTAGAATGGTAGGGCCTTCTCGCCCATGCGGCTGATGAACCTGCTTAGTGCCGCTACTCGTCCTGCGAGCTGCTGGACGCCCTTGAGGTTTTTCGGCTTCTCCATTGTCATGATGGCTCTGATTTTCTTCGGGTTCGCCTCAATCCCTTGTTGAGAGATGAAGTACCCGAGCAGCTGACCCGAGGGGACGCCGAAGGCGCACTTTTCGGGGATGAGCTTGATCCTGTAGCGATCAAGATTGTCGAACGTCTCGCGGAGATCGTCGATAAGTGTTCTTGCCTCCTTGGTTTTTATTACTATGTCGTTGACATAGACTTGTACGTTGCGACCGATCTGGTCCTTGAGGCAAGCTTGCATGCATCACTAGTATGTGGCACCTGCGTTCTTTAGCCCGAAAGGCATTGTGTTGTAACAGAATACTCCGAACGGTGTGATAAACGCCGTTTTCTCTTGATCTTCGACCTTGAGTCGAATCTGGTTATAGCCTGAGTAGGCGTCGAGGAAGGAGAGTTTCTCGCAACCTGCAGTTGAATCGATGATCTGGTCGATCCGTGGAAGAGGGAAGTGGTCCTTTGGGCAATGCTTATTTAGTGACGTGAAGTCCACGCACATCCGCAGGATGTCCGTGTCCTTCTTCGGGACCATCACCGTGTTTGCAAGCCACTCGCTTTCTTTGATTTCCCTGATGAAGTCTGCAGCGAGTAGTCGATTGATTTCCTTGCCGATAGCTTCGTCTCGTGGCTCCGACAATCTTCGGATGGACTGCTTGACTGGCTTGGTGTCTGGAAAGACGTTGAGTGCGTGCTCGGCGAATTCCCTGGGAACTCCTAGCATGTCCGCAGGACACCAGGCGAAGATTTCCCAGTGCTCACGGAGGAATTCGACGAGCGCGCCTTCCTATGCGGCGCTGAGGTCGTTGGCGATCAGCGCCGTCTTGGAGGCATCCGTCGGATGGACCTGCACTTTCTTGGTGTTAACGGTGGAGTCGAAGGACATGTCGGGCGCGTTTTGCCTTGTGACTGGGAGTGCCCCATTGTCCGTCACCACGCGGAGCCTTACGAGCTCGTCTTGCATGCCGAAAGACTGGGAGATTTTGTTGAAATCCCTGTCGCATTGGTCCGATCGGGTGAAGCTTCCGTGGATCGTGATGACGCCCCTTGGTCCTGGCATCTTGAGTAGTAGGTATGCGTAGTGTGGGACGGCCAGAAACCTTGCGAATGCTACACGCCCTAGGATGGCGTGGTATTGCGACGGCCAGTCCACCACTTCGAATTCTAGCCGCTCCTGCCGAAAGTTGTCCGGCTTCCCGAAGATGACGTCGAGCCCTATTTTGCCCAGTGGGAATATGCCCTTTCCTGGGACAATGCCGTGGAACGTTGTGTCTGATTGTTCCAGGCTGCATTGCGGGATCCGCATAGCTGCTAGAGTGCTTGCGAACATTAGATTGATGCCGCTGCCGCCGTCCATGAAGACGCGACTCATCTCAAAGCCTCCGATCTGCGCCTCCAGCACCAGGGCAGCATGACCTGGGCGAGGGATTTGGCAAGGGTGATCCGCGCGAGTGAATGTGATGCAGGACTCCGATCCGCTGAGGTATTCAGGGATTGCAAGCGGAGTTGCCACGGCCAAGTTGATTTGTCGGGTGATTTTCTTCTGCACCCTGTTTGTGGGGCCTCCCTTCTGGATCATATTTAGTGCTCCCTTTGGTGGGGGATATCCGACCCCGACGTTGTTTTGCGCTGGTGCGACTAGTTGGTTTGGGCCTCCAATAGGTGGCGGTGGAGGAGCCCCGTGTGCTATTTCACCTGGTGCGGGTGCATTTCCAAACGCAGGGATTGGGGCTTGTTGCCTCATCTGCACCATGCTTTCGCTGAGTTTCTGGAACTCGCGGCAGTCCTTGAGCATGTGGCTGGCTTTCTTTTTGCCATCCTGTTTGTCGATGTAGAAGTGGATGGTGCATGGAACCGAAAGTTTGTCGAATGCTGAGGGTCTGTTGTCGCGGTCGCAGCGTTGCCACGACTGCGTTGGTCGTTCGTTGTCGCGGAAGTTTCCGCTGCGGTATCCTCCGCTGTTGCGGTTGTTGTCGTTACGGCGGTCGGCGTAGCCGGCCGTGACCATGTCGGGTCCGTCGCGGTCCTCGTAGACGCGCGATCTCCTCTTGCTGCGGCGTTCACGTCTTCGGCCGTACTCATCCTCTTCATCTGATTGCGCTCGCTGGATGCAATCTTCGCCTCGCCCAATCACTGGCGATTTCCATGAGGTGGTCGAGTGTCTTGGGCTTTACACGCCCAAGTTCCTCCTTGAAGTCTTGGCGTTTGACGCCGTCCCTGAAGGCGTCGATGGCCCTCTCTTCGGAGATGTGTGCTGTGGAGTTCTTGGTTGTAGACCAGCGTAGTATGTACGAGCGAATAGATTCACCCGTTCTCTGAGTGCAGGCTCGCAACTCTTCGATTGAGGCGGTCCTCTTGCTGGTGCCCTTGAAATTTCGGATGAAGCTGTAAGCGAGCTCCTCCCAGCTTCGGATGGATCCTGATGATAGGTCACGAGCTGACTTCAAGGCTGCGCTGTCACTGCGATTGAAGGCATTGCATGGCGGTTTCTTTGTTGCCTCCGTGAAGTTTGACGGATGACAGATGGTCACTGAGCCAGGATTTTGGATCTTGCATGCCGTTGAACTTGGAGTATCCGGAAGCTTGAAGTTGCGTGGCATCTGTGTTCGCCGAACAGATCTGCTGAAGCATCGAGCCCCGCAGAGTTCTCCTTCGTCTTCATCTATCTCAGATTCAGACGAGCATGCGCGTTTGGGGCGTGCTTTGTCGATCTTGCGCTGCATAAGCTCGTCTCTGGCGTCGTAGTCGCGTTTATGGTGACGTGAGCTCTTCTTCCTTCGGGGAAGGTCATGTTCCTCCTCTTCTTCGGATGAGGGGGTGGGACTCCGGTCGCGCCTGGCCGGAGCTTTCTTCTTCGGCTCCGCAGGAGCGTCTTCGTGGAGCGCAGCTCCGATTAGTCCTAGTCCGGTGAGTGCGGACCTATGCATGGCCCTTTTCGGGTCCCCCTCCGGAGGTGGGTGGGCTGCGAGGTACGCAGTGGCTGCCATGATCGCAGCTTGTGGCGTCTTCGGGATGATGTTGCCGTCGGCATCCATATCCATGAACGATGTGTGGAGAGTTCGGGTCACGTCACGCCGCTCCTTGGGATCCATGTTTTCCACCCGAGAGCGGTGCTTGTTTCCCTGGTTTCCGTTTGTGCTAGAGCCGGGTGCCATGGCGGAGAGCGCAGCTCGTCGCGCGCTGGACTCGGAGGCTGCTTGCTTGCGTTTGTCGAGCGTCTCCTGCATCTTGACTTGTTTCTTGTGCTCCTCGATGAGGAGGTAGTGGTATGCCATCAGTAGTTCACGTGAGGCGTCTGCAGGTAAGACGATGTCGCCTGCGACGGCACGGCGCGCCTGGACCCATCCTTCTTTGCTAAGTTGGATGACGTGGCCGTTGTTTTCCCCGTTGGGTGGGGGACCGCTTCTTCGTTACCGTTTCCGCCGTTTCGGTTGGGCGGCGGGTTAGGTGTTTCCTCGTCGGCTTGGATGACTGCGGCGCATAGATAGCGCTCGCAGATTGGTTGGCTGCTGCCGCAGCTTTCGGATCCGGAACCGTAGGTCCCTTCATCCGAAGGTGGATCACATAGATCGGAGTTATAGCTGCTGCTGTCGTAAAACTCATCTGTTGATGGTGACGTCATGCAATTACGGTGGAGCCCACGAGGCGGGCTTGATTGACGGCACGGGCACCCGCTCAGGGAGGCGGAGGGTGCCAGTTTGACCCACCTGGAAGCAGAAGCTCCCGAACAAAATTTCGAGTCCGTCGCCTACGGGCTCGAAATCCTTCATGGTGGCCGGCGAGTGGGCGGTGAATTCGAAAGCGCTGAAGAGGAGGTGATTCTCCGTCGCCGCAGAGTTGTAGATCGATCGGGTCGGAACCGTCACGATCGCACAATCAGCAGCCCCGATTCCCACAGACGGCGCCAATTGACGAGGTTTGATCTCGTCAATGCCCATTGTTATGGACTTGGGTTTTGGAGAAGATGGGGATGCTGGAGATTGTGGCACGGTTAACAGACAAGCAACCAGGGGACACGAGATTTACCCAGGTTCAGGCCCCCGGAGGGAAAACCCTACTCCTGCTTGTCTGCTCTTGATTACGGCGGAACTGAAGGTTACAGAGTGCGCAGATTCGATCTGGCGTGGAGGCGTGTGCGAAAGTATGAGTCGAGAGATCTAGGATGTGCCCTCCTGGCCTTTATATAGACTTAGGCAGGTCCCGGGCATAGTCCTAGTCGGTTACAAGTTCTAGGGTTTTACCCCTTTGAATTTCCTATCTACGCTAGTCTTGCTCTCTAAGGATCCGAAGGCGTCATGGGCCTTGGCCACCCGAAAATCTCCACGGGCCAGTGTATATCTGCTGTGGGCCTTCCTTGGGCTGGACCAGGTATGCTGAAGTCACGTACCCGTAGGGTATAACCATGTCAGTAGTTCATCACAAAGTTCTTGTAACTTGGTGGTAGTGATTGGAGGACACGATGTATCCCCAAAGAATTAGGAATCACTATACCCAAACTTTGGAGTTTGTTTGCGTGCCCAGACATCTTAAGCACATGCTCACTGACGGAGCTGCCCTCTTCCATCTTGTAGTTAAAGAACTTTTCAGAAGCCTCATAACTCTCAACTGCCGCGTGAGCCTCAAATATCATTTTGAGTTCACGGACAATATCATGTGGGTCTGAATTCTCAAACCTTTTCTGAAGCTCCGATTCCAAACCATACAAGATAGCACACTGAATCTGGAGTACTTGATTCTTCCGAGTGAGGTAAACATTCTTTACTTCATCGGTAGCATCAAGCGGGTCACCCAGCGGTGCATCCAGCACATAGGTCAAATTACCAGCATTGAGGACAATCCTCAAATTGCGGAACCAATCCGTGAAGTTGCTTCCATTGTTTTTTAACTTTTCTTTCTCTAGGAACGCATTAAAATTGATGGTAGGGGCCGCCATTGATCTACAACATATTTGCAATAGTTTAGATTAAGTTTATGAAAAATTGAGTTCTAATTAATAGTTAAATTAATCTAGGTGAGCTCCCACTCAAAACAATATCCCTCACATTGTTTTAGTGATCACACGAACCAAATCCACCATATCAAAACCGATCATCACGAGAGTTGATGTAGCTTCAATGGCGAACAATCGACATGTTCATCATATCTACTATATGATTCATGCTTTACCTTTCGGTGATCCGTGTTCCGAGACCATGTCTGTACATGCTAGGCTCGTCAAGATCAAACCTTAGCTTCCGCATGGGCAAAACTGTCTTGCTCATGTTGTATACACTTGCAAAATCTAACACACCCGATCATCACGTGGTGCTTCGAAACAACAAGCTTTAGCAACGGTGCTAACTAAGGATGAACACTTTAAAACTTGAAATTTGTGTGCTTGAGGGATCATATTATAATGCTACCGTCGTTAACTAAGCAATACAAGATGCATAAAGGATTAACATCACATGCAATTCATAATATGTGATATGATATGGCCTTTCTTCTTTGTGCTTCTGATCTCCATCTTCAAGCATGAACATGATCTCCATCATCACCGGTATTGCATCAAGGTCAATGACGCCGCTCCATGGTTGTCGTCTACCAGCTTCAACTATTACAACTACTTTGAATAGACACGCGGGTCTTAACAGAATTTAAAGACAACCATATGGCTCCTGTCGGTTGCCAACTTACAATAAGGAACATTGCATACATCAAATATAATCACAATCATGACCATATCACATCACAACACACCCCTGCAAAACAAAGTTAGACGCCTCTAATTTTCTTTGCATATTTTACGTGGTTTGGGGCTTTCAATAAGTTTCTCTCTAACTTACGAACAAGAACCACAACGTTGATGCTAGAACTATCAAGTGCCGGTTGTAAATTGGGTCTATACTATAATGGGAGAGACAGACACCCGCAAAGCCACTTATGCAATACAAGTTGCATGTTGAGCGTGGAGCAAGTCTCATGAACGATGTCATGTAAGGTTAGCCCGGGCCGCTTCATCCCATCATACCGCAAGATGCAAAGTACACAAGAAGCAATTGATAATAGAAGCACCACCGCCCACAATGACCATTGTGTTCTACTCGAGCAATAGATCTACATATAGACATGACTCTGATACCGCTGTAGGGGTTCGTAGCATGGAAAACAAAAAATTTCTACCGCATACAAACAAACAAGCCAAGATCTATCTACTATATTGTAGCAACGAGTCGATAGAAGAACTCACCCTCGAAGATTCCAAAGCGGTTAACGAGAGCGGATTCTCGTGGGTGATGTAGTCGTACTCTTTCCAATCTCAAGATCGCGTAGACGATCCTTCCGGCGCCGCGTTAAGCGGCGCTCCCTTGATCGGTCACACGTTCGATTTCGATGAAGACCTTCCTCTCCTTGTTCTAGCAGCAGCGGAGGTTGTAGCACTCTCCTCGTGATTCCGGCTGACCTGACGGCGTGGTACCGGAAGTAGAGGGGAGATCTCGCAGGGCTTCGCCTTAAGCCGGAGCGAGTATGGTGGACTATGAGAGAGGCCTCGGTGATCTAGGGTTTAGACACTCAATGCCACCTTTATAGCCACCCAGTTACGGTGTGGTGTTTGATGTCATCAAAGAATCCTTCCGGTGATGGTGATAAGCATGACCTCATGGTCGAAGGAATTAGGTTACTATGTATCAGAAAGCATATAGCAATTAAACTATTAAAATGACTTGATCTTTATGCTACGCTTATCTATAGGAGTATGTCCATCATACGATTCTCCTAATGATATGATCTTGTTGTTAATAACATCTCAATGTTCATGATAGGGAAACCACGATCATCTATTAACCAACAAGCTAGTATTATGAAGAGGCTTTACTAGGGACTCTAATTTAGTTTACAAATCACACAAGTATTAATGTTTCCTTGTTAATACTATTATAGCATGAATGTAAACATTTATCATAAACACAAAGATATAATAATAACTATATTTATTATTGCCTCTAGGGCATATCTCCAACACTAGAAGGTTGTATCTCCTCCTTTGTGCTTTCATGTATAGATCTTGTGAGCTCCATTCATGATCAAGATATAATCTATTTGTAATCATGCATGTTGTGTTTGCAGGGATCCGATGGATATTGAGATTATTATGTTGGTTTGATTAATGGTTTTGTCTTTATGATTCTATCATGTCTGTGTTGTTTGTGATCTTGCATGCTCTCCGTTGTTAGTATCTATCTTGACCAAGTAGTTTCTAGTGACTCCAAGAGGGGGTATTTATGCTCGATAGTGGGTTCATGCCTCTAGTTTCCAAGGGAAGTGACAGAAATCTCTTCGGCTGTAGATGTGTTGTTGCTACTAGGGAGAAAACAACGGTCTCTTGTTCATGGAACATGTGGACTGTTTACCTTACACACTTTGCTTAAAGCAGTTGTCTGTTGCTTGCAACTTAATACTGGAGGGGGTTCGGATGATAACCTGAAGGTGGACTTCTAGTCATAGATGCAGTTGGATGGCGGTATATGTATCTTGTTGTATTGCCCAAATGAATCTCATAGGATCTTTCTGACTGGTAATTGCATTGTTATGCCTTGCTCAGTTCCTGTCAATTGCCCTGTTGTAATTTGTTTACCCTTCATGCCATGTTGTTTATCTAAGAAGAGCACCTCTAGTGAACTGTGGACCCTGGTCCAATCTTTACCATTGATACATCTTCCACTGTTACTTGTTTACTTGCTGCAAACCATTACCTTCCACACCATACGTTTAATCCTTTGTTATAGCAAACCGGTGAGCTTGACAACCTCACTGATTCGTTGGGGAAAAGTCTTGAGTTTGTCTTGTGCAGATCTCCCCGTTGCTTGCAACACCTGTGTGACGTTCCCTTCCTCCTTCTGGTTCGATAACCTCGGTCTCTACTGAGGGAAGACTTGCTGCTGTGCTCATTACACCTTGCTCTTGGGGTTTCCAACGAAGTGCTCCATGTCAAGTTCTCTCGCGCCATCAAGGAGTCACCATGGATCAAGTCTCATGAACGATGTCATGTAATGTTAGCCCGGGCTGCTTCATCCCATCATACTGCAAGATGCAAAGTACACAAAAAGCAATTGATAATAAAAGCACCACCGCCCATAATGACCATTGTGTTCTACTCGTGCAACAGATCTACATATAGACATAGGTCTGATACCACTGTAGGGGTTTGTAGCATGGAAAACAAAAAAAATTACCGCATGCACACAAACAAGCCAAGATCTATCTACTAGATTGAAACAACGAGTCGATTAGAGTACTCAACCTTGAAGATTCCAAAGAGGTTAACGGGAGCAGATTCTCATGGGTGATGTAGTGGTACACTTGCCGGTCTCAAGATCGCATAGATGATCCTTCCGGACGCTGCGTTAAATGACACTTCCACGATTGGTCACCGTTAAATGCTCGATGAAGACCTTCCTCTCCCTTGTTCCAGCAGGCAGCGGAGGTTGTAGTTCTCCCCTCGCGATTACGGCAGCACGACGGCGTGGTGTCAAAAGTAGAGGGAAAATCCTGCAGGGCTTTGCCTAAGCCGGAGCAGGTTATGGTAGATCTAGGGTTTCCGGCGATCTAGGTTTAGAGGGCCAGAGAGGAGGAGTTGGAGTCGGCGGCGGCTAGGGCGACGGCGACAGGACGTCGGCGGCGTGGGGGGGGGGGCAGCGCGGCTTGGTGGGGAGGGCTTGTTGTGATCTCTTGGGGCAGCCCATCCCCTCTATTTATGAGAGGGAGGGCAGATTGGGAGAGGGGAGTTTGAATCCTTCCCCAACTCCCTCTTTTTGTTGGAAGGAAAGAAGAACTCTTTCCTTCTTCCACTAGGAAGTCATTGTTCCAGTTTGACTTTTCAAACCTGCCTTTTGACTTGCAATTTGGAGCTTAATTCCTCTCTTGCAAATGGCCAACCAAGTGACCTAGGACATGATCCAATCATTCCACTTAACCATGACACATTCATGAACCATTCCCCTTCTGGTCCGTTAAACCTTCTAGACCCTTCTAGAACCTCTCCGATGAAAACATCAAAATCATTCCCGAACTTCGGAATTGGACTTTCCTTATATGAATCTTATTCTCTGGACCATTCTGGATCTCCTCATGATATCCCGGATCCCATCCGAGACTACGAACAACATTCGGTCTCCCTACGTACATTCCATATCTACTAAACAACATTGAATCCTTAAGTGTGTCTCCCTACGGTTCGTGAATTATGCGGACATGAACGAGACACTTCTCCGATCAATAACCAATAGAGGAATCTGGAAATTCATATGGCTCCCACATATTTATACGATTACTTTGCGATCGAATGAACCACTTACATACGATACCAATTTCCCTTTGTCTCGCGATAGTTTACTTATCCGAGGTCTGATCGTCGGTGTCTTTGCATACCTAGTTCAACCTCGTTACTGATAAGTACTCTTTTCTCGTTCCTGTGATATGTGATCCCTTGTGAGCCAGTCAAATGCTTGCAAGCTAATTGGATGACATTCCACCGAGAGGGCCCAGAGTATATCTATCCGTCATATGGATGGACAAATCCCACTCTTAATCCATGTGCCTCAACACATACTTTCCGAACACTCAATTCCACCTTTATAGCCACCCAGTTACGCTGTGGTGTTGGATGTCATCAAAGCATCCTTCCGGTGATGGTGATTAGCATGATCTCATGGTCGAAGGAATTAGGTTACTATGTATCAGAAAGCTTATAGAAAACGATCTATTGAAATGACTTGATATTTATACTACACTTATCTACAGGAGTATGTCCATCACACCATTCTCCTAATGATATTATCTTGTTGTTAATAACATCTCAATTTTCATGATCGAGAAACCACGATCATATTATTAACCAACAAGCTAGTATTACAAAGAGGCTTTACCAGGGACTCTAATTTAGTTTACAAATCACACAAGTATTAATGTTTCCGGTTAATACTATTATAGCATGAATGTAAACATTTATCATAAACACAAAGATATAATAATAACCACTTTTATTATTGCCTCTAGGTCATATCTCCAATAGTCCTACATCGTCACCTCGGTGCATCCATCACCACCATCTCTTCACATACCCCGTACCACAACCACCCAATAACACTGCTAGCACCTGAGGTACCCACGCTGCAGGAACCAACCACTTCCCAACTGTCACAAGCACAGGCAGGGCAGAAGGATCAACGACAAAGGCGAGGCCACGCAGAACAAGGGCGCGGGCGGCACGGACCTGCCAAGGCGTGCAGGGCTCGGGCGCCATCGGTCCAAGAGGAAGGAAACTGGCGGCCAGCAGCGCTTAAGGCCAAAGAGGAGATGGCGTCCACGAGGGCGCAAGCTGGGGAAGTGATACGTCGAAAACGTATCTATAATTTTTATGTTCCATGCTTGTTTAGTATCTACTTTGCTTTGTCCACACTTTGAGGTTTTGTTATATGTTTTCTGGTACTAACCTATTAACAAGTTGCCATAGTGCCAGTTGCCTGTTTTCTTCTGTTTTTGGTTCCAGAAAGGCAGAAAATCAATATTCTCGGAATTGGACGGGACAAAAGCCAAAGTCAATATTTTACCGTGGGGAACATGAAGCCTGAATACGAGACGGAGGAGACCCACCAGGGGTCCACACCCCCTGGACGCGCAGGTGGGCCCACCCCGCGCCTGGGGGGAGGGGGAAGGGGGTGCAGCCGCCCTGGTGGCCCTCCTGCCTCGCCTCTACGCCTATAAGAATCCCCCGATGCCTAAACCCTAAGCACCCAATCAATATTCCACGAAACCCGTCTATATCCATCTCCACCATCGTCCCTAGATCGGGGGATCTGAAGATCTTCCCGGCACCCTTCCGGAGGGGAGATCATCCCGGAGGCCTTCTTCTTCATCATGCCATCCTCCGGTATGAAGCGTGAGTAGTTCCACCTTGGACTACGGGTCCATGTAGTAGCTAGATGGTTGTATATCCTCCTTTGTGCTTTCATGTCTAGATCTTGTGAGATCCGTTCATGATCAAGATCTAATCTATTTGTAATCATGCATGTTGTGTTTGCGAGGATCTGATGGATATTGAGATTACTATGTCAGATTGATTAATGGTTTTGTCTTATTGATTCTATCATGTCTGTGTTGTTTGTGATCTTGCATGCTCTCCGTTGTTAGTAGCTATCTTGGCCAAGTAGTTGCTAGTGACTCCAAGAGGGGGTATTTATGCTAGATAGTGGGTTCATGCCTCTATTTATTCTAAGGGAAGTGACAGAAATCTCTAAGGTTGTAGATGTTTTGTTCCCACTAGGGAGAAAACAACGGTCTCTTGTTCATGGAACAAGTGGATTGTTTACCTTACACACTTTGCTTAAAGAAGTTGTCTATTGCTTTCAACTTAATACTGGAGGGGGTTCGTATGATAACCCAAAGGTGGACTTCTAGTCATAGATGCAGTTGGATGGCGGTCTATGTATCTTGTTGTATTTCCCAATCGAATCTCATAGGATCATGAATGATTAGTATTTCATTGTTATGCCTTGCTCAGTCCTGTCAATTGCCCTGTTGTAATTTGTTTACCCAACATGCCATGTTTGTTTATCTAAGGAGAACACCACTAGTGAACTATGGACCCCGGTCCAATCTTTACCATTGATACATCTTCCACTGTTTATCGTTTACTTGTTGCAAACCACCTTTACCTTCCACACCATACAGTTAATCCTTTGTTACAGCAAACCGGTGAGATTGACAACCTCACTGATTCGTTGGGGAAAAGTCTCTAGTTTGTGTTGTGAACGTCTCCAAGTTGCTAGCAACACCTTTGAGTCATTTCCTTTCTCCTACTGGTTCGATAACCTTGGTTTCTAACTGAGGGAAAACTTGTTGTTGTGCTAATCATACCTTCCTCTTGGGGTCTCCCAACGAAGTGCTACTGCACTCATCAAGCTTTTTTCTGGCGCCGTTGCTGGGGAGGCTAAGGACGTCTTCACAAGGGGAGTACTCCTCAACCTTTCTCTTTACTTTGTTTTTGGCTTGATTTTTTATTTTGCTTTGTTTTGTTTGCCTTTTTTTTATCAAAAACTCCAAAAAAAATTAGTTAGTTTGGTTTGCTTTCTCTTATCAAAAACACAAAAAATTAGTTCCTGCTCTAGTTGCTGCTGCTGTTGGCTTGCTCCACTTTTGCCAAAATGAACTCTGCTGAGAACACCAAGTTGTGTGCCTTCACTAGCACAAACAACAATGATTTCCTAAGCACTCCTAGTTCTCCACCTGCTCCTTATGCTACCTTTTATGAAATTAAGCCTTCTTTGTTGAATCTTGTGATGAGAGAGCAATTTTCTAGTGCTAGTTCTAATGATGCTGCTGCCCATCTCAATAACTTTGTTAAACTTTGTGAGATGCAGAAGTATAAGGATGTAGATGGATATATTATTAAGCTCAAATTATTTCCTTTCTCCTTGAGAGGAAAAGCTAAAGAATGGTTGATATCCTTGCCTAGAAATAGTATTGATTCTTCGATTAAGGGCAAAGATGCTTTTATTGGAAAGTACTACCCTCCTGCTAAGATTATATCTATGAGAAGTGATATTATGAAATTTAAACAACTTGAACATGTTGCTCTGGATTGGGAAAGAATGAAATCTTTGGTTAAGAATTGTCCCACTCATGGACTCACTGCTTGGATGATTATCCAGACTTTTTACGCAAGTTTGAACTTCTCTTCAAGAAACCTGTTGGATTCAGCTACTGGAGGTACCTTTATGACCATCACCTTGGGTGCTGCAACAAAACTCCTTGATAATATGATGGTTAATTACTCTGAATGGCACACTGAGAGAGCTCCACATGGTAAGAAGGTAAATTCTGTTGAAGAAACCTCCTCTTTGAGTGATAAGATATATGTCATTATGGCTATGCTGGTTAATGGGAAAGCTCCTTTAGATCATAATAATGTTCCCTTAGCCTCTTTGGTTGCTCAAGAAGAGAAAGTTGATGTGAACTTAATTAGGAATAATAATTTTGGCAACAATGCTTATGGTAATAACTATAGGCCTTATCCTCCTAATGGAAATACTTATCAAGGTAGATCTGGAATGCCTAGTGAAGATAGGATCCTAGAAGTTGAAAGATCCACTAAAAACTTCATGCAAATGCAATATGAGCAAAACTAGATATTCACCAAAACTATGGAAGAAAAAACTATTATCTTGAAAAATATTAGCCATCAGCTTGAGAATCTAAATAGAGAAATTCCTAGTTTATAGTCAAAAAAATTGAGTGCTGAGAAAAATATTTCCTCTTTGTCTGAAGCGTAGTCCTCTTTGATTAATAAAATGGATGCTAAACCTAAAACCATGGAAAGTGCCTTTGCTGCTACTCATGCCATACAAGTTAATATTGATGAAAATGTTAGACTGTTAGCCCAACTTCATGTGGGAAAGGGAAGCTGAAATTGCTATAAACAATAGTGTGTGCACTATCACCACCACCAATATGGATGCCACTAAACCACAAGAAGTCCCTATTCCTCCTCCTACAATTCCTAAGCCCAATGAGTCTACTACTAGTGATGCTAAGTTTGACTTTGATCTTGATGGTTGCAATATTTCTGAAGTGATTATGTTCCTGCAAAAGCTTGCTAGAAGTCCTGATGCTAGTGATATGCATGTTGCTTTCACCAAACACATTACAGATTCTCTTGTTAAAATTAAGGAAGAGAAGTTAAAACACAAAGCTTCTATTCCTAGGAAAGTAGAAGATAGTTGGGAACCCATTATTAATATGCAAGTGAATGATTTTTATCTCAAAGCTTCATGTGATCTTGGTTCTAGTGTCTCTATTATGCGTAGGAAGATTTATGAAATGCTTGATTTGCCACCTTTGGAAGATTGTTATTCGGATGTCCCACTTAATGATAATGCTAATAGGAAACTCATGGGAAGTGTTAATGATGTTCTCATTATGGTTAACAATGCTTATGTCCCTGTTGATTTCTATGTTTTGGATTTTGAATACAATGCTTCCTGTCATATTACTTTGGGAAGACCTTTTCTTAGAACTGTTGGTGCCATCATTGATATGAAAGAAGGCACCATTAAATATCAATTTTAATTCAAGAAAGGTATTGAACACTTCCCTATGAGAAGAGAGAAATTGCCTTTTGCTCCTCCTTTGAAAGCAAGGTTTGATGTTAATGCTTGTTCATTTGAAAATACTTGATTCTTGCTTCTTGTGCCTAACTTAAAGGTGTTAAAGAAAAGTACTTGTTGGGAGATAACCCAAGATTTTTCTTGGGTATTGGAAGTTATTACTTCAGTAATTAACTCTCCTTATCTTTTTTTGTTTGCTTTTTGTGCCAAAATGACCTCTAAAGAGATGGAAGTAAGATTTGGGGAGTTGCTGTCCCAAAACAGATAATTGTTCTCCACCATAAAAATTCCTGAGGAGTCTCTGTAAGTCGTATTGAGCTGAAAATTTACGAATAAATCCCTCGGTATGTTAGCTAACTTTATTTAATTCAACACTTTTTTATTTGAGCAACATAAGGTCTTCGAAAAAATCGGTTTCTACCTGCTGGTCTGTTTTGACAGATTTCTGCCATTATTTGCATTTGCTTCTTATTGATTCCTTTTTGGGTTCTTTTTGGGAAATTGAGATTTTTAGGGAATTTCTACAGTAGATTGTGTTTTAGTGAAAGTTTTGCTATTCTAAAGCTAAACCCAAGGGTCTATTATCTTTTGAATACACTAATGTTGCTAATGAAGATTGTGTGGAGTTTTGTATGAAGGAAAAAATTCAGGTGTAGAGAGAGAATAATGTAATGAGATGAAGAATGGACAAAAGCTCAAGCTTGGGGATGCCACCCCGGTGTCACCCCAAGAAATATCCAAGAGGTACAAGCGTCAAAGCTTGGGGATGCCCAAGGCATCCCCTTCTTCATCAATAAAAAGCTCAGGTCTTTCTAGACACTTCGTTTTTATTGTTTCATGCACTGTTGTATTGTTCTTGGAGCGTCTTAGTTTTTGTTTGCTTTGATTATTTTGTTTAGTTTGCTTGAATAAAGTAGTTTGGACCCCCGTTCTCGCTATGTTGTTGCAAATAAGTTGATTGGTGTTGGAAAGGAGTAGAAAGTTTTTGCTTGAAATAGTGCAAGAGGAGCTTGCTTTGACTGTGACTTAGACTTTAGCATGTCATGCTAGGTGTTGTTTTAACCTTATGCTTAGTGATTATTGTTGTAGCATGACTTGTTCCAAACAATTGGGATTTTTTAGTGTGCCTTGAAAGAATCATGCGTTGGTTTAGCATGTAAAAGCATAGTATTGTGGTATTTGATACGTCAGAAACGTATCTATAATTTTTGATGCTCCATCCTTGTTTAGTATCTACTTTGGTTTGCTTTGTCTACACTTTGAGGTGTTTTATATCTTTTCTGGAACTAACCTATTAACAAGTTGCCACAGTGCCAGTTGCCTGTTTTCTTCTATTTTTGGTTCCAGAAAGGCAGAAAATCAATATTCTCGAAATTGGACGGGACAAAAGCCAAAGTCAATATTTTATCGTGGGTGTCACGAAGTCCAGAGGGGAGACGGAGAGGCGAACCAGGTCCACCACACCCCCCAGGCATGGGTGGGCCCTACCTCGTGCCTGGGTAGGGCGTGGGCCCTACCCCGTGCCTGGGTACGGCGTGGGCCCTCCGGCCGCCTCCCAGCCTCGCCTCTTCGCCTATAAGAAGCCCCCGGGGAGAAAACCCTAAATAATCCATCATACTTTTAGAAAAACCTCTGTAGCTCCGCCGCCACCGAAAGGGAGATTCGGGGGACAGAAAGTCTCTGTTCCGGCACCCTACCGGGACGAGGAAGTTCCCCCGGAGCCATCTCCATCGATCTCTATCGCCATCTTCATCACCGTTGCTGATTCCCATGATGAGGAGGGAGTAGTTCTTCCTCGAGGCTAAGGGCTCTACCGGTAGCTATGTGTTCATCTCTCTCTCTCTATGCATGGTCATATTGTGATCATGAGCTTTGTAATCAAGTAGATCTACCTTGCTACTCAAGTGCTTTAATAGATCTCTGCTCTCCCCATGTGTGTGAAAGTGATAGCCTGCACGCCATGGTGGCACTTAGGTTTGAGTCTACATAAATACTCTTTGTGCTTTAATATGCTTTTCCCCACGTGTGTGAAAGTGACAGCGTGCATACCGTGTGTGGCACTTTGGCTAGATTGAATATTTGTTATGAGTTATATTTGGATTTGTATGTGTCTATGAAATTGTGGAGTTTGTTGGAACCATCTAGTGCTCAAGGTGACAGTGTGGTGTTATCTAGATTGGGAAAGGCGGACTTTGAGGAGTGCTGTTATAGCCCTACCATGGATTAGAGTGTTCAACCGGAGAGTAATTAAGAGTAGTATCATAAAGAGAAGATATTTATATGAGAGAGTGTTCACTAGTGAAAGTATGATCCCCAGGCCGTGTTTCTAAACATTAAAACACCGTTTGCATCTAGATCTGTTGCATGTTTACTTTCTTTAGTCTTTACCTCACCGTCAAGCTATTTTCTGGCACCATTACCACTTGTATTTCACTATCTCTTCGCCGAACTAGTGCACCTATACACCTGACAAGTGTATTGGGTGGGTTGGGTGATAACCCACAAGTATAGGGGGTGTATCATAGTACTTTTGATAAATAGGAGTGTCGATACCAACGAGGAGCAGAAGGTGCTGAATAGTGGTATGGAGCAGGAAATTCCTGTGAATACTTAGCAAACGGATTTATAGTGGTTTTCTGACAAGGCAACAAAACAAGGAGCAATTAACAAGAGTAACAAACAAACGGAGCAAGTGGCCCAATCCTTTCTTAGCAAAGGACAAGCCGGTGGAAATACTTATAAGGACCAAACGTTCTCGAGGACACATTGGAATTCTGTCAAGTGCTTTCGCTTCAAATAGCTGAGTAATCTTATTTGGTGTTTGCAAGTGTTGTGTGGGTGAACCTGTGCTAACTTACCGCCCTTCATAGGACTAATACATACTTGTGATTAAACCCCCCGCAAACATCCGTAACTATAGGAAACAATTAAGTATAAATCTAACCACAACCTTAAACTCTGAGATCCTACACTCCCTTGTTCAAAGGTGTCCTAACGGGGGTTCAGGTTTCTGTCACTCCAGCAACCCCACGATTAGTATCCAAATACACAATGCATCCCCATAGGCCCATAAATGGTGAAGTGTCATGTAGTCGACATTCACATTACACCACTAGAAGAATAGCACCACAACTTAAATACTAAACCATTGAATAATAACTCATCACATATTCACTACTAACAACATGACTTATCCCACGTCCTCAAGAACTAGACGAACTACTCGCAATACATCATATGGATCAAGATCAAAGATGATATGATAAAGGATAACAATCTAAACATAAAAAAAAATCCAATGGTTCCATTCACAAGCATCAACTACAATAGTAATCAACACCGGGAAAGTTTCCCCTAAGAACTAAAGCAATATCCAAC
Source organism: Avena insularis (assembly GCA_023614405.1). Taxonomy (NCBI): domain Eukaryota; kingdom Viridiplantae; phylum Streptophyta; class Magnoliopsida; order Poales; family Poaceae; genus Avena; species Avena insularis. The sequence goes on along the minus strand of CM042695.1, from coordinate 79,048,720 downwards.
ACAATTGTTACAGCAGGACGGAGTGGTGATGATGGTGCTGGTGGATATGATGGTGTGGATGATGATGATGATCCCGATGAAGCCTAGCTTGATGAAGGTGTTGATGGCGATGATCTCCCCTCTCCGGGAAGGAATTCCCCCGGCAGAAATCTGTCTGCCGGAGAGATCTTTCTCTCTCGGTGTTTTCCGCCCCAGAGGCGGTGTAAATCTATCTGTGGTAGCTCCCCCGGTATTTGGGTTCCGTAGGGAAGATATAGGCGAAGGGGAGGAGACAGAGGTCGGGCAGGTGGTCCACACCTGACCTAGGCGCATGGTCAGGTGGGACCACACCTAGGGGGTGTGGGCCCCCTGAGGCCCTTCTTTGTCCCTCCTTCTGGCTCCCTCATTCTTCTGGAGAAATAATACGTTTCCATATTTTTCTGGTATTTTTCTGATCTATGCGAAATTGAACCGAAACGCCTTCTTTTCCATCAGAATCCAGACTCCGGTAGTCCCTCCTCCAAGAATCATCCAACATGCATAAACAAATGAAAAAGCCATAAGTAATACCTCATAATAAGAAAAATATCAATGAATAGAGGTAAATTATGATATAGAAAGGTGATGCAAATTGGGCGTATCAACTCCCCCAAGCTTAGACTTCGCTTGTCCCCAAGCGAATACTGAGCTCAGTAAATATGTCCATAGGTTTATGGAGTGAAGTGTCTATAAAAGAATACGAACAAGAAGCATCACACTTACCATTGCACAACTCATAGAAGAAAGCAACTCGCCATTGAAGGGTTTCGCGGCATAGTAAATCAAAATTTTCTACGGATGCGAACAAAGGGAAGCCAAGATCTAATCTAGGAGATGCAAACAATGAGAGAGATTGGATTAGATCTTCATACCCTTGAAGATTCGCACAGCGGAACGTTCGTCGGAACGTGGGTGATGTAGTCATACTCGTTTCTCCTCCTCGCGATCTGATCCGATCTAGCACCACAAGTGGCGATGCCTCCATGAGATGCACACGTGCGGCACCTCGACCTCTCCTCCTTACTTGGTCCAGCAAGTATGGTGGAGAGATGGGTTGGATCTACAACGCGGCGGCGCGGTGCAATTGGTGGAGAATTTCACAGGCTTCGCCACAAGCAGTCGGGAGGGAGAGGAGGGCAGCAGGGCGGCTAGGGTTGGAGGGGAAGGTGTAGGGGGTTGGTGCGCCCCAACCCTCTATATATAGAGGGGTGGGCGCAGCCCTAGCCCCTCCCCCAAGCCAAGGCCGGCGGCCCCAAGGAGGAAGAGTGGGGGGCAAGGAAACCCCGTTCTAGAAGCTCTATCTAGAGTTTAAACCTCTCTTGGCCGGCTGGGCCCTATGGGGCCTTGTGCCCCTGGCCCAATGTGGCCAGAGCACTCCCTCATAGGCCCATGCCCCCTCCCGGAAGGTGGGGCCACGTTGGTCCCCTTCCGGAAGGTTCTAGAAGCTTCCGGTACAATACCGATTAACCCAGAACAATTCCGAACTCCAAAACTGCTTGCCTTATATGAATCTTATTCTCCGGACCACTCCGAACCTCTCGTGATGTCCCGGATCCCATCCGAGACTCGAACAAAAAGTCATAAACCAATTATCCAATCTATCCTAGCGTGAGACACGTTATGTGTGACCTCGGGTTCGAGAATATGCATATGATCTTCTATCAATCAACAGCGGGGTCTGGAAACCCATATTGACTCCCACACATTCATCGATGATCATATCGGATGAACCACGATGCCAGGATTCAATCAATCCCATATATATATTCCCTTCGTCTCGCGATATTTTTACTTGCCCGAGATTTGATCGTCGGTACCGTCATACCTAGTTCAATCTCGTCCACAGCAAGTACTTTACTCGTTCCGTAATCCGATATCACTTTGTGATTAACTCCTTAACCACATGCTTGCAAACGGTGTTGATATCGATTACCGAGTGGGCCCGAAGTATATCTCTCCGACTTGGGAGGGACAAATCCCATCTCGATACATACAACCCAACAGATACTTTCCGATCACCTGAGAGACACCTTTATGATCACCCTCTCATAGGATGACGTTTGATGACCTCAAAGCTTTCTTTCGATACCAGGGAGTTGTATTATCTCATGGTTTAAGGAATACAATATTTGACATAAGAAAAGCTTCGCAAAGACGAACACGATGACACGATCTAATTGCTTCGCTTAGTTTGGATCTGTCCACCATATCATTCTCCCAATGATATGATCTCATTATCAATTGACAACTCATGTCTATGGTTAGGAAACCTTAACCATCACTGATCAATGAGCTAGTCCATAGAGGCGTACTAGGGACACGGTGTTGTTCACAAACCACACAAGTATTAAAGTTTCCGCTTAATACAATTCTAGCATGGAATATAAACATTATCATGAACAAGAATTATAATAATAACATCTTTATTATTGCCTCTAGGGCATAATTCCAACAGCCATTATATAACTTAGCTTGCAACCAATTACAATAGTCACAATAGAGATGCATAAAGATGAATCATAATTGGAATTGGAAAACTTGTTCTTGGTCAGAGAACAGCTGGCAAACAGTTTCATAAAAGTTTTTTTTGTAGAAGTTTCAAAACAGGAGCACTCTTTGGTCAAAAAGGTTTTTTCACAAGTGAAGGCTTTCAAATTAATACTCAATAGATTAGAGTTTTGTGCAAACAAATAAGATGAAGAACATGATTGAATATATCACCATATGAATGCTTGAAACACAACAACTCAAATGCTTGCTGGAGATAGAGAGTAAGTAGGTTTACTGACTCAACTGGTAACTAGGAGAGAGGTCCCTTTATAGAGGGTACCAGGGATTACAAGTCTTATGGTACTTACTAGCTTTGAGCCCTCATTGCCCCTATCATAAGCATCTTGAGATGATTAAGGTTAAAGTGAACAAAGATGGAGTATATGCTTGACGAAATATAAGTTGGCAATCTCATGTCCCTTGAATATGAGGGCCACTCTGCATGCATACTCAACTTTGGGCCCAGGTAAGTTCTTGTCATTGTAAGTATTTGTATATCATTGAGAACCGCCAATGGGGTACCCCTTTCACATGGTACAAGAGATTTCCCATAACCAAAATGACAAGGCAAGCAGACAATGAGCATCTCAGCAATCTTTTTATTTACCATATGCATAGCTTTTTATTGAGGATGCTTCATAGATAGATCACTATGGTGATGCTGCAAGTTTCCACCATGATTAAGCATGGCTTAGGCTAGCGGCCCAGGCGTTCCTCTAACACAGAATACAAACTCCATGGACTTACAAGTTCCCTATTTATTTCACACCATTTACATCCATAGACAAAAAGCACGATATCAACTGTGTACAGAGTACAAGTGCAATGTTGAAAACGTTCCCCGTGATAGCACGGTTATGCTAATTCCAACGTATATATGCAAGCATATACAACTTCGATGTTCACAATGGTTCAAGTTTATTAGGGGCAAAGAAATAAAGTGTGCCATCAAGTTCATGATAGGTTTACTAACTAGTTTTCACATAACAAAATACTTTTTAATTCGAAAGGTAGATGAAGCTTGAGAATTTGCTAGGAATAGCAACAACTACTAGGTAGATATGGTGGACACAAGTGGCAAAGGTTTTTGGTTCAAAGGGTTTTGGAAACATGAGAAGTATGCCTTCTCAAAACAGGTTTTGGCTAGCAAGGCTGGGTAGCAAGCAAGAGAGTTGAAAGAAACAAGCAAACATACAAGTAATAAAGCCAAACATGCAATCTTCCTTGATGACACAAAAGGATCTTAAATAAAGAATGCTAAGCTTATGAGCCAACAATAAAGAAAACAAATGATACGAAATCAACTAAAGGAGAGATACTTCCACAAACGAACCAAACTATAAGATAACCTCTCTACCACAGATATGAATCCACTAAAAAGGTGAAAGATAAAAGATAATGGTGGTGATACCGCGGCTCTCCCCCAAGCTTGGAACAAGCCAAGGGGATGCCAAACCTGATGATGAATTACTCCTTTGGTGGTGGTGGTGGTGTTGTCTTGTCAAGTTCTTCAACAAGTTTCTTCAAATCCTCCATATCGAAGGTCAGAGTACGAATTAACTCCGAATTATGCTCAATGCAACCCATGATCAACTCGGACCGAGGATCCCAGTCCTTGTTATTCTTTCTCCATTCTTCTAAATTAGAGTGTTTCTTCCCTACACGTTTAGAACAAGGGGTACTAGGAGGAAGTGTGCATGGAGCGAGGATATGACGCGGAGTTCTCCCTCCTGTAGACATCTGTGCTGTCCTCTTAAGGTTGGTAGGTCGAGCCACCAAACCAATGCTTGTGACGGTAGCACGAGTGTCCGGTTGCTTGTCCTCCTCCATGTCACCTTCATACCCTACCAAAATCTCCTCCTCCTTGGGGACTTTAGGTTCTTCTTCCTTGGGCTTCTTGCCTTTGTCGTTAGCGGAGGCCATGGTGCTCTAAACTTGAGAAGATTTCCTGATAGAAACAGATCGAAACGAAAACACGATGATAACACGATGCATGAACCTCGGGGGATCCGGGGGGTTATATATTACGAAGTTTCAATGCATAAGGAAGGTTTTGACACGAAAACAAGGCGGAGACAGAGTTCGAGGGGGGAACACCCCCCTCAGGCACGGCCAGGCTGGGCCCGTGCCTGGGGTGGGTCTGTCCACCCCGGGCTCCGTTTCCTCTTCAGTTTCTTCTCGTAACTTCCCTTATGTATTAAAAACATCAAAAATATAAAAAGATTGGATTTTCACGAACCTTCTGTTTTCACCACTTTTACCTATTCAAAGACGAACTCTGCAGATTCCTTTTCTCTTTCTCCTGAAAATTTCCTTCTTACAAAACCCTTGCACAAACTCAATGAAAACATTAGTGTAAGCAAAAACAATAAACCTTTGGTAAACACTTCAACTAAAAACCCATCAAAACAAAAGCTTCTGTAAGAGGCAAATGCAAATGATGGCAGAAATCTGTCAAAAAAGACCAGCAGGTAAAGATTGATTTTTTCGAAGACCTTCTGTTGCTCAAATCAAAAAGTGCAGAACTGATGAAAGTTGGGTAACAACCTGGAGAACAAGAAAGTAAAAAATGCTTCTCCATCCGAAGTACTGAGCTTCCTCACGAATTTTTACAATGCAGGACAAAAATCTATCCTAGGATAGCCACTTTTCACAACTCCTCTACTTCACAAAACTAGTTGAACTTGACACAAAAAACCAAAACAAAAAGGATAAGGAGCGGTTATTACAGAGGTAATAACTTCCAAGACTCGACAAAACTCTTGGGATATCTCCCAACAAGTACTTTTCTTTAATGCCTTTAAGTTAGGCTTGAAACTTCCAAAGATGCTCACAAAGGAGAAATAAATCTGAAATGAAAGAGAGCATCAAGAAGCAAATAACCAACACACTTGAGTCTAACCCACTTCCTATGCATGGGAGTGTCACGAGAAAACAAATTGTTGAAACAAAAAACCACAAGCATAGGAAGATAAAACAGATACAACTTCAAAGCTTTCAACATAAAATGGGGAAACTTAACATTATTAAGAAGCATAAAACCATGTTTCCCTCTCTCAAAATAACTTTCAGTAGCACTTTGAATAAAGTTTACAATATAACTGTCACCGGAAGCAACTTTATCATCAGAATCAGCATACTTACAGTCATCAAGGAGAGGTCCAAGGTCATAAACCAGATCAATAGAAGCAAGTTGTTCCATCATGAAATCTTTATTAGGCAAGCTATTTTCACAAGGAGCTTTAGCAAATTTGGAAATGTTAAACTCATAAGATTCTACATCAAACTTAGTTAAAACTTTTTCCTTCTTACAATCAATAATAGCTCCACAAGTGTTCAAGAAAGGTCTACCAAAAATGATAGGACAAGTTTTGCTAGCTGCTGAATTAAGCACTAGAAAATCAGTAGGATACTTAATCTTACCACAAAGAACCTCCACATCTCTTACAATGACAATGGGGCAAATGGTCTCCTTATTAGCAAGGTGGATAAACACATCAATGTCCTCAAGCTCACAAGGACCAATCTCATGCATAATTTCCATGTAAAGCTCATAAGGAATAACACTAGAACTAGCACCAATATCACATAAACCATAGTAGCAATGATCACCAATTTTAATAAAAAGCACAGGAACACTAGCTTTTCTAGCCTTACTAGGATGAGAGATAATATTAATAGCGTCTTCACATAAGACAATGTGCTCATCCACTCTATTTCTAGTGACAGTGTCTTTCACTATAGCTACCACAGGTTCAACATTCAATTGCTTACCAGGATCCACAGTTTTCATTGTACCTTTGTTATTCGCACTAATAATCATAGAATACTCCTTTACCTTAGCTGGGAAAGGCATTTTCTCAACATGAGGTTCAGGCACTATATGATTAGTAGTACAAACTTGAGTACTTCTAACTGGAACATGACTAACAACATCTGGTACTTATTCCACTTCTTCTTGGGAATTTCTATGTAAGAGGCAAAGGACTTAAAACATTTGGCAATACTTTGGGAATCAAGACCAAACTCATTGCCAATATCTCGGAAGTTATCAGTACCCATAAAAGATTTAATGCATTCATAATCATAGTTTATACCTGACTTTCTTCCTTTGTCATTCTCCCAAGCCTTAGTGTTATCTTGAATACGGTCTAAGAGATCCCATTTAGCTTCTTCCTTCATACGTGTGAATGATCCAGCACAAGAAGCATCTAGTAAATCTTTATCATGAAGAGAAAGCCTAGCATAAAAGTTATTAAGAATAATATTATTAGGGAGTCTATGAATAGGACATTTAAGCATGAGTAACTTCAATCTTCCCCAAGATTGATCTGTACTCTCTCCATCAAGAAGCCAAAAGTTAAATATAAGATTTTGATCCTTATGGATTTCACTTGGAGGATAAAATTTAGAGTAAAGGAGAGATGCCATCTCCTCCCGTTCAGCTTATACCATTCTTCAGCTCTCCCTTTCAAGGAAATGGAGGGTAACTTCTTCTTCAACTGTTCAGTTGTGATACCTGCACACTTAAACAACCCACATAATTCATGGATAAAAAGCAAGTGATCACCAGGATGGACAATTCCATCCCTAAAATAATAATTATCCATAACACGATTAACAATACTTGTAGGTATCTTAAAAGGATCTATCTCAACAGGAGGTGGTTCATCTACTACCCTAGCAGTGGTAGTAGTTTCCCAAACATAAAACCAAGTGGGTTATCCATATTGGAAACAAAGTAACAAGCACTAACAAAAGCAATACTCACAGTAAAAGTTTCCCTTACCAGTTCCACTCTTCAATAGCGCTTCACTCCCCGGCAACGGCACCAGAAAGTAGTCTTGATAACCCACAAGTATAGGGGGTGTATCGTAGTACTTTCGATAAATAGGAGTGTCCATCCCAACGAGGAGCAGAAGGTGTTGTACAATGGTATGGAGCAGGAAATCCCTCTGAATACTTAGCAAACAGATTTTTAGTGGTTTTTTGACAAGGCAACCAAATAAGGAGCAAGTAACAAGAGTAACAGACAAATGGAGCAAGTGTCCCAATCCTTTCTTAGCAAAGGACAAGCCGGTGGAAATACTTATAAGGACCAAACGTTCTCGAGGACACATTGGAATTCTGTCAAGTGCTTTCGCTTCAAATAGCTGAGTAATCTTATTTGGTGTTTGCAAGTGTTGTGTGGGTGAACCTGTGCTAACTTACCGCCCTTCCTAGGACTAATACATACTTGTGATTAAACCCCCTGCAAACATCCGTACCTACAGGAAAGTAATTAAGATATAAATCTAACCACAACCTTAAACTCTGAGGTCCTACACTCCCTTGTGCAAAGGTGTCCTAACGGGGGTCAAGTTTCTGTCACTCCGGCAACCCCACGATTAGTAGACAAATACACAATGCACCCCCCTAGACCCATAAATGGTGAAGTTTCATGTAGTCGACGTTCACATGACACCACTAGAAGAATAGCACCACAACTTAAATACTAAACCATTGAATAATAACTCATCACAGATTCACTACTAACAACATGACTTCTCCCATGTCCTCAAGAACTAGATGAACTACTCACAAGACATCATATGGATCAAGATAAAAGATGATATGATAATGGATAACTATCTGAACATAAAAAATAATCCAATGGTTCCACTCACAAGCATCAACTACAATAGTAATCAACACGGGGAAAGTTTCCCCTAAGAACTAAAGCAATATCCAACACAATTGTTACAGCAGGACGGAGTGGTGATGATGGTGCTGGTGGAGATGATGGTGTGGATGATGATGATCCCGATGAAGCCTATCTTGATGACGATGTTGATGGCGACGATCTCCCCTCTCCGGGAAGGAATTACCCCGGCAGAAATCTATCTGCCGGAGAGATCTTTCTCTCTCGATGTTTTCCGCCCCCCAGAGGCGGCGGAAATCTATCTGTGGTCGCTCCCCCGGTATTAGGATTCCGTAGGGAAGATATAGTCGAAGGGGCGGAGTCGGAGGCCGGACAGGTGGGCCCACGCCTAGGGGGTGTGGGCCCCCTGAGGCCCTTCTTTGTCCCTCCTTCTGGCTCCCTCATTCTTCTGGAGAAATAATACGTTTCCATATTTTTCTGGTATTTTTCCGATCTTTACGAAATTGCACCAAAACGCCTTCTTTTCCATCAGAATCTAGACTCCGACAGTCCATCCTCCAAGAATCATCCAACATGCATAAACAGATGAAAAAGCCATAAGTAATACCTCATAATAAGACAAATATCAATGAATAGAGGTAAATTATGATATAGAAATGTGATGCAAATTGGGCGTATGATTGGGGACACAAGAGACTTCTTGTATCTTGATTGCAGGATTGCTTGAGAGGGAATACCTTTGACCATTACTCCCTGAGTTCGATAAACCTTGGGTAATCCACTTAAGGGAAACTTGTTGCTATTCTACAAACCTCTGCACTTGGAGGCCCAACAACTGTCTACAAGAATATAAGTGCGTAGACATCAGTATTCTCCTTTGATGTTTTGTTTGGGTTGACTTGGCACGTGCTCACACTATGTTATGACTATTAACAAGTCACCATAGTCTCTATGATAATTTAGTCCTTGACTTGTAGTACCACTCTATGCTTTGATTAGTAATGTTTTGTCGCTCTGCATGATTATGGCCATTATTGCTCTCTTAGTTGGTTGCTCCCAGCTTTTGCTAGCCTCCACTTGTATGTGTAAGCTCTACTCATGCTTCCAACCCCCAAGAAGCCAAGTTATTCCAAAGTGTCCACTATAAATTCCTATGCTTGGTGTGTTACACCATTCCAATTATATTCTTGTTTTCATCTATCTTACAATTAAAAAGTATTTTGTTATGTGAAAACTTAGTGATTAAAGCTCTCACAAACTTGATGGCACACTTTATTTTTCTTGCCCCTAATAAACTTGAACCATTGTGTCATCTTTGCTGTATATGATTGCACTTATACGTTGGAATTAGCAGAACCATGTTGTCACGGGGAACGTTTTCAACATTGCATTTATACTTTGTACATAGTTGATATCATGCTCTTTTGTCTATGGATGTCGCCGGTGTGAAATAAAAAGGGAGCTTGTAAGTCCGTGAAGTTATGTATTTTGTGTTAGAGAAACTCCTGGGCTGCTAGCCTAAGCCATGCCTAATCATGGTGGAAACATGCAGCATCACCATAATGAGAAATCTGTGAAGCATCCTCAATAAAAACCTATGCAAATAGAAAATAAAAAGATCGCTGAGATGCTCATTGTCTGCTTTCCTTGTCATTTTGGTGTTGGGATAGCTCTTGTACCATGTTCAAGGGGTACCCCGTTGGCGGTTCTCTATGATACACATGTACTTACTATGACAAGAACTTACAGGTGACTAAAGTTGAGTAGCATGCGGTGCGCCCCGCATATTCAAGGGACATGAGATTGCCAACTTATACTTTGTCAAGCATATACTCCATCTTTGTTCACTTTAACCTTAATCACTTCAAGATGCTTATGATAGGGGCAATGAGAGCTGAAACCTAACAAGTACCCTAATTTTTGGAAGCTCTTTTTGAAACTTGAAATCCCTGCTTCCCTACATGAAGGGCCTTTCTTCCACCATTATATTGAGTCTCCACCTTCTACCTTTAGGCACTAGTTAAGAGAGCATAGTTGCCATTCTTAGTTCTATGTGCATTGTCCCAAAACTTATTGATTGATGCATATTGTTGATATTACTTGTTCTTGTGCTATTTATATCTAGTCAATCTTATGAACTTTGAAGGTTTCCTATGCATCTACTTTCTACTCTATGAGGGACAAGCCGAATGCCACTATGCCATGTTTTCTGTATGTGAAACAAACAAACGTTTTTCAATGCATGTTATTCATGATCTTTGTTTGTAGCCTTTCATGTTGCATGCATAGTTACTTTGTCTTACTATTAGAACTCCATCTTTCATGCTCATGTTTAGAGTTCTTTGATCCCATCTTTCAATGCTTGCAAGTGGTTTGATCTTGATGGTGCATGTCACCTCAAAAATTATTCTATTATCACTTACCTACTCAAGGATGAGCAGGAGTTAAGCTTGGGGATGCTTGATACGTCGGAAACATATCTATAATTTTTGATGGTCCATGCTTGTTTAGTATCTACTTTGCTTTGCTTTGTCCACACTTTTAGGTGTTTTTATATGTTTTCTGATACTAACCTATTAACAACTTGCCACAGTGCCAGTTGCCTGTTTTTCGTTCCAGAAAGGCAGAAAATCAATATTCTCGGAATTGGACGGGACAAAAGCCAAAGTCAATATTGTACCGTGGGGAACACGAAGCCTGAATACGATATGGAGGAGACCCACCATGGGGCCACACCCCCTGGCCGCGCGGGTGGGCCCACCCTGCACCTGGGGGGTGCAGCTGCCCTGGTGGCCCTCCTTCCTCGCCTCTTCACCTATAAGAAACCCCCGATGCCTAAACCCTAAGCACCCGATAAATATTCCACGAAACCATTTGTAGCCTCCGCCACCATAGTCCCTAGATCGGGGGGATCTGAAGCTCTTCCCGGCACCCTGCCGGAGGGGAGATCATCCTGGAGGCCTTCTTCTTCATCATGCCAGCCTCCGGTATGAAGCGTGAGTAGTTCCACCTTGGACTACGGGTCCATGTAGTAGCTAGATGGTTGTATATCCTCCTTTGTGATTTCATGTCTAGATCTTGTGAGCTCCGTTCATGATCAAGATCTAATCTATTTGTAATCATGCATGTTGTGTTTGTGGGGATCCGATGGATATTGAGATTAGTATTTCAGATTGATTAATGGTTTTGTCTTATTGATTATATCATGTGTGTGTTGTTTGTGATCTTGCATGATCTCCGTTGTTAGTAGCTATCTTGGCCAAGTAGTTGCTAGTGACTCCAAGAGGGGGTATTTATGCTAGATAGTGGGTTCATGCCTCTATTTAATCTAAGGGAAGTGACAGAAATCTCTATGGTTGTAGATGTGTTGTTGCCACTAGGGACAAAACAACGGTCTCTTGTTCATGGAACAAGTGGATTGTTTACCTTACACACTTTGCTTAAAGCGGTTGTCTGTTGCTTGCAACTTAATACTGGAGGGGGTTCAGATGATAACCCAAAGGTGTACTTGTAGTCATAGATGCAGTTGGATGGTGGTCTATGTATCTTGTTGTATTGCCCAATCGAATCTCATATGATCATGAATTATTAGTATTGCATTGTTATGCCTTGCTCAGTCCTGTCAATTGCCCTGCTGTAATTTGTTTGCCCAGCATGCCATGTTTGTTTATCTAAGGAGAACACCACTAGTGAACTATGGACCCCGGTCCAATCTTTACCATTGACACATCTTCCACTGTTTACTGTTTACTTATTGCAAACCACCTTTACCTTCCACACCATACAGTTAATCCTTTGTTATAGCAAACCGGTGAGATTGACAACCTCACTGATTCGTTGGGGCAAAGTCTTGAGTTTCTGTTGTGAAGGTCTCCAAGTTGCTAGCAACACCTTTAAGTCGTTTCCTTCCTCCTACTGGTTTGATAACCTTGGTTTCTAACTGAGGGAAAACTTGTTGTTGTGCTCATCATACCTTCCTCTTGGGGTCTCCCAGCGAAGTGCTGCTGCACTCATCAGGAAGGTCAGCCAGGGAGGGCGGGCTCACCGAAGGCGCCGGAGTAGGCCAACATAGAGGGATGCTGGTGATGCGGGGACACTGGCCTGGTGGCCAGAGGCGAGCATGGAGGACGGCGGCTCGGGCTCGACGAGAGGCGAGGAGGGAGGCCGCGATGACGGCGCAGTGATTAGAGTTGGGGAACGCAAAGCGAGGTGAGAGGGTTGGGGATTCACGTGCGGGTGGGGGTCACGCAGTCATCAGCGTTTTCAGGATGAGAGCGAGAGGAGCGGGGGTGGGTGCGTGAGTGGTAGGGTCGGGTCAAAGGGACGGGTGCGTGGCATGGAGTGCTGGACACACGCGCAAGTGTGTTTTGGGTGTGGAGTGGGGGGGTGGCGGCGGCTGGGAAGGAGTGGGAGTGGGATTAGCTAGGGTTTAAGGTTGGGTAGAATAGGATTAGGGTTTGTGGCTATGGGCTGGGTGGCCTCCGGTTGGGCCTTCAGGCCTAGCCGTTGGCTGCCTGGCCCCCCACAAAAATATTATTTTTTCTATTTTAAAACACTTTTGTAAATTTTTTTTAGACAAATAAAAGATTCGGTCAGATCGAGAGTTTGATTTGAATTAGGAGAGAGGACTAATTTAGAAAACAAAAATAGGCATTTAGGAAAATGGTTTTAGATTAAATGATGCATGATGTCATGATGATGCACATAATAAAAACAACAATGATTTTCTAGTACTGGATTTACCCGGGGTGCTGCAAATATTTTTTTGGGAAAAACCTCCCTATTGGGCCACTTCGTGGAGGGAAGGACCCATGAGGGAGGGCCGCCACCCAGGGCAAGGGGCCAACCGGCCATGTGCCGCGCGCTGGTGGAGTGGGTCCCACCTGGCCTCCGCCTCCCTCTCCGCCTCCTCCTCCCTATTGTCCCACCTAGCCAACTGGTAGATGATGGGAATCCTACGGTGACCCAGCATACCACTGCATGATATAGTACACTATAGTCGTTGACATAACACCAATGAAACATCGTTCACTAGTATTACATCCCTCAGAGTGGTACAACGGAAACACATCCGGTCCAAGACATGACTATAGGTTACAACTCAACTCTTTACACAAGATCTAGATAACACTCTAGGTTAAAGAGAGAGAAAGAAACTTCTTACAAAGAAGAATCAGAAATAAATAACTCAAAAAACTATCATACTATTAAGACTAGTATCTTAACTAATGGTCTGGCATTGCTGCTATCGCAATACACTACAGAAATAGGTTCTATGGCTAGAGATTATATTCCTATCTAATCAGTAACTTCGTCTTCACTTGAGTTGGTGTATATGTTGACCTTCTTGACTTCATTGAAGAGCTTTAGATTTTGATGATGATTCCTGGAGCATAACTTGATGTAGACGTCGTCTGTATTGGCTTCAGAATCTAGCAAGGGTTAAGAAGATACGTTGAGTACGAGCGTACTCAGCAAGTTCACTAGAAAAGGAGTGTTTTATTCACTATATCTATAGCCACAGACCATAGGTCTTAGGCAATGCAAGTTTTCGTAAACATTTCTTCAAAGGTTTCTTTTATTCTGAAAAGCTATGTCCGTCAGCCTTCACGGGTTTACCAGAACTTTCATGGAGTTCCTTTCCCACCGTGTTCGTAGCTCCTTCCCGGAACAGGGAGTAACAAGTTATAGTTCTTACACTCTGCAGAGGTGCGTCACTTTACCCATGAGATATCTTAGCTTTGTTGCACATCCGAGTTGCATTCTCGTCCACACTTCCTTGTTGTGGGGCCCAAACTAAGATCCAAGCCAATCACTGCCTTCTCCGTGACCCCGCATGTCTCCTTGGTGTACGCCAGCCCACCTATTGAATTACGGCAATTGGCAGTACAAACCGTTCAAATGCCGGAACTATCGTGGGACGTTGAGTGTTCCCACCCATATGTTGCATATCCTCTACGAATTACCAATTAATATGCATGCTACGAGTGATAACATACATGACCCGCACATCCGGATCCATGCGAGAGGGAAAAGATACAGCTGACTTCTCTGTCCCATTCCAAATCTAATGGTCAACACGTAATATACGGCACAAGAATCACTGGCGACATTGGTTGTTAAGTCCTAGGTGATATAGTCATGTGCAGTGGTATTCCACTACCAGACTTAATAGATTAGCTGATTACCCTGGATCAGTAACCAATAATTCACATTATCATAAAAAATAGTGTTTTCTGACCTTTTTGAAATGCAGGTGATGACAACACTGGATTTGCAAAATACTTTACAGAAAATAATCAAAGAACATGAGCAAGTGTGAACTTGCCTTTTGTGATTGCAAGATTATGCACTCACGATCTTCAAGACAATATAAGATCCAATATATCAAATCAGCATCATTGGTCCGGTAAGGACTAATGTTTAAAGAAGCAAGATGCTCTTATGCATAAGTAATGTAATGCACTTTATATACGCGAATCCCGGGGATAACGTTGTTCTAGGGTTGTAATACTGGAAATGGTTTCTTTGGAATGTGTTGCCCTTATAGATTAAGTTTCACACTTGTGCTTCTTATTAAGGCTTATGAGTGTGTGTGAACAACACGTATTTATAATATCACACAACAACAAGATACACACACATGGAATGCTACTCAAAGACTACTTATATAAGAATTGTTTATCTTCAAATTTTACTTTACAAGTAATGGCATTTATAAGGAACTTAAGTGTTTACAATCCTAATATACAAGTAAAGTATAAAGTAATGTGATTATGATTAGTTGTCATCTGTTGATTGAAGTGGCAAAAAGAAGAACATTTGAAGAAAAGATTTCTGTTCTAAGGTCTAAACAATCTTTGTAGTTAATCAAATGTGGTCAATGTTTTTTGTGCTTGTTTGAATAGTTTGTACTTGAGTTGATTTATGACTTAAGTATAATAGACCAAAGTTAATTATAAAACAAATAATAAAGTCTTTAGCATTACATTTAAAGTCTTGTAGACTAAAGTTAACTTAAAAAAATAGATGAACTTAGGGTGTAATGTTTATGATATTTGGATCTTGTTCACTTTATAATGTTTCCTTAAAGTTTCTTAAAAATGATATTATTTTTATTTGAGTAGTGGTTTCTTAATTTTATAATGGAATAGAAACTTTTATCTCTTTATACAGGTGTGGTTATGGTTTGTGAATAAGTAAACAATATTATTTACTACTTATGAATTATATTTGGATTTATTCCATTATAAAGTTGTGAGTGAAACAATGATAAAAGGTTTTATTTGGTTGAACATATCATTTTTGAAGATCTTATAATTGATAAAAATATTTTTAGAAAATGATCTATATTTATAGTTGAATGATAATTCAATAAGATTGTATGTGTTGAACCATTTTGACTTCATATTATCAATATTTAAGACTGATACTATTTATTAGATTCAATTGGCTAATTTTTAGAAATATTAGCAATTTTTATTTACCCTTATAAGAATTATTAACTAATGAAATAGATTTAAATTCAAGTTGTGAAAGTGTTTTAAATTTTTATTTACCTCAAAAATGGAATATTATATTTTTATCATGTAAATATTATTTTTGTGATCATTTTGGTATATTACATTTATTTTTGTGATTTATAAATAATAAGATATGATTTTTATAATATTTATTACTTTAAAAATACTTAATAAATAATAAATATTTAATTAATTGAAATAATAATGTATGATTATAGTTTTAAATTATAAATCTTATTTTTTTAAGATTTTTGGTATTTTATTTATATTTTTAACATATTCTAATATTAAAATATGAATTTTTAAAGTTTTATTACTTATAAAATCTTTATTAAACAATAAGTATTTAAATTGTTGGAATAATAATGTTTGATAATGGTTTAATGTTATAGACTTTATTTGTATAAACATTTTCATATATTACACATATTTTTCTGAACTGTATAATAAAAGTTATTGATTTAACAAGATTTAATCATTTTATTTCATTTCTGAAATATTGATATTTGAATGTATATTGTTTTATCAATCAAATAAACAGGGAATACTTTTTGTACCGAGCCTAACCTAGACTAGGTCACTGACTGGTGGGTCACATGCCACATGGCATGCCCAGTTTGATTAATGTTTTTGTTACTGAAGTTGTTCCTACTTCCAAAAAATGACAGGTGGGCCCTATACCACGTCACCTGCCACCTGGGCAAGGACCGAGTCAAACTTTGGACCAGGTCAAATATTATGCGATCATGATGTCACAGTGACGTCATCTGAACATGATCTTCAGATCATCGATGTGCTGGGCGATTGGGAGCATGCGGGATGCTGTGGTTAGGTTTGTTAGAAAGAGGGGACGAAGGCAAATCGGGGGGTGGCTGAGCCGCTCGTTTTTGGTCATCGGAAAGCAGTGCACGGTGGCGACTGGCAGAGGTGCACAATAACACGCGGTAGTAGATCGGTATTGGAAGCAAACGGATCAACAGAAAGTAGTAGCATGCTCAGCATCTCACCAGGAAGCTTGTGGAAGGTTCAGTGAAGAAAATCGTGGCCTGAATCAAGGTGAACGATGGCGGCCAGACTTCAGGAAGACAGGGTAGATGCGGAGTATTACGGGCCTCCCGGCTCGATTCCTTAACCTGGGAGATGTAGCACACCACGGTGAAGCGCGTAGCGCGCGTGTCTGGTTCTGGGGTGGCCTCTAGTGGCAACGGTGAACGATTCCGGCGGCTAGGTTTTCGGACAGAGGAGACAATGGGGAAGAGAAGCACTGGAGCAAGTGAGAGGGGGAATGAACATATGAGGCGAGGGGGACGTGCTCGGATTGGTCTTATCCTGGCTCCTAGTGACGGCGAGCATCGCGACGCGGCGGCGATCGACGGCGACAGCTCCAGCACGCAGCTGCCTGCCTGCATGAGGATGACAAAGGTGTGACAAAGGATGAACCAGTATGGGCTGACTTTGGCCAAGTGGGCCGTGGTGTAACGCGCGTGAGCGACAGAAAGTGAAGTGAAAAAATGGGCCTTGGGCCAGAAGGTTTGCTATGCTTTTTTTAACTATTCTGTTTTTTGTTTTCTTTTCTAGTTTTGTATTTACACTTTTGTTTTAAATTTTCCAGAAATTCTTCTTTAGAAAATTGTACTTAAGATTCTGGCATGAATTATTATTATTATATACTTTATTTATTTACTCTTTTTCCACTCTCTTATTCATAAACATATAAGAAGTTATTATATTAAATGGAATAAGTAGAAACTAGGGTTTTGGGATTTAGGACTTATTTATGATCCTATAAAAATGATTTTATTATTTCCTCTTAATGAATTTAATTAGAATGGTTTAAGATAGTTAAAGATATGTAAATAATATATCCATATTTATTATTATATAGCAATCATTATATAAGATATTTTAATTATTAAAGTTCTTAATATGGTAACTTCTATTATCCTAATTCCACTAATAGGTGAATATTGTTTTAATAAACTTGGTTATGACCTTACTTATATATGGATAGTCATGATTGAAATAGAAGTTAGGGTTTTGAATTATAAATCTTTACCATGATTTTTAAGAGATTCAAAATAAGTGTATTATTTTCTGAATGTGGATGAACACTATAGGTGAAGACATATTGCCCTCATGTATGTGATCAGAAATGATATCACCCTTTAAAATAGAAAGTTATTATCTGGAATGCCTGATGGAAAAGAATTGATAAAGATAACTCCTAAGCACATATAGTTATGATAATTGGAAATGACAGAGATGTGCTTAAGTGATTTGCTATAGGAAAATATTCCTATAAAGCATTGTGGAAATAAAATGATTTATCCAACAGATGATATGGCTGTTAAGCTTGATTATAGATTTAGGGTTTAGTGTTTACCAAGAATTCCTAACTTCCATAATTCACAATCCTGGACTTCTAATTAAGAAATTCCTTTCCTAGATATTCTACTTCTTCATATCCATCATCATGTGTCAACATGATGAGCTTTACTTCACAAGAATATTCTTATCCACCTTTTATTCTTATAAATCCATTTATAAATCCAATGAGCTTGACACTAAATCTTTTCATAATCTTCTCATATCTATACTTGGTTATATCAACTACTCTACTGCCGATAACCTCCCATCCAATAAGTGGTTACTTCTAACTCCATTCATACTCTTCCTTAATCATCCACCACTAATATTACTCCAGTAGCTGTATATATCAAACTTTACTTCACCTCAAGTGTTTAGTATTTCACAAGAGGAAACTACTACTTCTATAATTCAATGTTGCTCTAGCATCATCTTAATCATACTATCTTGTCTCTACTTAACTCCAATATCTTATACTCAACTTCACATTATATTAATGTGACTTGTCATGGCTAACCTAGAATGACATATCTATACTAGGGTTCAATCATGTTCTATCCACCAACGTCACTTATACATGATATAAGCATTCAATCTTGGTGACTAAAGCATGATCATTATAATCCTTTGATCATTTATGGCTTAAGTTCCCAGTTGGCTAATCAAGGTCTCATCAATACAACATTACAGTTGTATTATAATTATCTTCTGTTTAACTCTATTGGTCTAAGAGAGATTATTCACTGACTATAACTACTTGATCCAATAGGATTACTCCTGATAACTATATTCAGGATTCATCCTTGTAATCTTATTTATTACTACATATAGTTATATCTTCCATATTACTTTGCTATTCATTCAGGAGTGAGTTAACTCCATCAATTAACACTTTGATCTTATTCTATTCCAACACTCCCATCCTATAGAGGATATTTATTTCTAGCATTTCCACCTACCTCTTCTTACTTCTCTCTTTATAGGCCTTAAGTGAATGCTATGATATGGACAGGAGTTGATAGATCAAGAATTGATAGGCTAAGAATTGGTGAATCAATAGTTGATTACTCAACATTGATGAACAACAAATATTAGAATAATATCCAATAGAGATGATAATGATTAATATGGAAAGAAAGTTATGTGGTGAATGATCTTGACTTGGTTTCTTTCCTACTCAATCCCACTAAAGAGTTAAGGTTAGATATTACCATGATACTCATGGTATAAGTAGATGAGATTAAGATAGATCAAGATTTAGTTGTTACCCTCCTATTACTTAAGTTATGTTTATAACTTTGTATTCATGAGTTGTGTAATGAATACTAGGATATGATTACTTAAGTATCAAATATAAATCATTAAGTAATGTATTAGGGTTTAACTTTTATTACACTTGATCTGCCCTTAGATCAAATCTCCCTTACCCAAAAATAAGGTTTTAGCAAAGGTCATATTGAAACTTATCACAGTCAACTTGATGATCTACTTAAATTCCCTCAAGTTGAGAGAAGCTTCAATCACTTTGACAAGTTTTGTTCAAAAGCGCGAAAATTATTTGGATTTTCTATGAATGAATGCAATGCACACATATGGGTTCAGCTTATTTATAAGCTCTAATGCTGGGATGTTACAGACTCTCCCCCTTAAAATAAACTGCGTCCTCGAAGTTCGCATACTCTCACGTTTCAGAATAAGGAATTAACTTGTGTTAGTTACGACATTTCTCAACTTCATGGTAACTTCAAATGGGAATAATTGTAGTATTCCATATCGAGATAGTTTTCTCGTATTCTCATCATACTTGAAATTTCCAATTTGTTGTCTCAATCCTTCAAAGTTTCTTTTACAATCCTCATTGAGATATATGTACTTATTATGAACTCTTTAATCCGGAGTCTCTTCTTTAGTTCCATATCCTGATTAGGTATCCTAATCCAACTCTTTTACTTAATCATTGAACTTTCTTACTAAGTTATATAAGGTCTAGGAAGTCTCGCTAAAACAGGTTTTAAATTTCTGTTTGCCAATAGTTGTGGTCAAAAGACTATATTTTTTGTTCTTATCATAGTATGGTTGATACTGGTATTCCTTCCAAAATTGGATTTGAACTCATTTAATTCATACCTATTGGAATTTCTTGGTCCTCTACACCTGTCCAATTGGATGTGCTTTATTCCCTCTTATGAATCACTTAAGAGTTGTTTCCTCTAGAATTAGCTTATTAAGATTAATCTATTTTACTACCTTCAAGTTTTTACTTTAACAGTCTTTAGATAATCATTTATTATTATCTTAAATTATTCTAGGAGTACTTTTATAATGATGACTTCTTTTAACCCTATGAAAATAAAGCTTAATGTTGTTGTAGGTTAGTCATTTTTCTCCAACCTTTACTCTGAAATGCAGATAACAGTACTTATTTTTACTGTTTACTCTCCCCCTTAGGGTTTATTAATGGTCTCTAAACTGTCTATATAGTATTTATTGGCTTTACAACTAGAATGTTGGTCTTTGTTTAGCTTATTTTATACATAGTTGGGTTCTCATGAAATATTGTACGGTGCCTCCACACAATTGTGGATCTCCTAAGTGAATCTTTCATCATATTTGTCTTACTTACTATTTGGACATTTTCGCTTTGATAGACCTGACTTCACGAAGCGCCTCGAAAGACGGTCGCTTTAATGTTTATACTCCTTCATGTGTTTCTTAACTTAGGCCAAATTTTATGCTCTTTATGCAACCATTAAGATGATCTGGTTAACTATGCCAATCAACCCCAGCCGCGGATAGGATACCAACGGCCGATCAGGATACCGACCGCAGATCAAATACCAGCTGCGGATCATCCTATGCTATAGGGATTACCCTACGGCTTATGACCTAATACCAGTATTCTTTCTGAACTGTCAGAGCTTGAATACCATTTTTGTTTCCAAAGCTTCTTCTTTGTACTTATTCATGATACTTCCATGAACTAGGTACTACTACTTCATTAACTTCTTAGAAACATCACCTATTTTGGGTGAACTTAAGTTCATTACTTCTTGTTGCTCCATATATTCTACACTAATCTTCCTTCTTATTGCTGGCTAGTAATTATCTGAACTTGATTCATCCATCAAATTGTGTTAAGACTCCTTATACTTTGCTTAATTCTTCATGTAAGTCTTCATCTTGGTCTTTGGAAATCGTCACTCCCTTACACGAATTCCCATTCCTATCTAGGTCTATAACATCAAGTGGTAACTGGATGTTGCAACATGCATTTGCACACCAAGTCAAACTTCATGTACAGATCTAGTCAATCAAGAAGATCCAATAAAAACCAATAAATCCAAATGTGGTACATATAAAACACAATATTCTAAGCCGGAATATAGTAGTTGAGTATAATATCTCTAAAATTCAGGATTAGTTGTGTAGTATATGACACCTACTCATATAGGTTTACATCGTGATACTTAGCACATAGGGTTAAACTATTCTTTGCCTCATAATTTACCCAAATTGCTCAATTGCAATAGGATAATCTTAAACAAAGTGGTCTCAATCTGGTTTCGACTCACCTTTTGTCTCACTTTTGGAATTATTAGCTATAACCATCCTTACTTTATTAATAAACTAACCTCACATGATCACTCCAAATGACTAAACAAATTCTATTTACTAACTTAAATTATAGATTAGGGGAATTTTCTAGCACCTATGACTTCTATCATAGTTCTACTATGTTATTTTCTTACTTCACTTTGAAGATAATTTACTCAGTATTTGCCAATTATTACCCCTACATCATGGTTTCGCAGCTAATCTCACCATGATCTTGTTTTTTACCTATTTATCATGATTTAAGAGCTAATCTAACCATGATAACTTTACTTCTCATTGTACTATCATTGATCCTTATCATAATTTTACTCCGTTACGGGAATTCTCAAGTGAATCCCACATGATTACTACTCATTACATCAACATTTATCCTGATGATATTCATCATGTTGTCTTTGGTTATTGACTAATAATAAAATTCCACTGTACTACTTGAATTCTAAGGTTAGGCTACACCATTAGGACTACTTCAATTGATGTTTTAAACTAGATCCTAATCTACTATGACCAATTGGCTTTCCTATAGTATCTTGGTGGTTTTGTACCTCCTTCGGAAGACACTAAATAGCACTATACTGATAAAAGATAAAATAATTACTCCTAAGAAAAAAATGACTTAAGTATCTAGTGACAAAGTTATCCTCAAGTGGATACTTCTCACAAGTCATAACAACATTTGGTTTAGATAAGATGGCTTCTATAGTCACTATCCAACCTACAAATCTTCCTAAAAGGGTTTTAATCCTAAGGTCAAAGCATATGCTCTGATACCAACTGCGGTGACCCAGCATACCACTACATGATGTAGTACACTATAGTCATTGACATAACACCAATGAAACACCGTTCACTAGTATTACATCCCTCAGAGTGGTACAACAGAAACACAGCCGGTCCAAGACATGACTATAGGTTACAACTCAACTCTTTACACAAGATCCAGAGAACACTCTAGGTTAAAGAGAGAGAAAGAAACTTCTTACAAAGAAGAATCAGAAATAAATAACTCAAACAACTATCATACTATTAAGACTAGTATCTTAACTAATGGTCTGGCATTGCTGCTATCGCAATACACTACAGAAATAGGTTCTATGGCTAGAGATTATATTCCTATCTAATCAGTAACTTCGTCTTCACTTGAGTTGGTGTATATGTTGACCTTCTTGACTTTATTGAAGAGCTTTAGCTTTTGATGATGATTCCTGGAGCATAACTTGATGTAGACGTCGTCTGTATTGGCTTCAGAATCTAGCAAGGGTTAAGAAGATACGTTGAGTACGAGCGTACTCAGCAAGTTCACTAGAAAAGGAGTGTTTGATGCACTATATCTACAGCCATAGACCATAGGTCTTAGGCAATGCAAGTTTTCGTAAACATTTCTTCAAAAGTTGCTTTTATTCTGAAAAGCTATGTCCGTCAGCCTTCACGGGTTTACCAGAACTTTCATGGAGTTCCTTTCCCGCCGCGTTCGCAGCTCCTTCCCGGAACAGGGAGTAACAAGTTATAGTTCTTACACTCTGCAGAGGTGCGTCACTTTACCCATGAGATATCTTAGCTTTGTTGCACATCCGAGTTGCATTCTCGTCCACACTTCCTTGGTGTGGGGCCTACACTAAGATCCAAGCCAATCACTGCCTTCTCCGCGACCCCGCATGTATCCTTGGTGTACGCCAGCCCATTGAAATACGGCAATTGGCACTACAGACCGTTCAGATGCCAGAACTATCATGGGACGTTGAGGGTTCCCACCCATATGCTGCATATCCTCTACGAATTACCAATTAATATGCATGCTACGAGTGATAACAGCCACGACCCGCACATCCGGCTCCATGCGAGAGGGAAAGATATAGCTGACTTCTTCGTCCCATTCCAAATATCATGGTCAATGCGTAATATACGGCGCAAGAATCACTGGCGACATTGGTTGTTAAGTCCTAGGTGATATAGTCATGTGAAGTGGTATTCCATTGCCAGACTTAATAGATTAGCTGATCACCCTGGATCAGTAACCAATAATTCACATTATCATCAAAAATAGTGTTTTCTGACATTTTTGAAATGCAGGTGATGACAACACTGGATTTGCAAAATACTTTATAGAAAATAATCAAAGAACATGAGCAAGTGTGAACTTGCCTTTTGTGATTGCAAGATTATGCACTCACGATCTTCAAGACAATATAAGATCCAATATCTGAAATCAGCATCATTGGTCCGGTAAGGACTAATGTTTAAAGAAGCAAGATGCTCTTATGCATAAGTAATGTAATGCACTTTATAGACGCGGATCCCGGGGATAACGTTGTTCTAGGGTTGGAATACTGGAAATGGTTTCTTTGGAATGTGTTGCCCTGATAGATTAAGTTTCACACTTGTGCTTCTTATTGAGGCTTGTGAGTGTGTGTGAACAACATGTATTTATAATATCACACAACAACAAGATACACACACATGGAATTCTACTCAAAGACTACTTATATAAGAATTGTTTATTTTCAAATTTTACTTTACAAGTAATGGCATTTATAAGGAACTTAAGTGTTTACAATCCTAATATACAAGTAAAGTGATTATGATTAGTTGTCATCTGTTGATTGGCGTGGCAAAAAGAATAACATTTGAAGAAAATATTTTTGTTCTAAGGTCTAAACAATCTTTATGGTTAATCAAATGTGGTCAATGTTGTTTGTGCTTGTTTGAATAGTTTGGACTTGAGTTGCTTTATGACTTAAGTATAATAGACCAAAGTTAATTATAAAACAAATAATAAAGTCTTTAGCATTACATTTAAAGTCTTGTAGAATAAAGTTAACTTTAAAAAACATAGATGAACTTAGGGTGTAATGCTTATGATATTTGGATCTTGTTCACTTTATAATGTTTCCTTAAAGTTACTTAAAAATGATATTATTTTTATTTTAGTAGTGGTTTCTTAATTTTATAATGGAATAGAAACTTTTATCGCTTTATACAGGTGTGGTTATGGTTTGTGAATAAGTAAACAATATTATTTACTACTTATGAATTATATTTGGATTTATTCCATTATAAAGTTGTGAGTGAAACAATGATAAAAGGTTTTATTTGGTTGAACATATCATTTTTGAAGATTTTATAATTGATAAAAATCATTTTAGAAAATGACCTATATTTATAGTTGAATGATAATTCAATAAGATTGTATGTGTTGAACCATTTTGACTTCATATTATCAATATTTAAGACTGGTACTATTTATTAGATTCAATTGGCTAATTTTTAGAAATATTAGCAATTTTTATTTACCCTTATAAGAATTATTAACTAAGGTAATATATTTAAATTCAAGTTGTGAAAGTGTTTTAAATTTTTATTTACCTCAAAAATGGAATATTATATTTTTAACATGTAAATATTATTTTTGTGATCATTTTGGTATATTACATTTATTTTTGTGATTTATAAATAATAAGATATGATTTTTGTAATATTTATTACTTTAAAAATACATAATAAATAATAAATATTTAATTAATTGAAATAATAATGTATGATTATAGTTTTAAATTATAATTCTTATTTTTCTAAGATTTTTGGTATTTTAATTATATTTTTAACATATTCTAATATTAAAATATGAATTTTTAAAGTTTTATTACTTATAAAATCTTTATTAAATAATAAGTATTTAAATTGTTGGAATAATAATGTTTGATAATGGTTTAATGTTATAGATTTTATTTTTCTAAACATTTTCATATATTACACATATTTTTCTGAACTATATAATAAAAGTTATTGATTTAACAAGATTTAATCATTTTATTTCATTTCTGGAATATTTATATTTGAATGTATATTGTTTTATCAATCAAATAAACATGGAATATTTTTTGTACCAAGCCTAACCTAGACTAGGTCACTGACTGGTGGGTCACATGCCACATGGCATGCCCAGTTTGATTAATGTTTTTGTTACTGAAGTTGTTCCTACTCCCAAACAATGACAGATGGGCCCTATAGCACGTCACCTGCTACCTGGGCAAGGACCGAGTCAAACTTTGGACCATGTCAAAGATTATGCGATCATGCCGTCATAGTGACGTCATCTGAAGATGATCTTTAGATCGTCGATGTGCTGGGCGATTGGGAGCATGCGGGATGCTGTGGTTAGGTTTGTTAGAAAGAGGGGACGAAGGCGAATCAGGGGGTGGCTGAGCCGCTCGTTTTTGTTCATCGGAAAGCAGTGCACGACAGCGACTGGTGGCGGTGCAAAATAACGCGCAATGGTAGATCGGTATTGGAAGCAAACGGGTCAACATAAAGTAGTAGCCTGCTCAGCAGCTCACTAGGAAGCTCGTGGAAGGTTTGGTGAAGAAAATCGTGGCCTGAATCAAGGTGAATAACGGCGGCCAGACTTCGGGAAGACAGGGTCGATGCGGAGGATTACGGGCTTCCCGGCTCGATTCCTTCACCTGGGAGATGCAGCGCACCATGGTGAAGCGTGTAGCATGCGTGTCTGGTTCTGGGGTGGCCTCTAGTGGCGACAGCGAACGATTCTGGCGGCTAGGTTTTTGGATAGAGGAGACAATGGGGAAGAGAAGCGCTGGAGCGAGTGAGAGGGGGAATGAAGAGATGAGGATGAGGGGGGCATGCTCGGATTGGTCTTATCCTGGCTCCTGGTGACGGCGAGCATCGCGACGCGACGGAGATCGACGTCGGCAGCTCCGGCACGCAGCTGCCTGCCTGCGTGAGGATGACGAAGGTGTGACAAAGGATGAACCGGTATGTGCTGACTTGGGCCAAAGTAACTCTGTAACACCCTCAGATCGTCCCTATGCAAGTTTTAGCGATTCCCGCCAAACCCGCATAGAAACGATTCAAAGGTTCCCACCAGGCACTTGCGTGCGGGTGGAAAACGAAGTAATATCATTACACAATAGTCCACGACGGAACCCACATAACAGATATATACAACAACGACTCCATGAGTCAAGAATACAGATACACAATACAAAGATCCAAATCAACTTGAAAATGATACAGCGTTCGACTATGGACAACATGCAAATGGGGCTAAGAGCCCTGAAGAATAACCAATGGCGTCCATAACCCTGCCCAGGCCAAGCCGGAAGGGTAACCTGCTAACGACATCGATCTCAAAACCTGCTTAAACAAAAGGGGTGCCGACAAAGGGCAAAGGAAAAAGAGAGCGGTCAGTACTGAGGCCAGTACACGGCGAGACTAGAATTCGGCGGTCCTCGCCTACATAGGTATGGTGGACTGAAGCGGCAGTGAAGCATGCACTAAACAACCTATAGAGACCCAATACAACTGGCGGCTATCAGATAGGGATAAGAAAGACCTATTCGGATCCAACCTAAAACTATCACCAAGCATACCCATCCTGGTATTTCCCCCTCGAGACCAAACGAGGAAGTCAACCGAGGAACTCACGGTTGGCGTTTATTCATTCCGTTATAGTTGCAGCAATTACTAGTCAGTATAGATAGCATGAGTCATCCTGATATAATAAGCAGTGGGCAGTTTTAGTAAACCATTCTGTTGTAGTTGTAGTACTTACTAGTCAGATACATATAGCACGAGGCATCCCAAAACCCAGCAGTTCTTGGTACTTTTATTTAGCCATTCCGTTGTAGTGAAGCTGATTACTAGTCATTATAAAGTCAAATTTATAACACTACTTTAGTTATAGTTGTCTATGATCGAGATACTATGCTCCAAGTCGTCCATAACCGTGGACACGGCTTTCTGAGAGTTTTACCCTACAGGGGGCACAAATAGCAACACACGCACGATCAACCTCGGAAAAAACCAAATGAAAACCCAATGAGGAATCACGACAGAGCAATTGCAAGATTCATATAATATTTCAGGGGGGCACCCCACTAAGCTACCTGCGACGAAGTTGGCCGGCTCCGAGACAGACCCAGAGGTTTGTGACAATGGCTGTAAACGTCTAGGAACCCGAAACTGTGACTGGGCTTGTCGATACCGCGAAAACATTCCACGTTTGTTCCAAAATAGTACAGGCGCTCCACGTGCAATCGTAAATAAAGCAATAAAGCATGGCATAAGTACATGATAGTAATAAAGCCCCAAACTACTTTGTGGCCCCAAGAAATAATATATGACTCAAGCTCTGGCTAAGGGGATTCATGGTCCCACATGCGGATAGTGCGAATATTCAAAGAACAAGTATCAAGTACTCTGGGTCCTACGGGACACAAGTGGACGGTTAAAAACCAAATAACATCTATTGCCCACCTGTTATTAAAATGTAATTAAAGCCATGATCATCTCCAACATAAAGCATATGGTAGTCTTCCAACAACTGTGGTACTTGACAACACGCAATAGCACTTGAGCAAGCGACTACGACACGCAAGTCCAACTATCTACCAAACAACAGGTAATAGGATGTGTCCAAGGCAATATAAGGCTGCAAGGGATATCACAGGTACGAAAACTAGAGCATCGCAACACAGATAGCAATAGATCAATAGGAGGAATAAAGACTATAAATGTAAAATAGGTAGAAAGGGGGAGAATGCTCGCCTGAAAACATTGACGAAGATTCATCCGAAGATCGGGTTGACACTCGCATCAACTCATCGGCCTAATCCGTGAAGAAGCAAAGCACTAGCACAAACACCGGATGCACTATTTAATACTACGGCAGAAGATCAGGCATGATGCATGTATGGTGTATGACATGACAAAGATGCGATGTAATTATGCCATATTAAATGGAACCAGGGTTCGGAAATCTACTTACATGGTTCAAGTTGTTTAGATACCCCGCAATTTAAATGTTGTCTTATCAAGGCAAAATATTTCACCGGTTCGATGCACAAATTTAAATGGGACCAATATTAGACAAGATTCGCCCGCATATGGTCCATATTTAATTATGAGGTGAATCGGCATAAGGCCCCCAAACCACACAAATATGTATGCAAGTATGACAATTGATATGCAACAATATAATATATTATAAAATTATAGGTCTCGAGAAGGGGTCACACATGGGGGCTCGACGATCTTGGGTAGGGGTTCAACAGGGTCGGTCGCGCCGGGATCAGCTTCGGTTCGGGGCCTCGGGGTCTTGGCATTCGCATTCGTGTGGCGATCTTGTTTCTCCGTGTAGGCGTCCTCGGTGTCAGGGTGGTCGATGTCGGACTCGGATGGGCACCGGGGTTCATCGGATTCGGGTAGGACGAGCCATGCGTTCCATATCAGCGTACTTGGGGTTTTAGCTCAACTGACGATCTTGGCGAGGTGGTGAACTTGGGGTTTGGTGATTGACGGCACACGACATGGCCTTGGTGAAGATCTTGCGGTGACATCCGAAGACGATCTTAGCTAATCTTGGCGTCGCGAACTCTTGTCTAGGCCACGAGTAAACGACACCCGCAGAACTCATAGACACAAAGATTACACACGTGTGCTCACAGTACACAGAGGCAAAAACAAGAGGCTTTCGGTCAGCAACACAAGCACAAAGCAGCGACAACAGGGGATTGCGGAGGAGGGCTTGCAGGGCTCACGCGCAGGTCGGCTGGCGATGAAGAGGGATGAGAGGACGACACGGAGAGGAACATGCGGCAGCGGAAGGCTTGAGGCGGGCCCGACGCAGGATGCTGATTACTGCGCAAGCGAGCAAGGTCGCGGTTGGCGAGGCGACGGCCGGAGCAGGGCATGGAGGCCAACGAAGCTTGGGAAAGGAAGGCGAGGACGACGGGCGACCTCGCGGGGACCAGATCAGCGGCGCTCGAGCGACAGCGCTTGCTGGCGAGGGGAAGGGCTGGTTGAGGACGACGGCGACCACAACGAGGTCTGGTGGCGGGGAAGTTCGTCGGGGGAGCATGGCTACCAGAGGGGAGCTCGTCCGGCGAGGAGGCGGAGGGAGGCCAGGACGGCGAGGGCCGGAGGGAGGCGGGGCTTCAGGTGGCCGCGGAGGCGCACGCGGGCGACGGCTAGAGGAAGGAAAAACGAGCTGGGGGGATCAAGGACGCGGCAGGGTCGGGTGGGGTTGGTGACGAGCGACATGTTCGTGGTGGGGCCAGGTAGACGACGGGTGCGGGATGGGCGTCGTGGTGAGCAGGAATGGTGGGCCAAGGCAGCAGTAGGTGAGGAGCGGGTCGCGGCAGGGTGAGTGTGCGCGTGTTGTCTGCTGTGAGGCTGGCGGCGGCGGGACAAGGAAGTGGTGGGGATTAGGGTTAGGGTTAGGTTAGATTTGTTAGGGTTTGGTCTAGCCTAGTTTGGGTCGGGCCTGCCGGGGTGGTAGGTGGTCTGGCCTACGGGCTAGACTGCCTCCCCCGGTACAACTTAAAAAAGGTTTTTAATATTTATTAATTTTATTTTATTTAACACAAAACACTTACAAATATGTTTTAGAAAAAATAAAGATCCCACGGGACCAGGGTTTGATTTGAAATAAAGGCAGGAGTATTTGTAGAGAACAAAATAGGGTTTTTGGAAAATTGTTTTAGATGAATAGATGCATGATGATGTTATGATGATGCGCAACATACAACCAATCGCGATTTTTTTTAATGTGACTTGTCATGGCTAACCTAGAATGACATATCTATACTAGGGTTAAATCATGTTCTATCCACCAATGTCACTTATATATGATATAAGCATTCAATCTTGGTGACTAAAGCATGATCATTATAATCATTTGATCATTTATGGCTTAAGTTCCTAGTTGGCTAATCAAGGTCTCATCAATACAACATTACAGTTGTATTATAATTATCTTTTGTTTAACTCTATTGGTCTAAGAGAGATTATTCACTGACTATACCTACCTTATCCAATAGGATTACTCCTGATAACTATATTCAGGATTCATCCTTGTAATCTTCTTTATTACCACATATAGTTATATATTCCATATTACTTTGCTATTCATTCAGGAGTGAGTTAACTGCATCAATTAACACTTTGATCTTATTCTATTCCAACACTCCCATCCTATAGAAGATATTTAATTCTAGCATTTCCACCTACTTCTTCTTACTTCTCTCTTTATAGGCCTTAAGTGAATGCTATGATATGGACAAGAGTTGATAGATCAAGAATTGATAGGCTAAGAATTGGTGAATAAATAGTTGATTACTCAATATTGATGAACAACAGATATTAGAATAAGATCCAATAGAGATGATAATGATTGATATGGAAAGAAAGTTATGTGGTGAATGATCTTGACTTGGTTTCTTTCCTACTCAATCCCACTAAATTGTTAAGGTTAGATATTACCATGATACTCATGGTATAAGTATATGAGATTAAGATAGATCAAGATTTAGTTGTTACCCTCCTATTACTTAAGTTATGTTTATAACTTGGTATTCATGAGTTGTGTAATGAATACTAGGATATGATTATTTAAGGATCAAATATAAATCATTAAGTAATGTATTAGGGTTTAACTTTTATTACATTTGATCTGCAAAGGTCAAATAAGGTTTTAGCAAAGGTCATATTGAAACTTATCACAGTCAACTTGATGATTTACTTCAATTCCCTCAAGTTGAGAGAAGCTCCAATCACTTTGACAAGTTTTGTTCAAAAGCGCGAAAATTATTCGGATTTTCTATGCATGAATGCAATGCACACATCTAGGTTCAGCTTATTTCTAAGCTCTAATGCTGGGATGTTACAAGTCCCTTCCCTTTTCTTATATAAAGGGACAGGTGGGATGGATCATTTAATTAACAATTAATAATTCCTAAGGCATTTTTCTTAGGGATTTTATCTCTCTCGTTGGCTCTCGTGCTTGCGGTTCCAAGAAGATCTGCGCGCGTGGGAGACAACACCACCTAGCACGCCGTCGCACTGCTGAATCCCTATTTTAGAAGGTCTATTTCCGCATTCCCGGTTGGATGGGGGAGTCGTTGAGCATAGTACGTGTGCGAAACCATAGAGGT
Source organism: Avena insularis (assembly GCA_023614405.1). NCBI lineage: Eukaryota > Viridiplantae > Streptophyta > Magnoliopsida > Poales > Poaceae > Avena > Avena insularis. Next base: position 79,017,056 of record CM042695.1, on the reverse strand, counting down.
GCTTCCAGTTGTGGCGCCCGGATTGTCGTGTGAGGATAAACGACTACATCATCAATGTTTATCGTGAACATTAACATTTTCGGCCTATAAGGGTATATCACCAAATCCTCTCTCTGTTACAACATTAACTCATAGATAGATCTTGAAATTGGTATTGCGCTTGTAAAAAAAATTATTCCTTTCTGCTACGGGCCTCTTCAGTTATGAATACACATCTAAACAACTCATTTATACGTGTAAACAAGATCTAAACATGAGCACGAATCTGAGAAGATACGGACCATGAAACTTGGTGCTGATGGTCAGAATGGAACCCCATCTTCGACGTACTTCTTTTTCATGTAGAGCTTCTTTTGAAACGAAGCATATTCATATTGATTTGAAGGAAAAGAAGCACTCTATGGGATACGAGAGATAAGTTCATCAACTACAATTCATCTTCAACCCACAGGTCGATTCTTCTACCTGCATCAAAACGCAAAACTTGCAACATGAGAGTTATCGGGAACAACAAAATCAAACTACTACTCAAAAGAAATTCCGAATGGGTGATTATGTCGGACAAATCTAAAGAAAACACAAAAAAGCTCCAACTTGAGAAGATATAGGTCACGAATCTCGAAGTCGATGTTCAGAATGAAACCTCATCATTGATGCATATCTTTTTCATGTAGATTTCGACTCGATTTAAAGCATATATGTGCTAATCTCAAGTGGTTAGGATGAACATCTTTGAGAGAGGAGAGATACGGTAGAAAGAGGAGGCCTCTTGTACGAGCATGTGCAACTGCGCTCGTCCGGATCAGTTCCGCTGGAAATGCTCGATTCTAGCGTTGTTTTTGGATCAACCTGTTTTTTGACCTATCTTTGAGCTGGCTTAAGAGCATCTCTAGCAGTGCCCATAAATAGAAAACCGTAAACATCAGAGTACGAGACGTTGAATCCGCGATTCCTCGCTTCGCGGGAGGCAGTGCTGGGCAGTCCCCATAAAACCGGAACCACAAAACAGAATATTTAGAATATTCGCATATTCTGTTTTGCGGTTTCGGCTTTACGCAGAATGCTAGGCGGGGTGAACTGCAAACAAAAATGTAAACATTGTTTCCACAGTTTGGACAGCAAATGCGAAAATTATTCAAATCAAATAATGTAACACAATAATCATCCAAATTACAATATTCAACGAATCAAATTACAATAATTGTTCAAATTAAATAATTTAACAAATAAATGAATGGTTCAAATTACACAAGTTTTACAAGTACAATGAATTTTTTTGGGACATCACGGATTGCCGGATAGCATCCAATGGTGCTCGATGAGTTCATTGTTGAGTTGGAGATGAGTGCTTGCATCTTCAATTTTTCTATGAGTCTCAAGAAAATCTTGGATGCGGTCAGAGTTTTTTTGTGATTGCACACGGGTCCCAATATTATTATAAAATAACTCTAAAGTTAAATCTCTTTCATCTTCGATGATCATGTTGTGAAGAATCAGACAACATGTCATGATGTTGCCCAGAGTTTTTTTGTCCCAAAAACGAGAATGGCCCTGAACAATGGAAAACCTTGCTTGCAAAACACCGAAAGCTCTTTCAATGTCCTTTCAGCATGCTTCTTGAGCTTGTGTAAAATTGGCCTCCTTCTTGTTCCTCGGAGTTTGGATAGTTTTAACAAATATTGACGAAGCCGGATAGATGTTGTCAAAAGGTAGTAGCCCATGGTATAATCATGTCCATTGACCTTGAAGTTGCAAACCGGGGCTTCTCCATTAGCTAATTTTCCAAACAACGGAGATCTATGCAATACGTTTATATCATTGAGTGATCCCGGCAATCCAAATAAGCAATGCCAAATTCACAAGTCTTGCGATGCCACCGCTTCAAGAACAATGGTTGGATCATGACTTTTACCACAATATTGCCCATGCCATGCCTTCGGGCAATTCTTTCACCGCCAATGCATACACTCTACACTTCCTAGCATCCCCGACCAACCTCTTCTATCATTTATCGCTAGCAACCTTTTCACATCTTGTTCGTTTGGGGATCGAAGATATTTGGGCCCAAAATCCCGGATGACCATTTTGGCAAACATCCGGACACTAACAATGGTGGTATCTTCTCCAATGCAAAGATACTCATCCGTATAATCGACCGGGATGCCATACGCAATGGCACGCATGGCTGCCGAGATTTTTTTGGTAAGCACTAAATCCCATGGTGCCGGCGGCATTTCTTTGGCGAGAAAAATAGGGGCAATTGGTCTTTCAAGCTTGTACTATGTTCACGAACAAATTACGACGCACCCAGAACCTTCTACGAAAGAGATGCGGCGAATATGTGGGTACCTTAACGAAGTAATCTTGCATGAGCATGGCGTGGCCGAGAGCTCGGTTCCGCGGGATGCACGCTACCGAATCGCGAATCATGCGGCCGCGCATGAAGCCGATCTTGTCTTGGATCTGCTTGGCGGCGAGGATCATGGCCATCATCTTCGTGTCGTCGTCGTCGTTGAGAAGCTCCTCGAGGTCCGAGTCGGAGGAGGACGATGACGAGTCGTCCATCAAGAACTCCATGGTCAGCGAGGTCGACATCCCGTCGCCTAGCTCGCCGAATCCGGTCCCCTCGCGAGATCCAAGCTTCATGGCGATGGCGGTCACTCAAGGGCGCAAGCGAAGGCATACCGCGGCTCGAATCTATGGAGGTCGGCAATGGCGGGCAAGGGAGAAATGGATTTGGGGAGAGTTGGGGAGGAAGAAGATAGGGCCGGCCGAAACTTTAGCGCCCCAACCCTTTCGCGCGGATAGAGGCTGTCCCTCGGTTCGTCCTCTCGACTCGCGCATCACAGGTTTCGCGAGCGATATTTGACGCATCCCGTAAAACTTTTTTGGACCGAGAGTGTTTACGGGCACTCTGATTGATGCGCGATTTTTTGGGATACCGATAAACGACGATTATTTTATGATTTTGGGCTATTTACTAGAGATGCAAGTGCTTTAATACCTATGCTCGTACGGGATAAAAGAGCATACGGATAACTAACTGGGCCGATTTTAACCGCCGCGGCCTGGAGAAAGTGCAGGCTACCAAAGCTTCCGCAATGGTCAACGTCTGGGCATGAGCGGCCCGACGAGACCACTCGGGCTGACACGCTGACTCTACACGACACGACCATACCGCCGCTAATCCTCCGCCCGGCGCCTACCGCGCGGCGCACCTGCCCGGCTCCGCGTCAACCCAGCCGGTGGCGCAGCTCCACCGCCAGCCTCTCCCTGCGACTCCAAGCCGGTGGGCGGTGGCACAGCTCCACCGCCAGCCTCTCCCCGATCCGAAGAGCGCGAGCATTTCCCGTGCCGCGCCGCTAATCCTCCACGCCGCACAGAAACAAGGGATCGACTCAGCCGCCGGCGCCTACCCTCCGTCCCTGAACGACGAGCACGGGAACTTCCTCGTTGCCTTGTCGTCCGCCACGCCGCACATCTGTACTCATATAATCGTCTATTCAAACGCCTTCATTATTATCAGTCTCTGAACTTTTCTGTCAGTACTGGTTTTCTTCTGAAATTTTCAGCTGACAGGCGTGTCCTAACTTGTTGCACATTGCTTGTTCAGTGGCCATGGAGAGAATACGTTGGTGCACGAACAAATCGTGCAGCTGCTGATCGAGTACCTGAAGGAAGCTCAAGTGGATCAGATGTTGCTGGTCGGCAAGATGATTGGTCCGTACCTCTGCCACCACCTCTAGCTAGTTCCCATTGCAACCAGTCACTTGATCCTTTTCTTTGACCCTATATGGTAGTATTATGGGAATTTATTGTCTGCACTTTGGGAAATAGTTTTCGAAACAATTGAAGCATGTTTATAGCTACTGGCTACCTTTACTTTGATTCTAGTTTTCTATAAGTTAAACATTGGTTTTCATCTGTGCTTAAGGCGACATAATTGAAGACATGCGAAATGTTGGTTGGCCCAGAGTTTCAAAAAATTTGCCCAAAACTACATACCAAATGGTCAATAAGGTTCCTTATTCCTTTGAAATGGTGTTAAGAAATAATATATCCAGATCCAAATGAATATACCTTGTACCATCAAGAGCAAATGAATGTATCTTCTACCATAAGGAGTATGCAAATCTTCTTGATACAAGCGTGAGAATCACTCTGAAAATGGTGACCAGTGAGGATGTCATTGGGGGCGGGGGCAGGGGGTGCAGGGGGTGGGGAGGTGATAAAGAGAACTCTTGAGAAGGTATGCCGGGTGGTATCTTCCTGTCATTTCCCGTTTGAAACATGTATTTGCAAAACCAAAAGAGTCAAAACTGATGTGTTGGTGACACCATACTAATTCTGTCCGGTGGACAAACATCAAATGACCCATCTATCATACTGTGAAATATCACATACACTGTACCATAATATAGGTTAGTACTTAACTGCTGTGAGAGTTGTTACCACAGATGGTTCAAAAACCTTATGACGATCCATCACCAAGGCCGTTGACTTCTGCTCATGGTGTCATCTTCTTCTCCAGCGATGTGTGTCTCGTCGCCTCCTCCAGTCAGGATCTACTACCAAATCTTTAGCCAGGTCGATCACAAAATGCAATCTCATTGGCATTTTTGCACTCACACATAGGTGGTAGAACACTAGAACAAAAAGTGCGATGTTTGCAGATGCATTAACCTTGCAGATTGTTCTGCTTTCTTAATTTTATTCAAGCTCAAAAGACTTGCCGACTACAAATCGGTGAACCCCTTCATCTGTGCCATCCCAGACACTTTGGGGTTTGGCCAGCAAACTCAGACAGAAAAGTAAGCACAACTCAGCCTCAACGTGAACGAGCACGCTTCTGGCCACATACAGAGTTACAGATGCGAGGTGGTGCATTCCTTATTTGTAATGGGAAAATAAATAGTAGAGAAACGTATACGACAAAACATAATACCATAAACATTGATCAGATGGAGATGCTGTTTGGGATGCCCTTGGCTGTGATCCCAGTGGCGCTCTCGCCATCGATGTCAGAGGTGTTGGGATAGAGCAACATGTAGGGGAATTGTGCTGGCCCATTCCGGTTCTTGAGATTCTCATCCCTGTTCCGGCTCATGATACTCATTTCAATGTCGATCAGTTTCTTGCTGAATTTTTCGAACACCTTCTTTGCCTTCTCATCTGATGTCCACTGTGGTTCATCCCGCTGCCCAAGGTACACCTCGTCAGAGGAGTGATTGGACAGAACCTCAATCACAGACACTCCAATGATGCTCTGGAGCTGGCTCGTGATGGTGTGGATGAAGGCCATGTCCGGATTAGTCTCCACCTCCTCGTACTCCTTGGTGCCTGGCTCCGGCATTGGCCGCCGGCTCACCGTTGGGCGGTTCGGCAGGTAGCCAGCATAAGAGTACTGGCCAAAGTTGACAGCTGCGTGCAGCGCGGAGGCAATCCAGATGATGGTGGCGCACGACCTGACGAGCTCCTTCACTGTTGCCATCTTGGGCCACCACGGCTGGTCCTTGATATCGCCATGGCCGACCTCACGCACCTCCTTCCACCATGCCTGCAGCTCGATGTCGCACTGAACCACATCGTCGCAGGGGTAGTAGATCTTGACGTACTCGTCGACCCAGTTCTCGATGGCCGACCAGACAGCCAGCCCGTCCACCGCGTACGGGTAGTCCTTGATGAGCAGCGACACTCCATAGGGGCTGGTGGTGTCATGCTTGGCTACACCCCTCTTGATCAGGTCCACCGGCAGCGCCTGCTCGGTGAAGTTCCAGGTCTTGTAAACTTCGGAGGAGATTCTGAGCGCGTACTCACCGGGACAGACGGTCATCTCGAAGAAGCCACCGGCGCTGATGAGGACTTGGCGTGCCAGGGCGTTGATCATCATGGTGTCGCGGTAGTGGGGCTGCAGGAGCTTGTAGATGGGGTGCGTGACGCTGAGCTGCCGGTTGGTGGCGATGACGAACGGCTCGATCACCGCATGGGTGTGGAGCCAGTGGCTGATGAGCCCGTGCCACGCAGAATCGTTCACGGCAGCGTAGGCCTTGGCCAGCTGCCAGATGGTGTCCTGCACCTTGTAGTCCGACTCTGAGCCGGAGGAAGGGGGCGTGTAGACCTTGCTGTCGGCACCGACCACTTTGTTGCCGAGCTCATCAAGTTGGGGCTTGCTGAGCTCGATGGCGATTGGCTTGAGGGTGTCGTCGTCCTGCAGGAAGAGTAGTGTTCTGGTGGCGTAGACGAATGTGTTTTGGAGGCTGTTGATCTTTAGCAGCTGAGGCATGAAGTTGTCGTGGTGGTCGAGGATGAAGAGCTTGTTGTCGGCGATGGCCTTCTCGACGGTGAGCCTACCGAGGTTGTGTTGGATGTGCTCCACGGTGATCTTGCTCGACTGGTCTCCGTACCCTTCAAGCCTGCTCCTGGGAGGAAACTCCCGAAGGCGCGTGATGATGTGCGGGTTGAGGCCGGCGAGCATCTCCCTTGCAAACTCCTCGTCAGTCCGCCAGGCGAGTTTGTCGTTGCCGATGACTTCGGGCATGGGCATCTTCAAGAGGTAGGAGCCTCCGGATGGGCAGATGCTCTTGAGCGGCGGGAACACTTTGAAGACGAGGTCCATGGCGGGGATGTCGGGGATCTTGATCCCGCCTTCGTAGAGCTTGTACATGTCCTCGAAATCGTCGAACTCGCGCGGCACAACGGTGTCGAACATCTCTCTGGCGAGGGGGAGGATGCCCGCGGAGATGGCCTTGAGGAGGTAGGCGGTGAAGTCGGCTTTCTTGACGTGGTTGAAGCACTCGTCGCGGGGCACGTAGAACTGCTGGAACAAGGGCACGACGTTGCGGCTCTCGCACGTGGGGTCGGTCTTCATGGGCTTCCTGCCGGTGCGGCCGCGGCGCGGGTAAGGGTAGGGGCTGTCAGGGCCGCCGAGGGTGGGGCGAGGGTTCTTGTTGTCCGGGTCGCCTAGGTCGTTGTAGAGGTCGTAGCGGTAGACGCGATCGTGGTCCTGGTAGGCGCGGTCGTTCTTCTGCTTGGGGTGGTCCCCTCGCAGGATCTGGAGCTCCTCCTCCCGGTACGGGCGCAGCAAGACCGGCATGTCGCTAGGCAGGCGTGTCTGCACATCGCGTATTGCATAATATGCTCGTCAGTCTTTCGTGGTTGATGGAAATAACTGAAGAAAGCGAGACAGACACTGACATCGTTGGTGAAGAAGATTCGGTCGTAGTGGTAAGTGTTGGTGTTGTAGACCCATGAGTTTGCGAGGAAGACGATGGGGCCGTCGTGTCCGGGGACGTCGTCGATGGTGATGGTCTTGAGGAGGAACTGGGTGGCGTGGTAGTTGCGGACGATGACGGCGCCGGGGATGCCCTGTTTCTTGACGTCCCAGTCGAAGGTGACATCGTAGGTGGTATCGCTGTGAGTGAGCGGGGGCAAGTGCATCACCCAGTGCTCAACGCGCTCCTCCTCGCCCACCAGACCACGGCAGCCGTCATCTGCATCCAATCCATCCATCTTTTGTTGTGAGCTTGCTTATATATACTTAGTTAAATTTGGTAATGTCCGTTGATAAATACTTGTAGAATCGAAATCCCAAAACAACTAACTTTCGTTAGTAGTTGGATGCTGATGGTATTGTATCTTTAAGATTGTCATGAAATTTTTTTCTGATGATATATTCTTTCAATTGTACTTGCAGTTTTACAAACTTATACAACCAGCCAAATTCGAAAACAAGTTTGGTCAGTTTGATGATTGAATGTGCTCAAGAATATGGTCTTACTGTGATCGGCGACAGTGGAGCTGATGAGCTGGCAGGTGACGCCTTTGGTGGTGAGCTCGTCCCAGGTGTCGTGGCTGAGGGGGGCGCCGCCCCCGTGGTTGAGGTCGAGGATGTTCCTACGCTGGAGCAACACCTTCCCCTTGAGCTGTGGCCGCGGGAACAATCCGAATCCGAACATCTTCGGTCGGTCACTCTCTCACTCTCACTGCCAAAATCTTCTAAGTAAACTACTACGATTAGCTCACTGGTTACTTTTGTCTACTTGGTTTGGTTGGGAACTTGCTGGGATGCAAAGCTCACGAGCTGCCGCGTGCCCTTTTATAGGAACCGGCCGGAGAACAGAACAGTGCGGGAGCTATAGCGGACACAGTACGTGCGTGTTACACGCCCGCGCGCCTACCGTTTGTTCGGTACCCACACATCCTGGCTGCTTCCAATTCGCAGTGCCCACACGAACGGCCTCGATCCATCACATTATCGCCTCGCGTGCATGCAGCCGATTCAGTCGCTATAGCAACCCCGTGAATAATGCTTGAGTAGATGCGTGTGTACATCCTAGACGACCCATTTATCACTTAAGTATGTACGTGCACTATTCGTGCCACTGATCCATCCTCACTCGTTCGAAATTTTCAAACCAGTAATAATTCGTTGTAACAGAAATCTGAAAACGCGAGACCGGAAATTCGAGCATAGCGAGCAATGCAGGTGGCAACTCCGACGGTGGCCCGTATTTCGGACAACGATTTCTGTCCGAATGGATCCATTTGCGGTGGCCAGCGGAGCGTTTGGGGTTACCACTGCACCCAACAACAACGTACGCCCCGTAAGAGCTAGCTATAGCTAGCTGTACCGTACGTGCGTGCGTATGTGTTACACGCGCGCGCGCCTACCGTTTGTTCTGTACCTGCACGTCGTCCTCATGGCTTCCAATTCGCAGCGTCCCGGCGTGTGGCCGGGCAGCCTCGCCTGCATGAAGCCGATTCAGTCGCTGCCTTGCAGGGAAAGCCCCGTGAATAACGCATGTGTAGATGTGTGTGTATATCCTAGACGACCCATGATATTATCACACGGAGACGAAATCATCGATCGATACTCGCTCAACCTGAAAGATTGTGCAAGTATAGATTATATTGATATTGAATTGCCGTGATTATATCGTGAGCCCTTAGAATGCTTATATAGTACTAGAAGACTTAGGGGCAAGAAGCCTAATAGAGATAGACTTAGATTACAATATTAAACTACCAAATTTGTCTAACCGTAAATATATCTAGCCGTAATATATGTCTAGCCGTAATATAATGTAACAACATCCCCCCCCCCCTCGTCGTATCGACACGAACAACAAGAATGTCGTGGACGGTCTGACTGGAGCATAATCGGAAGTCGCGATCTGGAAAGGATGCCGGTGGATGCCAATGTCGATGTAGCCAAAAGTGAGGCGCTGTAGTGGTGGTCGATGGTGCTGTTGGTGAAGTTGTCGGCGTTGATGAAGTCGATGAAGTTGATAATGTTGTTGTGTTGTGGTCGATGTCGTCGTTGATCCTGGAGAATTCGCTGAGGTAGACGTAGTTTGAGTCGGAGTAGTTGAGGTAGGCGACACGCCTTGCCGAGCTTTCCAAACTCAGGAACGTGCAGGGGACAAAGGCACGCGCCGATGTTGTCAATATCGGACGTGCAGAGACCATCACGAACCATGCGAGCCTACGCCGGATTTGAAGAAGCAGAGAAGGTCTCCTCGAACGGTCGGTGCATAGAAATTGGCTGCCGATGTGTTGGAGTAGATGGAGTAGCTGCACAAAAAAATTTGATTAGTGCAAAAGTAAAAATTTAGACTACGACTCTGGCTGCAAGATCGTGGTGGACAAAGACGACGAGATAGTTGTTGATGGCGATTGAGTTATTGCGGTAGTCGGTTTCGGGGATTACACCCGTATTTTACGCTTGTATGAGCACGTTGTCGCTCGTGGAGAAGAACTTATTGATGTTGACGATGACCACGATCGGTGGTGGCGGCGACGACGATGCGGCGATGTTGTTGGTGTTGCTGGTTATCGGCGATGATGACCACGGGTGATGAAGGTGCAACCCTTTGTTGACAGCAAGGCGCATACTCGGGGACGTGCGTCCCGTCGATGTTGGCGAAGACGGGCCGGCGTGGTGACGATGTGAGGACGAAGCAGCCGACGCAGCATGTGAAGGCGTCCTTGGGGCGCCGCGCGGAGCTTCCTTGGCACTGTTGTTGACGATGATTTGCCGGAGTTAAGTCGACACCGAGGTTGAAGTAGAGGCGCGTGACAACATGCGGCTATGGACAATGCAATCTGATCTATGATCGACGAAAGAAGAAGAAACGCCGGTCAAGCGGCCGACGAGAAAATTTTGGCGAAGTCAGATCTAATCTACAATTGTGTGGCCCCCAACGAAGAATGATCTCCCCGGGGGTGGCGCGGCGGGAGCAGTGGCTAAACCCTAGACGGAGCGACCGCTCTGATACCATAAAAGATTGCGAAAGTATAAATTATATTGATATTGAATTGTCGTAATTACATCGTGAGCCCTTAGACTGTTTATATAGTACTAAAAGACTTGGAGGGCAATAAGCCTAATAGGGATAGACTTAGATTATAATTTTAAACTATCAAATATGTCTAGCCGTAATATACTCTAACAAACCCGACGGTCCTCCTTGTCTACAAGGCGATCAAGATACATGCTCTCATATCTTGACTATACATTTCTCCACCCGAGTTACTTTTTCTTCAAATCAGAGGGCAAAACTTTGCCTCGTTTCAATCATCAGGGAGAATAATACTTCCACCGTCTTAAAATAGATGTTGATTTTTTATTAAATTTAAACGTATCTATATAATAAATAGTCTCTAGATACATCCAACAAATTTGCTACATCTGATAGAGGGAGCAAGTATTAAGCAGTTATAGGGCACTCCAAAATAAAAATGAAAAACTCTACTCTCAGGATATAATGGAACACAAATGCTTTGCCCTGGCGATGTTGCACACATTAATTTCTCTCTTAATGTTACAAAGATTGTTGTCCGCGTGACAACATGTTTGTAAACACGATCATATTAAGCAAAATATCTTGTCCAACTAAAAAAGAAAAACCATTAAGCCACTAATAGTTAAGGAAACGCCTACTAGTGGCGTTTGAATAAAGAGGTTAGCGACGTTCAAGCGGCACAGCATCAATCTCGCGTCACGGGTACATGTTACTGTTGGAAATATAAGCAATAATCCATATGATTTAATCCGAATAATAAACTGATAAATCATGATCATACAGACAGTAGTAAAACCAATCATGCAGATCAACAAAGTAGATAAACAGATTACATCTATAGGAGATAAACCTATCACATCTACACCAAACGCTAGAATAAAGAACTCTAGCATAATCTGAAAACGACAGTTGACTATTACGTACAGTGTAGGCTGAATAGCAGCCGCAGCGGTTGCAGCAGCGTCGCCCATGTTGTGGTTGTCGAAGAGGTCGCTGACGTCCGGGAAGAAGTCGTCGTTCGGGAACACGCCGTCGGACGACGACGTGGTTGCCAGTAGTCGCGCTTGAGCGCTCCCCAAAAACCTGATCGCCCCTCACCCATACAGGTTCACGAGAGGCGGGTTCCGGAGGCCTACTGTCCCGATCTGCGGTGCACGCCGCAAGCCGGGATGGGGAAGACGAAAGCGGCGGCGCAAGATTCTGGAGGGTAGGCGCGTGTGTGGATTGATACGGTGTCGATTAGGTTTAGCCCGGACGCTTATATAGTGTAGGTTAGGAGGATCGTGGGCTCAGCCCACGTCCGAGTCGGTAACAACCACGTCCATAAAAACTGGAAACGGCTGTAATTAACGCGTCCGTTAATGACTCATAATCAGTTTTCCTAACCAACAAAATAAAGCTCGGCTCGGCGAGATTCCCGCAACCCGCGGCGCGCGCGCGCGTCGTGACGAGGCGAGGCGAGGCGGACGGCGTCGGAGGAGGAGTGCGCGAGGGCTACTCTTCTTGTCACACCTTAGTGAGTGATGCAACACTCTACTATATAAGATGGTCCAACTCCCCTTCAACTAGCAATGTGGGACTAAACTTTAGCACCACTAGCACAGCCATAAGCTGCCATACACAAGTGGGCCAAAGAGAATTTCAGAATTTGTCTAATGGGCCAATAACCCAACATACACCAAATTCCAACAATCCCCCACAAAGTCTCATTGGCACATCACATCACTTTTCTTCCAGAACATTGTTTTATATACCGGTGTTTTATATACCGGTGTGTAGTGGAGACAGTTAAGTTAAACTTCCAAGTTAAACTTCATGCTACACTAGCTTGCAACTTGAATAGTGGACTATGCCTTATACTACAAGTTTTCTGCGCGCTAGTTTCACACAAAATCTAGACCGGTACAGGGCTATCGTCGGCTTCCCCGCGGTTTGGAGCTTATGCATCATACTCCAGGGCCTTTCATGAGTTTATTAGAGAGCACCCAACTCTCACAGACTACGACGTTTGACAGTCAGACTCACATAGGTGTATTCCTCAAGAGATGTTCTGCAGGACAACATCTCCGCTTATAAAAAGCCACTTGGAACACATTAAGATAAATATCAACCTGCCATGCAAATTAAGAGAGTATTGCATCTTTATGGAGATGTAAATATAATATGGGAATACTCTCCTCTCAGCTGACCAACAACTTGTCTCCCAGCTCTAATTCACGGGATCTCCGATCACATAAAGTGGGTTGCCACTGGGATCAACTTATAATGTGGGTCTCAAACCCATCTCCCTCGATGCATTATCTATCATATTGCGTGATAGACCCTTTGTGAAGGGATCTGCCAGGTTTTTAGATGTTTGGATATAATCCAACGCAATAACTCCGGAGTTTCTCAGTTTCCTGACAGATTTCAATCTCCTCTTCACATGCCTTGATGACTTCATATTATCCTTAGAACTGTTTACTTTGACGATCACAGTTTGATTATCACAGTTCATCGGTATGGCGGGTATTGGTTTTTCAACCACAGGTAAGTCCATCAAGAGCTCACGAAGTCACTCTGCTTCAACAGTGGTTGTGTCTAATGCTGTGAGTTCTGCTTCCGTTGTTGACCTCGTTAAGATGGTCTGCTTGTAAGACTTCCAGGAAACAGCACCACCACCAAGTGTAAACAAATAACCACTTGTGGTCTTAATCTCATCAGCATCAGATATCCAATTTGAATCACTATAACCCTCAAGTACCCGAGGATACCCAGTATATTGAATACCATAACTCGCAGTGCCTTTCAAATAGCGCAAAACTCTTTCAAGAGCATGCCAATGATCATCTCCAGGATTTGACACAAATCGACTCAGTTTGCTTACAGCAAAGGAGATGTCAGGTCTAGTAGCGCTGGCTAGATACATGAGCGAGCCAATAATTTGAGAATATCTCAATTGATCTTTAGCAGTCCTTCGATTCTTTCGAAGTAGCACACTCGGATCATAAGGCGTTGGAGAAGAATTGCAGTCGCTATACCCGAGGCGAATCAATATCTTTTCCACATAGTGAGACTGAAGCAATGTAATCCCACCATTGTCATCCTTTAGTAGCTTGATGTTTAAGATTACATCAGCCACTCCCAAGTCCTTCATCTCAAAGCAACGAGATAGGAACTCTTTGACCTCCTTGATAACAGCGAGGTTGGTCCCGAATATCAATATGTCATCAACATAGAGACACATAATAACTCCCTCGCCCCCACCATGGCGATAGTACACATTTGTCAACCGTTTACAACAAAGCCTTCAGCAGTTAAAGTTCTTTCAAACTTCTCGTGCCACTGCTTAGGAGCTTGCTTAAGATCATACAAAGACTTCACTAACTTACACACCTTTCCTTCTTGACCATCTACCACAAATCCGTCAGGCTGCTCCATATAAATTTCCTCATCTAGCTCTCCATTTATAAAAGCTGCCTTAACGTCCATTTGATGAACGAGAAGACCGTGTGAGGCAGCCAATGAAAGTAGTACTCGAATAGTGGTCAATCTGGCTACAGGTGAGTAGGTATCGAAGAAGTCTTCACCTTCCTTTTGGGTATAACCCTTAGCCACAAGGCGTGCTTTGTACTTTTCAATAGTACCATCAGGTCTAAGCTTTTTCTTGAACACCCATTTACATCCTACAGGTTTACACCCATAAGGACGATCAGTGATTTCCCAAGTACCATTAGCTAAGATGGAGTCCATCTCGCTTGGACAGCCTTCCTTCCAAAGAGTCAAGATCTTGAGATGCATAGGCTTCTGAAATAGAAGTGGGAGTATCATCCACAAGGTACACAATGAAATCATCACCAAATGACTTTGCAGTCCTTTGTCTCTTTCTCCTTTTGGGAGCTTCATTGTCATCCTCCACAGGATCATCAAAGTGTTCTATCGACATAGTGGGTTCAGGAATTATAGAAAATCCCTGACTAGATGAACTAGTCATCTCCTGATTTGATGAGCTAGACATACCTTTCATAGGAAAGATATCCTCAAAGAAAGTCGCATCATTCGACTCCATAATTGTACCAACATGCATGTCGGATACCTCGGATTTTACTATCAAAAATCTATAGCCAATGCTATGAAAAGCATATCCCAGAAAAACATAATCAACGGTTTTTGGTCCAAGCTTTCGCTTCTTGGGTATTGGAATCTTGACTTTCGCCAAACAACCCCAAGTTCGTAAGTAAGAGAGTTTAAGCCTTTTCTTTTCCCATTCCTCAAATGGAGTCATGGTTTTATCCTTTACAGGAACACGGTTTAGGACATGACACACAGTCATTAGCGCCTCCCCCCACCATTCCTTGGAAAGACCCGATGTATCTAACATGGCGTTAACCAAATCAGTTAGAGTGCGGTTCTTTCTTTCGGCCACCCCATTTGACTGAGGTGAGTAGGGAGGCGTCCTCTCGTGTATAATACCATGTTCCATACAGAATAGATCAAATTCGTTTAAAAAGTACTCTCCACCACGATCCGACCTTAGCCGCTTGATTTTAAGATCAAGTTGGTTTTCTGCCTCAGCTTTATAGATTTTGAAGTAGTTCAAAGCTTCATCTTTAGATTTCAGAAGATAAACATAGCAGTATCTAGTGGAGTCATCAATCAACGTCATAAAGTATCTTTTCCACCTTTTGTCAACACACCATTCATCTCACAAAGATCTGAATGTATAAGTTCTAGCGGTGCTAAGTTTCTCGGTTCCATGCGTATGAGACTTCGGGTTGCTTTGCTTGCACACAAACTTGGCACTTAGAACCTTTGACAGTGGTAAATTTCGGAATTAAACTCATATTGGCTAGTCGTGTCATGCAACCAAAGTTAATATGACAGAGTCGTGAATGCCAAACATTGGACTCATTATCATTGTAAACATGATTAATAACTTTAGTACATGAGTCTGACAGAGACAAGCGGAACAAACCTCCGCACTCATAACCTTTTCCAACAAATTGTACATACTTAGAAATTACAACTTTATTGGACTCAAAAACCAACTTAAAGCCATCTCGACATAAAAGCGATCCGCTGACGAGATTCTTATTGATGGAGGGAACGTGCTGCACATTCTTCAGCTGTACGGTCTTCCCCGAAGTAAACTTCAGATTTACCATACCAACACCATGAACAGAAGCATGTGAGTCGTTTCATCATCAAAGGGAAGAGGTCCTTGAGACCTGATAAGAGGAAAATATGGAGATATCAGAACATACATGTGTATTAGCACCCGTGTCTATCCACCAATCAGGAGAATGACATACTGAAAGGATAGTAGGTAAAATACCATACCCAGCATCCTTCATCTCAGTATCGCTAATAACAATATTAGCGGCATTGTCGCTGTTCCCATGTTGACGCTTGTCAAAGCGATTAGGGCAGCTAGGAGCTCAATGACCAGGATCACCACAGACGTGGCAAGAGCCTTTCCTCTTATCATTTTTCTTCTTGAAGTTGGTTGAGTGCGTGGCATTGTTCTTGCCATCGAACTTTCCCTTTCCTTCAGTTTTGTTCTTATTCTTGAACTTGTGAGATTGGAAGTTTTTCCTCTGCACTAAATTGGCAGTAGAACCTCCCTCAAGTCCTCGAGCAGTTTTGTCCTTTGCTCTCGCCTTCTCTTCCACATGAAGAGACCCAATGAGATCCGTAACGGAAAACTCTTGTCTCTTATGTTTCAGAGAAGTAGCAAAGTTCCTCCACAAAGGAGGAAGCTTGGCAATAATGCCACCAGCCACAAATTTGTCCGGTAAGGAACACTTGAACTGCTCAAGTTCTTTGGCAAGTGATTGTATCTCATGAGCTTGCTCAACGACGGAGCGCTCATCAACCATCTTGTAGTCATAGAATTGCTCCATGACATACAGCTCAGTGCTAGCGTCCGAGACCCCAAACTTGGCCTCGAGCGCTTCCCACGCGTCCTTTCCATTATTAAATGACATACAAGGGTCAACAATGTTGTCCTCAAGAACACTGAACAAAGCCGCCATAAACATGGTATCGGCTTTCTTAAAGTTCGCTTCCTGCTCAGCAGAAAGATCTCCTTCAGGCTTGCCAAGAGTGGCGCTATAGCAGTTTAGGTTTTCAAACCAAAGAACTGCTCTCTTGCGCCATCTCTTATAGTGCATGCCATCAAAAGGAGGCGGTCTAGTAGCCGCGGCTACACCAGTGGAATACAGTTGCCTATAATCAGGTTTTTGGATTGTTAGAAATATAAGCAATAATCCATATGATTTAATCCAAATAATAAACTGATAAATCATGATCATACAGACAGTAGTAAAACCAATCATGCTGATCAACAAAGTAGATGAACAGATTACATCTATAGGAGATAAACCTATTACATCTACACCAAACGCTAGAATAAAGAACTCTAGCATAATCTGAAAAAACAGTTGACTATTACGTACAGTGTAGGCTGAATAGCAGCCGCAGCGGTTGCAGCAGCGTCGCCCATGTTGTGGTTGTCGAAGAGGTCGCTGACATCCGGGAAGAAGTCGTCGTTCGGGAACTCGCCGTCGGACGACGACGTGGTTGCCAGTAGTCGCGCTTAAGCACTCCCCAAAAACCTGATCGCCCCTCACCCATACATGTTCACGAGAGGCGGGGTTCCGGAGGCCTACTGTCCCGATCTGCGGTGCACGCCGCAAGCCGGGATGGGGAAGACGAAAACGGCGGCGCAAGGTTCTGGAGGGTAGGCGCGTGTGTGGATTCATACGGTGTCGATTAGGTTTAGCCCGGACGCTTATATAGTGTAGGTTAGGAGGATCGTGGGCTCAGCCCACGTAACAACCACGTCCATAAAAACTGGAAACGACTGTAATTAACGCGTCCGTTAATGACTCATAATTAGTTTTCCCAACCAACAAAATAAAGCTCGGCGAGATTCCTGCAACCCGCGACGCGCGCGTGCGTCGTGATGAGGCGAGGCGTGGCGAGGCGGGCGTCGTCGGAGGAGGAGTGCGCGAGGGCTACTCTTCTTGTCACACCTTAGTGAGTGGTGCAACACTCTACTAAACAAGGTGGTCCAACTCCCCTTCAACTAGCAATGTGGAACTAAACTTTAGCACCACTAGCACAGCCATAAGCTGCCATACATAAGTGGGCCAATTTTTTTTTCAGAATTTGTCTAATGGGCCAATAGCCCAACATACACCAAATTTCAACGGTTACTGGTGGCGTTTGTCTCGAACACCACTAGTAACTTTGTAATGGTGGCGTTTGCACGACACACCAGCACTAACGCCACTAACACGTATACTGATGGCGTTCACAGGACACATTACTATTAGTGTACATTGAATGCTATTGGAGTTTCCACGGCAACAACATTTTAATTTGGTATTGTAGCACCATGTGGCATTGTGTGAAATTAGTTTTAAATGTTTGATGCAATCTATTGGTGGCATTGTGTGAAATGTATATGTGTTGATGGTGAGATCATCTACCTATACAATGCAATATAGCTTGCACTCATATGTGAAACTATCAGGGTTATTGGATGCATCTAGCTTTTCTTTTCTGCTTGTGAGGTAGCTTGGTTGGATACATCATTTAATATGTCATGATTTCTGATTCTATTACTTGTACTACCCAACATTTCTTTTCTACTTTGAAAGTTCAAATAAATTATTAATGGTTAAGCAAGTTCACAATTAGAAAAAATAGCCGTGATCACACCATTTGTAACTACAAACTATTGGAAAATCCCCATGTAAGAAAACTAGTCATTGTAACCTCATTTGTAACTGAAAATTAGTAGTTGCAGCCTCACTTGCAACTGACAGATTACAATTGCAATTCAATTTGCAACGGAGAAAATTCCAGTTACAACCTCACTTGAAACTAGCAATTCTTGTAACTAAAAAAGCCTTAGTTACAACCACACCTTTAGTTGAAACAATATCTTAGTTGCAATCCTACTTGTAACTGAAAAAATCCTAATTGCAATCCAGAAAAAAGATCTCATACGCAACTCCTCTAAGTCCCACACAAAAATTAGAAAACGGTTTTAATGAAATATACAAAAAACATAATAAGAAACTGATGACCCACAAGTATAGGGGGTATCGCAGTACTTTTGATAAATAGGAGTGTCGATCCCAACGAGGAGTAGAAGGTGTTGACTAGTGGTATGGAGCAGGAACTCTCTGCAAATACTTAGCAAACGGATTTTTAGGGGTTTTATGGTAAAGCAACAAAACAAAGTGTAAGTAATAAAGACAACGAACAAACACAGCAAGTGGCCAAATCCTTTCTTAGCAAAGGACAAGCCGGTGAAAATACTTATAAGGACCAAATGTTCTCGAGGACACATGGAAATTCTGTCAAGTGCTTTCACTTCATATAGCTGAGTACTCTTCTTTGGTGTTGTAAGTATTGTGTGGGTGAACCTGTGCTAATGTACCGATCTTACTTGAACTAATACATACTTGTGATTAAGCCCACTACAAGCATCCACAACTACAGGAAAGTAATTAAGATATAAACCTAACCACAACCTTAAACTCTGTGATCCTACGCTCCCTTGTGCAAAGGTGTCCTAACGGGGTTCAGGTTTCTGTCACTCCGGCAACCCCACAATTAGTAGCCAAATACACAATGCATTCTCCTAGGCCCATAAATGGTGAAGTATCATATAGTCGACGTTCACATGACACCACTAGAAGAATAGCACCACAACTTAAATACTAAACCATTGAATAATAACTCAACACAATTCCACTACTAACAACATGACTTCTCCCATGTCCTCAAGAACTAGACGAACTACTCACAAGACATCATATGGATCAAGATCAAAGATGATATGGTGATGAATAACAATCTGAACATAAACAATAATCTAATAGTTCCACTCACAAGCATCAACTACAATAGTAATTAACATCGGGAAAGTTTCCCCTATGAACTAAAGCAATATCCAACACAATTGTTACAGCGAGACAGAGTGGTGATGATGGTGCTGGTGGAGATGATGATGTGGATGATTATGATGATCCCGATGAAGCCTAGCTTGATGACGGTGTTGATGGCGATGATCTCCCCTCACCTGAAAGGAATTTCCCCAGTAGAAATCTGTCTGCCGGAGAGATCTTTCTCTCTCGGTGTTTCCCGCCCTGCAGAGGCGGCAGAAATCTATCTGTGGTCGCCCCTGGTGTTAGGGTTCCGTAAGGAAGATATATGCGAGAGGGCGGAGTCGGAGGCCGGCCAGGTGGGCCACACCTTCCCTAGGCGCGGGGCAATGTGGGCTCGCGCCTAGGGGGGTGTGGGCCCCCTGTGGCCCTTCTTCACCTCCCCTTCTGGCTTCCTCTGTCTTTCGGGAAAATATAATTTTCCCATATTTTTCAGATATTTTTCTGATCTTCACGAAATTGCATCAATACACCTCTTTTTCCATTAGAATCCAGACTCCGGTAGTCCATCCTCCAAGAATCATCCAACATGCAAATACAGTGGAAAAGACATAAGTAATACCTCATAATAAGACATATATCAATGAATAGAGGCAAATTATGATATAGAATTGTGATGCAAATTGGATGTATCAGAATCCCACACACAAAATTCTACAAGGAAAAAATTCAAATCGCAACTCTACAAAAAGAGAATGAAAACACACAGGTGGAAAAAGACTTACGGCCTAGGATGCACAAACCTGCATGATGAAAAAGCAGCCCAAATAAATAGAGCATATGCCAGTCCATTCGTCCATCCTTGCCCATAAAAAATCTAGTTTCGGGGTGAGTGACTAGTCCCTGCTCGGATACCTAGCTCTTGCGACTAGGGTTTTCGCTACCTCACTAGTGATTCGTGATATCTAGCGAGAGGGCCTCCGATCCCCATGCTCTCAACCTTATGATTTTTTCCACGAAGGAACCACTCGGGCTAACAAGGGGTCGGCTCGCCCGATCGCCGGACCTTGGTGGTGTTCCTAGCTAGGGTTTTTAGATTGGTTTTTGAACACGACAGAGGGTAGCGGGAAGGGGAGGCCAGTGCCTCCTTGGACCCCGCGGAAATTGAGCCAACGTTGGATGAGCTTCTTAGTAGCCTGGATCTCAAGGGTGAGATGTTGGGGGTGTGTTCATCCCCAAGGTGGAAGTGGATTATCTGAAAGAAGGGACGAAGTGGATGGCTGTCATGCTGGTACTTACACCTCGGTCGTTTAGTGCGACTTCGATGAACAAAACAATGAGGTTTGCTTGGGCACCGACGCGGGAGGTTTCTTTCAGAGATTTGAAGGATAATAGGTTTGTCGTGCAGGTTAATTGTCTAGGTGATTGGCAGAAAATCACTGAGCAGGGCTAATTCCTGAAATCTTAGAGGCCCACTTGACCCATTCATGCAAGCCAAGAGGTAGGAAAAAAGTTTTGTCCTACATTGCTAGTTGAGTGGAAATTGGACCAGCTTATAAGGTGAGCCCTTCTACCACTTGTACGAGCTCGAGATAAGATATATACACGTGCGCTCATCCTCCTCGCTCGCCTCGCCACGCCTCATCGCGACGGAACCGCCTTGCCACACCTTGTCGCGACGGACGCGTGCGCACTGATGATGCTCGACGTGACACTTCGTTGGTAACCCCAAGCGTAGGGTGTGAAGAGCAAGCAGCAAGTTTTCCCTCAGTTGAGACCGAGGTTATCGAACTAGAAGGAGGAAGGAAACGTCACACAGGTGTTGCAAGCAACACGGAGACCTGCACAACACAAACTCAAGACTTTTCCCCAACGAATCAGTGAGGTTGTCAAGCTCATCGGTTTGCTGTAACAAAGGATTAAACGTATGGTGTGGAACGTAATGGTTTGCAGCAAGTAAACAAGTAATAGTGGAAGATGTATAAATGGTAAAGATTGGACCGAGGTCCATAGTTCACTAGAGGTGCTCTCCTTAGATAAACAACATGGCATGAAGGGTAAACAAATTACAGCAGGGCAATTGACAGGAACTGAGCAAGGCATAACAATGCAATTATTAGTCAGAAAGATCCTATGAGATTCGATTGGGCAATACAACAAGATACATAAACCTCCATCCAACTGCATCTATGACTAGAAGTATTGAAATGGATCGTATGGGCACCTAGAGGGGGGGTGAATAGGTGCTAACCAATTTTTAATACTTTTTCAATTTTAGGCTTGACACAAAGTAAATTTTCTAGATATGCAACTACGAGAATTTCCCTATATGTAACCCTAACTACTAAGCACGTAAAAGAGGAGCGAGGAAACCGTAGTGGAGCACGCGGAGACACAGGGATTTGTTTTACCGCAGTTCCTTCCTTGTTAAGGGAAGTACATCTGCGTTGGAGGGGTGGGCAGTTCTAAGACCACCACGCCACAATAGGCCTCACCCTATTCTCCGATGGATCTCGCCACGAGAGGCCTGATCCACCTTCTCCACTATTGGATCCCTTCGAGGCGGGAACCGGTGCCTTTTACAACACTATCGGGGCACACACCCACAATCGAATTGGGGGCTCCCGAGATGACAACAAGCTGCCACAAGAACAAGGTTTATCAATATAAACAAAAATGAGGATCTAGATATTTGCAAGAAATACTAGATCGGAGGTTCTCCAAATGAATGGAGAGGAGATGAAGCGCTTGATTGCTGATGATGAAGATCGAGTTCTCCTCCTTCGATTCCCCAAGGTATGGGGCCTTTGGGTGGATCTAGGTGGAGCATTCTTGGATGAAGCTTTCAGATCTGATCTGGTCTTTTTCGAAATGAATCAAGGGTTCTGGCAGGAGGGGAAGGCTGGCTTAAATACCCCCTCCCTAGATCTGGCCGTTGCACAACTTTGGGGGCGGATTATCCGCCCCCTGGGAAAACTCCGCCCCAAGGGCGGATTCTCCAGGGAAAACTCCGCCCCTCTCTGGGGCTTGCGCCTTGGTGAAGCTTGGTGAAGATCTTGGGGGGGCGGATAATCCGGCCCCCCTGAGGGGCGGATTATCCGGCCAAGCCGGAAAGTCCGGCCAAAACTCCGCCCCCTCTCTGGGGCTTGTGCCTTGGCGATGAGCAAGGGGGGCGGATTATCCGGCCCCCCTGAGGGGCGGATTATCCGGCGGGGCCGGAAAATCCGGCGAAAATTCTGCCCCCCTTCTGGGGCTTGCGCCTGTTTGGGCAAAAGGGGGGCTGATTATCCGCCCCTGGTGGGGCCGGATTATCCGCCCCCAAAGGCAGAGTTCTTTTCCCTTTGTTCTCAAATAGAGCTGCAACACTTCAACACACATTAAATGATCCTTGGTATTGTTATCTAACACACAAAACACTAGGGATTAAGAAATGTTCTTTCAATCTCCCCCTTTTTGGTGTTAGATGACAATACTAGGATTTTCAATAAAAACGGCAAATGCCACCTCAAATAATGAAAGACGCTCCCCCTAGATGTGTGCATATTTAAGATTTGCATTTGAATACAAATACACACACTAGGGAGAGCACTACTTTGAGGTTTGGGAAATAAGGTTATACCACCGGGATGAGAATGTAGCCAAAGTATACATAGATAATCCCATGAATCCATATGCCATCAAATATGCTCCACAATTCCAGAAATCCATGAGGTCCATAAAAGATAAATCCAGAATTCCATAGTGCCCAAACATAGTGGAGTACGACATAGTCTTACAAAAGACAAACACAAAATAGCAAAAGAGTTCACGCTAGAAAAGGCACAAGCAAGCAAATAAAAACGACTAAAAACAAAAAGCTTGTGCCCGACCCTTGCAAATCCACGAGACCTAATAGAACTACTTCTCCCCCTTTGGCATCGAAACGCCAAAAAGGAATAAGAGCGATGCTAACGCCCCTGGAGATCTGTTAACACATGAAAATCCAACGAGACCCATGAAAAACCAACTCTTCTCAAGGAAGAGGGCGGTGGCCGAAGCCACCATGTTGGAGCGCATGGCATGTCACCGCGAAGATGTATCTTGAGTTCAAAACCAATGCTCATCGATGACCCACATATCACAAAATGATATTAAGGGAAATGATTTTACTTGCTTTCGGCATTATGGGGGGAGGGTTGGCCCAATCAATTAGGACCACACTCCCCTATGTCTATGCCCGCATCTAAACCAAATACATGAATAAGCGCAAGTGAGTGTGCAAGGGTAGTCAAGCCAAGCTCCTTGAATCTATGATATTTAGCTCATTCCTCAAATAACAGAATCTTGCTTCATCAAGAGGCTTCGTGAAAATATCAGCAAGTTGGTTCTTCGTGCTTATAAAGGATAGAGCAATATCTCCACGAGCAACATGATCCCGAATAAAGTGGTTGCGAATCTCTATATGTTTTGTTCTTGTATGCTGCACGGGATTGTAAGCAATTTTGATAGCACTTTCATTGTCGCATAAAAGAGGCACTTTGTCACAATTGACACCATATTCCTTTAAAGTTTGTCTCATCCATAACAATTGAGTACAAGAACTTGCAGCAGCAACATATTCAGCTTCGGCGGTTGAGAGTGAAATACAATTCTGTTTCTTTGATGACCAACACACTAGAGACCTGCCCAAGAATTGGCATGCACCAGAGGTTGATTTCCTATCATCTTTGTCACCAGCCCAATCTGAATCAGTGTAACCACATAGAGAGAAACTTGAACCCTTGGGATACCATAGCCCAAAATTTGGGGAATGAACCAAATATCGGAAGATTCGCTTGACTGCCACTAAGTGGCTTTCTTTAGGAGCGGCTTGGTCCCTTGCACACACTCCTACACTTAACACGATATCGGGCCTAGATGCGCAAAGGTAAAGGAGAGAGCCGATCATGGATCGGTATACCTTTTGATCCACGTCTTTACCCTTGGGATTGAGCTCAAGATGACACTTTGTTTGCATTGGGGTAGCAACGCCATTGAGATCCGTCATCTTGAACCTTTTGAGCATGTCTTGGATGTACTTAGCTTGATTAATAAAGGTTCCCTCTCTAAGTTGTTTGATCTCAAATCCAAGAAAGAACCTGAGCTCACCCATCATGGACATCTCAAACCTGTCAGTCATAAGCTTTGAAAATTCATCGTTAAAAGCTTGGTTAGTAGATCCAAAAATAATGTCATCTACATAAAGTTGGCATACAAAAAGCTCCCCATTAACCTTCTTAGTAAAAAGAGTGGGATCGATTTGCCCAATTTCGAATCCACGGTCTAGCAAAAGCTCTTTAAGGTGCTCATACCACGCACGTGGGGCTTGTTTAAGGCCATAGAGCGCCTTATCGAGTTTGTAGACATGGTTCAGAAATTTGGGGTCCTCAAACCCCGGGGGCTGCTTGACGTATACTAACTCATGTAGATGACCATTAAGGAAAGCGCTCTTAACATCCATTTGTTGTAATTTAAAATTATGATGGGCTGCATATGCAAGAAGGATACAGATGGACTCAAAGCGAGCCACAAGAGCGTAGGTCTCGCCAAAATCAATTCCTTCCACTTGAGAGAATCCTTGAGCCACGAGTCATGCTTTATTCCTCACAACAATGCCATTTTCATCCTGTTTGTTCTTGAAGATCCACTTGGTGCCGATAACATTGCGGCAATCCTTTGGTTTTTCTACGAGCTTCCAAACTTTGTTGCGTTCAAATTTATTTAATTCTTCATGCATTGCAACAACCCAATCGGGGTCTTCAAGAGCATCAAAAACCTTCTTCGGTTCAACCATGGAAATGTGATCTTGATGATCACAGAAGCTTGCAAGCTCTCTTCTAGTGGATACCCTTTGCCGTAGATCACCAACAACCTTGTCAAGAGTGTGACCTCTTAGTTCAAGGTTCCGATCAGCACGAGCCTTGCGACGAGCCTCAATGTCCTTATTGTTTCTAGGAGGAGTGGATTCGATAGATGTATCCTTGTCTTGATTGCTGCCCTGCCCTTGATCTTGGTCACCGTTACTGCCAGAAGATTATTGCTGAACATTTTCTTCAGGCCCGGATAATCCGCCCCTTGGAGGGGCCGGACTATCCGGCCTGGGAGGTGAAGTACCCGAACCATCTTCCTGAGAAAGCCTGACTGGAGTTGGAGACCCAGGGCCGGATACTCCTCGGGGCCAGAATCCGCCAGGAGCTTGAGTCGTTGACTTCTCCTTCGGCTCCTCTGGAACCAGTTGGAGTGCCAGTGGATTGTCCGCCTTGGAGGGGCGGATAGTCCGGCCTGGGACTACCAACATGTCCAGGGGACAGATGGTCTTCAGCAGATTATGGTGTTGGTGCAGGATTGTCTCCAACAGTAGGAGCTTGTTGATCTTGTGAAGATGAGGGCTCCACATGTGTGGAGCATTGTCCTTCCCGATCCGCCACAAGGGGTTCCTCAATGGGGCGGAAAAATCCCACGCCCATTCTTCTTATGGCATCTTGGGGTATTTCAACATCTGCATCACAAACATCAACTTGCCCTACAAAGGAGCCGTTATTTTCGAATTCCACACTATAAGATTCTACAACAATCCCTGAGCTTGTTGTAGACTCTATAAGTGTGGGATTCGGCACCGTAACCAACAAAAATACCTTCTAAAGCCTTGGATTCAAATTTTGACAAACGGACACCTTTAATAAGAAAGAAACACTTACACCCGAATACCCTGAAGTATGAGATGTTGGGTTTGTTACCGGTAAGTCCAAGATCTTCCGAAGGTAGAGCCGGTTTGATGAGTGACAAGCAGTGGATATGGCTTCAGCCCAAAAATTATAAGGAGACTTGAATTCAGCTAGCATAGATCTTGCCATATCCATCAAAGTCCGGTTCTTCCTCTCGGCTACACCATTTTGTTGAGGGGTGTACGCAGCGGATTATTGGTGTCTAATCCCCTCTTCACTTAGAAACTCGTTTAAAGTGTAGTTCTTGAATTCTGAGCCGTTGTCACTTCTAATTGCCAAGATGGGAACATTGTGTTGACGTTGAACTTCATTGGCAAAGTCGATGACAGTTTGTTGAGTCTCACTTTTCAGCTTGAAGAAATATACCCATGTATATCTTGAGTAGTCATCGACAATGACCAAGCAATATTTCTTCCCACCAAGACTTGCATGAGAAGGAGGACCAAATAAATCCACATGAAGTAATTCCAAGATCCTCTTTGATGACACAAATAGTCTTCCTCTTGTGGGGAGAGTCATGCATTTTTCCTTCAACACAAGCCCTGCAAACACGATCTTTGGCAAAAGAGACATTGTCTTTTAGTCCAAGGATGTGGCCACCCTTTTGGAGACTTTGCAAAGTTCTCATGTTGACATGGGCTAAACGACGATGCCATAGCCAGCCCACGTCGGCCTTCCCGAATAGACACATCGGACCCGAAGTGGTTTTCCCCGAGAAGTCCACCACATACAGGTCATTTTCGTCCAATGAAAGCGACCTTTAGAGACTTGCTCCATAAGAGTACCACCAAATCATCATCGATAAAAACAGCAAAACCCATCTTGCCAAGGGCACGAACAGAAAGAAGGTTGTAGCCAAGGGTCTCAACAAGCATGACGTCCACGAGAGAGATATCGTGGGCAACCACAACCTTGCCAAGACCCAATACCTGAGATTTAGACTTATCACCATAGGAGACTGTGATATTATCATGATTTGGACACATCTCCGTGATGATCTCCTTGCTTCCGGTCATATGACTAGTGCAGCCACTATCCAGCACCCATTTTGACCCACCTAAGCATAATTACTTCTTGGTTTTAGGTACCCATTTTTCAATGGGTCCTTTCATGTTAGTAACAAGGGTCTTTGGGACCCAAATAGACCAATCAATATATTCATCAAAAGGACCAACATAATAAGCATAAACATCGCCATAGTCATCACAAAAGAGTTCATAATTCGGATTGTGAGACCCTGCAAAACCAATATTATTAGTCTTGTCTTTTGTGACAACCTTCTCAGCAGTGCTTGTCTTTAATTGCACATTCTTGGTCTTGTTCTTCTTGGTTTTCTTCTTCTTGGACTTTGTGACATACCCAAGTCCCTCTTTACCATGATTTGACCTTTGCTTGCCAAGGACTTCATCAAGCACACCTTTGTCCTTTGTAGTGATGTCCTTGATCACTTCTTTTTCCACACTAGCATTTTTCTTGTTACTATATGTTGAGTTGGACGAGCTAGGAGTGTCATATTTGTTAATCGACTTTGAAGTGATCATGTGACTCATTGAGAATAGAGAACTCGTTTTTCAACGCCTTGTGAGCATTGTCAAGTTTCTCCAATTCCTCGGAGTCTATCATGAGCAGCCCCAAAGTCAATCCTTTCCTTCTTTAACTTCTTTGCCTTGGTGACAGCATTGTCACGTTCCTTAACGAGTTTAGTCACAATTTCTTCATGTGACTCTTCCATAGACTCAAGCCTCTCTTCAAGAGAGACCCGAGCTTCTTCTTCTTCTTCAAGAGCATTTTTTAGGGATGCAATTTCCATTGCATCCTCCCTTTCAATTCTGCCCTTTTCGAGGAGTGCTTCGTTTTGGGCCAGCTGATCCATAAGAGCCTCAAAAGAACTTTGTGCTCACCTTGCAAGTTAGTATAGAAATAATCCAAAGCAATAATCTCTTCTTTAACCTTAAGACTAGCAGGATCATCCATGTCTATCATAGCCTTGGGAAAAGAAGAGTTAGAAGAAGTTACCTCGGAGCTTCTTGCCATGAGGCAAGTAGCATTCTTGTTGATGATGTTTTCGCTCGAGAGTCGAAGAGAGATGTTGATGTAGATGTGGTGGCCATAGCAGCCACCTCTTGAGAGCTATCGTCCTCGTCCTCATCTTCACTCCCCAATGAATATTCTTCTTGAGCCACTAGAACAATCTTTGGTTGCTTCTTGAAAGGAGCATTCTTCTTTACAAACTGTTTCTTACGTGGAGCTTTTGATTTGTCCTTGAAAATGAGTCTTCCTCCATTATCCTCTCTACTTTGATATGGACACTCAGCTACGAAGTGCAGCCGGTCACCACAATTAAAGCATGTTCTCACTTGGGACCATTTTATTTTCTTCCATAGGCTCCACTTTTGCGATCTAGTTCAGCTTTAGCCTTGGCTGGATCTTTCCAAAAGTTTCTTGCATAAAGAGCCAAGTATTGTCCGTGGATCCTTTTTATATCTTCGGGACAGTCCAGACCTTCTACCGCATATTCATCATGATCAATCACACTAGTCTTCAAGGCCATGTTGACCCCCTTTTGCATCCCCATAGCTCGAAACACGAGCATCTTGGCATTCTTGGCAGCCACTTTGAAGGCGGCCATTTCTTGCATTACCTCATTGGATGACATGAGGTGATAGTTATGCCTACCTTGGAGACTTTTCAAATCTGTGGGCTCAAATGGCATAAGAGCACTGACATACTTGCGTTTGATCCAAGCATCATCAACATGAGCTGCACCGTGGTTTCTGAAGGTTGTGGCTATTGCCTTGAGCCTCCTATACATGTCCTCGTGGTCTTCTCCATCCAGCACATAAAATCCTTCAGCTTCATTGCTCAAGGCATCATATCTATTCCTTCTCATACTTTCATTTCTGATGAAGAGCTCGGTGAGAGCATCCCAAGCTTCTTTAGCTGTGCTAAGATGCTGAATGTGTGGCATGTCTTTGTCACCCACACCAAGCTGTATCATGTGTAGAGATGTAGCATTGAGTTGGCTATCGACCACTTCTCTTCTTGTGAGATTGTTAGGATTTCCAACATGAAGACCATTTTCGATGATCTTCCACAACTCTATGGAGGAACTGCACACATGAGATTTCATCAAAAATTGCCATTGAGAGAAAGTAGATGCTGAAAGTTTGGGTGGATCACCCCTATTATGTATATGTGGGTGAGGAATAGGCGGATCGGGGGAATACACATGAGAAACCTCATTGTATCTGAAAGAGCATTTGCTATTCCTAGTGATTTTGGTGTTTGATAACAACACACATATCGGACTAATGTTTTGCTAAGTGTATCACAGGTACTTTAAAAAGGTTTGCAAACATTCAGAAACTGTCTGCCTAGCGCGGTACCAAAAAGCGGTAGTACCGCCTTTTGCTACCGGACCAGACAGAAGCAAATGACTAAGTGTCAAAAAGTCTCTGTCGGGCCAGGTACTAAAAATCGGTAGTACCGCATTTTAGTACCTAGCGTGACAGAAGCTTTTTTACGCTTGTCAAAAGCTTCTGCCTGCTCCGGTACTAAAATGCGGTAGTACCGCATTTTAGTCTTGCCAGAATGAGGCTTTTGAACATTTCAAAAGCTTACATGCTGTAGCAAAATGCGGTAGTACCGCATTTTACTACCTGGCGTGACAGAGAGTTTTTGCACGTTGCAAAAAGCTTCTGTCTGCGCCGGTAGCAAAATGCGGTAGTACCGGGTTTTGCTACCTGGCGTGACAGAGAGTTTCTTGTATGATTTTGTGTTGTTCCCTCCGGGTCCGGTAGTACCGGTTGCCTCAAGCGGTACTACCGCTTCCCGGTAGCAACAACAGTAGTACCGCTGGGGGCAGGACCTGATGCTGTTTGAAAAGGGTGGTCCGGTACCAAGACCGGTAGTACCGCTTGTACTTCCGGTACTATCGCTTCAGTAAATGCAGCAACGGTCAGATTTTGTGGAGGGGTATAAATACCCCTCCACCTACCTTGGGAAAAAGTGCTCAGCTCATTAAAGTCATTGCCCACCATTGGAGTCCATTGGATCCACTCAATTCTCAAGATCTCATCATCCAACCACCAAAAGTCCTTGATCTTTGGGGAATCGAAGGAGGAGGCCCCGATCTACTACTTCACCAAAAGAGATTTTCATTTCCCCCTCATTTCATTGAGGGCCCCTTTGCTCTAGTGTTTTGTTGGAAACCCTAGCTCTTGCTTTTGTTCTTACAAACTTGTCTTTGATTGCTTTGACAGCTTGCTTGTATTTGGGAGCCTCCGATTAAGTTGTGGATGTGTGCCCCAAACTTGTAATTGCGGCTTCCACCTTGAAGGTTGCCGATATAGTGGAAGGTGAATCGATCCCGTTGGGGTGAGATTCATCGGAGAACAAGGGAGGCCTTTCGTGGCGTTGGTGGTTTGAAACCACCCCCTCTCCAAAGGTAGACGTACTTCCCCTCAAAAGGAAGGAACTACGGGAAACAAATCCTTGTGTCTCCGTGTCCACTTTTCAGTTACCTCTATCCTTTACCGCACCTTACTTACTTGTTTCTACTTTGTGTTGTGGTAGTTCTTGCATATTTGTCATATAGGTAAATTCACCTTAGTTGCACTATCTAGAGAATTTACCTTATTGTCAAACCTTAATTTGAAAAAGAAGAAAAATTGAAGTAGCACCTATTCACCCCCCCCTAGGTGCCCATACGATCCTTTCAATTGGTATCAGAGCCTCGGCTCTTTATTCGGGCTTTACCGCCTAAGAGATTATGGGTAGCCAAGAAGGGGATGGTGGTAGTGAGTCAACTCCGGTGACCATGGAAGATCTCAGAAACTTGGAAACAAGATTGAGCTCTTCCTTGGTCAACGAAGTCAAGAAGATGCTTGAGCAACTTATTAAAGACAAAGATGGCTCATCACCCCCATCCCCTCAAGAGGAACTACCATCCGCACCTAAAGGGAATACTCCGGTATCCCCCGAAGGTATGGTGGTAGGGGATAAACTAGACAATGCTAATTCCTCCACACTACCTGATGGGGGGAAGGGCGAGCACCGTGATCCGTGGTACTCTCCCGATCCCCCCATCCCTCACCCTCATGTGTACAATAGAGGTGACCCACCCAAGCTAGAAGAGTCTGCTACTTTTGCTCAATGGCAATCACTAATGAGAACTCATATGCGCAGCTCTTGCATTGAACTATGGAACATCATCGAGCATGGACTCTTTATTGGGGATCCAAACAACTTGACAAGAAGAGAGGTTGTCAATAGTCAACTCAATGCCACTGCTTTGCATATGATTCAACAAGGATTAGGAACAAAGGATTATCCACACATTGAGCACTTTAGCATTGCCAAGGAATCTTGGGATGCTCTCACTGTGTTGTTTGTTGGAAATGAGAGTATGAGGAGGAACAAATATGATGCTCTAAGCAATGAAGCCGAAGGTTTCTATATGAAAGAAGGTGAAGATCACGAAGACATGTATCGAAGGCTCAAGACCACCGCCACCGCTTTTAGAAATGTGGGTGCCTCACATGTGGATGATGCATGGATAAAAAGGAAATATGTGAGTGCACTCATGCCTTTTGAGCCCACCGACTTGAAGAGCTTACAAGGAAGACACAACTACCATCTCATGACCTCAAACGAAGTTATGCAAGAGATGGCCGCTTTCAAGGTCACCGCCAAGAACGCCAAAGATGCACGTGCTCGTGCCCTCGGTATGAGCAATGTGGTCAATGTTGCTTTAAAGGCCAAAGTTGTGGACTTCGAAGATGAAGATGATAGTGATGAAGGTCTCTCCTTGGACCATCCCGATGATGTCAAGATTGCTCATAGTCAATATATGGCTTTCTATGCAAAGAACTTTTGGAAGAATCCCGCCAAGGCCAAGATGGAAATGCAACGAAGAAGCAATCCAAATGGGAAAAGAGAGAATGCCACTAGGTTGAGAACTTGCTTCAACTATGGTGACCGCTACCACTTTGTGGCAAGCTGCCCCTATGAGAAGAGAGAAGATAATGGTGGGAAGCTTGTGTTGAAAAAGACTCTCAAGGCACCTTACAAGAAACCTTTCATCAAGAAGAATTCCGTCAACAAGAAGTCGGGAGAAATTGTGTTGATCACTCATGAAGAATACTCCTCCGACAATGAAGATGATGAAGATGAGGAAGATGAAACTTCGCATGGTGTGGCTGCTCTAGCCACCACCTCTTCTCCAACACTCTCACTCTTCGATTCTCCAAATGAGAACTCTTCCACCAAGAACGTCACTTGCCTTATGGCAAGAGGAACGGAGATATCATCATCATCCCACTCTACTCGACTAGATAATGATGAATGTGATGATGAAATGTCTCTTGATGTTAAAAAGGAATTAATTGCCTTTGATGAGTTCATGACTAACCTAGAAGGTGATGCTAAGCTACATTTTGGGAACATCTTAGATCAACTCTCCCATACTCAAGAGCTTCTAGATGTTAGATGTAAACTTGGGCATGAACATATGATTGAACTAGAGGCTTTGAGCAATGCTCTAGAAGAAGAACAAGAGACTAGGTTGTCTCTTGAGTCAAAGCTTGAAGGGCTTGATGAGGCCAATGAAATCATTGTTAACAAACTCATCAAAGAACGTGATCATGCTATTGCTAAATACAAACG
Organism: Avena insularis; assembly: GCA_023614405.1. NCBI lineage: Eukaryota > Viridiplantae > Streptophyta > Magnoliopsida > Poales > Poaceae > Avena > Avena insularis. The sequence goes on along the minus strand of CM042695.1, from coordinate 78,984,461 downwards.
TGCTAAAAAGGACAAGATTGAGTTTGGTGTGGTTCATGAAAAACTTGCCGAGGATTTTAGCTTGCTTAACAAGGCCCACAAGGTCTTGGAGAGTGAACTCTTGTCTCTCACAAAGTCCCATGAAACACTTCAAACTCAATTGGCCAATATTCCTTCACCTAGTAACTTCATTCCATCTAGTAGCACAACTATCCTTGAAGAGAATGCTAGGTTGAAGGGGGAGCTTGCGAATGCCACATTTCCACAAGGCAACAAGTCTATTGATGATCAATTGAGCAAGCAAAGGCGTAGTGGTGATAAAGGGGGCATTGGTTTTGTCTCCAAAACAAAGAAGAAGAACAACAAGAAGAAGAAGGACATACCCGCACAAGTGACCAACAAGACCCTTGTGGTGTGTAAGACTTGGTAAAACCATGTCCCATGATGACTTTGCGGGTAGTGCTAACCCACACTATGTTCTAATGCGTGATTACTATGGTGATGTGTATGCACAATATGTTGGTCCTTATGATGGTTATATTGCTTGGTCTATTTGGGTTCCCAAGACCCTTGTTGCTAACAAAAGAGGACCCATTGAAAAATGGGTACCTAAAAACTAGCTTGATCTTTTGTAGACCTATGCTTCCGGAGGTTCAAAATGGGTGATCGATAGTGGTTGCACTAGTCATATGACCGGAAGCTCGTCTATTGTCAAGGACTTGGTGCCAAATGAAGATCAAATCACCGTCACATACGCCGACAAGTCAAAATCTACGGTAATGGGTTTCGGCAAGGTTGTGGTGGCTCACGACATTACACTCGTGAACGTCATGCTTGTTGAAACCCTTGGTTACAACTTACTTTCTATCCGTGCTCTTGGAAAGATGGGTTTTGCCGTCTTTATTGATAATGATATTGTGGTCCTCATGTGGAGCAAGTCGCTCAAGGTCGCTTTCGTTGGGTACGTCGAAAATGACTTGTATGTGGTGGACTTTTCGGGGCAAGCCACTGCAGGTCCGATGTGCTTATACGGAAAGGCCGATGTGGGTTGGCTATGGCATCGCCGACTAGCCCATGTCAATATGAGAACTTTGCAAAGTCTCCATAAAGAGGGCCATATTGTTGGACTAAAAGAAAATGTTTCCTTTGCCAAAGATCGTGTTTGCAGGGCATGTGTTCTAGGGAAGATGCATGACGCTCCTCATAAGCCCACGAACCAAATCAAGTCTAACAAGATCTTGGAACTCCTTCATGTGGACCTATTTGGTCCTCCATCTCATGCAAGTCTTGGTGGGAAGAAATATTGTTTGGTGATTGTTGACGACTTCTCAAGATACTCTTGGATTTATTTCTTCAAGTTGAAGAGTGAGACTCAAGAGAATTTTATCGACTTCATCAACTTGGTTCAACGGCAATACAATGTTCCCGTGTTGATTATAAGAAGTGACAATGGCACCGAGTTCAAGAACTACACCTTGAATGACTTTCTTAGTGATGAGGGGATTAAACATCAATATTCCGCTGCTTACACTCCTCAACAAAATGGTGTAGCCGAAAGGAAGAACCGGACTCTTATTGAGATGGCTAGGACCATGTTGGCGGAGTTTAAATCTCCATACAACTTCTGGGCCGAAGCCGTCTCCATCGCTTGCCATGCTTCAAACCGGCTCTACCTCTGCAAGAAAATCAACAAGACTCCATATGAGATACTTACCGGTAACAAGCCCAACATATCTTATTTCCGGGTGTTCGGTTGTAAGTGTTTCTATCTCATCAAAGGTGTTCATTTATCTAAATTCGAATCAAAAGCATTAGAGGGTATTTTTGTTGGCTATGGTCTCGAATCTCACACTTATAGAATCTATGACAAGCTCTCCGGAGCCGTCATAGAATCTTGTAGTGTGACCTTCGAAGAATATGATGGTCCCCAAGGGGGGCGTGTTGATGCTTGTGATGCAGATGATCAAATGCCTCAGGATGCCATAGGAAGAATGGGTGTGGGTTATATCCGCCCCGTTGAGGAACCCCTTATGGCGGATCAAGAAGAACTATGCTCCACTCAAGTGGAGCCCTCATCTACACAACCTCAACATGCTCCATCTACCGATGAGGACATTGACCCAAGCCAAAGACAAGATGTGAACCCTCAACATAGTGATCAATGTGTGAACTCTAACCAAAGGGAGCTTGGTCCTTTCGATGGGTTGTCAAGTGGTGCCAAGTCAATTTGTCAAGGAAGATCCATCCAAACTGTCTTGAGACGAGCTCAAACTGAGGCTAGAAGAGCACTTGATCAAGACCAAGGTCAATCCATGCCTCCCAATGCAGAGGAAGACTCCAATGATGATCAAGGTCAATTTGATGGTCAAGACGAGGATCAAAATGATGAAGAGGTTCCCCCAAGAAACAATGAGGAGATCCACGCTCGTCGCGAAGCTAGAAAAGAAAGAATGTTGGAATTAAGAGACCACACCCTCCAAAATGTGGTTGGAGATCTAAGGAAAGGAATTTCCACAAGAGCTCAATTGAAGAGGTTCAGTGAACACCAAGCCCACATCTCCATGATTGAACCAAAGAAAGTGTGGGAAGCCCTTGAAGATTCGGATTGGTTAGAAGCTATGCACAAAGAACTCAACAACTTTGAGAGAAACAAAGTGTGGAAGTTAGTTGAGAAGCCTAAAGATTGCCGCAATGTTATTGGTACAAAGTGGATATTCAAGAACAAGCAAGATGAGCATGGGATCATTGTAAGGAACAAGGCTAGATTGGTTGCACAAGGCTATTCCCAAATTGAAGGCATTGATTATGGAGAGACTTATGCACCTGTGGCTCTTTGAGTCCATCCAGATCCTTCTTGCTTATGCGGCACATCATAACTTTAAGTTGCAACAAATGGATGTTGAAAGTGCATTCCTTTATGGTCCCTTAAATGAATTGGTATATGTTAAGCAACCCCCGGGTTTCGAGGATCCCAACTTCCCAAACCATGCCTACAAACTTGATAAGGCACTCTATGGGCTCAAGCAAGCCCCACACACGTGGTATGAGCACCTTAGAGAGTTATTGTTTGACCGTGGCTTTGAGGTTAGGAAAATCGATCCCACTCTTTTTACTAAGAGGGTTAATGGGGAGCTTTTTGTATGCCAAATATATGTTGATGATATTATCTTTGGCTCTTCTAACAAAGCTTTTAATGATGAATTCTCAAAGCTTATGTCTAGTAGGTTCCGGATGTCCTTGATGGGGGAGTTGAAAGTATTCCTTGGCTTTGAGATCAAGCAAGTAAGAGGAGGAACTTTCTTCAATCAAGCCAAGTATACTCAAGATATGCTCAAGAGATTCAAAATGCAAGAGTTGAATGGAGCCCCAACTCCCATGGAAACAAAGACTCATCTTGAACAAAATCCAAATGGTAAAGATGTGGATCAAAAGGTATACCGGTCTATGATTGGTTCTTTGCTTTACCTTTGTGCATCTAGACCCGATATTGTGTTGAGTGTAGGTGTGTGTGCAAGATATCAAGCGGCTCCTAAGGAAAGCCATTTAATGGCGGTCAAGAGAATCTTTCGATATTTAGTTCATACCCCATTTTATGGTCTTTGGTACCCTCAAGGCTCAACATTCGCTCTTTGTGGATACACGGACTCGGATTGGGCGGGAGACAAGGATGATAGAAAATCAACATCCAGGGCTTGCCAATTCCTTGGTAGGTCCTTGGTATGTTGGTCTTCTAAGAAGCAAAATTGTATATCTCTCTCCACCGCCGGAGCCGAGTATGTTGCTGCTGCTAGTGCTTGCACCCAATTGCTATGGATGAGGCAAACTTTAAAGGAATACGGTGTCCATTGTGACAAAGTGCCTCTTCTATGTGACAATGAAAGTGCCATCAAGATTGCATACAACCCGGTGGATCACACAAGGACAAAGCATATTGAGATTCGACATCACTTTATTAGAGATCATGTTGCTAGAGGTGATATTGATCTATCCTATGTATCAACCAAAGATCAACTTGCTGATATCTTCACGAAGCCACTTGATGAAGCAAGGTTTTGCTACTTAAGGAATGAACTAAATATCGTAGATTCAAGGAGCTTGACTTGATTATCTTGCATTCTCACCTAATACTCGACCCATGTTTGGTTTAGGTGTAGGCATGGACATAGGGGGAGTGCGGTCCTAATTGATTGGACTATCCCTCCCCCCATTATGCGCAAATTAAAAAAAATTCATTCCTCTTAATATCATTTTGTGATATGTGAGCTCAATGATGAGTTTCGGTGATGGACCCAAGATATATCTTCATGGTGCCAAGCCGAGTATACTCAAATATGGTGGTCTAGGCCACCGCCCCCTCTCAATCGAGAGGTTGATGTGCGTACTCATGTTTGTCACCTAGTTGAATTGGTTCTTACTCTTGTTTGTCATCCACTAGTTGGTGTTGATTCTTTTGGTCATGCACTCAAGTTTGGTTCTCCATATGGTTTTAGTGTTTTTTCCTTGAGTGCATTGGCCCATCTCCGCGTGTCTCTTTAAACCCAGGCCCCTCTTCTCCAACAAAACACATCTACTCTGCACAAGAACCTTCCATTTCTGCATCTTGGCCTCTGTCCTGATGGTAATGGTACTACCAGATCTCACATGCGGTACTACCACCAAACGGTACTACCGGACGTCACCGGCGGTATTACCGCCCCTGGGCGTGTTTCCAGGTTCCTGCCTGAAAACTTCCCAGGAGCGGTACTACCGGTCGGTACCTACGGTACTACCGCTCGGCGGTACTACCGCTTGTGAAGGTACTACACTTCCTTGTCAGTTAAGATCGGAGCGAGGAGAGGCACCCTCGATGCCTCATTCATCCCTCGTCTCCACTCCTCACCAGCGCCACCACCAGAGCACGCCCGGAGGAAGCCGTCGCCCCTCCCTCCTCTCCTGGATCCACACCGGATTCGGCCTCCCCGTGGGCTCCTCCCTCTTCCCCACCGTCATGGACACCGGTACCACCGCCCTCCTCATCTTCGTACTTGTTTTCTCCATTGAATCTAGGGTTCCTTCGATTCTTGGTTAAAACTTGCATCCTTGAGGTTGTATCGCGTGTTATTTACTCGATCTATCACTTGGCCCGATGGGAATCGTGTTTTGACAAATAATTTGTTGCCCATACTCGGATTTTAGTTCAGATCCTTGTCAGGTCGGGTAGTAGTCTGGGAGTCCTTTTCCAGATTTACCTCTTGTGCAGTACTACCGCCAGTACCGCCCAAAGGCAGTAATTTTTTTTTAAAACACTCATCTCCATCATCTGTTTGCCCCAGGTTCTTGTGCCCTTACCCCTATGCTTTCTCCCTCGTTCTTTCACAGTGCGGGGTTCTGTGGATCGCGCAAGCGCTCCAAAGCTCACTATGAGATCGAGGACTATGAGTCAGAATCTGAGACTGAGTCTGAAGAGGAGGTCATGCCTCAACCTAGTGCCCGTCTGAAACTGCCAACATCTCATGGTCGTGGGGGAAAGGGGGTCAAGCAAAGTGCTGGTCGTGGTAAAGCTCCTCCACCTCCTCCTCCCTCTGGTCCTTGCAAGAGTCAAAGTTCCGCCATCGGGCCAAAGCTGTGTGATATCTCGAGTCTGAATTTCATGCTCTGGGTGGTCATCCAGATGGGTGGCCGCTTTTTTCGAGAGAACAACCTCTTCTTCACGGAATTCCAGGAGCGGGTGTTCCATGAGATTCTCATGAAAGATGACAAAATTGTGGTTCCTCAAAAATGGATCGAGATGAATCATGTGAGGAAGAATCTGAACTACTTTGGTGAGGCCCTTGACATGTGTACCAACTTTGGCTTGCTCCCTATTATGGAGTTCAAATGCAACTATGATCCAATGCTCATTGCTCAGTTCTATGCAACCGTTCACTTTTCCAAGAATAATGCTAGGACTCTCACTTGGATGACCGAGGGTGTTGTCAAGGAAGCATCGTTGGCTGAGTTTGCGGCTATCCTCGGGTACGAAGACCGTGGCAAGGATGTTCCCGTTGGCTTTCAGTGCCATGCCAATGACAATCCCATGAAGAAAGATAGGCTTGCCATCCACGGCATCCTGGTAAGATCAAAGGGCTCCTTCCTAATTATGACATCATGCACCGCATCTATCGTGAGACCATCGCCCCTCGTGCTGGGAATGTTGATGAAATTCATGCTTACATGGTGGATATTATGATGGCCACCTATCACCACCGTGACTCTGTCCTCCCTATGGATGTGATAGATGTTATCTGGAATGAGATGGTCTGTGCCACTTTTCAGCGGAGGGTGCCTCCTTTTGCTCCATACATCATGGCACTCATCATTAGCAAGTGCCCGAAAATTGCCCGTGACTTGCCTCATCTTCGTCTTGCCACTCACCGCCACAAGAATCTGCTGATCAAGACCCATCTCAAACCCCGCAATGCGGATGGTCAGATTGTTGATGAGGATGGGAACCCGGTTGAGGAGGACTCTGGTGATGGTGCTGGTGCACCACAGGGTGCAGCTTTTGTGGTCTCTCGTCGCCAGCCCGCACCGCCATCTTGGGCTAAGAGGTTTGAGGCCAAACTTAAGATTTACGCCTCCAAGTGGACAATCGAAGCGCTGTCTGAGGCCCATGTCTATGCCAAGAAGGCCTGTGCTCGTCAGAAGGAGATGATGGAGGCCCAAGGCTTGACTGCTTCCAAGGGCTCAGAGAACAACATTACCCCAGAAGACCAATGGATCTCCACGCACAGCCACTGGGTAGATGATGCCACCTCCTCCTTCCGTGCCCCTCCACCTCATGGTGCATGGGACGACGTTGATGATGATGATGAGTCATCTTCGGGGCGTTAGTGTTGCTCTTGTCCCTTTTTGGCGTCTTGATGCCAAAGGGGGAGAAGTTGCACATTAGGTATGCGGGAGATTTCCGAGGGAAAGTCACAAGCTCGTTCTTGCCTTTGATTTTATTCGCTTGTGAACTTTATTTGGTTGCCTCTTACTATGTGTGAACCTAACTATTGGTGCTATGTATGTTGAGACTATGTGGTTATCTTATGGATCCATCTTGTGTGTATTATGGCTATTCTTGTTGGATCCATCCTATGTGATGATATTTCTCATTCCTAATCTATTGGTCATCACATGTTTCCTTTGTGACAAAGGTATGTCCTCTATGTGCGACTTCTACTCTTAGTTAGCTTGTTTAATTGTATGGGGCTTGTTTCTACATATCTAGGGGGAGCCCCATCTACATCTTGTCGTCACTAGATTTCCTTGCAAAATGTGTGTTGTCATCAAACACCAAAAAGGGGGAGATTGAAAGAGCATTTGCTATTCCTAGTGATTTTGGTGTTTGATAACAACACACATATCGGACTAATGTTTTGCTAAGTGTATCACAGGTACTTTAAAAAGGTTTGCAAACATTCAGAAACTGTCTGCCTGGCGCGGTACCAAAAAGCGGTAGTACCGCTTTTTGCTACCGGACCAGACAGAAGCAAATGACTAAGTGTCAAAAAGTCTCTGCCGGGCCAGGTACTAAAAAGCGGTAGTACCGCATTTTAGTACCTAGCGCGACAGAAGCTTTTTTACGCTTGTCAAAAGCTTCTGCCTGCTCCGGTACCGCATTTTAGTACTGCTCAGGACAGAGGCTTTTTGAACATTGCAAAAAGCTTCTGTCTGCGCCGGTAGCAAAATGCGGTAGTACCGCATTTTACTACCTGGCGTGACAGAGAGTTTTTGCACGTTGCAAAAAGCTTCTGTCTGCGCCGGTAGCAAAATGCGGTAGTACCGGGTTTTGCTACCTGGCGTGACAGAGAGTTTCTTGTATGATTTTGTGATGTTCCCTCTGGGTCCGGTAGTACCGGTTGCCTCAAGCGGTACTACCGCTTCCCGGTAGCAACAATGAGTAATCACTGGGGACACGATCTTTGTTTGAAAAGGGTGGTCCGTACTGTGACCAGTAGTACTGGGATTTTGCGGTAGTACCGCTTGTACTTCCGGTACTACCGCTAAAAGAATGCAAAGTAACGGTCAGATTTTGTGGAGGGGTATAAATACCCCTCCACCTACCTTGGGACAAAGTGCTCAGCTCATTAAAGTCATTGCCCACCATTGGAGCCACTCAATTCTCAAGATCTCATCATCCAACCACCCAAAGTCCTTGATCTTTGGGGAATCGAAGGAGGAGGCCCTGATCTACTACTTCACCAAAAGAGATTTTCATTTCCCCCTCATTTCATTGAGGGCCCCTTTGCTCTAGTGTTTTGTTGGAAACCCTAGCTCTTGCTTTTGTTCTTACAAACTTGTCTTTGATTGCTTTGACAACTTGCTTGTATTTGGGAGCCTCCGATTAAGTTGTGGATGTGTGCCCCAAACTTGTAACGGTGCCGGCTTCCACCTTGAAAGTTGCCGATATAGTGGAAGGTGAATCGATCCCATTGGGGTGAGATTCATCGGAGAACAAGGGAGGCCTTTCGTGGCGTTGGTGGTTTGAAACCACCCCCTCTCCAAATGTAGACGTACTTCCCCTCAAAAGGAAGGAACTACGGGAAACAAATCCTTGTGTCTCCGCGTCCACTTTTCGGTTACCTCTATCCTTTACCGCACCTTACTTACTTGTTTCTACTTTGTGTTGTGGTAGTTCTTGCATATTTGTCATATAGGTAAATTCACCTTAGTTGCACTATCTAGAGAATTTACCTTATTGTCAAACCTTAATTTGAAAAAGAAGAAAATTTGAAGTAGCACCTATTCACCCCCCCTCTAGGTGCCCATACGATCCTTTCAGTATCCATCCTTACCGCTATCCTTTTTCGAGGAGGAGCTCTTGCTAGTATCATCACCTACCACTTCGTTATCTTTGGAAACAGTTTTACCCGTTTCCTTGGATTGCGGAGTGGTATCCTCAGAGTTAGATGGAGGTGATGCTGCGGATGTGGAGAGACGCATTATCAATTGACGCATCTCTTCCATCTTAGCCTCCATTGAACTCACCAAGGTTGTTTCCAACGTCTTGAGATCGTTCATGGTGACTACCTCCGGGGCATCACTCCCATCTCCTTGGAACCCATACTTCTCTTAGGCGGTTAAGCCCGAAATAAGAGCCGAGGCTCTGATACCAATTGAAATGGATCGTATGGGCACCTAGAGGGAGGGGTGAATAGGTGCTAACCAATTTTTAATACTTTTTCAATTTTAGGCTTGACACAAAGTAAATTCTCTAGATATGCAACTACGAGAATTTCCCTATATGTAACCCTAACTACTAAGCACGTAAAAGAGGAGCGAGGAAACCGTAGTGGAGCACGCGGAGACAGGGGTTTGTTTTACCTAGTTCCTTCCTTGTTAAGATCTGTACCACGAGAGGCCTGATCCACACCTTCCACTATTGATCCCTTCGGGAACCGGTGCCTTTTACAACACTATCGGGGCACACACCCACAACCGAATTGGGGGCTCCCGAGATGATAACAAGCTGCCACAAGAACAAGGTTTATCAATATAAACAAAAACGAGGATCTAGATATTTGCAAGAAATACTAGATCGGAGGTTCTCCAAATGAATGGAGAGGAGATGAAGTGCTTGATTGCTGATGATGAAGATCGAGTTCTCCTCCTTCGATTCCCCAAGGTATGGGGCCTTTGGGTGGATCTAGGTGGAGCACTCTTGGATGAAGCTTTCAGATCTGATCTGGTCTTTTTCGAGATGAATCAAGGGTTCTGGCAGGATGGGAAGGCTGGCTTAAATACCCTCTCCCCAGATCTGGCCGTTGCACAACTTTGGGGGCAGATTATCCGCCCCCCACTTGGGGCGGATTATCCGCCCCCTGGGAAAACTCCGCCCCAAGGGCGGATTCTCCGGGGAAAACTCCGCCCCCTCTCTGGGGCTTGCGCCTTGGTGAAGCTTGGTGAAGATCTTGGGGGGCGGATAATCCGGGCCCCCTGAGGGGCGGATTATCCGGCCAAGCCGGAAAGTCCGGCCAAAACTTCGCCCCCTCTCTGGGGCTTGCGCCTTGGCGATGAGCAAGGGGGGCGGATTATCCGGCCCCGAGGCGGATTATCCGCGGGCCGGAAAATCCGGGAAAATTATACAGGGCTGCTGTTGGGCAAGGGGAGGGGCGGATTATCCGCCCCCAAAGGCAGAGTTCTTTTCCCTTTGTTCTCAAATAGAGCTGCAACACTTCAACACACATTAAATGATCCTTGGTATTGTTATCTAACACACAAAACACTAGGAATTAAGAAATGTTCTTTCAAGTATACCTTCAGGTTATCATCCGAACCCCCTCCAGTATTAAGTTGCAAGCAACAGACAACTGCTTTAAGCAAAGTGTGTAAGGTAAACAGTCCACATGTTCCATAAACAAGAGACCGTTGTTTTCTCCCTAGTAGCAACATCACATCTACAACCGAAGAGATTATTATCACTTCCCTTGGAAACTAGAGGCATGAATCCACTATCAAGCATAAATACCCCCTCTTGGAGTCACTAGCAACTACTTGGACAAGATAGCTACTAACAACGGAGAGCATGCAAGATCACAAACAACACAGACATGATAGAATCATAAAGACAAAACCATTAATCAAACCAACATAATAATCTCAATATCCATCGGATCATCGCAAATACAACATGCATGATTACAAATAGATTAGATCTTGATCATGAACGGAGCTCACAAGATCTATACATGAAAGCACAAAGGAGGATATACAACCATCTAGCTACTACATGGACCCATAGTCCAAGGTGGAACTACTCACGCATCATACCGGAGAGAAGGCCTCCGGGATGATCTCCCCTCCGGCAGGGTGCCGGGAAGAGTTTCCGATCCTCCCTGATCTAGGGACGATGGTGGCGGCGACTACAGACTGTTTTGTAGAGATTTGATCGGGTACTTAGGGTTTCTGCATCGGGGGATTTTTATAGGCGAAGGGGGAGGCCGAGGAGGCGACCAGGGGGGCCAAACCCTAGCCAGGCGCGGGCCCATCCCTGGTCGCGCCTGGGGGGGGGTTGGCTGCCCTGGCCCGCTTCCTCGTCTCCCCTCTGGACTTCTTGTTCCCCACGGAAAGTAATTGACTTTGACGTTTGTCCCGTCCAATTCCGTGAATATTTATTTACTAACTTTTCTGAAACCAAAAACAGCAGAAAACAAGCATCTAGCACTGTTGCAACTTGTTAATAGGTTAGTACCAGAAAACATGTAAAAAACACCTCAAAGTATAGACAAGTAAAGCAAAGTAGATACTAAACAAGCATGGGGCATCAAAAATTATAGATACGTTTCCAACGTATCATGCACCATGGTTTGTAGGAATCTTGCTGAGTCAAGATTTATTTTGCTACGCATGAATGGAAGATGTATAGTGTGGGCTAGTGGATTTTTAATATGAATTTAGTGGATGATGAGTGGCTTATTAATCCGAACTCAATGGAGGTTGCTCGGCTCCGACCGCAACCTTTTTGGTTCGCCTCATGTCTCTCTTTTCATATCACTGCGCTGCATGCTCACCTCCTCGAATCATCCCTATAAGAGAGAGAGAGGTCGCGCTTCCTCTCAGACACACCAACACTCACCTACTTCCTACAGTTCTAGAGCTTTGAGCAACCACCAAGTTTTTTTCCATCCCGGTTTGCGGCGTGCACCACGAGTTGGGATACTAGGCCTCCGGAACCGCGCTGCTTCAAGTCCTGTACGGGAAAATGACGATAAGGTTATTAGGGAGCGCTTCGCGCGACTACTGCCTTCATCATGGACGATGACGACTACTTCTCGAACAACGACTTCTTCCTCGACATCGTACACCTCTTTGACGACATGGCTGATGACAACTCCAACGCCAACCGCCACATCAACGATGATCCTTCTGCTGGACCATACACTTCCTTCTCCTATTTTGTTTAGATCATACTTCATATGTTATCCGTAGAAATCTGTTTAGAATTAAAAAATACTATTTATTCTACAGATTACATGACACTATTATTCCTATATTTCTAGTCATGTTTTCTATACTGTTTATTTGGATTAAATATTGTGTTAAATTGCTCATATTTTCATCAATCCAAAAACCTTATGATCCTACACCGTATTGTAGGCAATTTAACCCAAGTGGTTTTGCTGCGTCCATGAAACCACCTGTCTTTGAGGGGGTAAATTATAAGAGATGGCGTACGAGAGCAGATCTTTGGTTTCAAACCATGAGCTCCTATAACGCCATCCTAGGCAGACCTGAGAGAGAGAGTTTAATGCTGCTCAGAAAGAGGCATATAACAAAACGGATACCTTTTTCAAGGCTGCTCTGATCAGCGTTCTTGGCGGCAATATTGTCGATTCATATATGTCATTCAACAATGTCAAGGTGATGAGTCCAAAATTGTGATCATTTTTACTTAATGTTTTTGCATAATTAGAGTAGGATTTTAGCATTTTACCGCGGTTGCGCATACCATTTTTTCTTTGTTCCAACATGATCCCAATTTACTAAGTCTTTAATAAACATATCAATTGAGACTATCATATTATACAGCAATATGATATTTTTAAGTGATAAAAGTCTTTTTATGAATTTATCTTCGCACCTAAAAGAATTGCGTACGACCAGGAGGTTCGAGCCAGCGTAACGACCAGTGGAGCTCGTATCGTACCGCGCGCTCGTATGACCCGGCGATGGGACCGTCTCGTCAAATACTTCCTCCTCACGAAAACAGATCACAGATCCAACATTTACAAAAACCTCCAGCCACAAAAAAACCACACCAGAAAGAGATCTGAAGGAGGAACTTAGAGAAGGGCAAATCCTTACCGCTGCATGGATCATTGGAGGACAACACATCATCCCATACATCATCAACCGCTGTATCTCTATCACCATCTCTACCCCCATTTTCCATCCATTAAAACTTGTTGTAATTCCAGATTCAATTGTGGTTTGCACTAGATTCATCCTATTACTTTTATCCATCCATTTGATTATGATGATGTTGTTGATTGCTTTCATGTGTGAGTAGTTCCCTTCATTCTTGAGGAAATGGAAAAACCCTAGCATTATTATGAAATAAAATAAAGACGATCTATTACTTGCTTCCATGTTTGGGTCATTTTTGAATTTCTTATGCCCGTTTCAAACTATGGTCAAAACGACGGGCACGGAGATTCTTAGCTCGGCGCTGAGCCTCGCTGAACTTGCAGTGGATCTCTGTGAAATATCATATTGTAAATCTAAAAATGATTTTTCCAAAAAATTATGAGCATCAGATCATGTACATGTAGCTCAAATCTAACTCACTTTAAAAAAGTATGTTAATTTTTTATGTTTTATTTAATTTTTATTCAATAGAAATGTGTAATATTTAAGTTTAGATAGATAGATCTTATTTTTCTATAAATTTTGATTTTTTCTGAATTAGAATGATTTAGTTATGATCTTTCTAGGATTAATATGGTAAAAGAGAAAAAAGCTATGCCGACGGCCAAAAGGGGTTTTGGATTGTTTGCAAATCATGAGCATCAGATCAAAACTTTTGTCTATGGTGAAATTTGAAAAAAACTGATGTGGCCAAAAGGGGTTTTGGATTGTTTGCAAGGTTTTAGTATGATCTTGTAAGGCCAAAGAAATAGGGTTATCTTGCAGGAGACAAAAGAGGCATCTTAATATGGAATTTTGGCTACGGAAAAAATTTGTTGGATCATCTTTAAGTGTGGAACAAGTTCACGGGAAGACCAATATAAGAGAGAAATCAAGTGAGAATCCAAATAAATAACTGCAACGCCATTTTGAGAAGAAATCAGAAGAAAAAAAGTTGAAGGACCAAAATCTAGGGTTGTTACGGAAATGTAGTCGAGATATGGGAGTGAGCGTGTATCACGAGCAGCGTGTCAGCTAGCTAGTGTTAGGACGACGAAAATAGATCGATCGCGCCTTGTAGACATCGAGGACGTACGACGAGCAGGATGCATCGCCTTGTAGACATCTACTAGGACGTACGACGAGGAGGAGGATGCATCGATGCATTTTCTTCAATTTCGTCTCGTGTGTGGTATATTATGGGTGGTCTAGGATGTACACACATGGCTCAAAGTGTTGGTTCGGTACTGGTGATTGCTAGACTCGACGGTTTGAGTTCCATCATGCCGCAAGATTATTTTAATTAGGGGCTTGCGGTCGCCGTGTTGGAGCTGTCTAAAGCTTCTTTTAGTAATAAATGAGACGATATAGTACAACCGGGAGAGGGGGGTTGGGCTGCAGAAATGTACTTTCCTCCGGTTTAAAATATAAAATATTTTAGATTTGTGAAAAAAATATCTAAACTTGTTTGACTAAAATAGTCTAGATACATTTACTTTACAAATCTAAAACATCTTATATTTTAAAACGGAGAGAGTAGTCGAGATCGAAATCCGATAGGTGTATCACGAGCAGCGTGTCAGTTAGCTAGTGCTAGGACGACGAAAATAGATCGTTCGCGCCTTGTAGACATCGAGGACGTACCACGAGCAGGATGCATCGGCTTGTAGACATCTAGCACGTACAACGACGAGCAGGATGCATCGATGCAATTTTCTTCAATTTCGTCTCGCGTGTGGTATATTATGGGTGGTCTAGGATGTACACACACATCTAAACATGCGTTATTCACCGGGTCTTCCTGCATGGCAGCGACTGAATCGGTTATATGCACGCGAGGCGATAATGTGAGCACGTCGGGACGTCGGGAATTGGAAGCCAGGAGAGAACGACGTGCCGGAGACTCGAGGGTTTGAGTTCCATCATGCCGCAAAATTAGATGTTCTATTTTTAAAGTTTTTTTTCATTTTTTTCTCGCGATACTTGTTCGCTATCGGTCTCTCGCTTGTATTTATAAAGCTTTTCTAAAAAGCTGGTCGTTGTTTTATTTATAAAGCTGGGCGTAAAGTCTGTTTTGAGGATGTTCTATTTATTTTAATTAGAGGCTTGCAGTTGTCTTGTTGGAGCTTTGTACGAGCAAGTCCAGTAGCTCCCCTAAATTTTCTCCTCTATATCTTTCTATAGGGGCCTTTCCTAAAAAGATTTCTTTCTTATATTTTGTCTATCTCCGGAAGCTCCCCTATGTCCTCTCCCCTATATCACGGTCAACTATATTTTACCAATATTTTATAACTACTAACTTATTAACGGTTATTTGTTTAGAAATAGCTCATATAACACAAGATCTAATTCATACAACACATGCAATAGTTGATAAATGTGAAATAGTTCATACAACACATGGTCTCATCTCATGTCCAACAACACTCTCAATTTCCCACAAACCTAGTCGATCACCAATACAAATGTCAGGAAATAGGATGTAGCTTGTTCAATTACGTACGCTTACACGGTACCTTAGGCCATCTATTTAGTAATTTAGCTCGTAGCAATCTTGCTTCCTTGCTACTAATCGGTCTTGTCTTGGGATCGGCGCAAATTTTGATGTTGGGATCCATAGCCGAATCTTCGAACTTGCTTGCGTTGGCACTAGGAGTAGATGAACCAGAGGCAAAACTAGAGAACTTTTTCTGTTTTTTGTTAGACACCGAACTCATATCAACATTAAATGGATCCGCCATCAAATCAATCTGCATCAATATACATCAAACTGTTTAACACAAGCAGGGAACAATATGTTAGGATTTGGACATCAATTTGACAAAAGTTGAACAACAATTGACAATGCTCAAAAAAATTCACAACAACAGCGGTTGGTCATGTTCCCCTCTCACTGCGGCCTACTCCTTTCAGAAATTTCGAGAATCGAGTACTAAAACTCAATCTGAAATCGTTGGGTTCATCTGCCCCAGTCCCATCCCAAGCCGCGCGCAAGGCGAGCTCCCCCCTCCCCGGCGGCACGCACGCTAGGCTGGCCCCAAGCCACAGTGAGGAGCCCATCCCCTCCTCTCCCGGCCGCGACTTACCTCTCCCCTCCTCTTCTGTGTCATGGCGGCCGTCATGTGTGCGCCGTCCTGCCATGGCTGCCTAATTTCGAGCTTGATTGGTGAAAAAAGGGGAGGGATAGGACGAACCTGATTCGAGCACGCAGTGCTGGTGGCAGGAGGGAGTTTTCCAAGGCGAGGGCGAGCGGATTGGGGGCGCCTCCGTCGCCTCGATCTAGAGGGGATGTGGAGGGGCTGGGTAGGGGGAGCGGATTCGTGGGGGAGGCTGTAGGGGTCCTGCTGGAGGCCGTTTTCTCCTTTTCTCTCCCCTATGTTTGCTATCGGGGCTCTCCTGAACTTGCTCTAAGGCCCAGTTCTTTTGGCGGCTTCTCCGAGAAGCTTCCCTACCCCAGCTTCTGGAGAAGACGGTTCAAAAATATTTCGAGGCTTCCAAAGTGGTCAAGAATAAATTAATTTGGGCGCCATGAAATTTTGGAGCTTTTAGAAAGGCTTTTGGAGAAGCCATAACTTTCGAGACTAAAAGCTTCTTTCTAGTAATATAGATGAAACGATGTAGGAGTAGTACAAATTTTCCCTCTATATTTTTTCACGGGTAAGATTTTTCCTTTATTATGAGAAAAGAAAATGATACCAATCACGAGGGATTTCGTGCATCCATCGTCTGGTTCCGCGCTCGCGCAGTACACCACGATGTTGGTGGGGCCCGCATGTTTTACTTCCTCCCAGAGTTATCATGTTCCTAGCCACACACGCATCCATCGTCCTTGCGCATACTAGGCAAGTGTTGCCGCCGCCGTCTAGGAAGACTCCACCACCGGCGCTCCGTGGCCTCCACCCCTCACCCCACTGCTAGCGCGCTGCCGCGGACGCCGCCCATGGCCGTGCCTAGATTCTCGACGCCATGGCCGCGTCCAGCTTCTTGCCGCCATGGCTGCGTTGCCGGTGCTCCGCTGCACCCTTCACCACGGTTGGTGTGCAGCTTCCCGCTGCCGGCTCGTCGAGGCCCTAGACGCGTCGCCGCTGCTTTGTCCGCGCGATGCTGCAGCCTTGCAAATCTGCTCCCAACTGCTTCCTCCCCGAAGCCGTCGCCAGTCCGCCGTGCGCCTCCTCCGTCGTGCCGGCCTACGCGTCCGGCTCCTCTCCTCCAGTGGCGGAGCCAGCGTAGAACCATTGGGTGCAGATGACACCAATGGATTTTGCCGGTCAAGTATCATGGTATATATATTCAGCTCGTTGAACCCAATAAAAAATCACGGCTAAACCCATCCAGTCCTCGGCTGAACCAGTGAAAAGCCTTTGGGCCCTGAAAAATATATTATATTAGCAGGCTAACAGTCCGTGCGCTCTAAAATTAGCTAAAAGCCTGCAAGTAATGATCTAAACTCTGTGCTATACGTACGTATATCCGGCTAGCTGCATGTTTTGCCGATTGGCTCGTCTTTCCGCTGGATTCGCTCGTCACCGCCGCAACAGCAAAAGAGAAAATACATCTCAATTCTGAAAACCCTCGTCTCTCTCGTCGCTCGGACGTTGCCGGCCGGCCGGCAGCGGCAGCCGGACAGCCAGCAATCGCAATCCAAAACAATTCAATCAGGCGGGATTCAGGTACTACGAGAGCAAATCCTTCTCCTTCTTGGTGTCTTGTGCAATTTTTTTCTAACCCTAATGCGTTGATTGCTTTTCCCCTAATAATTTGATCCTAGGTCATGGAACGGTATTACGGAAAAGCAAAACGATCATTAGATTCAGGTAATGATGAAGGTACTTCACGACCATCCGTTAAACGCAAGCAATCAGATGTTGTGAATGCTAGTCTTCTAAAGCCTTCTGATCAGAGAGATTGATTTAGATGAACTGCCTATTGATCCGGCTGATCGGAAAAGAATTTCCCTGTACACTCATGATCCTAAGAAACAAGATGAGATTAGGAGAAGATACTTAACCAGGGGACCATATAGGCCACCACCGGATTTTAATTATCCACATAGGCTCATTGGTGATGACCAACGAAGATTTAATCCAGCATGGTTCAAGAAATATGGTGGTTGGCTCGAGTACAGTGACAAGGTGGATAAGGCATTTTGTTTGTGTTGCTACCTTTTTAGAGATTGCAATAAGGGACAAGCTGGAAATGATGCATTTGCAATTAAAGGCTGGGATGGATGGAACAAGAAATCTAGACTGGATACTCATGTGGGTAAGGGTAAGGTTAATAGCTTCCATAATGTTGCAGTAAAAAGATGTGATGCTTTGATGAATCAGGATCAATCAATTCAGGTTGCTCTCAATAAGCAAACTGGTCTTACTAAAAAGAAAAATCGTATTCGGCTTAATGCTTCAATTGATTCAGTTAGATACTTGTTGAGTCAAGGCTTAGCTTTTCGGGGCCATGATGAATCAAAAGAGTCAAAAAATAAGGGGAATTTTCGGGAGTTGGTAAAAACTTTGGCAAACCAGAATGATGACATACGGAAGGTAGTTCTTGAGAATGCCCCAGAAAATCTTCAGTGGATATGTGGAGATATTCAAAAGGAACTTATTAGTTATTTTGCAAAGGTAAAATCAACATAAAATTATGTTGTACACTAGTTATGTTCTCTTGCAAGTTATAAGCGATCTCTAATGCGTTTGTTAATATTTGTGCAGATAACACTAAATTCTATTACTGAAGAAATTGGAGGTGATGTGTTTAGTCTGTTGATTGATGAGGCGGCTGATGTTTCCGACAAAGAGCAAATGGCGGTTGTCTTGAGATATCTTAGCAAACATGGATGCATTGTTGAACGGCTAGTTGGAGTTGTACATGTGAAGGAAACATCAGCGGTATGTCTCAAGGCCGCTCTTCAAAAATTATTCACTGATATTGGATTAAGTATAAAACAAGTAAGAGGCCAATGCTATGATGGGGCAAGCAACATGCGTGGTGAGTTCAATGGTTTGAAAGCCAAGATTCTACAGGAGAATAGTTCAGCATATTATGTGCACTGTTTTGCTCACCAACTTCAGTTGGTTATTGTGGCAGTAGCGAAGAAGAATGATGATATTGCAGATTTTTTCTACATGATCTCTATTTTATTTAACGTGGTTGGAGCTTCTTGCAAAAGAAAAGACATGATTAGAGAGAAACATCGGAAGGAGGTAATAAAAGCCATAGGCAGTGGACGGATTAGCACAGGTACAGGGCAAAATCAAGATCAAACTCTCTAAAGAGCAGGAGACACGCGGTGGGGTTCACACTATAGAACCCTTTCAGGTCTTGTGAAATTATTCACAGCTACTATTTCTGTTCTCAAATATGTTGCAAAAGAAGGAAAAGGTGAAAAGAAAAGCCAGGCACGTGGTCTTGTAGCATATTTCGAGACTTTTGAGTTTGCGTTTTATTTGCATATGATGCTGCATATATTAGGAAGTGCAAATATTTTGTCACAATCTTTACAGAAGAAGGATCAAGACATCCTAAATGCCATATCATGTGTGAAGTCAACAAGAAATAAGCTCCAAAAACTAAGGGAGAATGGATGGGATTCACTTCTAGAGAAGGCATATTTATTCTGTGAAGAACACCATATTGAGAGAGCAAACATGCAGGAGGACTATGTTGATCGGCATGCGCCGCGGAAAAAAACCAATAAGACAAACCTCCAACATTTCCAAATAGAGTGTCTTAATTTTGTTATTGACTGGCAGCTTCAAGAATTTGATGACCGTTTTAATGAGGTAAATTCTGCATTGCTTGGCCACATGGCTTCTTTTAGTCCAAAAGACTCTTTTGTTGATTTCAACTCAGAGAGCTTGGTGGAGCTAGCTAAATTCTATCCAGATGATTTTAATTCAGAAAAATTGGATGATCTTGGTCATGAACTTATCACTTACATTGATAATGCGTGAGCGGATGAAAGGTTTGCCAATTTGGATGGGATTGCCGATCTTGCTAAATTAATGGTGCAGACAAATAAGCATAGTACTTTTCCATTGGTCTATCAACTTCTAAAGTTAGTACTAATATTGCCGGTTGCCACTGCATCAGTGGAGAGATGTTTTTCAGCTATGAATGTTGTGAAGAAAAAGTTGCGCAATAAAATGGGTGATCAGTTTATGAGTGATTGTCTGATTTGCTATGTGGAGAAAGACATATTTTCTACCATTAGTAATGATCAGGTGTTTAACCTTTTTAAGAGGATGAAAGATAGACAAGGGAAACTTTGAAAGGTGAGTGACTTTCATGTTTCAGTTAATTGTACATGTTTAAAACTCATGAACTAATTGGTCATTTTTGTTTATTTTTCACAGGAAGACACGAGCTGCCCTTAATAATGTTATAAAGTCTTTTACTAATTTATATGCAATATATAAACAAGCGGTTTAGGATTTAATTTTCTGGTAAGCTGTGAACCTTTAGTTTTAATATATCAACTATACATGTTTCCATATCTCTATTGCTTATGTTGTATTGAGTGTTGTGGTCCTGTTTTGAGATTGTCTAAGATCCTAAAAATAGTATTGTTAGTTCATTCCCAAATCTTGAGTGAACCCATTGGCAAAATTTCCTAGCTCCGCCCCTGCTCTCCTCCTCCCATGGTGGATGTCGTCGGCTCCGCCGCGAGCCTCTACCATACCTCCTCCACGACGCCCTCCCCGCCGTGCTCGCATGGTGGTTTTGGCCGACGCCGTCTCCGACGAGGTCTCTACCGCTCCGTGCTGGCCTTCGCCCCTGCTCTCCTCCGCGCCCACAAAGCAGTGACACTTCTGCCGAGGATTCTGCCAAGGGGGAGCAAGGTGGCCTGCGGCCATGGCCGTCAAGTCTTCACCTGTTTTATGATTGGGCTATAGATTTTTAGTCTTTATTTTTTGCTATATTTATACAATTTTTTAGATACATAATCATATTTATATTGCTACTTTTGTTATTTCTTTGAGTTCTACATTGGTTTTTTTACCAAGAAAAAAAATTCTTGAGATGCTACAATGACGTAATATTTTTGCTACAACCGATGTATGGTATTGCTAGAATAGCACAATTTTTTTGTTACCACATGCCCGCGAGTTCTCCGGCGAAGTCTGCGGCGAAAGTCTCCGGCGAGGTCGGACTTTTGCTACATTAGCTTATTTTTTCTGCTACCACCATTCTCTGATTTTGCTACAATGGCGTAAAACTCTTGTTAGGAGGTCCCCGACGAGGTTTTCTCTGACGACGTCTTCGGTGATATCTCCGGTGAAGACGGATTTGCTACACATGGATATTTTTTTGGCTACAATTGTTTAGTGGTTTTGCTATAATAGCGCAAAGTTTTTGCTACAATGGTCTCCTGCGACATCCCGGGTGAGGTCTCCGACGAGGTGTCTAGAAAAGTCTCCGACGATGTCTCTGACGAAGTAGGTTTTTTGCTATGTTAGAAGAACTTTGTTGCTACAACCGTTTTGTGATTTTGCTACAACAGTGTCAACGTTTTGCTATAAGTTCTCCTGCGAGAGTCAGCGGCGATTTTTTCCCGACGATGTCTCCGGCGAAGTCGGTTTTGCTGCATTAGTATAATTTTTTTACTGCATGGTCTCTAGCGAGGTCTCGGCGAGATGTCCTATTTCTAAAATGAACCATTTTTTTTTTGCTTGTGAAGCAAAAGCAAGGACATATGTAGCAAAAACGGACTGTTTTGCAGCAAAAAGGGCTATTTTGGGCACACGTGTCGCGCAGGGGAGGAGGACGATGAGAACTCCCTATCGTCCGGAGGACGCCCAGCGGTTTCCTTTGAGAAAAGAGTAACTGGGAGAGGGGGTTGCGCTGTAGAAATGTAGTCGAGATCGAAATCCGATGTGTGTATCACGAGCAGCGTGTCAGCTAGCTAGTGCTAGGACGACGAAAATAGATCGATCGCGCCTTGTAGGACGTACGACGAGCAGGATGCATCTCTACTAGGACGTACGACGACGAGGAGGATGCATCGATGCATTTTCTTCAATTTCGCCTCGTGTGTGGTATATTATGGGTGGTTTAGGATGTACACACATGTACACATGCATGCATTATTCACGGGGATTTTCATGCATGGCAGCGACTGAATCGGCTGCATGCACGCGAGGCGATAATGCGAGCGACCATCGTTGAAGATGACAAACGTAGATTAGAAGAGACCGATCTCAAACCACACCAACCAAGACGAAGAATGACCGGATCCCAAGGAATCCGTCGGACACACGACTTCATGCGTCCTCCATTGATGCTAGACGCACCACCAGAGCGAGGATAGGACAGGGAGAACCTTATTCTGACCTCAGAACGTAGCCGCTGCCTCGACATCCTGAATAAGTCACTGAAAGCAGTCTAAACAAAATACATATACCTCCCGTCGGCGAGAAGCCGTGGTCCGCCACGCCTCTAAGGCCCTAAGGCCGCCAGAGACGAGACAGACCGGTGGCGTCGCCGGCGGAGGGAAGCAACCCTAGATGGATTTTAGCCGCCGCCGTCTCTCTCTCTATTCTCTATTCTCCCGTACCGGTTTAGTATCTTGTTAGTGTTGGTGTGAGAACTTGGCCTGAAACACAGTGTTTGTCGTTTAGCTTGTAATACCGTCCTCCGCAAATTCTGGATCTCGCTCAAAGCAAACCCTCAAGCCGAGATGAACTAGACAATTAAAGGAGAGCGGATTTACGGCTAGTAGGTGTAGGGGTTCGTAGCATGGAAAACAAAAATTTTCTATCGCATACAAACAAACAAGCCAAGATCTATCTACTAGATTGCAGCAACGAGTCGATGGAATAACTCACCCTCGAAGATTCCAAAGTGTTTAACGAGAGCAGATTCTCGTGGGTGATGTAGTCGTACTCTTTCCGATCTCAAGATCGCGTAGACGATCCTTCCAGCGCCACGTTCGGCGCTCCCTTGATCGGTCCTGCACGTTCGATTTTCGACGAAGACCTTCCTCTCCCTTGTTCCGGTGAGCGGAGGTTGTAGTACTCTCCTCGCGATTCCGGTGACTGGCGTGATGCAGGAGGTAGAGGGAAATCCATGAGGCTTCGCCTTAAGCGGTGCAGTATGGTGGAGCTTATGAGAGAGGCTATTAGTGGTCTAGTAATTAGACACACCAATTAGAAGGCTCTAAACCAATTAGAAGGCTCTAAACCGAAATAGCTCTAAACCGGGGTTTAGGTCTAGGGTTTAGTTTAGAGGATAGGAACTTGTGTGTACTAGGAGGCCCTGCCCCTCCTTTATAGGTGGGAGGGCGGCCAAGGGAGGTGGAGTCCCTCCCCAACTCGGCCTTGAGGTGGGCCCGGCTTGGGAGGAGGAATCCCTCCCAACTCGGTTCCACTTCTCCTCCTCTTTCCACTTTCCAAAACTTGCCGTTTGACTTTCAAACTAGCCGTTTGACTTTTCAATTTAGGATTTAAATAAACCCTTTATTTTGGACAGCGAGAACACTTAGTACATGATGCAATCATTCCAACTTACAATGACACATTCATGTACCCTTCCCCTTGAGTCTTGGGACATTCAGGACCTTCTAGAATGTTCGATGAAAACACGGAACCATTCCCCAACTCCGAAGCGGGACTTTCCTTATATGAATCTTATTCTCCGGACCATTCCGGATCACCTCGTGATATCCGGATCCCATCGAGACTCGAACAACATTCGGTCTCTTTCTCATAATACCATAACTACTCAAACAACGTCGAATCCTTAAGTGTGTCTCCCTACGGTTCGTGAATTATGCGGACATGATCGAGACACTTCTCCGAACAATAACCAATAGAGGAATCTGGAAATTCATATGGCTCCCACATATTTCTACGATTACTTTGCGATCGAATGAACCACTTACATACGATACCAATTTCCCTTTGTCTCACGATATGTTACTTATCCGAGGCTATGATCGTCGGTATCTCTGCATACCTAGTTCATCCTCGTTACTGATAAGTACTCTTTTCTCGTTCCCGTGATATGTGATCCCTTGTGACCCAGTCACATGCTTGCAAGCTAATTGGATGACATTTCACCGAGAGGGCCAGAGAATATCTATCGTCATATGGATGGACAAATCCCACTCTTGATCCATGTGTTTCAACCAATACTTTCCGAACACTCAATACCACCTTTATAGCCACCACATTACGGTGTGGTGTTTGATGACATCAAAGCATCCATCCGATAAAAGGTGATATGCATGATCTCATGGTGAAGGAATTAGGTTACTATGTATCGAAAGCATATAGCAATTGAACTATTGAAATGACTTGATCTTTATGCTACGCTTATCTATAGGAGTATGTCCACCATATCATTCTCCTAACGATATGATCTTGTTGTTGATAACATCTCAATGTTCATGATAGGAAACCACAATCATCAATCAACCAACAAGCTAGTGAAGTATAGAGGCTATACTAGGGACTTCAAATTAAGTTTACAATTCACACAAGTATTAATGTTTCCTTGTTAATACTATTATAGCATGAATATAAACATTTATCATAAACACAAAGATATATAATAATAACTACATTTATTATTGCCTCTAGGGCATATCTCCAACAGTCTCCCACTTGCACTAGAGTCATCTAATCTAGATTACATGGTAATATACCGAACACCCATGGCAGTTTGGTGTTGGTCATGTTTTGCCCTCGGGAGAGGTTTAGTCAACGGATCCGCCACATTCAGATCTGTGTGTACTTTGCAAATCTTTATATCCCCATCTGGATATGTTCTCGAATAGCGTGGAAGCAGCTTGATATGCTTGACTTCTTGTGTGACCTTGGTTCTTGCGCATTGGCTATGGCGCCCATGTTGTCACAGTAAATAGACATTGGGTCCAGCGCACTTGGAACCACACCCAGCTCTGTAATGAACTCTTTCATCCATATTGCTTCTTGTGAAGCCTCCGAAGCAGCCATGTATTCCGATTCAGTTGAAGATCTCGCCACAACGCTTTGCTTTGCACTCCTCCAGCTAACTTCTGCACCATTCAAAATAAATCATTATCCAGTTGTGATTTAGAATCATGGGATCGGTGTTCCAACTAACATCGGTGTAACCATTAACAACAGCTGTTCATCACCTCCATAAGAAAGAACCATATCCTTAGTTCTTCTCAAGTACTTAAGGATGTTTTTGACATTGTCCAATGATCCACTCTGGATCACTTTGATATCTGCTAGTTAGACTAACGACATATGCGATGTCGGGTCTAGTACATAGCATGGCATACATTAGAGATCCTATGGCTGAGGCATAGGGAGTCTTACTCATCCTTTCTCTATCTTACGCCGATGTCGGACTTTGAGTTTTACTCAAGGTGTATTAGCAACATGGGCAAGAACCCTTTCTTGCTATCTTCCATTCAAACCTCTTTAGAACTTTGTCCAAATATGTACTTTGTGACAATGATATTTGGCGTTCGATCTATCTCTATAAATCTTTATGCCTAATATGTAAGGCTGCTTGTAAGATCCTTCATTGAAAAACTATTATTCAAATACTCTTTGACACTATTAAGAAGGTCTACATCATTCCCAATCAACAATATGTCATCCACATACAATATTAAGAATGCTCTGAGCTCCACTCACTTTCTTGTAAATACAAGCTTCTCCATAAGTTTGTATAAAACCAAAACTTTGATTACCTTATCAAAGCGTTGATTCCAACCGGGATGCTTGCTTCAATCCATAGATGGACCGTTGAAGTTTGCATACCTTGTTAGCATCTTTAGGATCGACAAAACCTTTGGGTTGCATCATATACAACTCTTCATCAATGTCTCCATTGAGGAATGCTGTTTTGACATCCATCGCCATATCTCATAATCGTAATATGCAGCGATTGCTAACATAATCCTCCTGATTTTAGCTTAACTTGGTGAGAAAGTCTCATCGTAGTCAACTCCTTGAATTTGTGAAACCCTTTTGCGACAAGTCGAGCTTTATAAACAGTAACATTACCATCGACATCTGTTTTCTTCTTGAAAATCCATTTGTTCTCGGCGACCTTAGGCCATCCGTAAGTCCACCAAAGTCCATACTTGGTTTTCGTACATGGATCCAATCTCGGATTTCATGGCTTCTTGCCATTTATTGGAATCTGGGCTCATCATCGCTTCCTCATATGTCTCGGGGTCATTGTTGTCCACCAACATGACATTCATAACGGAATCATACCAATGCAGGTGAGTGCGATTTCTCGTTGACCTCAGAGGCTCTGTAGCAACTTCAGCGAAGTTTCATGATCACCATCATTAGCTTCCTCTCTTATTGGTGCAGGCACCAGGAACTTCTTCCGGTGCTGCGCTACTCGCAATTCGAGAGAAGGTTCGACAACCTCGTCGAGTTCTACTTTCCTTCCAGTCACTTCTTTCGAGAGAAATTCCTTCTCTAGAAAGGATCCATTCTTAACAGCGAAGATTTTGCCTTGGATCTATGATAGAAGGTATACCCAATAGTTTCCTTGGGTATCCTATGAAGGCGCATTTTTCGCTTTGGGTTCAAGCTTGTCCGTTGTAACTTCTTTACATAGGCCGCATCCCCAAACTTTAAGGAGCGACAATTTAGGTTTCTTCCCAAACCATAATTCATACGGTGTCGTTTCAGCGGTTTAGGCGGTGCCCTATTTAAAGTGAATCTGGCTGTTTCTAATGCATAACCCCAAAATGATAGTGGTAAATCTGTAAGTGACATCATAGAGCGAACCATATCTAAGAGAGTTCGATTCTGACGTTCGAGACACACCATTATCTTTGTGGTGTTCGGCGGTGTCAACTGCGAAAGTATTCCACATTTCTTCAAATGCTCAAACTCGTAACTTAGATATTCACCTCCATGATCGAGCGTAGAAATTTAATCTTCTTGTTACGTTGATTCTCTACCTCACTTTGAAACTCCTTAAACTTCTTGAAAGTTTGGGACTTATGTTTCATGAAATAGATATACCCATATCTACTTAAATCATCCGTGAAGGTAAGAACATAACGATAACCATGGCGATGCTACACTCATTGGACCACACATCGGTATGTATGATTTCCAATAAGTCGTAGCTCGCTCCATCATCTGAAAATGGAGTCTTAGTCATTTTACCCATCGGACATGCTTCGCATCTTTCAAGTGATTCAAAATCAAGTGATTCAAGAAGTCCATCGAATGGAGTTTCTTCATATGCTTCACTCCAATGTGACCAAGGCGATTGCCACATATAGGTCGAGTTATCGCTTGATTTCAATCGTTTAGCTTCAATGTTATTAATATGTGTATTTCTACTATCGAGATTCAACAAGAATAGACCATCTATCAAAGGTGCATGTGCATAAAACACATTACTCATATAAATCGAACAACCATTATTCTCGGATTTAAACAAGTAACCGTCTACTTAATAAACAAGATCACGATATAATGTTCATGCTTAACGCAGGCACCAAATAACAATTATTTAAGTATAAAACTAATCCCGATGGTAGATGAAGAGGTAGCGTGCGACGCGATCACATCAACCTTTGATCCGTTTCCTCACGCGCCGTCACCTCGTTCTTCACTAGCTTCCGTTTATTCTGCAGCTCTGTTTGAGTTACAAATATGAGCAACCGAACCAGTATCAAATACCCAGGCACTACTACGAATACTAATGAAATACACATCAATAACATGTATATCAGATATACCTTTCTTCTTGATGTTGCCGTTCTTCAAATCCGCCAAGTACTTTGGGCAATTCCGCTTCCAGTGACCTTCTCCCTTGCAGTAAAAGCACTCGATGTCGGGCTTGGGTCCAGCCTTGGTCTTCTTCGTCGGTATGGTAACTTTCTTACCACCCTTCTTGAAGTGTCCCTTTCGCTTAGACTTGCCTTTCTTGAATTTGGTGGTCTTATTGACCATCAACACTTGTGCTCTTTCTTGATCTCCACTTACGCAGATTTTAACATAGCAAATAGTTAAGCAACTCTTTGTTCATGTTACGCATGTTGTAGTTCATCACAAAGTTCTTGTAACTTGGTGGTAGTGATTGGAGGATCGGTAAACCCCCAAAGTATTAGGAATCACTATACCCAAACTTTGAAGTTTATTTGCGTGCCCGGACATCTTAAGCACATGCTCAGCGGCCAGACTACCCTCTTCCATCTTGCAGTTAAAGAACTTTTGAAGCTTCATAACTTTCAATTGCCGCATGAGTCTCAAAGATTAATTTGAGATCCTCGACAATATCATATGGATCGACTCTTCAAACCTTTTCTCAAGCTCGATTCTAAACCATACAAGATAGCACCTTGAACTATGGATCTTGATTCTTAGAAGCGAGGTAAACGCTCTTTACTTCATCGGTAGCATCAGGCGGTGGGTCACCTAGCGGTGCATCCAGCACATAGGTCAAATTACCATTTGTGAGGACAATCCTCAAATTGCGGAACCAATCCATGAAGTTGCTTCCATTGTTTTCAATTTTCTTTCTCTAGGAGCATTAAAATTGATGGTAGGGGCTGCCATTGATCTACAACATATTTGCAATAGTTTAGACTAAGTTTATGACAAATTGAGTTCAAATTAATTAATGAAATTAAACTAGGTGAACTCCCTCAAAACAACATCCTCACATTGTTTTAGTGATCACACGAACCAAATCCACTACATCAACACCGATCATCACGAGAGTTGATATAGTTTCAATGGCGAACAATCATCATGTTCATCATATCTACTATATGATTCATGCTTTACCTTCGGTGATCCGTGCTCTGAGGCCATGTGCGTACATGCTAGGCTCGTCAAGATCAAACCTTAGCTACCGCATAAGCAAATCTGGCTTACGTTGTATTCACCAGCGGAATCAAAGACACCCGATCATCACGTGGTGCTTGAGCAGCAAGCTTTGGCAGTGCATACTAAGGGTGAACACTTTAGAACTTGAAATTTATGTGCATGAGGGATCATCTTATAATGCTACCGTGTCTACTAAGCAATACAAGATGCATAAAGGATTAACATCACATGCAATTCATAATATGTGATATGATATGGCCTTTCTTCTTTGTGCTTCCGATCTCCATCTTCAAGCACGAACATGATCTCCATCATCACCGGCATAGCATCAAGGTCGATGGCGGCTTCTTCATGGTTGTAGTCCACCAGCTTCAACTATTACAACTATTTTGAATAGACACGCAGGTCTTATGAAATTAAAGACAACCATATGGCTCACGCGGTTGCCAACTTACAATAAGGAACATTGCATACATCAAATATAATCACAATCATGGCCATATCACATCCTTGCACACCTGCAAAACAAAGTTAGGCGCTCTACTTTCTTTGCATATTTTACGTGGTTTGGGGCTTTCATAAGTGTCGTTCTAACTACGAACAAGAACCACAACATTGATACTAGCATTGTTGATCACCCGTTGTAAATTGGATCTTTACTATGCTAGGAGAAGCAGGCACCCATAAAGCCACTTATGCAATCTGAGTTGCATGTCAAGCGTGGAGCAAGTCTCATGAGCGATGTCATGTAAGGTTAGCAGGCGCTTCATCCCAACATACCGCAAGATGCAAAGTACACAAAAGCAATCTACAATAAAAGCATCAACGCCCACAATGACCATTGTGTTCTACTCGTCAACAGATCTACATATAGACGGCTCGATACCCTTTGTAGGGGTTCGTAGCATGGAAAACAAAAATTTTCTATCGCATACAAACAAACAAGCCAAGATCTATCTACTAGATTGCAGCAGTCGATGGAATAACTCACCCTGAAGATTCCAAAGTGTTTAGCGAGCAGATTCTCGTGGGTGATGTAGTCGTACTCTTTCGATCTCAAGATCGCGTGAGCGATCCTTCAGGCCACGTTCCAGCGCTCCTTGATCGGTCACACGTTCGATTTTCGGCGAAGACCTTCCTCTCCCTTGTTCCAGTGAGCGGAGGTTGTAGTACTCTCCTCGCGATTCGGCTGACTGTGGCGTGGTCTTGGTAGAGGGAAATCCGAGGCTTCGCCTTAAGCCGGTCGAGTATGGTGGAGCTTATGAGAGAGGCTATTAGTGGTCTAGTAATTAGACACACCAATTAGAAGGCTCTAAACCAATTAGAAGGCTCTAAACGAATAGCTCTAAAGGGGTTTAGGTCTAGGGTTTAGTTTAGAGGATAGGAACTTGTGTGTACTAGGAGGCGGCCCTGCCCCTCCCTTTATAGGTGGGAGGGCGGCGGCCAAGGGAGGAGTCCCTCCCAACTCGGCCTTGGGAGGGCGCCGGCAGGGGAGGGAATCCTCCCAACTCGGTTCCACTTCCTCCTCTTTTCCCACTTTCCAAAACTTGCCGTTTGACTTTCAAACTAGCCGTTTGACTTTTCAATTTAGGATTTAAATAAACCCTTTATTTTGGACAGCGAGAACACTTAGTACATGATGCAATCATTCCAACTTACAATGACACATTCATGTACCCTTCCCCCTTGGTCTGGGACATTCCGGGACCTTCTAGAATGTTCGATGAAAACACGGAACCATTCCCCAACTCGAAGCGGGACTTTCCTTATATGAATCTTATTCTCGGACCATTCCGGATCACCTCGTGATATCCGGATCCCATCGAGACTCGAACAACATTCGGTCTCTTTCTCATAATACCATAACTACTCAAACAACGTCGAATCCTTAAGTGTGTCTCCCTACGGTTCGTGAATTATGCGGACATGATCGAGACACTTCTCGAACAATAACCAATAGAGGAATCTGGAAATTCATATGGCTCCCACATATTTCTCACGATTACTTTGCGATCGAATGAACCACTTACATACGATACCAATTTCCCTTTGTCTCACGATATGTTACTTATCAGAGGCTATGATCGTCGGTATCTACGCATACCTAGTTCATCCTCGTTCTTGATAAGTACTCTTTTCTCGTTCCGTGATATGTGATCCTTGTGACCAAGTCACATGCTTGCAAGCTAATTGGATGACATTTCACGAGAGGGCCAGAGAATATCTATCCGTCATATGGATGGACAAATCCCACTCTTGATCCATGTGTTTCAACCAATACTTTCCGAACACTCAATACCACCTTTATAGCCACCTATTACGGTGTGGTGTTTGATGACATCAAAGCATCCATCCGATAAAGGTGATATGCATGATATCATGGTGAAGGAATTAGGTTACTATGTATCGAAAGCATATAGCAATTGAACTATTGAAATGACTTGATCTTTATGCTCGCTTATCTATAGGAGTATGTCCACCATATCATTCTCCTAACGATATGATCTTGTTGTTGATAACATCTCAATGTTCATGACAAAGAAACCACATCATCAATCAACCAACAAGCTAGTGAAGTATAGAGGCTATACTAGGGACTTCAAATTAAGTTTACAAATCACACAAGTATTAATGGTTTCCTTGTTAATACTATTATAGCATGAATATAAACATTTATCATAAACACAAAGATATATAATAATAACTACATTTATTATTGACTCTAGGGCATATCTCCAACAATACCAGCGATCAAACCTCGGATAAGTAGAATATCGCGTGACAAAGGGAATTGGTTTCGTATGTTAATGGTTCTATCGATCACGAAGTCATCGTTGAGTATGTAGAGCGTTATGGATCTCGGATCCGTGATGGTTATTGATGGGAGGTGTCTTCATCATGCGCATATTCACGAACCGTAGGGTGACACACTTAAGGTTAAGTTGTTTTAAGTAGATATGGAATATCGTTGGAGACCGAATGTTGTTCGGAGTCTCGGATTGGATCGAGACATCTGAGGAGATCCGGAATGGTCAGAATAAGATTCATATATTGGGGATTATTTTCTAAGTTAGGAAATGTTTGAGTGTTTGTATGGAATTCTAGAAGGTTTGAGAATGTTAGGAAGGTTCTAGTAGATTTCTTGGGTTTGCTTGAAAACCAAGAAAGGATCAAGGAGTCTTTGTGGGGGCAGAACGGATTCGTGGGGAGGAGGACTCCTCCCCTTCCCAACCCAGCACCAAGGAGGGAGTCCTACTAGGACTCCCCCTCCCATGGCGCCTCCTCCTTTAAATAGGGGGAGGCGCCCTTTGCCAACACTCTCCATAACAAACCCTAGCCGCCTCTCTCCTCCTCCTTCGCTCTGCTCCCGGCTTGGCGAAGCCTGCAGAAATCTCTACTCCACCACCACCACCACACCGTCGTGCTCTGGGATTAGTGGAAGATCTACTACCTCTGGCTTTGCTTCTTTGGAGCAGGGAGAGGAAGGTGCATTTCGACTCACGTGTGGCCATGCATTGCGGCTAGCAGGAGCCTTGTGGCCGGAAGGATCGTCCACACGATCTTGAGATCGACAAGTGATCGACTACATCAGCGAGATCTAATCTCGTAGGCTTTTGGTTCTCGAGGTTGTAGATCTATCTCGTTGCACATGTCTAATAGATTAGATCTTGGCTTTTATCTAGATTAGATCTGGGTTTTGTTATTTCTTCTTGGTAGAATTTTTTGTTTTCCATGCTACGAACCCATCACTAGGGGCTTTTGTCCAGCCCTAGCAGATGGGACAGACTTAGCCTAGTGGGCCAGGCCCGTGTTTTAAAGAAGGACTTATATAAAATACTTAATTACAAATATACCCCGAGTTAAATTAGGCTCTAGAAAATAAATAAAATCCTAAAATACAAATAATATATTTATGAAATCACAAAATATCCTCTATCCAATAAAAATACTAGGTAGTAATTTTTTAGTAGATAAATATAGATTTATTATTAGAATTATATCTATTCATACAGAATTTTACAAAAATATACAAAACACATAAAATTGAATAAAACTCACTTTTAAGATTCTAAAAAATCTATTATAGAAAAAATACTAGTTTGTATTTTTTGAAAAGTAAATCAAGTGTAACAAAATAAAGTTTTACTTCCTTAAAGGAATTTTAGTTAAATATTTAAAAAGTTAAATATTAAATAAATTCATTTTAAACTCTTAGAATAATATTAATCATTATAAAATGCTAACTAATAATATGAATTTAATGATTCTTGAGTAATGTTTTTCTTTTATTAATTAAATAAGCGTAAAACCTTTTCTAGGTGGGTAAAACACGCCAAAGAAGGAAAGTAATAAATCATTGCATGACATTACTATGCCTTGCATATTGCTTCTTTAAATATTGTCCTTACCCAGGGCAATAATGGTTTCTATAGAAATCGAGCTCAAGGTCGTGGAAGTATCCGACTTCACTACCTTGCAATCACAAAGCAAGTTCACCACTTGCTCATGTCCTTTGAAGAGTCTTTATGAAAGTATTTAAAAATTGTGTGTTATCACCTATGTTCTAAAGGAGGATAAGTTTTTTCCCAAACAAATGAAATGCTATTATCATCCTAAGTGATGATAAATATTAAGAATTGCACTGGAATCTAAGATTTCAGTTGGAAACGAATATGACTTAATAACCCATGACATCAATTGATTCTAGCACGTATATTCACAGAGTTAACCATAAGATTTGGAATGAGGCGGAGAAGTCATTTGATCTTCTTCCTTTCACATGGATGGATGACCTGATCATGAGGCTGAGGATTTCTCGTGGAGAAACCTAGAACATGGGTGGAACCCTTTAGTTTCGAGTGATTTTGGTGTCTAGATTATCTTGAGAGGCTGTTAGTGGTTTAGCTTGTCCTTTAAGGGAGCTTGCCAGTGCATAACTTAGTCTCATAGAGTCTTTAGGTGCCTACGAGTTATTGATCCTATATGGGAGGCTTGGCGGTGGTGGGGCATGTCTGAAGGATTGTGTATTCATCTTGAGGTCGTGGAGAGGCGGTGATTGGCTTGGATCACCTCTGGGCCCCACATCAAGGAATTGTGGATGGGAAAATGCTTGGTTGTGCAACAAGGAGTTGATCTCTTATGGGTAAAATAGCACCCTACAGTGTAAGAATTGTGACATGTTACTCCTGATGCAGGAAGGAGCTCTGAGCGGCGGAAAGGAACTCCATGAAGTTTTGGTCGACTTGTCAAGGCTTTGGGCATAGTTTTGATAATAAAATCAATCTTTGAAGAAATGTTTACTAAAACTACATAGTACAAGGACTTTTAATCCGAGGTAGTAGTTAGAGCATCAAACTTCCTACCTTGCATATAGTGAACTTCTTTGGTAACATTACTCACCCTTTCCTTTGAACCCCTTGCTAGACTCGAGAGGCGGGAGAATGACTAGGTGTATGCTACGGAGGTCCGGGACGTCTACTATGAAGAGCGGACACATGTTCGTGGAATCGAAGGGTGGACTTCTGAGGATACACTATGGAGCTGAAGACAGCGAGTGAAGTAGTTGTCGGTAGTAATATAGTTATCTAGGTTGGCCCGAGCAACACGAACCCTACAAAATAAGCTGTTGAGCTCATGTTTTTATTACCGTTGTGTTTTTCGTTCTTCCGCTGAACTTATAAAATAAGTTATTTGGTTTTGTAAGTTTGAATCTCTTGAAGTCTCGAACTTGGTATTGTAATAATAATGAAGTGTGAATATTTGTAATTTGGACCCATAATGTTTACATTGTACCACTGAGGATGTGATATTCTGAGCGGTGTTTGATGGATACCATGTCGACAACTATAGTGTACTACACATGGAGTGGTATCTTTGGGTCACCGAACCAACTCAACCCTAGTGGTTGTCAAGCACACGGTTCGTAAGTGAATTAAAAACAAAGTAAAATAAAAGTAAATGCATACTAAAACTAAATGCAAAGATAATGGCAAAGCTTAAAACTTTAAGTAAACTACTTAGAGGCTATAACTATGCTTTTATATTTTTGGATTAATTAAATGCTAAAATTTAAAGTGCTTCAAACTGAATGTAAAATGTATTTTTTATTCTAAAAAATGGATCGTGGTTTATAGGTTCACTTGTCTATGCTCTCATAAACATGGTGGCACGAATCTAGCTTTTCAACAAGATAATATTGATCCAAATTTAGTGTGTTTGATATACATTACTATGGGCATCGCGTCCTATTTTTAGATGATGCAACACATGCCACTACAAACTAGATTTAAAATAAACATAGTATTTCCTTTGGTACTTTGACATAATGTTGAATATTAAATATGCTATCTCGAACAAACAGATCACATTTCTATCACTAGGTGGATATAGCACATGCATTCATTTATCCCTTATGAGGCAACAACGAAAATGTTTTAAGCATAGTAGCTTTTAAGTTTTCAGTAACTATCTAGTTACTACTACCGGTCACCCCATCTAATACACCACGTTCTACATAGCGTGACTTAGCATACTAGTTTGATCAGAACATGCATGTAATAACAGGGTAAATATACATCTACAAATTTATCAAACACAATCTGAAGGTTGCAAACCCAAATGTTGATTAACTTGTCAAAATATCAACGAAGTTCTAAAACAATGATAGAACAAGAGAAAGGGAAGAGAGCAAGAATCACGCCACGAGCGCATAGTGCGGTGTACTATTCCCTCTTTATCACCAAGACAATGGAGATATTGTTGGATAGGTTGGGAATGCAATCGGGGGCAACTTAGGCAGTGTTTCCCCCTCCAATTTCTGAAGTTCTCATCTCTATTTTGTGTTATGTATATTTTTGGAGCCTCTGCTCCGCCTCAACTTGCAAGATAGCCGATGGGGGTCTATATATAGATGTTTTAGGTCAAGAAAAAGGTGTTGGCAAAATATTCAGGGCGATTAGATGACAAAGGGTTAAGAAGCACCCCATGGCACATCAGGGTGTTGGTCACACCATGGTGGGTGTCTCCCTCTTCACATGGCCTTTCGATGATCCTCTACGGCCTTGGTGTGTCTTCTCGTGAAATGTTATCTTGAAACAAATCTCTGGTCCTTTTGAGTTTGGGAAGGTCCTAAAATTAAAAGTACACAAATAAGATTTTTTCTTGTTCTAGAGTTATAACCCAAATAATGGGTATCATTCAAATATCCACATAAACAAGGCAATTCTTGGAAATAATTATGAATATAATGCAAATATGTTGGGATATAACACAATAAACTATAAATTTCATGTATGCATTTTAAATTCCTTAGGCGTCATATTGCACCACAAGAGTTTGGAAGTGAATGACAAGATTGACTAACTCTTTCCATACTTGCGGTTCAACCTTTGTTAGACCATATGGACTTGTATGGATAGAGGAATGTCTAGGAGGTATCTAGAGGTTTCTAAGAGCCCTTGGCTCAAATTGGCATTATTGTGGTCAATATGCAATGTCTAAGACTATATCGAGAGGAAAGCCTTATTTTTGAAACTTATCTATGAAAGTTAAAAAAGTTTTTTATATTAAATCCTTAATATTTGGAAAATTTTATTATATTATTGGGACCAACCTATTAATAATTGTAAAGTTTCTTATTTTATAGTTTGTTGGGTAATAACTAAATGGATATTGCACAAATCATCAAGAAGCCCCTTGTTGCGGTGAAATTTAGAGTTTCCTGAAATTTGTATATCTAGATCACTTTTCAAAGATGGTCATGAGAAAACATGAACATGACAACAAACATAAAACTCTCGATATGAAAGTTGCGGGAAATTTCAAGCTAATGCATTTTACCTATATATAATGTCTTAGTCCGAGTTGATATGTAATAGGAATCCAGTTTAGTGAGCATACATAACTACACCACGAGAGTCCAAACGTGAATGCTAGAGTTGACTCTAAATCTTACCATATTTGATGAATTCAACCATGGCTAAGTTCTATGGACTATAGGGACAAAAGAGAAAGCCTAGGAAGTGTTCTAGAGGTGTCAAAGATCCCTTGGATCAAAGGCATGGATTAGGTGGCCAAAATGCAATGTCGAAGTCTATATAAAATGGAAACCCTAGTTTTTAGGAGGCCGGACTCATTGTAGTGAACCTTCCTATCCTTGGTAGGCTCTAAGAGGGAGAGAGTATCATCCATACCACCACCAACTCCATGTAAGAAAGGGTTAGAGGTGCTTTTGCACCTCAAAATTCCACCTACTATCGCTTGTTGGGTTTCACATAGAGTTTAAAAATTCTGGTACTATGAACACACCAAGTTTGAGCTATGCAAGAACACGAGAGATAGATCTAGATGAACTCAGCAGCGAATGCAATGGAAGATTCTCGATGTAGTTAGTTGATAACGATCACATCGATCCCGCATGACTAGGTGTATCCCTCTTAGCAACAAGGTGAAGCTCTACTCGATGGAGGATTAAAGGTACAATCTAAGGCGACAAACTCAGTAGAGATGTACTGCTCATATTGATATTCCACTATTGTCTCCATCCGAAAGCGATTAGATGCAGGTCACGATGTCATGTCGGCCTCCTAGGTGTTAGATCCACACCGACTTTGCCAATGAAGATGTGGATACCACCAAAAGGCTGATGAGTGCAATTATGATTCATATTTAAGCATACAAATTACTCATATTGCCACTCATCTCATGCTCCATCTAGCTACAATTATGCGATTATGCATGATTTACGGTTCTCGTTCATTTTCATATGAGTGTTACCTGACTAGTAGTTTATTAGGATTTTATTAGTTTTACTTGTCTTTGGCGTGTGTAGG
The DNA here is from genome assembly GCA_023614405.1 of Avena insularis. Taxonomy (NCBI): domain Eukaryota; kingdom Viridiplantae; phylum Streptophyta; class Magnoliopsida; order Poales; family Poaceae; genus Avena; species Avena insularis. Next base: position 78,946,990 of record CM042695.1, on the reverse strand, counting down.
TTCTATGGAGAATAATGGATAAAGCAAGGCAAGAGGAATCACGGAGAGGGAAATATGGAGGAGCAATAGGCACCAGACTTAGCCATATGAGGGGTGGAAAATTAGATTTTCCATAAATTCCAAATAAAGATCCAAGACCATGTTGTTGTAGCCCTCGTCCATATAGGTCCAACAAGTTGAAGAATGTCAAATCGGAGTTTGTATGAGAAATTATGGCCAAAATAACAAAGGATACTATGCTCGTAATGACCATCCGTATGGGAACGATGCAGTCGTCTATATCATGGGCTAGGATCTGTGGAAAGGTCTTCTGGATCGTTTCTTCACAAAATCCATCCCTTTTGTTCTCAGGCCATTCTTTGGTCATAGGCAACATGGGAGGGGATATTGGAGACCCTACTAGGCCTATATAAAGAGGTGAGGAATCAAGGGAGATGGATCTCACCACATACCTCCATGGGGAAGCCCTTCCACAACTGCCACTTCCATAGCTGCCAATGTGCCACCTCCACACAGATCTCCACCATCACCACCACATACGAGGAGAAGGATCTTGGATCATTGTAGGACAAGGCATCATCCTCATTCATCATCAACCGCTGCATATCCATCAACATCACTGTTCCGCATCTCACTTATCCCCATTAGTTGTAATTGCAATTGATATTGTGCATTTATACTAGAATTCCTCCATATACTTTCATTGCATCCATTTGATTATGATGATGTTATTGATTGTCTCCATGTGTGAGTAGTTTACCTTGTTCTTGGGGAGATGGAGAAACCCTGGCAATATTATAATATGAAATAAAGATGATCTATTACTTTATGGTATGATTATGTGTTAGTTTTCTCAGTAGATGTTATGCGAAGTCTACCACATAATATTTGACTTAGGGACTACAGAGGTAACTACCCCTTGAAGTATGGAATTGTGTACAACATTGATGGCAACAAACATGGCCACTTTTCGTTGGGACTCGAAGTGCAGAGTGTTGTAGCAAGCTTCTTTTCCCCACAAGGGTGACTCAAGGGTTTATATCGAACTCCCGGGGAATTGGTTATGGAAGGATGTTTATCTTCTCCTCTTCAAGCAACCTGTAAAGCAAAATAATTTGTATTGTGTCCCCAACTCCACCAAGTGGTTGTTAAGCACAAGGTTTCATATTAGTAATATAAAAAAAAAGTAAACTGAAATGAAAGCAGTAAATAAAGTAAAGTAATGCAAACTAGATGATATGGAAGATAGTAGAGTTGTTTTTGGGTTTTATAAGTGATTGCAAGTAGAGAAAATATTTTTGTATTTTCGAAATAATAAATTGCAGAAATTATAAAGGATATTAGATACAATGGGAAGGTGTTTATTATTATAAAATCGGATAAGGGGTTCATGTTTTCACTTGTCTACTCTATTGTTAGGTTGTAGTGATCACAAAACAATTCATCAATGATAAAGATTCATGGAAATTCTATAAATGCTTGATAAAAGGAATTAATATGGGCATCACATTCTAATATTGAGATGGAATACATCTCTATCATATACTCCTCAAGAAAGGGAAATTTCCATGCAATCTTGATTTAAGAACAAATCAAAGTATGGCTTTAAGCAATATTATATGATGTTTGAAATACAAATATTCTACCTTGATTTAACAAGGTCATCACACTGTCACGTGATAACTATAACACATGATTTCACTTTACCCCCTAGTGAGGTAGCAAAATAAATGTAAAAACCAAAGTAGATCTTGAATATTATGTGTCACAATTCAATCTCCACCCCATGCTACTCCATATAACACACACTTCTCCCCATACAAGTTCTTGCATACAAGTTGGATCGAAACAAGTAATGAAGAACGGGGTGCATGATATGCATCTATTAAAACATCTTACACAAAATAGATTCCAATCTCAAATATAAAATCATAGAACAAAGATCCACCACATAGGAATTACAAATATGACCATAATCATGTTGGGCAGCTCATATAGTACTAGATCTATGAAGAACAAGAGAGAAATAGATCAAGCTCTTGCCCAAACCCATAGCCGGTGGACTACTCCCTATTCATCATGGTGAGGAAGCTGGAGATGTTGGAGAGGGTGGAGATCTCCCTAGAGGTGGCTCCAGTGGAGTTTCCCCCTCCAATCTTTGCCGGATCTGACTCTATTTGGTGGTGTTTTCATCTCTGGTGGCTTCTATTTTTAGGATGCCCCGGGGGTCCTTATATAGGTATTTTTTAGGTCAAGAGAACTCAGTAGGCAAAAGAATCAAGGTGATCAGATGGTGGAGGAGGGAAAGAGCATGGGTGTACGCCCATCAAGCCTAAGCGCCACCTAGGATCTTTTGGCCCTCTGTCCCTCTGATGAGATTCATACTCAGATGCTTCTTGTGGATAGATGTTGGCATTCCCAAAGTGTAAGTTCATTTGACTTTGTATAGGTCTGAAACATCAAAAACATTGAAAGCAGGGTTTTTACGCCTGTGAGGTTATAACCAAAATAAAGAGTATCATTGGCAAATCCCCAAAAATCAATATAAAATAGGGATATAACATTATATATGATGCAAATATGTGGGAAAACATGTTAACAAACTACAAAGTTCATGTATGCATTTTACATGCATCAAGAGTGAAGTGTGATACCTTCGATCTGGATTGCGGATGTAGTATAGCTTCTTTTTCCCTAGTAGACCTAGGTTATCGAATCCTCGGGAAGCGAATGCGTAGTGAAGTTACTTTAACGGACCTTCGTGAGTTTTAGAATTCCTTTTGTGTTTTTACCGGACCAATAACTTGCGTCTTTTTGTTGTTGTCGATGATGGAGAGAGAGGGCCTAGGGCGTTCGGTTTCACCTGAAGTTGTGCAAAACATCTAATGGGAATAAAAGATAGAATTAAAGTATGCATGTACTTGTTAGAGCAAGATAAATTATATGTGGGCAGTGCATCCATAATTGCTATTGCCTCCGCAACCGCTTATAGATATAACCTACTAGTCTCATCCATAGAAGAAAGAGAACTAATGATATACATAGAGATGTCACCGTTAATCCCAAGTAAATCCCTCACATACAGCTGTACTACCCCTTCTGTCACTGGGGTTCCCAACCTACAGATCAGTCATTACTCATACTCCCTATACCTAGCTCAACCCTCGGGGTCTTTGGTACCCGGCAAGTCCTTGGATTCAGGCAAGAGAGGACATAATAATCATCATGTCATACAAACTAATACACGATCCCATCTATGATAAATAATATGCAAAAACTCTACATGGCTAGGCCGAAGCCCTTATCCTAAGGAGAATTACTCACACATAGAGATGACATCAACAATCATAAACATTGTAATGAAAATCATAAGATTGATAGTAATAGTCTTACAATGTCGCCAATCGGAGAAGAGATTGATGTCTACGCACTTCTATTCTTGTAGACAGTTGTTGGGCCTCCAAGTGTAGAGGTTTGTAGAACAGCAGCAAGTTTCCCTTCAATGGATCACCCAAGGTTTATCAAACTTAGGGAGGAAGTGGTCAAAGGTATCCCTCTCAAGCAACCCTGCAATCAAGATACAAGAAGTCTCTTGTGTCCCCAACACACCCAACACTTGTCAGGTGTATAGGTGCACTAGTTCGGCGAAGAGATAGTGAAATACAAGTGGTATGGATATAAGACAACGGTGCCAGAAAATAGCTTGACGGGTAGGAAGAGACTAAAGGCAATCTGAAATAAAGATGGAAGCAAGCAAACATGTAACAGATCTAGTTGCAAATGGTATTTCAATGCTTAGAAACAAAGGCCTAGGGATCATACTTTCACTAGTGAACACTCTCATATAAATATCATCTCTTTATGATACTACTACGAACTACTCTAGGTTGGACACTTTGTAATCCATGGTAGAGGTATATGACACTCCTCAAAGTTTGTATTCCCCATCTAGATAACCCCACCTGTCACCTTGAAGCGCTAGATGGTTGAACAAACACCACAATTTCATAGAGACATCCAACTCCAAATATAACTCATAACAAGTATTTGTAATCTCTAGCCTAAGTGCCACGTGTGCACTTGTCGACTCAACTTCACACATGGGGATAGCAGAGATTAATTAAATCACTTGAGTAGCAGAATAGATCTATAGATTACAAAGCTGATGATCTCAATAAGATCATGCATAGAGAGATATGAACACATAGCTACCGGTAGAGCCCTTAGCCTAGGGAAGAACTACTCCTTCATCATCATGGGAATCAACAGCGATGGAGATGGTGGTGGAGATCGATGGAGATGGCTCCAGGGGTACTTCCTCGTCCTAGCAGGGTGCCGGAAAAAAGACTTTCTGTCCCTCGAATCTCCCCTTCAGTGGCGGTGGCGCTGCGGAACTTTTCGTGGTTGGAGGCTGGTTTATTTAGGGTTTACGCATCAAGGCTTCTTATAGGCTAAGGGGCGATGTCAGAGGGTGGACCAGGGGCCCACACCACCCCTGGCGTGGGCTAGGCCTGGCCATGCGGCCAGGTGGTCTGGCCGGCCGCTGGCCCCTCTCTGTCTTGTATTTTGGCTCCGTGTTCCCCTTGGTGAAATATTGACTTTGGCTTTTGTCCCGTCCAATTTCGAGAATATTCATTTTCTAACTTTCCTACAACCAAAAACAACAGAAATCAGGCAGCTGGCACTGTGGCATCTTGTTAATAGGTTAGTCCAATAAAGTGTGTAGAAATACTACAAAGTGTGGACAAAACATAAGAAAGTAGATATAAAACAAGCATGGAACATCAAAATTATATATACGTTAGAAATGTATCTGAATGAAATATGCCCTGAGAGGCAATAATAAAGTTGTTATTATGTATTCCTTATATATGATAGATGTTTATTTTGCATGCTAGAATTTTATTGATCGGAAACATCAATACATGTGTGTTTAATAAACAAATAGGGTTCCTAGTTATGCCTCTCTTATAGACTAGCTTGTTGATTAACAAGATGATCAAGGTTTTCTGATCATGGACATTGGATGTTGTTAATAACAAGGTCACACCATTGGTGGAATGATGTGATGAACATTCATCCAAAGTATAGCATTACGATCAAGTCATTATGTTTATATTGCTATAACATCATACGAAGTAATCTTTATCCTTAGACCATGAGATCATGTTAATTGCTAACACCGGAAGAGTATCTTGATAACATCAAACGTCACACCGTAAGAGGGTGACTATAAAGATGGGTTCACTACGAAGGTGTTATGTTCAACTCATGGATCAAGAGTGGAATTTGTCAATCCCGATGATGGATAGATATACTGGGCCCTCTCGGTGATATCACATTGAGATAGCTTGCAAGCAAGTGATGTGATCACTAGAATGTTATATCAGGGAGCGAGAAAAAGAGTGCATGTCGGTAACAAGATCAAACTAGGTATGGAATCTGGGTGATCGAATCTCGGACATGTAATATATCGCGAGACAAAGGATTTAGTTACAAGCGTTAAAGGTTCTCACGATCACGAAGTCATCGTTGAATGTGTAGGAGTCGATACGGATCTCAGGTCCTGCTAGCGATAATTGATTGGAGAAGGGTCTCGATCATATGCATTATTCGCGAACCGTGGGTGACACCTTAAGAGTTACGGACACCATTTTGGAGCACATATGTTTGAACGAAAGAATTGCAAAGCACAAGAATTGTTTCAATAGAAGCAGGAAATTATTTGGGTGAAATTGCGAAGAAAGTGGTTATGCATGTGATATTGAAATATTGCAAGGGCTATATGTGAATGTTTGTTAATTAAAGTAATTAACAAAATTCTGAATAAATTAAATAAAGAGTTTTATTAAATGAGAGAGCATTAAACTTGGAGAATTTTAATGCATTTAAAGTGGAGACTTTAAAGGGAATGTGAAGAGGCATTTTAATGTGGAGGGTTACCACCACATGAATGGGGGCTGAGGTCACCCCATGCAGCCATGGAGAGAGGGCACCCCCTCCTCCTATAAAGGCCACCATTCCTCCTTCATCCTCACACCTCCTTGAAGGATCTCTCTCCCTCTAGAATTATTCCCCATGGTCTCGGATTAGCGAGATACATGTTCCCAGTGGCATTTAGGTCTAGAAGGAGTTGCTGCTTCAGCTAGATCGCTGGGCGAGGAGGTGGAGGTTGTCAGTGGCTTGACACCTGTGCGAGTGCGGATGCGCTGCTGAGTTGCGGCGCTCGGACTCCTCACGATCTTGAGATCGGCAAGTGTGCGACTACATCAACCACGAGTTCCTACTTGTTAACAAAACTCGTTGTCTTGAGGTAAGTTCTTGTTGGATGTATGTCCACCCGTTGCTTTGTACCTAGTAGATAGATCTTGGCGTGTAGTTCACACCGTAGGAATTTTTTGTTTTCTTTGTTGCGGACCCATGATTGGTATCGAGCACGATCTGTCGTGGGTGCTTTGCACGGATAGTACACATATGTTTATATGTGGGCAATGATGATCATGTTATTGCATCTTCTATGTATTTTGGATATTGGTGGCATAGTGGGATGAAGCGGACCGGACCAACCTTACATGTCATCGTACATGAGACCGGTTCCACGACTGACATGCAATTTGTTTTGCATAAGTAGCTGGCGGGTGTCTGTCTCTCCTACTATAGTCCATATCTGATTTACAACGAGTTGCTAATAACTTAGTTATCCTTGTTGTGGTTCATGTTCGTAGGTAAGAACGGTTCTATCTCCGAAAGCCCTAAGCCACGTAAAACTTGCAATTGATAAATTAGAGGCGTCTAGTTTAGATCATTGCTGGGCTAGTGTATTGATATGGTATTGTTGTAAGTAGATGTATGATAGATACTCTTACAACACATTCAACATGTAGGTTCCATAGACCTTGGCCTTACACACAAAGGAATGATAGAGATCATACCACGATGCAAATGATAGAGATCAAATGCATGGACCATATCATCTCACTTTACACATTAGATGTTAGCATCTTATACTGCTAGTTTGGCGCTTTTGGTAGCATTGTAAGATGATCCCTCATTTAGATATCAAGATAAAATGTGTTCTTCCTTGAGTATGCACCGTTCTATGGATCGTGTTTCGAGACATCACGTGATGATCGGGTGTACTCGACTCTACGCTTTCATACAACGGGTGTAAGACAGTTTTACACACGCGAGTACTAAGGTTCTTACTTGGCGAGCCTAGCATGTACAGACATGGCCTCGGAACACGGACCGAAAGGTTAAGCATGAGTCATATGGTTGATATGATGCCCATATAGATGCTCGCCTTTGAAGCTACACCGACTCACGTGATGATCGGACTTGGTGTGGATTTGGTTCATGTAATCACCGAAAAGGCAGGAGGGATGTCGTTTTTGAGTGGGAGTTCATTAGTAATTTGGATTAGTTGAACTCAATCTATCATAAAATTAGTCTAAATAAACTTTACAAATTCTGTTGTAGATGGCACCACCTGCCTTTAATTTCAATGTGTTCATGGAGAGAGAGAAACTTGCTGCGAATGGTAGCAACTTCACCAACTGGGCCATGAATTTGAGGATTCTCCTCACTGCTACACAAAAGCAATATGTGCTAGATGCACCGCTAGGCCCCCACCAGCTCTGATGCTGACGAGGAAAAGAATGTCTATGTGACTCGTCGGAGGACCACAACTTAGTTCATTGCGGCATACTGTATGGGCTAGAGCCAGAACTTCGAAAGCGTTTCGAAAATGGCAATGCTTTTGATACCATGGGAGAATTGAAAATGATTTTCGATACCCATGCTTCCGTAGAGAGTTATAATGCTTCTGAAAAGTTCTTCAGCTGCAAAATGGAGGAAAACAGCTCCGTTAGTGAGCATGTACTCAAAATGTCTGGGTACGCCGATAAGCTTGTGTCCTTGGGAATAATGATTCCCAATGACTTAGGCATACATCGTGTTCTCCAATCTCTACCACCTAGCTACAAGAGCTTCGTGATGAACTATAATATGCAGGGCATGAAGAAGACTCTTCCCGAGCTTCTGTCAATGCTTAAGACTGCAGAAGTGGAGATTAGGAAAGAACATCAAGTGTTGATGATCAATAGGACCACCAGTTTCAAGAAGGACAAGAAAGACGATCACAAGGGAAAGAAGGGTGGCAAATCTGTTGCCTTTGAAAAAAAAACCCAAGCTGGCCCTAAGTCCGATATTAGGTGCTACTATTGCAAAGGCCATTGGGCATAAGCGCCCCAAGTATTTGGCGGACAAGAAGTCCGGCAAGGCAAACAAAGGTATATGTGATATACATGTTATTGATGTGTACTTGACTAGTACTCGCAGTAGCACCTGGGTATTTGATACGGGATGAGTTGCTAATATATGTAACTCGATTCAGGGGCTGCGGAACAAGCGACAACTAGCAAGGGATGAGGTCACGATGCGGGTCGGCAATGGAACAAGAGTTGATGTGATCGCCGTCGGAACGCTGCCTCTCCATATGCCATCGAGATTAGTTATAAACCTGAATAATTGTTATTTGGTGTCTGCACTTAGCATGAACATTGTATCCGGATCATGTTTGATGCAAAGTGGTTATTCGTTTAAATCTGAAAACAATGGTTGTTCGATTTATATGGATAATATCTTTTATCGTCATGCACCTGTGTTGAATGGTTTATTTCTGATGGATCTCGATAGTAATATTACGCACATTCATAATGTTAATGCTAAAAAGATTAAACTTGATGATGATATATCTGCATATGTGTGGCACTGCCGTCTAGCTCATATTGGCGTTAAACACATGAAGAAACTCCATTCTGATGGAATTTTGAATCACTTGATACATGTGAGCCATGCCTTATGGGCAAGATGACTAGAACACTATTTTCCGGTTCAATGGAACGGGCGACAGATCTATTGGAAATCATACATACTGATGTGTGTGGACCAATGATTGTGTCAGCGCGAGGTGGATATCGTTATTTTGTTACTTTCACGGATGATTTGAGTAGATACGGGTATATCTATTTGATGAAACACAAGTCTGAAACTTTTGAAAAGTTCAAGGAATTTCAGAATGAAGTGAAAAATCATCATAATAGAAAGATCAAATTTCTACGGTCTGACCATGGAGGAGAGTATCTAAGTTATGAGTTTAGCACACACATGAAAGAGTGTGGAATAGTTTCACAACTCACGCCTGCCGGATTACCAGAACGTAATGGTGTGTCGGAACATCGTAATCGTACCTTATTGGATATGGTTCGATCTCTGATGACTCTGACTGACTTGCCACTATCATTTTGGGGTTATGCACAAGAAACAGCTGCATTCACTTTAAATCGGGCACCATCTAAATCCGCTGAAATGACACCGTATGAATTATGGTTTGGAAACAAACCTAAGCTGTCATTTCTTAAAGTTTGGGGATGCGATGTTTATGTGAAGAAACTTCAACTGGATAAACTCGAACCCAAAGCGGAAAAATGCATCTTAATAGGATACCCTAAGGAAACGATTGGGTATACCTTCTATCATAGATCCGAGGGCAAGGTTTTTGTTGCCAAGAATGGATCCTTTCTTGAGAAGGAGTTTCTCGCGAAAGGTGTGAGTAGTCGGAAGGTAGAACTCGAAGAGGTTATTGAACCTTCTCTTCATGAAATGGCAAGTGGCACAGCACCAGAAGTTGTTTCGGAGTTGACTTCACCTAATGAAGAGAGAGCTAATGATATTGATCCTGAAACTCTGAAAGAGGAAACTACCGAACCTCGCAGGTCAAGCAGGACACGTCTGACTCCTGGTATGCGGCAATCCTGTTGTGAATTTCATGGTTGATGAAATGGATGACCTGCGACGTATGAAGAAGCGATGATGAGCCCATTTCAACAAATGGCTAGAAGCCATGAAATCCGAGATGGAATCCATGTCACGAGAACCAAGTTTGGACCTTGGTGGACTTACCTCACGATCGAAGGCCGTTGAGAATAAATGGATTTTCAAAAGAAAATAGATCTTGATGGTAATGTGACCATCTATAAGGCTCGACTTATGTAAAGGGGTTTCGACAAATTCAAGGAGTTGACTACGATGAGACATTCTCTCCGTGGCGATGCTTAAGTCGATTAGGATTATGTTAGCAATTGATGCATATTTCGATTATGAAATATGGCGGATGGATGTCAAACTGCGTTCCTCAATGGTAATATTGAAGAAGAGTTGTATATGATACAACCTAAAGGTTTTACCGATCCTAAGGATGCTCATAAGGTATGCAAACTTCAGCGATCCATCTATGGATTGAAGCAAGCATCCGGAGTTGGAATCTCGCTTTGATGAGGTGATCAAAGAGTTTGGATTTGTCCAAACTTATGGAAACTTGTATTTACAAGAAAGTGAGTGGGAGCAATGTGGCATTTCTGATATTATATGTGGATGACATATTATTGATTGGAAATGATATAGAACTTTAAGCAGTGTTAAAAGTTATCTAAGCAACAAATTTTCGATGAAGGACCTTGGTGAGCGTCATATATATTAGGCATTAAAATCTATAGAGATAGATCAAAGGCGCCTAATTGGGCTGCTCGCATGAGTACATACCTTGATAAGATATTAAATAAGTTTAATATGGATGAAAGTAAGAAGGGGTTCTTACCTATGTTGCAAGGCAAGACATTGAGTAAGACTCAAAGTCCGGCTACGGCGGAAGAAAGAGAGATGATGGATAAGATCCCCTATGCCTCGGCCATAGGCTCTATTATGTATGCCATGCTATGTACAAGACCAGATGTGGCACATGCTATTAGTTTGACTAGTAGGTACCAATCTGATCTAGGTTGAACCTTTGGATAGCGGTAAAGAACATCCTCAAGTACTTGAGAAGAACTAAGGATATGTTTCTTATATACGAAGGTGAAGAAGAGCTAGTAAGCTAAGTGTTATATCGATGCTAGCTTTGACACCGATCCGGATGACTCTAAGTCTCAATCCGGATCGTATTTCTCTTAGATGAACAGCAGTTAGTTGGAGGAGTTCAAACAACTTTGTGGTGGCTAGATCAACGGTAGTGAAATATGTTCTTGCTTGAGCGTATGAGGAAGCAGTTTGGATGAAAGAGTTTATTACGGAACTAGGTGTGGTTCCTAGTGCATTGGACCAATGGTGATCTATTGTGACAACAATGGAGCCATAGCCATATAAAGGAAGAGGTCTCTAAGAATTCCAAGCATATTAAGCACCGGTTTCACTCCATCCGCGAGCATGTCAAGGATGGAGATATAAAGATTTGTAAAGTACACACGGACCTAAATGTAGCAGATCCATTGACTATATTTCTCCCTAGGGCAAAACATGATCAACAACAGAACTCCATGGGTGTTAGATTTATCACTATGAACTAGATTATTGTCTCTAGTGCAAGTGGGAGGCTGAAGGAAATATACCACGAGAGGCAATAATAAAGTTGTTATTATGTATTCCTTATATATGTTAGATGTTTATTTTGCATGCTAGAATTGTATTGATCGGAAACATCAATACATGTGTGTTTAATAACCAAAAAGGGTTCCTAGTTATGCCTCTCGTATAGACTAGCTTGTTGATTAACAAGATGATCAAGGTTTTCTGATCATGGACATTGGATGTTGTTAATAACAAGGTCACACCATTGGTGGAATGATGTGATGAACATTCATCCAAAGTATAGCATTACGATCAAGTCATTATGTTTATATTGCTATAACATCATCTGTAATATTTATCCTTAGACCATGAGATCATGTTAATTGCTAACACGGAAGAGTATCTTGATAACATCAAAGCGTCACACCGTAAGAGGGTGACTATAAAGATGGGTTCAGTACTACGAAGGTGTTATGTTGAGGCTCATGGATCAAGAGTGGAATTTGTCAATCCCGATGATGGATAGATATACTCTGGGCCCTCTCGCTGATATCACATTGAGATAGCTTGCAAGCAAGTGATGTGATCACTAGAATGTTATATCACGGGAACGAGAAAAGAGTGCATGTCGGTAACGAGATCAAACTAGTTTGGAGATACCGATGATCGAATCTCGGACATGTAATATATCACGAGACAAAGGGATTTAGTTACAAGCGTTAAAGGTTCTCACGATCACAGAAGTCATCGTTGAATGTGTAGGAGTCGATGCGGATCTCCGGTCCAGCTGGCGATTATTGATCGGAGAAGGGTCTCGATCATGTCTGCATTATTCGCGAACCGTAGGGTGACACACTTAAGAGTTACCAGACACCATTTTGGAGCACATATGTTTCAGACGAAAGAATTGCAAAGCACAGGAATTGTTTCAATAGAAACCAGAAATTGTTTCGGGTGAAATTGCAGAAAGTGGTTCTGCATGTGATATTGAAATATTGCAAGGGGCTATATGTGAATGTTTGTTAATTAAAGTAATTAAATTTTTTTTGAATAAATTTAATAAAAGAGTTTTATTAAATGAGAGAGCATTAAACTTGGAGAATTTTAATGCATTTAAAGTGGAGACTTTAAAAGGGAATGTGAAGAGGCATTTTAATGTGGAGGGTTACCACCACATGAATGGGGAGGTGAGGTCACCCCATGCGTGACCATGGAGGTGGGGCACCCCTCCTCCTATAAAAGGCCACCATTCCCTCCTTCATCCTCCGCCTCCTTGTGAAGGATCTCTCTCCCCCTCTAAATTATTCCCCATGGTCTCGGATTAGCGAGATACATGTTCCAGTGGTATTTTATGCAGGAAGGTTGCTTCTACCTTTGGATCGCTGGAGCGAGGAGGTGGAGGTTGTCCGGTGGCTTGAGCGTGTGTGCGAGTGCGGATCGCTGCTGAGTTGCGGCGCGACTTCCTCACGATCTTGAGATCGGCAAGTGTACGACTACATCAACCACGAGTTCCTACTCGTTAACAAAACTCCTTGTCTTCGAGGGTAAGTTCTCGTTGGATGTATGTCCACCCGTTGCTTTGTACCTAGTAGATAGATCTTGGCGTGTAGTTCACACCGTAGGAATTTTTTTGTTTTCTTTGCTGCGGACCCAACGGTATCAACATCCCCAAGATTAACTCCTGCTCGTCCTCGAGTAGGTAAGTGATAAAAAGAAAGAATAATTTTTGAGGTGACATGCACCATCACAAACTTGATCAAAGTATTTGTAAAACATTGATAGCTGGGATCGTAGTACTTTAACATAACATGAAAGATATAGTTCTAACAATAAGACATAGCAACTATGTTGTAGCATGAAAAGGTACAAACAAAAGATTCATGAGTAACAATGCTTTGAAAGACGTTTGTTTGTTTAACATATAGAAAACATAGCATAGTGGCATTCAGCTTGTCCCTCATGGAGTAGTAAAACATAAATGCATAGGACACCTTCAAAGTTCATAAGGGTGCCTAGATACAAATAGTTTAAGAACAAGCAATATCAAAGTTATGCATCAATCAACAAGTCTTGGAACAACACACATTAAACTAAGAATGGCCACTATTCTCTCTTAATAGGTGCATAAAGATAGAAGATGGAGACTCAACATAAAAGTAAAAGAAAGGCCTTCATAGAAGGAAGCAGGGATTCAAGTCTCATAAAGAGCTTCCAAAAATTATGGTACTTATTAGTTTTAGCTCTCATTGCCCTAACATAAGAATCTTCAAGTGATTAAGGTTAAAGTGAACAAACTATGGAGTATATGCTTGACAAAGTATAAGTTGGAAATCTCATGTCCCTTGAATCTGAGGGCTGCTTCTCATGCTACTCAAGTTTAATTCTGGTAAGTTCTTGTCATAGTAAGTACATGTGTATCATAGAGAACCGCCAACAGGGTACCCCTTGCCCAATGATACGGAAGAATCCCCATATGAAAATGACAAGGCAAGCAGACAACAAGCATCTCAACAATCTTCTTATTTACCATGGGAAAATGGTGCTTTTTTCTCCCTTTCCTATTTTCTCATCTCTTTTTTTTTCTCTTTTTTCTCAATCTCTATCTCTTTTTTATAAGAAGAATGCTTCATAGATTTCTCATTATGGTTACGCTGCAGGTTTCCACCATGATTAGGCATGGATTAGACCAGCAGCCCATGCGTTTCTCTAACACACATACACAACTCCATGGACTTACAAGCTCCCCTTTCATTTCACACAGACGACATCCATAAACAAAAGAGCATGATATCAACTGGGTACAATGTACAAGTGCAATGTTGAAAGCGTTCCCCATGACAGCATGGTTCTGGTAATCCCCAACATATAAGTGCAAGCATATACAACATGGATGACACAATGATTCAAGTTTATTAAGGGCAAGAAAAGTAAAGTGTGCCTTCAAGTTCGTGAGACCTTTAATCACTAATTTTCACATAACAATTTTAATTCGGAAGGTAGATAAAATCATGAATATACTTGGAATAGAAAATGCTAATAGGTAGGTATGGTGGACTCTTTGGAATAACTTGGTTTTATTTGGAGTAGGATGCATCAGTGGAAGTCATACTTGGTATGGAGGCTAGCAAAAGACTGGGAGCGACCAACTAAGAGAGCAATAATGGCCATAATCATGCAAAGCGACAAAACATTATTAATTAAAGCATAAAGTGATATTACAAATTGAAAACTAAAGGATCATAGAGGCTATGGTGACTTGGTATAGTCTTAACATGGTGTGAGCATGCCAAGTCAACCCAAATAAAGTATCAAAGGAGAATACCACAATACTATGCTTTAATATGCTAAAACAACGCATGATTCGTTCAAGGCACATTAAACAATCTCAATTATTTGTAACATGTCATGCTACAGCAAAAATCATTAAGCATAAAGCCAAAAAAATATCAAGCATAGGCCACAGTCGAAAATAAGCTCCTTTTTGTACCACTATAGCATGAAGCTTTCTACTCTCTTCCAACACCAATCGACTTATTTGAAAAAACTCACAAAGATAATAATAAATAAAGATCAGTTGACTTGTCTCACAAATCCACAAAGAAGAACTAAAAGTTCTAAGCTGAAATCACAAGAAAACTAAGGCTAAACCCAGTGCTAGCAATAAAAGTGAAAACTAGAGTGTTCTAGGCAATGAATAACGGGGCGTATCTCCCTCCAAAAGAAGTGTGTTGGGATCCAACCAACTTATTTAAGCAAACCAAGCAAAATAAAACTAGAAACAAAAACAAAGACGCTCCAAGAACAACACAATTATGCATGAAACGATAAAAATGAAGTGTTTGGAAGAAACCTGAGATTTTTATTGATGAAGAAGGGGATGCCTTGGGCATCCCCAAGATTTGACGCTTGTACTTCTTGGATATTTCTTGGGGTGACATGGGTGGTATCCCAAGCTTGAGCTTTGGTCCATACTTCATCTTATCTCATTACTCTTCCCTACACTTTAAAATTTCCTTTATACAAAACTTCACACAATCTTCATTAGCAACATTAGTGTACTCAAGATAATAAGTCTTTTGGTTCAGTTTCAACACAAGTAAAACTTCCATTAAAACACAATCTACTTTAGCACTTCCTTTTAAAAATTCAAGAATTTTGGCAAGAACTCAAAGAGAAAGAGATTTATGAGGCAAATGCAAATAATGGCAGAAATCTGTCAAAACAGACCAGTAGGTAAAAAAAAATTCAAAGGCCTTTTGTTGCTCAAATCGAAAAGTGTTGAACTAACGCAAGTTGTATAACAACCTGGGTCAGAAGCACAAACAATTATAGCTCAAACCGACGTACAGAGATTTTTCACAAATTTTTACAGCGAAGCACAAAAATCTGTTTCAAGACAACAACTTTCCCAAGTCTTACTTCTCTCTCATTAGAGGTTATTCTTGGCACAAAAACCACACAAAAGGATAATGAGAGGTTATTACTGAGGCAATAACTTCCAAGACTCAAGAAAACTATTGGGTTATCTCCCAAGAAGTACTTTTATTTAACGCCTTTAAGTTAGTCATGATAGTTTGAGAAGATGCTCACATAAGAAATATGAATTGAAGTAAAAGAGAGCATCAAGAAGAAAATTCAAAGCACATTTAAGTCTAACCCACTACCTATGCATAGGAATCTTGTAAAGAAACAAGTCATGAAAGCACAAAGCAACAAGCATAGTAAAGCAAAACAAGTTCAACTTCAAGACTTTCAACATAAAGAGGGGAAACTTAATATTATTGAGATGCATAAAACCATGTTTCCCTCTCTCATAATAACTTTCAGTAGCATCATGAATAAAATTAACAATATAACTATCATACGAAACATTCTTATCATGATCCACATGCATAAAAGAATTAATACTCCTCACATAAACATAGTCATTTTTATTAATTATAGTGGGAGTAAATTCAACAAAATAGCTATCATTATTATTCTCATCACCATAATTATAAAATATAGGAGGCATATTGTAATCATATTTAATTTTCTCCTCAATAGTAGGTGGACTAAAAATATCATATTCATCATTGCAATCATCATATATTGGAGGCATAGTATCATCAAAGTAAATTTTCTCCTCCATGCTGGGGGCTAAAAGATCATTTTCATAAAAACTAGCTTCCACAAGCTTAGACTTTTCCATAGCATTAGCAATAATGGTGTCCAAATAATTCATACTAACAACATTGCTATTAGCATGCAAATAAAGTTCCATAGGTTTTTTAATTTTCTCTTCAAACACTTCATGTCCTAAATCAAGATAAATACTATAAAGTTCTCTAATTTTGTTGTTGTTTTCCATTAATCCTAACTAGTGAAAATAAAAACAAGAAACAAAAAGATATAATTGCAGAATCTAAAGGAACTAACTTCGAGCACTCACACACCAGCAACCGCACTAGAAGATAGCTTAGTAGCCAGAAGATGTGAGTACCTTTTACCTTACCTCCCGGCTTGGCGCGGAAAATAGCTTGATGTCCTACGCACTTATATTCTTATAGGCAGGTTGTTGGGCCTCCAAGTGCGAGGTTTGTAGAACAATGACAAGTTTCCCTTAAGTGGTTCACCAAATGTTTATCGAACTCATGGAGGTTGTTGTCTAAGGTATCGCTCTCAAGCAACCTGCAATCAAGATACAAGAAGTCTCTTGTGTCCCCAACACACCAATACACTTGTTAGGTGTATAGTGCACTAGTTCGGTGAAGAGATAGTGAAATACAAGTGGTATGGATATAAGACAATGGTGCGAGAAAAGAGCTTGTGGTAGGAAGAGACTAAAGGCAATCTGAAATAAAGAAGGAAGCAAGCAAACATGTAACAAATCTAGTTGCAAATGGTGTTTTAATGCTTAGAAACAAGGCCTAGGGATCATACTTTCACTAGTGAACACTCTCATATAAATATCATCTCTTTATGATACTACTCTGAACTACTCTCCGGTTGGACACTCTAATCCATGGTAGGGCTATAAAAGCACTCCTCAAAGTCCGTATTCCCCATCTAGATAACCCCACACTATCACCTTGAGCACTAGATGGTTCCAACAAATACCACAATTTCATAGAGACATCCAACTCCAAATATAACTCATAACAAGTATTTGTAATCTCTAGCCTAAGTGCCACACGGTGTACACTGCCCATCAACTTCATACTGCGTGAGGATAGCGAGATTAATTAAAGCACTTGAGTAGCAGAATAGATCTATAGATTACAAAGCTCATGATCTCAACAAGATCACGCATAGAGAGAGATGAACACATAGCTACCGGTGAGCCCTTATCCTCGAGGAAGAACTACTCTCTCCTCATCATGGGAATCAGCAACGGCGACGGAGATGGTGGTGGAGATTGATGGAGATGGCTCCGGGGGCACTTCCCTGTCCCGGCAGGGTGCTAGAACAGAGACTTTCTGTCCCCCGAATCTCCCCTTCGGTGGCGGAGGCGCTGTGGAGATTTTTGTGGTGGAGGCTGGATTATTTAGGGTTTCTACATGGAGGCTTCTTATAGGCAAGGGGTGTGGCCGGCCCTGGCTCTCTATCTCGTATTTTGGCTCTGTGTTCCCCTCGGTGAAATATTGACTTTAGCTTTTGTCTCGTCAAATTGCGAGAATATTTATTTTCGACTTTCTGGAACCAAAAACAGCAGAAAACAGGCAGTTGGCACTGTGGCATCTTGTTAATAGGTTAGTCCTAGAAAATGTGTAGAAATACTCCAAAGTGTGGACAAAACATAAGAAAGTAGATATAAAACAAGCATGGAACATCAAAAATTATAGATACGTTAGCAACATATCAGAGATCTACTATTACAAGTGGTGGAATTATGCTATGGAGATGGAGACGGGTTTTGAGATCTGGAAGTATTTGGTGATGTATGGAGAGACTTTTGGTGAGGTCTAGTTTGTTTTCTCGTCACAGAGGCTTCTTTATATAGGGGTACCTTCATGAAAGTTGTTACATTTAACCTAACGGTGGCGACACCAACTATCGACCCGAGCTACTCGGCGAAATTTTGCTCGCCGTATAGTTGATTGATAAAACATCTGCCTCCGTTTTCTGCTCCACAGTTTCTTCTGGTTGATGGAAATCTTGTATCTTTGACTTTAATGTAGTGATTCCCTCCTTTAAACAACATTATCTGCACAGGAAAAATATAAAAGAAAGGATTGCATACCCCTTTGAATATTAGGCATTAGTGGCAGGATTTAGAGAGATATTTCATCAAAATTATAAATAATATCTAGTTTAAATGTGGATGTAGATGGATATATTGCAGATCCATAAACCTCCCCAAGCTTAAACTTGATCGTCCCCGAAACAAGAAAACCAAAATCAAAAGGAACTCAGCATTTAAACTGAAATAATGATATGGTGATCTCACTCATGAGTAGTAGTCTCATGTTTCCTCCACTTCATAAATCTGAAAAACTTCAGCATAGATAGAGTAATGGCAATCATATCATAGGGGTTTCATGCATCCTTATAGTGCATCAAAATTATTGTCAACATGGATGATTCAAATGACTAAACTTTATTCCATGTCAAGTAATCAAATCATAGGCTTGCCTTTGAACAATAAAGTATAATCATGTAAATTAAGAGTGTGAGAGTTGTCATGAAAAGCATATACACTAGAGTATCTCAATTCTTTTTTTGCATGGTAGTATCTCAATTTTCCCATCAATAAATCAAGACTTTTCAAGCACTACTTTTCTATTCATTGTCCTTCAAGAGTTTCAGTTTTTAAGTAATTTAGAGCATGCCAAAGATTTTTATTAGTTTATCGGGTTGTGATGGACACTCGTGGCATCACTAAGGTTTTGTTCCTTTTGCATAATGATTTCTCATACCATCCAGAGGAGTGATTCCATCATGATTACAGCTACCCGGGAGTGCCAAGAATCTTACACACTATAGCATTGCTGCTACAAGTGTTTAATCAACTCATAGCTGAAATCTAGGAGTTTCCTCCATGAAGATCGTTCATAGGCCAGCGGAGTTGTTGGCATCCCATGAAGTTTGACACACATAAAGCTATATCATTCTTATGATTAACAAGTCAAACTTTGGCATGCTCACAAAAACCGCTAAACATTAATTCAATTGAACAAATCCTTTTAAAGAGAGCTATTAAGTCAATCAACATTTTCAATGGTGTTGAGTGTTTCTAAAAATAAGCCTTCAAGACTAAGCACTACAACACCCAAGCCTTCAATTGTGAGACTTTTCTTATTACAATTGTTTAGAAATTTCTAGGCAAGACTTGGTTAATTACGAGCTGGAACAAAATGTACCCAATTAAATACCCATGCAAGCGAAAATCTTACAACAATACAAGACTCACTCCACCAATATAATATCTCAACATTTACTACTAACCAACATGGGTTTCTCAAACTTCAAAAGTGGGGAGTCATAAGGCATATCTCTCATGTTTGGTTCCACTTCTCTCTTCCTTTTTATTTGTTTCTTGGAAACTCAAAGTCGATCACTCTCCTGCAAATACATGAAGACCTCGAGGCAGAAAGAAAATAAAGAGGGAAAATAAGGAAAAATGGAGAAATATTTTTGTGGTTATTAAGAGAGGGAGTTTAAAGAATAGAAAATTGGTGGCAAAGCTTGGCTAGAAAATCTCTAAAGCAAATAGAAAGAACTAAAAATAAAGTGTTGGGGAAACCAACATGAGTGCTTATAAACTCAAATAAAACCACAACCTCAAAATAAAATAAAAGCAAATGAGCATGAAATAAAGATACATGAAACTTCCCAAGTTAGGCTTTGCAGCTCTTTAAATCATTGTGGTGGCGGGAAAGTCGTTACTCCAGTTTGCAAATTGAGTTGAGAGGTTACTAGTTGATTCTTGGAGGTTCAAAGAGAGGCTATGCATCCTCTCCATAGTCCCTCCAAGTCCTTGGAAATCTTGGTATGTGGCGAACCGGGTTTGTGGCTTCTCCTCTTGATTAGGAACTTGTTGCTCCTCCTCTTGGTCCTCATCCTCCTCCGGAATCTCCTCCTCGGGTTGGTGTTGCTCAACCTGCAAGTCATATAGCAAACGTCCTTCCTCGATAGATGAAATACCATTAGGCATAGGAGCGGGGTAGAGACGCCTAGCTCTAGCAATATGCAGATAATAAACACCACCTCTCCTAGTGAGCATTCCACAAGCTCTCAAAGTGGAGAAACCAACATGTGTCTCACCTAGCACAAGTTGCAACTCACCTAGGTCGATGCCTAGAGTAGTGGCAAGCACGGTGATGACGATCGTCAAAGCGTATCTACTTTCCCGAACACTTTTGCTATTGTTTTCCTCTAAACTTGTGATTTGGATACAGCTAACACGGGTGGCGTTGTTTTCAGCAGAATTACCTTGGTGTCTAGTTTTTGTGCAGAAAATCAACTATTAGGAAAAATCCAGGAAAATATGCCAAAAATCCTATTTTACCAGAAGACTCAAGGAGCCAGAATACGAGAGGAGAGGGGCTGGGGCCTGGCCACACCACAGCTGCTTGAGTAGGCTGGCCATGCAGGTGGTGCAGCCACCCAGGCACCCCTCAGTCCCCTCTTCGCCAATAAGTTGCCTCCTGACCTAAAAACCCAGGGGGTTCGATGTTTTTCCAAAAAGAGTTCCGTTGTGCCGCCACCACTAGATTTGGCGATTCAGAACCAGAAACTCCGTTCTGGCACCCTGTTGGGATGGGGAATTGGAGGAGATCATCGTCATCATCATCACCATCGCTTCTCCATCGACCATCCATGTTTCCCCCATCTATGAGTGAGTAATACCCCGCTGTAGGCTATGGGGATGGTAGGGATTGGATGAGATCATTCATGTAATGGCATCAGTTGTTAGGGTTTGGTGCCTAGTATCTACAATTAGTGCATTTTGACTTTATTGCAACTTATTATGTAATGCTTGTCACTGGGCCGAGTGCCATGATTTCAGATCTGAACATGTTATTTATTCATTATGATAGTATTGTTGATGGTCTTACGCAAGTTGTATTCACCGTTGTTGTTGAACCAAAGTCTCCCAGTGGCGAGAAATCGGGATAGCAGGAGGAATGGCTTTGATGTGAGGATCACATGTGTTCATGGAGTGTTAATGCTTTGCTCGGTGCTCTATTAAAGGAGCACCTTAATTGCCGATAGTTCCCTTGAGGCCCAGCTGCAAATGGGCTGGCGGGACAAAAGATGTTGTGCAAGTTCTCATTGTGAGCACGTATGACTATATATGGAACACATGCCTAGGATTATCTAGCACTTGGATGCTTTATCTTATTTATCGCAAATGCCCTATGTTATGATTGCTATATGAATTGTATTGTCCATGTAGCGATCCATCCATCCATGTGCCTACCATGCTCTAATCCTACTATTTCTTGCAATTGTTACTCTGTCTTTACTTTTACTTCCGCTATTACTTTACTATTGCTACTACAAAACTGTTACTCTTGATAAACTGCTATGAGCAAGATTGTTTCCAGTGCACTGAATTAACAACTCAGTTGTTAAGGCTTATAAATATTCTTTAGCTCCCCTTGTGTTGAATCAATAAATTGGGTTTCACTTCCCTCGAAAATACTATGATACACCCCTATACTTGTGGGTCATCAAGACTATTTTAAGCTCCATTGCCGAGGAGCATAGCTTTATTTATCAAGTCACTTGGAATCACTATTGTTGCTGCCATCCATCCATCATGGGTAAGTCTCGTGATGGCAAGGTTCCTATTTTACCATCCCCTACAAGAAGAGTGCGGTTACGAACACTGTGTTGCTCTTGATTCACCATCTGTTATGAGTAAGTTCCTTACACCACCACATACACATGCTACACACCTTGCTACTACTCAGATAACTTGATACTTATGATGTTGCTTCTCTGTGCTTGATAAGAGTGGTTCATTAGGTCCTTTCTAGATGCTACGATTGCTAGAACTATAAGTGGAAATACTAAAACTCCTAATGAAGACACTACTACACCTATTAGTTCACTGAGTCTAGAGAGCTATGATATTGAAGGCGGTTATATTGAGATGACGATGAATTTATTAAAGAATGTCAAAACACCCATGATAGGAGTGCTATTAAGAGTCTCCTTGAGAGGAATACTATAAAACCCAAATTGTCTCCTAATGCTAAGTTTGCGCATCTCCATAAACATTAAAGATAAGGATTATGATTTCTCTCTTGATCTATCTTACATAGCTATTGTTGAGAAAGAACCTTTTGTGGGACTAAGAATGAAAGTGCGGTAGCACATATGGTGACTTTCTACCATGGTGGCCTGTTTACGATGATATTAAGATGCGCACCTACTTTGTTACTAAAATTTTCCCTTTTTCCTTTGAAAGGAGAAGCTATAACTTGGTTTAATAATTTTACCTCCTGGATCTATTGATAGCCGATTGCTTGATTAGTACTTTCCTGCAGAAATTGATCGACTTATTAAGGTACAAAAAGACTTGCTAGTTAAGGCTGCTAAGAAAAACATGCTTATGAAATTAGAACTAGAAGTGGTGCTGCTACCGGGATCCTCTCTATCGAGGGCATCCTAAAAGAATTGAGCAGGATTCTCAACAAACTGAAAATAGTGGTACTACTCCTAAGAAAATAAAAAAGCGTAAAACTATTGTAGAACCCTCACAGACACCTAAAGATTCTAATAGTATATCTGTCTACGATGCTGAAACTGGAAGTGGTAATGAAGAAAATGATGTTCTGATAAAGAAAAAGTTGAAGAAGAACTGAAAGGCACATTAAGAATACTAAATACACTAAAGAAGATTTTGTTGCTAAGAAACATGGTAGTGAAAGAGAGCCTTGGGTCCAAAAACCTATGCCTTTCACGATAAAACACAAGTCAAAGGAAGATGAACACTATAACAAGTTTTGTGAGTGGATGAAACCTTTATTCTTGCAAATTCCTTTGTTGATGCTATTAAATTGCCTCCTTATTCAAAGTATATGAAGGATATTATCTGAATAAAGGAAGATCCACGATGAAGAAATTTCTACTTTAGCACTAATTATTCCTTTAATTGTAAGGTTCAAAGAAACTTGGAGACCCAGGATTCCAAATATTCCTTGCTCTATTAAAATAGTTATATTAGAACTGCTTTGTGTGATTTGGGAGCAGGAGTTAGTGTTATGCCTTTTTCTCTCTATAAGAGACTTCAACTTGAAAAACTAATACTGTTGATATATCTTTGCAAATGGGTGATAAATCTACTACTATTCCAATGGGTATATGTGAGGATGTACCTATTCAAGTGGCTCATAATTGCTTGATATTAACTGATTTTGTTGTGCTTGAAATGCCTGAAGATGATAATATGTCTATTATTCTTGGGAGACCTTTTCTTATCTGCAGGGAGCTGTTATTAATTGTAATCAAGGAAAGGTGACTTTAATTGTTAATGACAAGGGCATACTATCTATTTCCTAAGAGATTGATAGGACTTATGGCTTAAATTCAATTGAACACGTTGAGGGCATCAAGTTGGAGAAATATATTGTCCCATACCACGAGAAAAATATGGAAACTATTATGATTGGGACCATTTGCTATCAAGGTTGAGGTAACATAATCATTAGTGGAATACAAGTTTTTGTTTCATACAAAATTGTTTTGGTAACAAGACCTGATCAACCTTGTTAACAAAAGGATTTTAATGAACAAAACAATGTTTTCACTATGATTATCTCTGCTTACTTCTATTCTATCCATTTTAGTTTTTGCTTTCGTTTAGTTTGCTTTTCTATTGTTAGTTGCTTGCATTTTAGAGTGTCTTAGAACTTCTGAATCATTAACTTTGTTTTTCATTGCATTTTCGAAACCTTTTTCTGGAAAATCATTAGTCTATACCTGAAAATTGCTCAAAATAAAGTGTCTGAAAATTTTCAGAAAATTCATATTAAATTTTTACGTGAAAAAGGAGAAGTGCACGGCAGTACTAGGGGCCCACCAGGCAGCACACCACATGGTGGCGACGGCCAGCCAGTGGCCTTTAGCCATGGTGTGAGCCACCTGGCCCTCACTCCTCTCTCACTTCCCACTGCTCTCTCTCTCAGAAAACACCAGTTCATTACTCGAAATCGCGTTCTTGCTGTTCTTGCCCATGATTTTCGATCTCATTGCTCATCCATCTTCTTTGCTGAAATTTAGAGCATTTGTTCTCCGGTATGTGACTCCTCAAGCTTGTCCGTAGATTTGTGTTTAGTGGTTTTGTATCTTGGTATTTTGCCTAGGTGACAGGTTATGAGAGCTTGTAAGCATGTTCAATGCTTAGAGATATTGTTTTGATGCATGTTGGCCTCTTACAAGTCCCTATGGTGGTGCCCTTCATTATATATTCACTTTGCAATCACTTGTTTTAATGGATGTTTAAATTTCAGAATACAAGATGAACAACCCACCTTTGGAAATATTTGAGAGGGACACACCTAGGAGGTTAAGGCCTTCAAGATCGGCCTCTCGGTTTAGGCCTTCATACAATGAAATCTCATTGTACCCACGGTTTGGCAATGAAGGAGATGAGGGGGATGCTCACCCATCTACTTTTCCTTGTTGCCTTCTTGCAAGCTGCAGGATTCTCGATGATTTCTTGCTATTGATTGAGAGGGTTGGTTTTGACCTCATGCTTGGAAGATGAGTGAGCAATATGCCATGCTCACAAAACTTTCATTGAGAGTTTCGTTTTCACTAACACCCTATCGGTCATTGTTTCTTAGAATTTATAATCTGCGTTTACCATGCCATTGGAAAGATTTTGCAGCATTATAGGTATAAGCATGGCGGGGGCCATGAAGAAGATCCAAGGCGACCGTTGATTTCTTGGAGCTCTATCGAGTGTGACCAATGGCGATGACCACGTAGCTCAAGCGCGGAAGATAAAACATCCAACTCCAGCTCTTAGATACTTTGCTTATTATCTTGCTACTAGCATTCTTGGTAGGAGAATACAAGTAATATCTCAATTATCATTTAGCCTTCCTCATTCTGCATAATAATGATACTCGGTACAATCTTGGCTCTCTCATTGCTATAAAATAAATCTAGCTGCTAGGGGACCTATTTATGGGGCATTATTGCTTCACATGGTTAATGTGTTAGAGCTTCTGTGGATCCTAATGATATATATTAGCACCACAAAGGCTTGATCTTGTTGCCATGGCGCATCCGCCGTCCTCGACTACGATATGGACAGTTTAGTATCTGAGGATGTTGTTTCTTGGAAGGGATGAAAGGCGATTCCTTTGCCACAATCTACTTTGTTCGGTGTTCACGGAGGTCGTGGTGGCTCCAAGGAGGAGGTGGACAAGCAGCTCCTTTCTTAGCTTCCTGGCGACACCGGGAGGATGTGCCTGATTACTCTGCACACTACGGTGGGGCATCCTGAGGCTCGCACCGGCGAGGGAACCTCCTCACCGTGCGTACTCTGAGGCGCTCCATCTTGGCCAGCTTAGGATTGATACCCACTCGGGCCAAAAGCCTAAGCTTGGGGAGGTACACGACATCACACTCATCTCCTTATCATGTTTTAGCCGGTACTTTGACATATTCATGTTTCGTTCTCTTTTTAGTTTTGTTCTCTCTTTGTTTTGCTTCCTAAAACACAAAGACCAAAAATATTTCTGTTGTTTCTCTTTGTTTGCTTCTTCTTTTTTCCTTGGTTTGCTTTTAAGCTTTGTTTGAGCGATTGAAAAACCCAAAAGATTTACTTTGCTTATCCTTCCTTTTGGTTCTTGCTTTTAAAATCGAAAACACCAAAAATATTTGTTGTTCTTCTTTGGTTTTGTGAGTTGTTGCAGGGTTCAGCCGAGTTCTCGATTGGAATTTGGTTTCATGTTATTATTCAAATACACAAGTGAAGGGCAATAATTAGGATTAATGACAACTTGAGGTGTGGCGAGAGGCTGATGTGAACTCTATTTGTTTTCACTTTTGTATATATACTCATCGTTGTGGGCATGCTTAGTCTATTCATGTAGGGTGTATGTTATTATGGATGCTTTGTAGTTCTTGCTTTCTTATAGTTAGCTCCAGCTTGCTAATAGTTTGTACCATGTCGTATGAATGTTTGCTTGCATTTACTCTATTCATAACTTGGTATGACACTGTTGTATCTCCCTCTAATTTTTCACTTGAATTGACTTAGCACATGCTCATGCATGCATAAGTGAAACAATGTCGGTTAAGCCTCGATGAATTATTTTGCCTCGGGGTCTTGAATCACTTTCATGCCATGATTAGTCTGTTTTGTTGCAAGCATGATTATGACCAGTTATTGCTCTCTCGTTTGTCGCTCCCTTACTATTGCTAGCCCTCACTTGCCTTTGAGTATGAGCTCTACTCGTGTTTCAACTCCCCAAAACCAATATTGCCATAAGAGTCCACCATACCTACCTATTAGCATCATTTGCTTTTCCTTGCATATTCTATATGCCTTGTTTTCTTCGAATAAAATGTTTGCTTGTTATGAGAAAGTTAGTTAGTAAAGCTCTCCACCGAACTTGATGGCACACTTTATTTCTTGCACTTAATAAACTGAACCATTGTATTTGTCCATGAAAGTTATGCTTGCAAATTATAAATGGGATTAGCAGAACCGTCATCACAGAGAACACTTTCAACACCTATAAATATATACCCGATTGATATCATGCTCTTTTGTTTGCGGATGCAGTTAAATGTGGAAATAAAAGGGGAGCTTGTAAGTCCATGGAGTTATGTATATGTGTTAGAAGCATAGGCCACAATTCTAATCCATGCCTAATCATGGTGAAACCTGGTGTAACCATAATAGGTATCTATGAAGCATTCTTCTTATAAAAAAGAGAGATAGATATTAAGAAAAAGAAAAAAAAGAGATATGAAAAAAGAGGAAAGAGAGAAAAAAGCACCATTTTCCCATGGTAAATAAGGAGATTAGAGATACTCGTTGTCACCTTGCCTTGTCATTTGATATGGGGATTCTTAACTTAGTATCCATCGCCAGGCAAGGGAGTACCACAGTGGCCAGTTCTCTATGATATGCATGTATTTACTATGACAAGAACTTACCGGTAACTAAGTTAAGGTAGCATGAGGCGGCCTCGTTACTCCAAGGGACATGAGATTTCCTGGTTTATAGATACTTTTTTTTGAAGCGCATATAACTCAGTTGGACCTCACTTTCACCTTAACCATTTAAGATGCTTATGATAGGGGCAATGAGGCTCAAATCTAATAGTGCACCATCACTATAGCACTTTCATTTCCTTGTTAAGTCTCCACATTCTATGAGCACTTTCTTGAGAGCATAATTGTCATTCTTAGTGTAACAATATGCTTTGTTTTCAAAACTTGATTATTTGTGTTATGTCTTTGATGCTTGTATCTTTGATATCTTTACTTCTAGTCTTCCACTTGAACTTGAGGAGGTGCCCTTGGCATTTTAATGTTTGCTCTACAATCAAAGGCAGAGTGAAATACCACTCTATCATACCTTTTCTGAACATTTACAATGTTGCTTCCATCTTTATGTTTCATGCTTATTATTTTGAGTTGGAATCTCTTCTGGACTTGCAATGAATATTAAGTAAACTTAGTTGCATACTCCTTATTATGAATTGCCTAAGTAATTGATCACATGATGAGAATATATACATCCATATGAAGCAAATGTGTTCATTAGAGATTTCTTTACTCGCACTCCAGTTTTCAAGAAGCTGAATTCCCTTGAGGGACAAGCAATAAGCTAAGCTTGGGAGAGTTGATCGTCAGAAACATATCTACTTTCCGAACACTTTTCTTATTGTTTTCCTCTAAACTTGTAATTTGGATACAACTATGCTGCAGATGACATTTGTTTTCAGGCAGAATCACCTTAGTTATCTGAAGTTTTGTCACAGAAAATCAACTTCTCGAGAAAAATCCCGGAAAATATGCAAAAACCCTACCTTCACGAGAAGACTCAAGGAGCGAGTCTGACGAGACGAGAGAGGGGCTGGGGCCTGGCCACACCACTGGCTGCAGTGGGCTAGGCCCTAGCCACACGCTGAGGGGTGAATGCAGCACTTGAGCACCTCGGTCTCCCTCTTTGCCTATAAGTTGCCTCCTGACCTAAAAACCCGGGGGGTTCAGCGGCATTTTCTAGAAGAGGATTCCAGTGGCTGTCCACCACCACTAGATTTGGCGATTGAGACTAGAAACTCCAATTCTGGCACCCTACGGGGCCGAGGTGGAGAGGAGATCATAGAGAGATCCGCCGCCCATCATCATCCTATCGCTTCTCCGCCGATAATCCATGTTTCCCCATCTATAGTAGGTAATATAAATTCACTTATAGGCTATAGGGATGGTAGGGATTGGATGAGATACGTTCATGTAATGGAATTAGATTGTTAGGGCATGAACGCCTAGTACCTACCTATTAGTGTTTTGACTTTGTTTGCTTAACTTGTTATGCTTAATGCTTGTCACTGGGCCCAAGTGCTATGATTTTAGATCTAACATGTTGCCAGTTTATTGTTAGTATTGTTTGTGGTCTTACCTACAAGTTGTACGTTAAGACCAAAAGGCTGAGTAGCGGTCGGGATAGCAGGAGGAATGGCTTTAATATGAGGATCGCGTGTGTTCATGGGTGTTAATGCTTTGCTCCAGTGCTCTATTAAAAGACACCTTAATTGTCAGCCGTTCATGAGGCCCCGTTGCCAGCGAATTGGCAGATGTTTGTGCCAGTTCATGCGACCGCGTATATCTCTTGAACACAACACCTAAGGATATAGTACTTGGATGCTTTATCTTGTTATCGCATTTCCTATGTTACGATTGCTATATGAATTATGTATCCATCTGACGTCCATCCATCCACATGCCTCTGGCGCTCTAATCCTACTATTTACTGGGTATTTACTGTCTTCCACTTTTTACTGCTATTACTTTACTATTGCTACTAAAGCCTTCCTCTTGATAAACTGCTGTGAGCAAAGATTGTTTCGAGTCTGACTGAATTGTATTCGATTGTTAAGGCTTATAAATAATATTCTTTGGATCCCCTTGTATGAATCAATAAATTTAGGTTCACTTCCTGTAAGAAAATCTTGCGATACATCCCTATGCTTGTGGTCGATGATGCACTCCACACCTTGATTGGTCCTTAGCTTTGGGGGCTTTGTCTTTGCGGTATAGCGCTGAGATGGTGCCCAGAAGTAGGTGACAAGCACAGGATTGATGTAGTAGCCTTGCAAGGACTGGATATCCTCCTCATTTAGTCTTTCGTGAACTCATTATGTGCACTGCAAAGGTGTTAGCAATAACATAGAACAAATAAGCGAAAGTGCAGGGATGTTGAATATTCTTCCCCTTGTTCACTCTACTAGTGAAACTTATTCACATCATAGTATTATTCAGGGGTAGGTTCTAAGCCCGATAAAGGATGCACGTGAGGCATGAACATCATTGTTGACAAATTAAACATGTGCACCCATTCGTCTAAAGTTAAAATTAGTAGTTGTTGTTCATAAATCCGAGAATAAATAGTATCCTCTCCTTGCATTGTGTAATGGTTCTTTTACCCAGCGAACTTAGAGATTCAGTTATTGGCGATAAGTAGGCACATCAT